>NC_069423.1:32250570-32266141 GCF_026875155.1 Cherax quadricarinatus | reverse complement strand
CGGATAGCAACCTCACATCTGCCGAGCCCCCCGGGTGGACAAAAGAGAGGGCGGCCGGATATCCGCCACAAAGCATACCTCCTTCAGCCACCACCCCCGGAATCCGAAAGGTGGCTTCCAGAGATACACCCTCGCCCAAAAGACACCCAAAGCTACTCCGGGATACCGGAGAGGGATCGGGACATCCCTAGGCAATCCAGATTCCACGGCAAACTACGCCACCGCCAAGAAACCTCAACGGAATGGGATCGACCCCGGTGTCCTTTCCCCTACCTAGGAACTAGCACGCCTGTGGGAGAAATCACGAAGGCTAAAAAGAGGAAGGGCAAAAGGGAGGGGTGAGGAGGAGGAGGAGGAATGGAAAAAGGGGAGGATGGGGAGGATGGGATAGGGGAGGGGAGAATGGGGGGTAATTAGGTTCGGTCTGAGGAAGAAGACCGACAGGGCTAATTCCTCAGACCAAGAGCCTCTTCACCACGCCAAGGAGCCCCCCTTGAAGAGGTCTATTTCAGTAGCATATCCTATATTCTATCAAATGATACTAAGAAACAGCCAATAAAACCATAAAAAAAAAATCCTAGAAAACATCTCAGATTTGCCATTTTAAACCAAACTCAAGGTCAGAGGTTTGCTTTTCCCATTATGCACCACATGGGACAGGATATTTTTTTTATACTGTGCACACTCACCACAGACCCATTCTCTCATGCACAAGCCAAAATTTACAGCTCACAGCATATCTGAGGGCACTGTGCTTAAAATATAATCTGTGAGCAACACTAGCATCAATAATTTAGATCTACTGTACATAAGAGACAGTTAACCTTGGGTATAAATCTCATCCAGCTCCTTGGAGACAGGACAAGAGCCCAGGATGCAGCAACAATTCTTTGAGGAAATCTGTGGTATTTTGTCCCACAGGACTAGAGACCTCTGAGTCTACTGAGAGAAAAAATTATATATACTAATGATTTAATGAGTATTTTCTTCTCCAGGATCAGAAGCACCACTCCACTGACCAACAGTAAATCAAATGAAGGATCAACCAGATATGCATGCATAGGAACAACAGCTATGCTAGCAGCATCAAGTATAGTGGTAGCAGCAGCTGCTGCTACTTCCTGTTATACCTTCCATACCATCATTAGGATGGTAATAAAAGCCATTGCTATGGTGTTCTTTGGAAAAACTGCATTGAAATTATGAACAATTATTGTGATGCTACATTTTGTGAAATTTTCAATTGCAAGAAAAATTGAAAATGCATGAAATGCAACTGAAGTACAGTACAATATTGTACAATATTGTATCTGTAGCAATTAGATAGGCATTAATCAGAATATCAAAGTTTCAGTCCCATCTTAACATAGAAACTGTTTTTATGGAAAAAAAAAATACAGTCGTACCTCGGGATACAAACAGCTCAAAACTCGAACAATTATGTAAGTGTATTTATGTAAGTGCTTTTGTGAGTGTATTTTTGGGGGTCTGAAATGGATTAATCTAATTTACATTATTCCACATGGGAACAAATTCGTTCGGTATTGGAACTCGAACAGCCTTCTGGAATGAAATAAATTTGTATCCTGAGGTACCACTGTACTTTCAAAGCGAATTTAACCAAACTCACTTGCTATTATGGTAAAGATTAAAGACCTTTTCTTTTTCAAGAGTTGTCAGGAGACTTGAATGAGACGAGTCAAAACCCAAGCCAGCAACTCTATCATTGTACCATAAGGATTATACACTAGTATTTAGATATAATAAACCAATATATGTGATAATTAGTTTTAATTATTAGTTTTAATTATTTGTGTTACACTTTTATAGTGTATCTTGCATCTACCAACTGTTAATATTAATTAAAATTCCATTACAGTACTGAGCTGATCTCATTAACTCCAATAAAATTTACCTTATTTTAATACAAATAATGCACTGTATTTTAACCCTTTCAGGGTCCGTGCCGTAGATCTACGGCTTTACAGTGAGGGTCCAAACCGTAGATCTACGCCAAAATTCTAGCGGCATCAAATTTAGCGCAAGAAGGCTGGTAGGCCTACATCTGAGAGAATGGGTCTGGGTGGTCAGTGTGCGCACTATAGAAAAAATCTGGACGCCTGCATGGCATTGTGGGAACACCGCCAAAATAGCTTTGTTCATCATGCCTGGCGGCAAGGAAGCTCTCACTCCCCACTCACTCTCTGGGTGAATTCTGACTCTCCTCTTCACAACTTACAGTTCTAAGACTGATGGAAGTTGATCTGAAGAGGAATTCTATGGTTTTGAACCATATGGTACCATTGTACAATATGGTACACTGGCACCATATGGTACAATGGTGCCATGTCATACAATGGTATCATGTGGTGCAATGGTACCATATGGTACAATGTACCATATAGTACAATGTACCATATAGTACAATGTACCATATAGTACAATGTACCATATAGTACACTGTACCATATCATACATTATACCATATGGCACATTGTACCATATGATACATTGTACAGGGGCCCTAATGGAAATAAGTCTGTCTGACTTTTTTTTGGTTATCCTAGGTTCTCCAAACATATGCTGCTATGTATGATAATCTATGTAACTGTATTTGTGTATACCTAAATAAACTTACGATGCCACATGTGCTTGAGTAAGTTTATTCAGGTGTACACAAATACAGTTACAGAGATTATCATATATAGTAGCACATGTATAAAATCCTAGGATAACCCAGAAAAGTCATGGTGACTTATTTCCATAGGGATCACTGTATCTGTACCATATGGTGTCCTGCACCTTATGGTACCCTGTACCACATGGTACCCTGTAACATATGATACCGTGTACCATATGATCAGTAGGTGTTGATGCCACAAGGCACCAACCAAGACTGAGTGAGTGGCGACGCAAGTCACTGACTCCGCAATTTCCAAGACAAAGTGCTTTGTCATCCACCTCAAGGAACATGTCGAGTTCCTGTACATTTGTAAATATATAATAGAACATTACTAATATACAACATTTTTGCATATTTTTGTTGTAAACAATTATTGTAAATGAAATAATGATGAAAATATTAGTGTGTTTATTGTGTTGAATACAACAGTACCAAACAGCACCATATGGTACAATGTACCATATGGTGCAATAAACCATATGGTATCACTGTACCATATGGTACCATTGCACCATATGGTACCATAAGGTGCCATAAGGTACCATTGCACCATATGGTACCATTGTATCATATGGTACCATTGTATCATATGGTACCATTGTACCAAGTGGTGCCATTGTACCATATTGTGCCATATGGCACCATTGTACCATATGGTACTGTTGTATTCAACACAATAACCGCACTAATATTTTCATCATTTTTTTTACAATTAACTTGTAAACAAGTTTTGTAAGCAATATAATGCTAAACAAATTAGTGCAGTTATTGTTTTGAATACAATGACTGTACACTGATACAATATACATTATATTGGTCTCACAGGCCACAAATGTTACTAGAAAAAGAAAAAATAGAAAAGAAAAAAGTATAAAAGGCATAAAATAAAAAAAATGCGATTTCGCGGAAGTCGCTGATGTTGCCGCCACCCGTTCATTTTGGGTCAACTCGGTATCTTGGTAAGTACTGATCACAACATTTTTTTTTGTTTTACTACCTTCACAAAAATATTATCTTTAATTCTGTAAGAAAAAATCTTTTTTTTTTCAGAATTTCTTGGACACTGGGGCACCCCTTCAGATTTTGGCCTTGGACCCTGAAAGGGTTAATACAGAAATGGAATAAATTATAATTCAATATTTATGAAAAAAGCATCATATTGTGAATAATTTTTAAAGATAACATAAAAATCAACCATTCCGTGTAACAATGCAATACTAAATTTTAATATGTATGATAAAGTCCTTCATAAATGGAAAGCACGGCACCAAGCACATTCTTCCCATGCAAATTTTCCATGAGCTTGAAACCCCCCATTCCAGCAGACTTACAGTGCAACTCTGACAGTTATATCTATCTATTACTGTACACTGTTTTAACACTGCTAACAGACTTGATTTTGCCCCCTAATGTCATGGCAATGTTATAGATTTATTTCAGCAATGAAGCACCATAGTCAAATGTCAACTTCAAAGTAATGTTGTGTGTTTACAGAGATCAGTATAAAATTTAATACTCAAAATTTCTGATGAAGTTTTAGAATTTATCAGTTATTCTTAACTGATATACAGTAGACCGTCATTTAGCACGAGTTTATTTGGCATGATCTGGGTATAGCAAGATTGAAGAACTGCAGCACAATTTTATGTAACACGTCGTATGATGAATTTAACATGGTTCAGTTTGCGGGAAGGAAGAAAAAACTTCCCTTTTCCTAAAGCGGCCGTCTTGTTGTGGTTCAGCTGGGGAGACCTCCCGCTGTCCCCAGCCACCCCAACACCACCCCCACCATCAGGGCATTGGTACTTCATACGTGTCCAGTCCAACTTCTCTGCTACAAGCTTGTGATCATGAATTGTGTTTTGATCTTTTAATTGCTATATCTTGTATCTGCCAAGCAATCATGACACCCAGTAAGCATATCAGTGTTGCTCAAAGTGGCAAGAAAAGGTGTAAGTATTTAAGTCTTAGAATTAACGAAGGAAACAAAGATATTAGACAAGACATCCTGTGGCCATAATGAAATGTTACTTTGTACACATGAAAAAGAGGTAAACATAAGTTTGTGTGACTGACTGCCTGACTGACTTACTGAATGACTTGACTGACTTACTGAATCACTTGACTGACTTACTGAATGACTTGATTGAATGACTTAAAGTTAGACACTCCAGTACAACCATCAACTTCAATACCAGAACCTCTACCATCCACCTCAGCCCAGTAGGACCACAACATAACTCTCCACTCTCTTCACAATCATCCACAAACACCAGCACCCACAATTTAAGGTAAGAAATACTATTATTTCTGTTACATTTGTATCTTAAGCAGTAAAAACAACATAATACATCATAAAATGAACTACAATTACATTTCACTTTTATTTTTGTAAGATGTGGAGGCCTAAAAAAAGTTGTTTGGCATTTTTGGGACTCTCAGAGCGTAACCCTATTTTTCCTGTAAGTTCTTCAGTTCATCTAACACGGTTTTACCTAACAATGGTGTTTTCAGGAACGTAACTACCATGTTAAATAATGGTCTACTGTATTCTAAAACAATTATCAACAGCAGGCAGAAGACATAGTAAAAGCCTATTTAAATAATAATCTTTAATGGTACAAGTAATTACAACTGCAGTTCAAAATAATGCTAAATTCTTACTCCAATCCCTCTTCATTTTCTGAAATAGTAGTATAAGCCTCAACCATTAACTGACAAAATAGGAAGCATTTCTGTGTTGCACACTTTAATGCAACACATTTTTATACAGGCTTTGCTACTTTGCCTACTTTTTTAATCACATGCTGTTGTACTGCCTCCACTAATGGCTGAGAATGTGCCTTCCCTTCAATATTCTCCTCATCAGGACTCTGCGACCTGCAGCCGTAGACATGCGTTGTTTCCACCCGTGACGTAAAATGCGTTTTCTCTCATTCGGTCGTGGGAAGTGGTTTCTTACGTTGGTTCGCCCAATTACGCCTGCAGGAATATTTTATGCTACAAATATGCTGCACCATAGGGTAGAAGCTAAATACTCTCCATTGCTCAGTCAACAGTTCAACAGTAAAGCAAATTAATTAAATGGCCATACGAACACATTAAAAAATAGCAACATTAGTGACCCACAATCTTTTTTTTATATGCCTAAAATGCTGAAGGATCATGTTAATGTCAGGTTTTGTAGTAAAAACTACAAAATCAGCACAAAAATATAATCAAGTCGAAAGGTAAATGCAAGACAATAAGGTTGAATGTTTAATACTCTGGAAAAGACAATTGTGTGCTGTATTCTCTCAGCAGTATGCCTGCTGAACAAGTGTTTACTATGACAACATTTTGCTCTGTGTAGCACTTTATCAAGTCAACCAAAAGCTCTACACAGAACAAAAATGCTGCAACAATAAATGCTTGCTTTACACCTGTCTCTTTTCTTCAACTTTTATTCAAGACATGAAGCCTAACAATTGAGGTACAGTTGACCCTTGAACAATGTGGGGGTTAAGGCTTCTGATTCCCCATGCAACTAAAATTCCATGTACAGTGGACCCCCGCATAGCGACCTTAATCCGTGCAAGAGGGCTGGCTGTTATGCGAAATGTTCGCTATGTGAATGAATTTTCCCCATAAAAAATAATGGAAATAAAATTAATCCGTGCAAGACACCAAAAGTATGAAAAAAAATTTTTTTTACCACAAAAAAATGTTAATTTTAGTACACACAAACTGAAAAAGGCATGCACAATTACATGACACTTACTTTTATTGAAGATCTGGTGATGATTGATGGATGGAGGAGGGAGGAGAGTGTTAGTGTTTAGAAGGGGAATCCCTTCCATTAAGACTTGAGGAGGCAAGTCCTTTTCTGGGTTACTTCCCTTCTTCTTTTAATGCCACTAGGACCAGCTTCAGAGTCACTGGACTCTTTCGCACAACATATCTGTCCATAGTGGCCTGTACCTCTCGTTCCTTTATGATTTGTCTAAAGTGGTTCACAACATTGTCATTGTAAACAGTCACCAGCACGGCTTGCAATAGCTGTGTAGGGTGATTTTCATCAAAAAAGGTTTGCACTTCAAGCCATTTTGCACACATTTCCTTAATCTTTGAAGTAGGCATTCCTTCAATTTCTCTCTCCCCTCCTTTGAACCTTTTCTGCAGGTCTGGCCTCTTGCTCTTGAAGTTGATCTATCAGCTCATCAGTGGTTAGTTTTTCATTGTCCTCCTCCACCAACTCTTCCACATCATCCCCACTAACCTCAACCCAAGGACTTCCCCAATGCCACAATTGATTCCTCAACTGGTATACTCCTCTCAGGGTTAGCCTCAAACCCTTCAAAATCCCTTTTGTCTACACATTCTGGCCACAGTTTCTTCCAAGCAGAGTTCAGTTCTCTTAGTCACTCCCTCCCAAGCCTTACCTATAAGGTTTACACAATTGAGGATATTAAAGTGATCCCTTCCAAAACTCTTTTAGAGTCAATCGAGTGTCTGTGTCACTCAAAGCACTTTTGAAACAGAGCTTTGTGTACAGTTTCTTGGTTGGAAATGACCTCTGGTCCATGGGCTGCAGGAGAGGAGTGGTATTAGGAGCAAAAACTTCACCTTAATGAAGCTCATGTCCCCATAAAGTCGCTCTGCCACGTCTGTAGGATGACCAGGGGCATTGTCTAACACCAGGAGGCACTTAAGTTCTATTTCTTTTCAGTTAGGTAATCTTTCACATGGGGGCAAATGCATGGTGTAACCAGTTATAGAAAAATTCCCTATGACCCATGCCTTACTGTTTGCCCTCCACAGCACACACAAATTAATCCTTGAGACATTCTTTTGCCTGAACGCTCTGGGAGTTTTCAGAGTGATACACTAATAAAGGCTTACACCTTTGCACAATCACCAGTAGCATTGGCACACATGAGAAGAGTAAGCCTGTCTTTCATAGCTTTATGTCCTGGAGTCCCTTTTTCCTCCTGAGTAATGTAGGTCCTGCTTGGCATTTTCTTCCAGAACACTCCTGTTTCATCACAATTAAACACTTGTTCAGGTTTCAGTCCTTCAGTTTCTATGTACTCTTGAATTCCTGCACATATTTTTCAGCCGCTTTGTGGTCCGAACTGGCACCTCCCATGCCTTATCACACTATGGATGCCACTACGCTTCTTTAAATCTCTCAAACCAACCTTTGCTGGCCTTAAATTCACTCACATCATCACTAGTTGCAGGCATTTTTTTAATTAAATCTCATGCAACTTCCTAGCCTTTTCACATACTGATCGCTGAGAGACGCTATCTCCTGCTACTGTTTTTTCATTATCCACACCAATAAGGGGTTCTCACATCTTCCATCACTTGCGATCTTGTTTCGAAAACACAGTTAAACCTTTGGCAAGAACAGCTTCCTTGATTGCCGTTTTCTTGGCCACAATAGAAGAGATGGTTGATTTGGGTTTCTTGTACAACCTGACCAGGTCGGTGATACGCACTCCACTTTCATACTTATCAATGATCTCTTTCTTCATTCTATAGGAATCTAACCCTTATTGCTGTAGGGTTGGAACTGAAGCTTCTTGGGGCCCATGGTCACTTATTTTCCAGAAACAGCACCGAAAACACTGTAATAATACAAAATATTCCGATTGTATGCTTGAATGTTACCGCGGAGGCTGGCTGGTAAACAATGCCACCGGCGGAACATATGAGGCTGCTCAGGCCGCACATTGGACGCGTCTCGGACGAAGGCCGCTGAGCGGGTTTTTGGGCGCTATGCGGGCAAAATTTTAGCGATCAAGCGTCCGCTATGCGGATTGTCCGTTATGCAAGGCGTCCGTTATGCGGGGGTCCACTGTACGTATAACTTTTGACTCCTCAAAAACTTAACTACTAATGGCCTACTGTTGACCAGAATCCTCACAAATAACAAACAGTTGCTCAGCACATATTCTGTATGTAATATGTATTATATACTGCATTCTTACAATAAAGTAAGCTAGAGAAAAGAAAATGTTATTTAGAAAATCATAAGGAAGAGAAAACACATTTACAGTGCTGTACTGGCCCGGTGGCCTGGTGGCTAAAGCTCCCGCTTCACACACCGGAGGTCCGGGTTCGATTCCTGGCGGGTGGAAACATTTCGACATGTTTCCTTACACCTGTTGTCCTGTTCACCTAGCAGCAAATAGGTACCTGGGTGTTAGTCGACTGGTGTGGGTCGCATCCTGGGGGACAAGATTAAGGACCCCAATGGAAATAAGTTAGACAGTCCTCGATGACGCACTGACTTTCTTGGATTATCCTCGGTGGCTAACCCTCCGGGGTTAAAAATCCGAAAGAAATCTATCTTATCTTACTGTATTATCGATACCGTAAGTTTACATCACCTGTTTACAAGATGAATTGTGTGTCTGTCATTACCTATATCAAGACTGACTTATATGATATAAAGCACTGTAGATATTACATGTATTACTAACACTAAACATCAAAAATAAAAAGATAATATGGAAAAAAAATTCATAATTATGATTTAATTTTTATATTTATTAACACATTGGCCGTCTTCCACCAAGGCAGGGTGGTCTGAAAAAGAAAAACTTTCACCATCATTCACTCCATCATTGTCATGCCAGAGGCACACTTACACTACAGTTATAAAACTGCAACATTAACACCCTTCAGAGTGCAGGCACGGTACTTCCCATCTCCAGGGCTCAAGTCCGGCTGCCGGTTTCCCTGAATCCCTTCATAAATGTTACCTTGCTCACACTCCAACAGCATGTCAAGTCCTAAAAAACATTTGCTTCCATTCGCTCCTAACACGCTCACGTATGCTTACTGGAAGTCCAAGCCATTCTCGAAGAAAACCTCCTTTACCCCCTCCCCCCAACTTTTCCTAGGCTGAACCCTACCCCGTCTTCCCTCCACTAAATATTTATACACTCTCGAAGTCATTCTATTTTGTTCCATCCTCTCTATATGTCCAAACCACCTCAACAACCCCTCCTCTGGATAATAGTTTTGGTAATCCCAAACCTGGAGTTTACCTGGAGAGGGTTTCGGGGTCAATGCCCCTACAGCTTGGTCCAAGATCAGGCCTCATGGTGGATTGGGGTCTGATCAACCAGGCTGTTACTGCTGGCCATACACAAATTGATGCACGAACCACAGCCCGGTTGGTCAGGTACTGACTTTAGGTGCCTGTTCAGTGCCTTCTTGAAGACAGCCAGGGGTCTACTGGTAATCCCCCTTATGTATTCTGAGAGGCAGTTGAACAGTCTTGGGCCCCGGACACTTATTGTGTTGTCTCTCAATGTGCTCGTGGCACCCCTGCTTTCATCGGGGAATGTTACATCTCCTGCTGAGTCTTTTGCTTTCATAGGGAGTGATTTTCGTGTGCAGGTTTGGCACCTCTTCCTAATATCTGCCTGAAATGCCTTGGCATGATAGTGGCTTTCTATGCTCCAATCATACTATGATATGTAAACACACACTGTAACCTTAACAAAGAAATAAAATATTTTATTTTTATTTTATTTAAGAGAGTTGGTAGTATAATCATACATGTACTCTGCTTCCATGGACAAAGTTCTTTTTCTCCACAGACTCCAAACTGCACCACTCACCTTTTTCCCCTTCATCAATTCTATGATTCACCTAATCTTTCATAGACCCATCTGCTGACATGTCCACTCCAAAATATCTGAATACATCTATTTATTTACTTATTTAATTATTTATCTGAACATGATACAGAGGAGTACAAGGAAATACAGTGGTTAAATGTAACATGCCAAAGCCCCTTGTATGCAGAGCATTATGGGCAGGCTTAAAATTAACTTCAGATTAACTAAGTAATGATATATTCAGTGGTAAACATTGTTGTAAACAGTTAGCAATTAAGCACAAATGAGTATTTCAAAGACAGGTCATATGGTTATTTACTGTGTTGCTGAACATTCAGTAGAATGGAGTATTCTGTTAGGTAATATAATTAAAAATAACAAAGTTTGATTGGGTCACAGGTTAAACATTTATGAGATACAATTATTCAGTATTTATTTGGTTATGGCTGAGAAGTGATTTTTAAGAAGAGACTTGAATTTATAAACAATGTTTCTTTTATATTCACAGGTAATGAATTCCAAATTTTTGGGCCTTTTATGTGCATTGAGTTTTTGCATAGTGTGAGATGGACACGAGGAATATCAAAGAGTGGTCTGTGCCTTGTATTATGGTCATGTGTTCTGTTGAGGTTGGTAAGGAGACGTTTGAGGGGAGGGCTTATATCCGAGTTAAGTGTTCTATGTATGTAGTAAGTACAATAATAAGTATGGATGTTTTGTATGGTGAGTAGGTTTAGAGTTTTGAATATTGGTGGAGTGTGCTGCCTGTAGTGGGAATTTATCATCATTCTGACTGCAGCCTTTTGTTGGGTAATTAATGATAAAATAGACTAGTATCTATGTACGTACATATATTTTATGAATTCATGATATACCTAACATTATCTTAATTGTTCTGGTTACAAATTTCCAAAAAATTTTGCAATACATTTATTGAAAAAATCCGCGTATAAGTGGACCCACTCAGTTCAAACACGTATTGTTCAAGGGTCAAATGTACAATGTCCAAAATGCACCACATGCCAGTGGCTTTCTTTTGTGCTTAGCAATATTTTATTACATGTAAACTACAATTTGTATACTGCAGAAAAGAAATAAAGTTGTATTGCATGGTACTGTATTGTATTGTACATATCATCAAAAACACTGCATATGAAAATTAAAGTGCTTTACAAAAGGAAGAAGAAATTACTTTATCAAAATGGCTAAAGGTTAGCAATATGTACATCACACCAGATTCTCCAGATTATTGAGCTGCAGGCTAAATCATTTTTACATAAAAACACATACACTGCCCCCCACCTCCCTTGTTTATTTATACACAGATGTATGTTGTAACCTTCTATTTTAACTCTGTCATCAGTCACTGCGCCATGTAACCATTATTCAGAAAAATATAAATATCACTGCAGCTTTAATTTTGTTTGGGCAATAAACTTTTTTCAAGGTTCTTAAAGAGGGCAAGATGGAACTTTGTGAACCATTATCTAACCTTTTTTAAATATCTCTCTTCAAATAGGTGTAGTGTCTGAGATTTGAAAGATGGCTAATGTACAGTAGACTGTTGTTTAACACAGTTTTGTCTTGCACATTTTGGTTATAGCATTACTGAAGAATTGCAGCATATTTTTGTTTAACACTTCGTAAAATTAGTTTAACACGTTTGTGAGAAGGGAAAAAATTTGAGCGTGCAGTCGCCCGCCGGGCGGGATTGCCTGTGGGATACACCATTGAGTCAAGTCAGTTAGTAAATCAGTTAAGTCAGTCAGTAAGCCAGCCAGTAAGTCAAGTCAGTAAATCAGTCAGTAAATCAAGTCAGTCAATCAAGTCAGTCAGTCAAGTCAGTCAGTCAAGTCAGCCAGCCAAGTCAGCCAGTCATGTCAGCCAATCAAGTTAGCCAGTCAAGCCAGTTAGTTCTTTTTAATTGTACGAACTGACGTTTCATTAACCCCTTGACTGTCGCAACCCCCAATCTTGAGGTGTCTCCTGGTGTCGCAAAATTTAAAAAAAAAAATTATTTTTTCTTATGAAACGATAGAGAATCTTTTCCCGATTATAATGACACACAAAAAAACGGAATTTGATGGAAAACTGACAGAATTACGCTCTCGCGAAGTTAGCGACCTCGGCGATATTTACAAATCAGCGATTTCGCCCACTTTGAGCCCTATTTTCGGCTAATTCCATTGTTCTAGTCAACCAAACTCATAGCTATTTCTTTAGAACTCCATTTTTTCTATCGATTGAGTACAAGAAACTGCCCATTTACCAATTTCAACTACCCAATAACGTGGTCAGAAATTTGCAATTTGGCCAATTTCACGAAAATTAAAAAATATGACAATTTCAAAATAAGGTCCATAATGAACAATGCAGACATTCCTGGCTCTAAAATAACATTTTCTTTGTTCATCAGTCACGTCTCCAGGCCCCTCTGATATTACTCTTGCTTTCTATTTTGAATTTTTATTCAAACAAAAAATAGAAGATTTATTGTTATGCAGACTACTGCAATACTGTAATAATTGTACAAATAATGTCAACCCATTCATGACTGCACATTAGAATGGCTAGTTGGACATTTATTGGACAATGACATCATTTGTTTACTTTTGAACATCGGCAAAAATCAAACATTTTCCCTACTTTGAGCTCCATTTACAGGTTCTTTTTATAGTAAAACTAATCAAAATCATCTCTATTTCTATAATATGTTTTCCATTCTATCAAATGAGACCAAGAAAATGAGAATACAGCCATAAATACTATACGAAAATAGACCACAAAGTCGGCATTTTAATTAAAAAAAAAAGGTCAGTTTTTTTTTCTCATTATGCACTGCATGCTCCAGGATTTTTTTATATGGTGCACACTGACCGCAGACCCAGTCTCTCACATGTGGGCCTACCAGCTTTCTCCTGCTTGATTTGAAGCCGCTAGAATTTATGAGTATACTCCTACCATCCGACTTACGACCTGCTCGACTTACGACCACTCAACTTACGACCGTGTTTTTTATGCCAAATTTCTGGGAAATAAACAACTATTTGTGTTGTACACAGTGTTTATCCTAAACCTTACAGTATAAAATACAGTACTAACAACATAAAAAGTAAAGTAAAACATGAAATACCAAAATAAAACAATAAAATAAAGTCATTACAAAAATGTTTTGTTGATATTCAGTAGTAAAGTTCGACTTACGACCATTTCGACTTATGACCGGTTTCTCGGAATCGAAACTCGGTCGTAAGTCGGATGGTAGATGTATATACGTCAAACACGGTACCTCGTAAGACGTATATGTATGACCGAAACAGTCAAAGGGTTAAGGCCACTCTTAAGCTTATCTAATATCTCAATTTTCTTTGTAATTCCTAGACGTAAATGCTTAAACCTTTTCTTGTCACTTGCAGGAACACTTGTATGCTTTACTGACTGACTGATTTGACTTAGTGACTGACTTACTGACTTGACTGACTGACTGAATGAAGTATTAAAGTTAGACTTTTTCACTGAAGAGGACCCTGAAACTGTGTGTAGAGCAGCTGATGCCTTACCATCAGTTGTATAATGTACTATAGGGTAAAACAGAACAGAAATCCATTACAGAATTTATTCACACTCCAGTACAACCATCGACTTCAGTCCCAGAACCTCTACCATCCACCTCAGCCAAGTAGGACCACAACATAACTCTCCACTCTCTTCACAATCATCGACAAACACCAGCACCCACAATTTAAAATAAGAAATACAGAACTATTACTCCTGTTGCATTTGTAGTCTTAAACAGTAAAAACAACATAATACGTACATCACGACAATGAACTACAATTACATATTCCTTTTATTTTTGTAAGATCCGGAGGTCTAAAGAAAAAGTTGTTTGACTTTTCGGGGGCTTCCAGGAATGTAACCTTATTTTTCCACAAAAGTTTTTCAGTTTGTCTAACATGGCATTTTCAGGAATGTAACTACTATGTTAACCTTTCAGGGTCGACAGGCCCTCTCAGAGACTTGTTCTCACGGTCGCCCAAATTTCAAAAAAAAAAAAAAAAAAATTATTTTTTCTTATGAAAAGATAGAGAATCTTTTCCCAATCATAATGACACCAAAAGTATGAAATTTGAAGAAACACTTACGGAATTATGCTCTCGCGAAGTTAGCGATCTCGACGATGTTTACGCATTGGCGATTTTGCCAACTTTGAGCCCTATTTTCGACCAATTCCACTGTACTAGTTGACAAAAATCATGAATATTTCGCTAGAACTCCATTTTTTCTATCGAATGAGTGCAAGAAATGTCCCATTTACCGATTTCAACTATCCACTACAGTGGTCAGAATTTAGCAATTTTGCCAATTTCACACAAATTTCAAAAGATGCTAATTTCCAAATAGGATCCAGAATAAACAAGACATTCCTGGCACTAAAATGACATTTCCTCTGTTCATTAGCCATGTCCCAACTCCCCTCTTACATTCTTTTGCTTTCCACTTTGAATTTTTATTCTCACAAAAAATAGAAGATTTACTGTTATGCAGACTACTGCATTAGTGTAAAAAATGGTATAAATAATATCGGCGCACTTGTGAAAGAATATTAGACTCACCAGTTGACGTGTATTGGACACTTAGCATGATTTGTTTACTTTTGAACTTTGGTAAAAATCGAACATTTCTGCTACTTTGAGCTCAATTTCAAGGTACTTTTCATTGTAAAATCACTCAAAATCATCTCAATTTCTGTAATATGTCTGCCGTTCTATAGAATGAGACCAGGAAAACTAGAATACAACAATAAATACCATACGAAAATACAGTGCAAAGTCGCTGTTTTAATCCAAAAACATGGTCAAAGTTTTTTTTTCTCATTACGCACTGTGTGCTGCAGGATTTTTTTATACTGCGCACACTGACCACATAGACCCATTCTTTCATATGTAGGCCTACCAGCTTTCTCTCACTAGATTTGAGGGCGCTAGAATTTAGGCGTACTAGTACGTCAAAAACCCTGGTGCGCAAGCCGTACTAGTACGGCCGAAACTCTGAAAGGGTTAAACGACGGTCTACTGTAATTCCTATTTTTGAAGTAGGTGATAAGTCATAGCCATCAAATTACTGTCCAATTAGCCTGACCTCAAGTGTATGCAAATTATTAGTCAATTATAGCTGACATAAGTTTTCTTGATAAGCATAATTTGATTCATAATATTCAAGATGGATTTATGAGGGGCGTACCTGCCTGTCTAATTTACTGACCTCC
>NC_069423.1:32204820-32250070 GCF_026875155.1 Cherax quadricarinatus | reverse complement strand
TTTTTTCCCGTTCTCTTAATTTAACTTGTTCCTCACGTACTCTAGCTCTCTCCTCATGATCAAGTCTATCATGCTCCTTTTGTCTTCTCTCTCTCTTTCTAACTGTTATCTTGGTTTTCTCTTCAATTCAATCTCTCTCCTTTTTATCCTCTCTTTCTCTTTCTAATGTTCTTTCTTGAATTCTCTCTCTCTTTCTTTCTCTCTCCTTATTCTCTTCTCTTTCGATTCTCTCTCTCTCCTTTTCTTCTTCTCTTTCCCTTTCTGTCTTTCTTCTCTCTAAATTTCTCTCTCTTTCAAGTCTTTCCTGGATCTTAGCACTAATGAAAGATTTCAAAATTTTTCCCTGTTATTCCTAACTTACTTCCAGCGTTCATCCAAAACTGGTATTCCTCCATGCTTGCAAGATAACTTAAACTATGGGGGAAATAAAACGGGCATTAAAGAAAACGGAGGGTTCAATTACTGCTCCACTCAAACTGTAAATAAACCAGAGGGCTCGATCCCTGCTTAAATTAACAATATATATTAATGAAAAGGGAAAGGGTTCTATGCTGGCTCCAGCAAACAGTAAGTAGAATGGGGTCACTTGACCATCCAATTCTTCTCACCAACAAATCAAGAGTGTCCTACAACAGTTCCCTTGATAAAATAAAAAGCTCAATGAAACAAATTGTCACTGGAAAATCTCGGGTCCCTAGAGTCTAATCCTCCAAAGTGTTTCAAGCTCGAACAAAAAGGTGGCAGAAATTAAAAAATTATATCCTGCCTGACTTGACCCTTTCAAAAAATTGAGAATTAACAATCACCAAATCTTTTAAATACCTGTACTGTAGTCCTACCATAGAGAATGATTACTCATGGCTGGTGGTAACCGTCTGTGGTATGCGGCGTTGAAGTTCGAATGGTAGATTCGAGATGGAATTGAATCTTGATTCAGTCGAGTTGATCCTGGCAAGGTCGCCACTTGTGAAGGCTTACTCAGCCCTGTAACAACTTCAGACAGTTTACCAAGGCTGGCTCCTCCTCAGGAAATTAATGGGAAAAGAAAAAGAATAAAAACTGACAAACATAAACACTTTATTATTTAGAAAATATAAAATATAAAACACTTAAATATGAAATATTAATCCTACCTTAAAGAAAATGAAAAATGAAAATATAAATGATATCTGAATTCAACGTAATTATATATATATATATATATATATATATATTATATTATTATATATATATATATATAATATATATATATATATATATATATATAAAACGTGGGTGTCTGGTGTTGGTGCACTGTGTGTTGTTGAAATCGTAGCCGTTGCCGCTGAGGGGGGGGGAGGTCGCAGGTGTTGATGACAACCCCCCGGCTCGTTCTTCACAGATTTTATAGCCGTCAATTTAAACCATCCCGATGACAGGAAAGCAGGTTTTTTTCCACTGCAATGATGAGGGGTTATATCCTGCTACTTGCATACACAAACAGGTAAGTGGATCAGAAATTGGGACGTCTCAGAACGTTAGTCCGTCTCCTTCAATTCTACTCGTTGATTGGCAGGTGACCCTCTCTGTCATTTCAAGCTGTAAAGAGCGACAGATTACCCACTGCTTAAGAAATCACTCTCCATGATAAGTACAATACCTAAAAGATGTGGTGATTATTAAAACATTTAACCTATCAAGACTGAAAGGACTAAGTTAATTATTGGTCAAAAGTGAAGCTTTCAACCACTAAAATATGATCAGGCATGTACTTACAGTAGTGTTGGGAGCTGTGAATCGAGTGGTTTACTGTTTGACCGGAGCCCCACACATCACCTTTCGGGGGGGGGGGGGGGAGAAGGGAGGGGAAGGGATAGCGGGAGCTAGACCGACCCTACCTTAACAAGCAGCCGGCAATCAAACTATTGTTACTATATACTCCCTCGCTACTCCTATCTATTGAACTTTTCCCTCACAATCTCTTAAATGACATGTATCCAAACCAGTGTCTAGAAAGAACCAACTTTGTAGCAGCTGAGGTATGGTCAATGCACATACCCCTAAGGAAAAAGAAGAGAAGATGTTAACTAGAGAGAGAGAGACTCACTCTGCAGGTGAAGATGAAGAATCACTTAGCTCTTCTAAGAGGGGCTAGAAACACTGGCTAGGAAAATAGAAAATACTGAACTTAAGTTAAATGAATTTTACAGGATCCAGGAGAGACAGGAGCTAAAAGTCATATATGAAATTGGAAGAAATCTCAAATATTTCTTTACATATGTCAAAAACAAGGCAAAAAACCCATCCAGTAATGGGTCCTTGCTCAAACAACATGGGACGTACCCTGATGACAGCAAAGAAATGAGTGAAATACTGAAGTTTTAATATGATCTGTTTAGTGAGCCGTTAATAAACTCAAAATCAACAATGCAACTAATTAATTTTATGAACGAAACTCAAAATCTTGTCAACTTTTCCAAAATTTGTGACATAACCGGACTTTGAAAAAAGCCACTGACGACATGCCCATACACTCTTCTCCAGGCCCTGACTCGTAGAACTCTGTGTTCATCAATAACTGCAAGAAACCCCAATCATGTGCCTTAAATATTCTATGGAGAGGGGGCCTAGACATGGGGGTCATCCCACAGTCACTAAAAACAACAAATATAACCCCATTCCACAAAGGTAGCAGTAAACAATAGCAAAGAATTACAGACTGATAGCATTAACGTCCCACATAAAAATCTTTGAGAGCGTTCAAAGAAGGAAGATCGCCAACCACTTGGATACATGTAGGGGGGGAGTATACATGGAAGGGGTTTCGGGGATCAAAGCCAGTGTGGCCCGGTCCATGACCCAGGGCAGCATGGGTTTAGAGTTGATCGCTCCCGCCTCTTACAACTACTGGACTACTATGACATAGTCTTGGATACACTGGAGAACAAACAGAATGCAGATGTAATATATACAGACTTTGTGAAAGCCTTCAACAAGTGCTTTCATGGCGTAATGACACAAAATGCGCGATAAAGGAATAACAGGAAAAGTTGGTAGATGGATCTATAACATAAGCAACATTCACCTTAGTACTACATAATTAACATAACCAATATTCACACAAGAACTACAACATTTTTATACGCAACATTCACATACATAACATTCACGTAAGCAACATTCACATAACTACAATATTCACATAACTGCAACATTCACATAACTGCAACATTCACATAACTGCAACATTCACATAACTGCAACATTCACATACGCAACATTCACATAACTGCAACTTCACATATGCAACATTCACATAACTGTAACATTCACATACGCAACATTCACATAACTGCAATATTCAAATAAGCACTGCAGCATTACTGCTACTACTATCAGCACTACTGCTACTACTACTACTACTACTTCTAGTGTCAATAATAACGCTAGCACCACCACTACTACTACTACTACTGCTGCTGCTTCTAAAATTTATACTGGTGCTGCTACTACTACTAGAACTACTCTTAATAGTGCTACTACTGCTACGATTACTACTGCTTCTACTACACCTATTACCACCACTCCTACTGCTACATATACTACTAATACTGCTACTTATTCTACTACTACAATTAGTACCACTAGTATTGCTACTACTACTACTACTACCAGTACTGCTACAACTATTACTACTAAAACAACTTGTATTACTATTACTTCTAATACTACCCCCACCCAACCACTACCACCGTTATTACTACCACTACAAATGCCACATTCATATTAGAAGGGACATAAACCTCACAAAGGCAATGCAATGTGTACACAAGAAACAATGCACCATACAACATATACAAAATATACGTAAAGAATACTTAACACAGTGCAAGTATCCTCTTTAACGTATGGTGATGCATGCGTTATGTGTCCTTGCTCCTGTGTGTCTTGGTCGCCAGTTTCGCAAATACCGGAGCTGTTATTGGGCAGATGTCCTTTTTTGATCTTTTACTGGTTAGATTTTCACTTGTTATTGTGATGGCATTGGTCAGTTCTTCAGTTTCGTGCGCTATTAGTCATATCTTCATAAGTTCTTAGGCCATTATTGGTCAGATCTTTATGAATTCCTGGGCTGTTATTGGTCAGATTTTCAAAAGTTCTTGAACTGTCATTGGTCAGGCCTTTACAAGTTCTTGAGTTATTATTGGTCAGACCTTCATAATTTACTGGGCTGTTATTGGTCAGTTTTTCACAAGTTCTTAGGCTGTCATTGGTCAGGCCTTCACAAGTTCCCGAGTTGTCATTGGTCAGATCTTCATAAGCTAATGGGCTGTTATTGGTCAGATTTTCACAGGTTGAAAGACTGTCATTGGCTAGTTCATCACAAATGACTGGCCAAATCTTCATGCTCCTGGCTTATAATTGGTCGAGTATTCTTAGTCACATTTGCTCACTGCTAACGTAAGTTTGGCTTCTGTTTCAGCAAATTGTGTTTTTGTCGGTGTTCAGTTATTCGCATAAAACCCAGAACCTATCAATGATAAGACACTGTTAATGATATAACCCAGAGCAATCAATGAAAAGACATTGATTATGACAGGTCAACAGCAAGATTCCGGGAGCAGTAATCATACGGAATAATCCGTTGTACCCCCTTTAAAACCAACAACAATAATGACAGGGTCTTGTTTCGATTGTCCGCAAAATTTGGGTTTGAGTCGTTCTTTCAAATGGACGCAAAGTGAAGTTGTCAAGTGGTTCTTTAAAACAAGAACCAACTGAAAGTGTCAGGTCAAGCTGTCCTTTCAAGTGGGGTCAGTAGAAGTGAGTGGTTTTAAGAGGCAGGCCACCGGACCGTACCTGGCAGCCGGTGTCAGGGTCAGCGTAGTAGCCAGGAGCCTGACCAACACAGTTGAAGGAAGTGACTGGTATAGTGCCCAACTGTGGGTACGTTCCGTCATCCTGCAGGACAAGGAGTAACTAGTTAGTGAATACACCAAACTTTATACATCAGTGTTTATATTATCATCTGTTTTATCCTCACATAATGTATCTTGCATTGCCATTGTTATTATGTGTATGTACTCACCTAGTTGTGGTTGCAGGGGTCGAGTCATAACTCCTGGCCCTGCTTCTTCGCTGGTCGCTACTAGGTCCCCTCTCTCCCTTTCCCATGAACTTTATCGAACCTCTTCTTAAAGCTATGTATGGATCCTGCCTCCACTACATCACTCTCCAGATTGTTCTACTTCTTCACAACTCCATGATTAAAGAAATACTTCCTAACATCCCTGTGACTCGTGTGTGTGTGTGTGTGTGTGTGTGTGTGTGTGTACCCACCTATTTGTGGTTGCAGGGGCCGATTTATAGCCCCTGGCCCCGTCTCTTAACTGATCGCTACTAGGTCCTCTCTCCCTGCTCCATGAGCTTTATCAAACCTCGTCTTAAAACTATGTATGGTTCCTGCCTCCACTACGTCACTTGCCAGACTATTCTACTTCCTGACAACTCCATGATTAAAGAAATACATGTACTTCTTAACATCCCTTTGGTTATCTGAATCTTCAGGTTCCAATTGTGGCCCCTTGTTTGTGTCCCATCTCTGGAACATCCTGTCTCTGTCCACCTTGTCAATTCCTCGCAGTATTTTGTATGTCGTTATCATGTCTTCCCTAACCCTCCTGTCCTCCAGTGTCGTCAGGTCGATTTCCCTTAACCTTTCTCCGCAGGAGAAATCTTTGTACTTTCTCTAATTTCTTGACGTGCTTAACCAGGTGTGGGTTCCAAACTAGTGCTGCATACTCCAGTATGGGCCTGACGTACATGGTGTAGAGTCTTGAACGATTCCTTACTGAGGTATCGGAACGCTATTTTTAGGTTTGCCAGACGCCCATATGCTACAGCAGCTATCTGGTTGATGTGTACCTCAGGAGATGTGTTCGATATTATACTCACTTCAAGATCCTTTTCCTTGAGTGAGGTTTGCAGTCTTTGGCCACCTAGCCAATACTCTGCGGTCTTCTTTGCTCTTCCCCAGACCAGGCTTGCAACCTGTCCAGATCTCTTTGTAGTCCTGCCTGATCCTCATCCAATTTAATTCTTCTCATTAAATTCATATCATCTGCAAACAGGGACATTTCTGAGTCTATCCCTACCGTCATGTCATTCACCTATACCAAAAATAGCACTTGTCCTAGGACTGACCCCTGTGGAACCCCACTCATCACAGGCGCCCACTCTGACACCTCGTTATGTACCATGATTCGTTGTTGCCTCTCTGTCAGGTATTCTCTGATCCACTGCAGTGCCCTTCCTGCAATGTATGCCTGACCTCTAGCTTTTGCACTAATCTCTTGTGAGTATCTGTGTCGAAGTCCTTCTTGTAATCCAAGAAAATGCAATCTATCCAGTCTTCTCGTGTCTCACTTCTGTTACCTTGTCATAAAACTGTCATAAAAATCCTGTGTCACTGATCTGTGACACAGGATTTTCCTTCCCTGAATCCATACTGGTCATTGTTTAAAATCTTGTTCTGTTCAAGGTGCTCCACCACTCTCCTCCTGATAATCTTCTCCATGACTTTGCATATTATATATGTCAATGACACTGGTCTGTAGTTTAGTGCCTCACATCTGTCTCCTTTCTTAAAAATGGGGACTACATTTGCTGTCTTCCATACCTCAGGTAGTTGCCCAGTTTCAATGGATGTGTTGAAAACTGTTGTTAGTGGCACACACAGTCTCTGCTCCCTCTCTAAGGGCCCATGAAGAGATGTCCGGTCCCACCATCTTTGAGGTATCAAGTTCACTTAGCAGCTCCTTCACCTCTAGCAGGAAGTTCCTCATGCCTATGTAGTTCCTCCTTTTGTAGTTTTGTTTTACCCATCCTACTCCTGTTACCCTCTCCACTTGTAACCCTACTATGTATTCATAACTCAGGACCACGTGATCACTAGCTCCGAGGGGCCTTTTATTTGTGATGTCCTCAATGTCTGAGCTGCTCAGGGTGAATACGAGGTCCAGTCTTGCTGGTTCATCCTCACCTCTCTCTCTCTGGTAGTATCCCTAACATGTTGGCTTTCCATGTGTCGAGACCCCCATGTGGCTCCAGGTTTTCCCAATCCATCTCCTTGTGATTGAAATCACCCATAAGGTGGTTCTAAAGGAGGTTGTATTTTTTCTTCCTCCTGAATCAGGGTTCTCCTGCTCATCTCCGTCTTTGCTTCTCTTTCCTCCTTGCAACTTTGTACCCTCTCTTTCAGTTTGTTTTTCTTCTTGTGTTCTATCATGGTCTAGGTACACCGTCTAGTACATCGGTATGTCCCTTAGTCATGCTTTCTCCTGCAGGATCCTGTTTTGAGCCGATTCTGCCTTGAAGATCACTTTGACTGGTCAGTTTTTTTCCCATGCAAATCCCCCTATTCTCAGAAAAAATTGCCAACTGGGTTATGTCGTCCTCTTCTACTGCTTTCATGATACTTTCAATCACTTTCGTCTCCCCCTGTCTTCTTCATAAGTTTTCCCTTCAACTTCCTGAACCCCATAAACAAAGACTGACCTCTCCCTTTCATTCTCCCACTGCATTTCCCTTTGCATCCCATGAGTTGATTTAGTTGCCCCCATTGCAGCATTTCGTTCTGTGTGTGTATGTTTTGTGTACTCCTGGCCCTGCCTCTTCACTGATAGCTACTAGGTCCTCTCTCTCCCTGCTCCATGAGCTTTATCATACTTCGTCTTAAAACCATGCGTGGTTCCTGCCTCCACTACATCACATGCCAGATTATTCCACCTCCTGACAACTCTATGGCTAGGAAATATTTTCTAACATCTCTTTGACTCATCTGAGTCTTTAACTTCCAATTGTGTGATTACATATTTGTAAGTACAGTACCAGAGTTATGTTCGTGCTGTCTCGTCTTCAATACTCTCTTCATCGTATAAATTTTTAATATTTCTAATTGTTGCAGCACTTACTAATTCCTCCTTTAATGCATTCATTCCACTGGTCAACATTTGAGGAAAAATTCTGTCTAGTCTACTATGTTTCCAACCTCAAATCTCACAAAAGACCACAAGTTATTATTCAAGTATTTATATCCTTAATTATTAAATCAGGGGTAAAATATAGATGAGACTGAACCTTAATACAGGTATAACAAAAGAACATAAGTGGAATTGCTCCCTTTAAAGGGAGTGAGGGAGTGAGCAGCTGGATGCATATTTCAAATATAAACTCACTGTCTGCTGTGCTGTTACTCCACTGTTGCAGGAAGTTAGAGAGAAGAGGAGAAAGATGAAGAGGTGGGGGAGGCGCCGCAGGGGTCGCTGGAGAGAGAGGATGGAGAGAGTGTGCTGGAGGAAGATGGTGGCGGCGGCGATCATGGCTCTCCCAGAATAACGTAGTCTCCCTCCTCGCCACATCCACTTTAATGTTGTTTTCTGTATCCTTGTCTGCCACCTTGATAGGTTTTCTATGATGGCTGGCAGGCCCAGGCAAACTCTGCAAGTAAACAAGTCGGTAAGTAAGTTTATTTAGGCACAGGTACCCATAAGTACAATTATCATACAGTGTAAATTACCCAAGATAACCCCCAAAAAGTCAATTTGCGTATATGGGTTAGGTTAAGTTACGTAAGGTTCGTCAGGAAACAGGATCTTAGCCAGATGACGACCTGCCGTTGGAGCTTTTGGTCATCTGATAGAGGCCTTCCGCTGGCTTACCGGTCCACCCTTTTAAAAATTATGGTCAGTTATAACCATTTAGTTATTACTGTGTATACCACATCATTAGTGACTTTTGTACTTACCAATATTTTATTGCACGTAAACTACATTACTTGTATACTGCAGAATTTTTTTTTTATCACACTGGCCGATTCCCACCAAGGCAGGGTGGCCCGAAAAAGAAAAACTTTCACCATCATTCACTCCATCACTGTCTTGCCAGAAGGGTGCTTTACACTACAGTTTTTAAACTGCAACATTAACACCCCTCCTTCAGAGTGCAGGCACTGTACTTCCCATCTCCAGGACTCAAGTCCGGCCTGCCGGTTTCCCTGAACCCCTTCATAAATGTTACTTTGCTCACACTCCAACAGCACGTCAAGTATTAAAAACCATTTGTCTCCATTCACTCCTATCAAACACGCTCACGCATGCCTGCTGGAAGTCCAAGCCCCTCGCACACAAAACCTCCTTTACCCCCTCCCTCCAACCTTTCCTAGGCCGACCCCTACCCCGACCCCTACCCCTACCTCCACAGTGGTCTTGAGTGTACCGATTTTCTGGACGCGTTATGAAGGTTTAGCCAATTAAGTTTGTGGAAATTTATTGGGACTAAAAATTCCACCTTCGGGTTCGTATGCAAATATCCTGGTATCGTCAGCAAAGGAGGACACGGTGCTGTGGCTTACATCTCTGTCTGTGTCAGATATGACGATGAAGAAAAGGATAGGGGCGAGTACTGTGCCTTGTGGAACAGAGCTTTTCACTGTAGCCGCCTCTGACTTTACTCTCTTTATTATTACTCTTTGTATTCTATTTGTTAGGAAGTTATAGATCCGTCTACCCACTTTCCTGTTATTCCTTTATCACACATTTCGTGTGCTATTACGACATGGCTGCACTTGTTGAAGTCTTTCACAAAGTCTGTGTATCTCATAAAAGGAAATGTCAAAGCCACTACATACAAAATTTATTTTTAATTAAGTATATATAAAATAAACTGTCGTATCTGAGCGCCTCTGCGAAGACAGTGATTATGTATGAGTGAGGTGAAAGTGTCGAATGAGGATAAAAGTATTTTCTTTTTGCGGATATTCTTTCTTTTTGGGTCACCCTGCCTCGGTGGGAGAAGACCGACGAGTTGAAAAAAAAAATAAAATAAATAAAACTCAGTTTTTATGTACTGAATAGAATATATATATATAATATATATATATATATATATATATATATATTATAATATATATATATATATATATATATATATATTATATATATATATATATATGTATTGATGAATATAGTATTTAGGTTTAAAATATTAAAGTTTTAAAACTTAAATATATATCATTAAAATAACTACCTAGTTCCCACTCATGAAAGGCATTATAACTAGCTAGTTCCCACTCATGAAAGGCATTATAACTACCTAGTTCCCACTCATGAGGGGCTTTATAACTACCTAGTTCCCACTCATGAAAGGCATTATAACTACCTAGTTCCCACTCATGAAAGGCATTATAACTACCTAGTTCCCACTCATGAAAGGCATTATAACTACCTAGTTCCCACTCATGAAAGGCATTATAACTACCTAGTTCCCACTCATGAGAGGCTTTATAATTACCTAGTTCCCACTCACGAAAGGCATTATAACTACCTAGTTCCCACTCATGAGGGGCTTTATAACTACCTAGTTCCCACTCATGAAAGGCATTATAACTACCTAGTTCCCACTCATGAGAGGCTTTATAATTACCTAGTTCCCACTCACGAAAGGCATTATAACTACCTAGTTCCCACTCATGAGGGGCTTTATAATTACCTAGTTCCCACTCATGAAAGGCATTATAACTACCTAGTTCCCACTCATGAGGGGCTTTATAACTACCTAGTTCCCACTCATGAAAGGCATTATAACTACCTAGTTCCCACTCATGAGGGGTTTTACAACTAACTAGTTCCCACTCATGAAAGGCATTATAACTACCTAGTTCCCACTCATGAAAGGCATTATAACTACCTAGTTCCCACTCATGAAAGGCATTATAACTACCTAGTTCCCACTCATGAAAGGCTTTATAACTACCTAGTTCCCACTCATGAAAGGCATTATAACTACCTAGTTCCCACTCATGAGGAGCTTTATAACTACCTAGTTCCCACTCATGAAAGGCATTATAACTACCTAGTTCCCACTGATGAAAGGCATTATAACTACCTAGTTCCCACTCATGAGGGGCTTTATAACTACCTAGTTCCCACTCATGAGGGGCTTCATAATCACCTAGTTCCCACTCATGAAAGGCATTATAACTACCTAGTTCCCACTCATGAGGGGCTTTATAACTATCTAGTTCCCACTCATGAGGGGCTTTATAACTACCTAGTTCCCACTCATGAAAGGCATTATAACTACC
This sequence comes from Cherax quadricarinatus, assembly GCF_026875155.1. Lineage (NCBI taxonomy): Eukaryota > Metazoa > Arthropoda > Malacostraca > Decapoda > Parastacidae > Cherax > Cherax quadricarinatus. The sequence goes on along the minus strand of NC_069423.1, from coordinate 32,238,948 downwards.
TAGTTCCCACTCATGAGGGGCTTTATAACTATCTAGTTCCCACTCATGAAAGACATTATAACTACCTAGTTCCCACTCATGAGGGGCTTTATAACTACCTAGTTCCCACTCATGAGGGGCTTTATACCTAGTTCCCACTCATGAGGGGCTTCATAATCACCTAGTTCCCACTCATGAAAGGCATTATAACTACCTAGTTCCCACTCATGAGGGGCTTTATAATCACCTAGTTCCCACTCATGAAAGGCATTATAACTAGCTAGTTCCCACTCATGAGGGGCTTTATAACTACCTAGTTCCCACTCATGAGGGGCTTCATAATCACCTAGTTCCCACTCAAGAAAGGCATTATAACTAGCTAGTTCCCACTCATGAGGGGCTTTATAACTACCTAGTTCCCACTCATGAGGGGCTTTATAACTACCTAGTTCCCCCTCATGAGGGGCTTTATAACTACCTAGTTCCCACTCATGAAAGGCATTATAACTAGCTAGTTCCCACTCATGAGGGGCTTTATAACTACCTAGTTCCCACTCATGAAAGGCATTATAACTACCTAGTTCCCACTCATGAAAGGCATTATAACTACCTAGTTCCCACTCATGAAAGGCTTTATAAACTACCCAGTTCCACTCATGAAAGGCTTTATACTACCCAGTTCCCACTCATGAAAGGCATTATAACTACCTAGTTCCCACTCATGAGGGGCTTTATAACTACCTAGTTCCCACTCGTGAAAGGCATTATAACTACCTAGTTCCCACTCATGAGGGGCTTTATAACTACCTAGTTCCCACTCATGAGGGGCTTTATAACTACCTAGTTCCCACTCATGAAAGGCATTATAACTAGCTAGTTCCTACTCATGAGGGGCTTTATAACTACCTAGTTCCCACTCATGAAAGGCATTATAACTAGCTAGTTCCCACTCATGAAAGGCATTATAACTACCTAGTTCCCACTCATGAAAGGCATTATAACTACCTAGTTCCCACTCATGAGGGGCTTTATAACTACCTAGTTCCCACTCGTGAAAGGCATTATAACTAGCTAGTTCCCACTCATGAGGGGCTTTATAACTACCTAGTTCCCACTCATGAGGGGCTTTATAACTACCTAGTTCCCACTCATGAAAGGCATTATAACTAGCTAGTTCCCACTCATGAGGGGCTTTATAACTACCTAGTTCCCACTCATGAAAGGCATTATAACTAGCTAGTTCCCCCTCATGAGGGGCTTTATAACTACCTAGTTCCCACTCATGAAAGGCATTATAACTACCTAGTTCCCACTCAGGAGGGGCTTTATAACTACCTAGTTCCCACTCATGAAAGGCATTATAACTACCTAGTTCCCACTCATGAAAGGCATTATAACTACCTAGTTCCCACTCATGAGGGGCTTTATAATTACCTAGTTCCCACTCATGAAAGGCATTATAACTACCTAGTTCCCACTCATGAAAGGCATTATAACTACCTAGTTCCCACTCATGAGGGGCTTTATAACTACCTAGTTCCCACTCATGAAAGGCATTATAACTACCTAGTTCCCACTCATGAAAGGCATTATAACTACCTAGTTCCCCCCCATGAGGGGCTTTATAACTACCTAGTTCCCACTCGTGAAAGGCATTATAACTACCTAGTTCCCCCCATGAGGGGCTTTATAACTACCTAGTTCCCACTCATGAAAGGCATTATAACTACCTAGTTCCCCCCCATGAGGGGCTTTATAACTACCTAGTTCCCACTCGTGAGGGGCTTTATAATAAAGAACTTATTTTGAAAGTTCAGTTTTTTATGATAGAGAACTTTATAATTTGTAATGTGATGTGCAGCATGGTAAGTGGTTCAATATTTGTAATGTGATGTGCAGCATGGTAAGTGGTTCAATATTTGTAATGTGATGTGCAGCATGGTAAGTGGTTCAATATTTGCAATGTGATGTGCAGCATGGTAAGTGGTTCAATATTTGTAATGTGATGTGCAGCATGGTAAGTGGTTCAATATTTGTAATGTGATGTGCAGCATGGTAAGTGGTTCAATATTTGTAATGTGATGTGCAGCATGGTAAGTGGTTCAATATTTGCAATGTGATGTGCAGCATGGTAAGTGGTTCAATATTTGTAATGTGATGTGCAGCATGGTAAGTGGTTCAATATTTGCAATGTGATGTGCAGCATGGTAAGTGGTTCAATATTTGCAATGTGATGTGCAGCATGGTAAGTGGTTCAATATTTGTAATGTGATGTGCAGCATGGTAAGTGTTTCAATATTTGATATATTTTTCTTGGGAAGTGCTAATCCTACAAGACAAACAATTTCTTGGGAATGGAAAGCAACTGAGTTTGATCCACGGATGGTTTGGAGGAGGGAGTAGCTCCAATCCCTTGGATCACGAGCCCCTTAGCATAAATACACTTCCTTTCAAGGACTGGTCAGTACGTGACCAGCCGGTCTGTGGGTCATACGTCAGTTTACGTGCGACCATCAGCAACAGCCTTGTTGACGAGGCTCTGATTCACCACGAGGCCTTGTCACAGACTGGGCCGCGGGGGCGTTGGACCCCGAAACCCTTTGCAGGTATACTCCAGGTATACTACACCTGCATTTTGATTGTTTTCCAATGTATCCAAGACCATGTCATAGTGATTCAGTAGCTGTGAGAGGCAGAAGCGACCTGCTCTAAACCCGTGCTGCCCTGGGTTGTGCAACTGATGAGTATACAAATGGTTAGCGATCTTGCTTCTTAGAAACCTTTCAAAGATTTTCATGATGTGGGACGCTAGTCCAATCGGTTTTTATTTCTTGCACTTGCTTTACTGTGAAGTGGTGCTATATCTGTTGTTTTTAGTGATTATGGGATGACCCGTGTCCATGCATCTTCTCCATAGAATAGTTAATGTACATGAAAGGGATTTCTTGCAGTTCTTGATGATCACAAAGTTCCACGAGTCTGGGCCTGGGGCAGGATGCATGAGCATGTCATTTATTCCTTTTTCAAAGTCCTGTGGCGTTAGGTTGATTTCAGAAATTCTTGAATTGATCAAATTATGAGTCTCTGTCATGAAAATTCATTTAGATTGTCGAACCTTAGTCTGATTAACGGCTCATTAAACGCTGAGTCATATTGGGACTTCAGTATCTCACTCATTTCTTTGCTGTCATCTGTGTAAGTACCATTTTGCTTAAGCAGTCAGGGGCTCTAAGCGGGATGTGTTTTTTGTCCTAGATTTGGCATAGGAAAATAATTTTTTTTTTTTCAATTTTATTTATGGTTTAAGTTCTTGTGATTCTTGGCTCCTGTACGAGTCCTTAAGTTCGACATTTTCTATTACTCTGGCCAGTGCCTCCTTCCGTATTTCAGACATACTGGCTCCTTTCAGCAGCTCTGTGATTATTTGCCTTCGTCTGAAGAGGGAGCATCTCTCTCTTTCTAGTTTATGTCTTCTCTTCTTTTTTCTTGGGGAAATGTGCCTTGGGCACACTTCAAGTGCTACAGAGTTCATTTTTTCTGGGCAAAGGTTCGGATATGTGTTGTTTAGGATATATTCCCAGCTTGTTTCATTTAGGACTTAGTTGATCAGATCCCACTGTATATTTCTGTTACTGAAGCTGAATTTGGTGAAAACACCCTCTTAACTGATCTCATTTTGCTGGTCAGGAGCCCTGTGCATACATGGCTGTACTTCTATTATGTTGTGATCTGAGTATACTGTCTTTGATACTGTTATATTTCGTACCAGATTATCATTTTTATTGAAGATAAGGTCAAGTATATTTTCCAGTCTTGTTGGTTCCAAAATTTGCTGGCTTAAGGTGAATTTGTTGCAGAGATTTAATAGCTCGTGTGTGTGTGAATTTTTATCTGGGCTGCCTCCTGGGGTTATCTCTGCTAACACATTTGCCACATTTCTCCATTTTAGGTGTCTTAAGTTGAAATCACTAAGCAACAAGATATCTGGGACTGTGGTTGGAAAATTTTCCAGGCAGTAGACAATTTTCAAAAGTTGTTCCTTGAATTGTTGGGAAGTTGTATCAAGAGGCTTGTAAACAACCACAATGACAAGGTTTTGGTTTTCAGTCTTTACTTTCAAAACTTCAACTACATCATTTGTGGTATTTAGTAGTTCTGAGGACATGAGCGACTCAGTGATATACAGGCCAACCCCTCTATCCCTAGTTGATTGTTCTTTCTGTCGCATCTGAATAAGTTGTACCCTGGGATCCATAATTCGTTGTCTAAGTGATCCTTTGTATAGGTCTCTGTGAAAGCCGGAAACATTGCATTTGACTCTGATGAAAAGCAGTTTGTTTGTTGATGTCTTTAGACCCTGTATATTTGCAAACACATATGTTGTCGTGCTGATGGTATGTGAGGCGGGGCTTTATTTGGTACTAATATCTATTGTTCTGGATGAAAGAGAAACCATTAGAAATCTAGATTAGCCTTGGTACCATCAGGAAATTCCTAGCTAGGATAGACCCCACAGTACACGTCTGTTCTGGTTTGTGCAAGGGGTCAGAAATTTCCAGCAGGGCAATTAACCCTTTAAAGAAGTATAGCCTAGGGATACCTGTGAGGACAGGACTTGAGGAGTCTTCTGTTATCAGTGTCAACAATGACTGCTAGAGTGGCTATCTCACAAGTTCCCACAAAGTTTTTATATTGACTCTATATATAATTTGAAACTATCGAAACACTATATAAAAAATAAAATATCATAGGCTTAACCTTTATAAAGGCAGTGTCTGAAGTAAAAAGAGTAGGAAACTAATGAAATCATCAACGCTGCTGAAAATAATGCAAAACCATTAGGCTGCTGCTTGGTTTTCAAAAAAAAAAAAAATGGCCATCATCTTTTACAGTGGTTTTATACAGTAAATTCGGTTAATATTAAGCTGCTTTGATTAATATGAGTTGTTACGTAAATTCTCCAATACCGAATACATTGTTTAATGAAGACATTTATATTTTGTGTCTATGGGAAGATAATTTTTTTTCCAAAACCAAGAAAAACAACAACCTAACCCAACACAGTAAGTTTTTTCCCGGTAGGGGGTAAAATTAAATAGTTACAAAAAATTACCCAAACATAGCAGCAAATATTTTGATTTTCTATGATAACCAAAAAAGGGTAAAAGGACTTTTTTCCCAAAACCCTAACCTAGATTTTGAGAAAAATTTTTAAAAGTTGGGTTTAAAGGAAGGGGGTTTGGGTTTGGGTTTTGGGGAAAAATCGAGGGCGTGTTTGGGGGGTTTTTTTTTAAGTTGAAAATTTGACTTTTTCTTGTTGTGGGGGTTAGGAGCGACGTTTTTTGCCGTGTGAGTTGAGCCCGGAGTGAAAGAGCGGGACTTGAGTAAAGGAGCAGTCGTAGTTATTTTATATGTTTTTTATGAAACCCCTACCCATCCTGTGCGTGGTTTTTAAAAAAGTTTTACAAAAGGACATAATGGGCCCAGGGACTGGACCCCAAATTTTTGGAAAAGTTAAAACTAGTTACAGTAAAGGGCAGACATGAGAAAAGGGAGCAGACATGAGTAAGGGGCGGGAAGGAGTGGGGGAAAGCGAAAAGGAGGGGGAAGGGAAAGCTGGTAAGGAGTGAAAGGGAAATTTGTTCAAGGGGAGCGGGAAGTGTAAGAGAGCGGAAGCAGAAAACTAACAGTGATGGAGTGAGCATTACAATGAACCGGGGTTTAACGGTGGGGGTCCCTAAACCAAGTGTTGTCAGTATGGGGCCCAATTTTGTCAATTTTCTCTCCTTCCTTGTGTTCGGGTTTCCCTGTAATTTTACCCCCGAGTGATATTTCTCACACTCCAAGGTATGTTGTAAACACCAGCAAAAAAAATTGTTTGGGTTTATAGGGCATATGCTAGCTATTTTGGGGTTGGCTTTGACAGGTTATGAAGCGGGGGTTAACAGGTAGGTTTGTGAAAAGGGTGGGGTTGGTGTCTTGTCGGGGATTGGGGGTTAAAATATTCTCACCGCTTTTTTTTTAAAACAAAAAAAATATTTATTTCTACAAAGTTCGTAAAAATGTTTTTGTTAGCGTTAGTTAAATTATATAATATTTTATACAAAGCCCCAGGTTATACACAGCAGTCAGTGTAAAGGGGCAGAAAAAAATTTTGGATGAAATGGGTCTGGTTTCCAGCAAGACAAGTGAAGAAACTTTCCCTAGAGCTCTCACAAAGAATACAACCTGTTTCATACATTTGTTCTGTTGTTGTGATGGAAAAAAATTTGGGTTTGGGGGGTTTCTGTCACCCCCAAAACATAACCCCGAAAACAGTTTGGGGGTTTTATGGTAAACCTTAAAATCTACTTCTTTGCCATTTTTTGCTATATGATGTCTAAAAAAGGAATCTTTAATCTTCTTCTTTTGGTAATCTAGGGAAAATTTTTCAATGGGTTTCCACGGTGTTCTGTTGTTCAGCAGGTTCGGGGGTGTTTGGAGGGTCTTGAAGAAAATGACTGAGATATCTTCCCCCGTATCTAAACCCCAAATTACATCTTTTGGGAAATATTAATGTTAATCTCCCCCTCCACAAATTCACTGTACCCACGGGTGAGCTCTGCCCGGGCCCAAAGGAGGACTGTTTATACAACGGGTCCTCTTTAGGTAAAGAAATTATAAAAGTTGGAAAAAAGTGAACCCCTCGTTGTTGAAGTTCAATGGCTTGTGTATAAGTACCTTGCGATGAGCGAAAGTAACATCAATGATACTGGGTTTTTAGTTTATTTTTTTTGTAAACCTTGATCCCGTTGGGTGAGGGCCCCCAGAAATGCGCTATGCTGAAAGTTCCCAGGATCTGGAGGGTTTTTCCCCACACCTGCTACAGTAGTTGATGTGGGACAATACCCCAAAGTTGAAGGTCTCTAGAGCAAAAAAGTACAGGTTTTGCAGGTTTGGGTGAAAGGGGAATTTTATATAGAATAAGTTTTTTAGTTTAGTCGCTTAAGGGGCAGATCAATTTTTCAGTAGGGAAAGGGTTTTGGGTTTTTTGTCCCTTTAAAAAGTTGTGGGATAAGCTCATACGTTTCCCGGGGCTTCCCAAAAAGACTGTCCATTCCCGTTTGTAATCCCTGAAGTTATAATAAAACTCCTTACCTTTTTAGTCTGGGGAAATTTTCTGTAAATTTTAAAATATACTTTTTAAAGGGGGAAAGTGTTTAAATTCATTTTTTCCCTTTTTTGAATTTAGAAAAGAAATTTAACCCCAGGGTTTTGTGCCCCTTGTTCTGTGAGGGGAAAATACCCAGAGATGGGATTATTTTCGTGCTCAGGAGGTTTGAAAGAATTGTTGGGCCTGTCCCCACAAAAGAGAAGACTTTGCCTGGGGCTAAAAAGTACCATTAAAAAAATACATTTTACCGTACCCAAAAAATTCTTGGAAATGTTAAGTCCGAGGGTTAACAAACAAAGTTTGTAAAAATTAGTACACCCTGGGTCACAAGTTTTGGTGTGGGCCCTTTGGGTTTTGATGCCCGGGTTTTAGGCTGTCACCCCCATTTAAGGTGTTGGGCTGTATTTTTTATTTTTTAATTTTTGGGGGCCCGGGGGAGCCAAAAGGAGTTCCATCGGTTAAAATTTAATTTGCTCCGCCGAAAGGGTTTTCCTGACTAAGACAGCGAGTGCAACGATGTATGTCTCTTTCTTTTTCTTGTTTGACCCGCCTTGTAGGCTTCCCGTTATGGTGGTGGGAGTGGCTTCGTCTCCCGGTGTTTACCCCTATTCTCGCGCCTTCACGCCCACAAAAACCCCCCCAATCACTGCTTTATTGTTTTTTGTTTATTATTAAAATTTTAAACCCGTGTTTGTCATTCAGGAAGAATAGAGAGGGTCAGAGTCCCCTTTGGGGAAATGAGCCCCAGACCTCCCCGGGGGGAGGGCGCCCGATGCGATTGTTTTTTCCGTGAAAGGTAGTGAAAACTAAGTTCACCCAAACCCAGGTTCGAAAAAACTGAGCGAGCCCAGAGCAAAGGGCAAGGGGTTCTTCACCTGTTTTCCCCTGGCAACTAGGTGTTTTTTGGGGCAGTATCCTGGGGGGGAGGAAGTAACAGAACCCCGGGAAACAAGTTCAGTAAGTTTAAAAACTGTTGTTTAGTTTTTTCTATTGTTATATTTATGTTATATCAAGCGTCAATTGGTTTGTTTTTTGCCTCGGGTTTCTTCATCCTCCCCGATCTCTAACCACGTCCCCTCCCCCCCCCGCCCTCTCACCCCCACCCCTCCCCCACCGCCCTCACAGCCTTTGGAAACGATGAAAAGGGAATTTAAGAGGCTGTAATTTAGGGTGATTTTTTGGGGAAACCCCCTAGAGGTTAAACACGTATGGGGGAAAAGGGACGGGGTAAAGGGGTAAAAAATGATGTTGGAATGTCGGGGAGCGCGTGTAGAGAAACAAGAGTTCTCCCACCCCCTAGACACTGGGGGCAATACGTTGTGGGCATTGCTGTAAAAATTTCAAGCAAGTTTTTTTGATGATGTTCAGCTGGGTGGGGCAGGCTGTGCAAAAGTATAAATTTTCTAATGGGTGTGACACCGTTTGTGTTTTGGTGTGTGGTGTATGTTGTGTGTGTGTGTGGTGTTGTGTGTTGTGGGGTTTTTGTGTGTGTGTGGTGGTGGTGTGTGTGGTGTGGTGAGCCCGGAAATTAGCGCTTTTTTGTCGGGACCTTGGGGGAACTTTAGTTATTTTAAATAGTTTATTATGCACCCCCATACCCACCCTGTGGGGGTAGTCAAAAGATTACAGGGAAAATAATTGGCCCGGGACGGGGACCCAAAGTTTTGATACGGGCAAGTTAAGAGGTAATGAATTCACATTTACAAAGGTAAAGAAACCCCCAAATTACAAAAATAATGAACTCCAGTAGGGGTTTGTCAAATCATGACAATTACAAAGGATTTACGATTACAGAGGTAGTAATGGGTCCAGGGGGCTGGCCCCAAAGTTTGATGGGTGAACTGGTAAGGGGAATGAACTACAAGTTACAAATGTAATAACCTGAGAAGGTTACTTTTCGTTTATACAAGGCTACAATCAGAACAAATTAAGTGTAAGAGCAATTCACACTTCCACACCCCCGGGACAACGTATGAGTTATTTGGTGCAAAAATTGATTGTTGAGTCACACACACACACAACCACACACCCACCACCCCAACACACACACACACACACACCACACAAAACACACACAAAACACACACACACCCCCGTCACAGACGTGGGCAAAAGGGCTCCGAAACTTTAGTGGTTTTTTAAGGCTTTTGCAAAAATGCAGCAGTAATAAGTGGTAATAAAAACGTAGTGAACAACCCTACAGTGATAACCAGATTATTAGTTAAAAAAATCGAGAGGAAAGCCGAAATCTTAATTTTTCAAAGTGTCAAACCGTTAGTGGTAGAGGCTTCTGTTGTACACAGATTCAAAAAACAAAGTTTAAAGTAGTGTGGAAGGGGGTGTTCAAGAATTTCGAGACTGGTAAAAAGGAAAAATGGGGGCACCATACAGTAAAAGGTAAAAAAGTTAATAAAAAAAAGTAGAAAGGAAAAAAATATATATATAACAAAGGAAGGGTGGCATTGGGCCTGCTGAAACAGTGGGGGCACAACATTTGTGTGATATTATACTTTGAAGTGTAACACCGAATGTGAAGTGTTTCCCAAAAAGTGAAGTGTATTCTTTATAAGTGACATTGAGGGCGCGGGATGATGAGCATATCGGTTATAAAGATCACGGTAAAGAATTTTCAAATAGGGATAAAAGGCTACGTCATCGCATCTGGCAACTTGTCACGCATCACGCCGCTTAAGTATCATCACCGTTGGGTTGTTTTTGGGGGTTCTGTCCTGCCTTGCATCACTGTTAGTACTGGTCATTTCCTCCTGCAAGCTTTTACCGAATTAAGCAAAAATGAAGATAAGGGGAAAGTAGTGTTAAAGCGAGGGCAGCTGGGGGAACCCTAGTGAGGGTGACGTAGACACCCCTAGAAGCTCAGACAAGCAAAATTTTAAAACCCTAATTACTTTCTGTGTTTTATAAGTAGAAGTGAAAAGTGCTAAAAATACTGTTGGTAGTTTTAGAAATGGGTATTATACTGATATTTATTCAGTTAAAATACTTAGAGGTGGGGGCACACATACACCGGTACCCACAACAAACACACACACAAACACACACCACACCAAACACACACACACATAAAAACCACATAAACACCACACAGCCACACAAATAAAACACACACATCACACACACATAAACACAAACACCACACACGGGGGAAAAAACCCTGTGTAAAAACCCTACTGGATTTCTATGACAGGGTGACAGCGTAAGAAAAGAAGAGGGGGGGGTGGGTGGATTGCATTTTCTTGGCTGCAAGAAGGCTTTTTGACACGTTCCACAAAAGAATTGGTGCAAAAACTGGGGGGACCACCAAGGGTAACAGGGAAGGCACTACAATGGACAGGGAATACTTGTCGGGAAGACAGAGCGAGTATGGTACGTGGCGAGGGGTCGTGTGGGCACCTGTGACCAGGGGGTCCCGAGGGGTCAGCCCTAACCAGTGCTGTTTTTGGTATTGTGAAGACATACGGAAGGAATAGACTCTGGGGTGTCCCGTTTGCAATGACGTAAAGGTGAGAAGAAACACCGATCAAAGACCAGGGGAACTACAAAGGGATTGGACGGCTGCAGCCTGGCCCAGAATTGGCCCTGGGGTTAAATCCCCCCAAGTGAAAAGTCTGAAGTTGGGGAAGGGGAAAGAAGGCCGCAGCGGAGTACAGTCTAGGGGGTCAGAGACTAAAAAACCCATCAAGGAAAAAAGATCTTGGGGGTGAGAAAAAACCCGGGCACATCTCCTGAAGCGCACATAACCAAATACTGTGCGCTAGGGGCGCCTAGCAAATCAGAACAGCTTTCCGACATCTTAATAAGGAATCGTTCGGACCCTGTACACCGATACGTTAGGCCCATATTGGAGTATGCGGCACCATTTTGGGAACCCACACCACCAAGCACGTAAAGAAACTAGAGAAAGTGCAAAGGTTTGCAAAAAAAGTCCAGGCAAAGAGGTTGCCCTACGAGAGGGGTTAAAGGGGAAAATAAAACCTGACGACACGGAGGCGGGAGAGATAGGGGGGACATGAAAACGACTTACAAAATACTGAGAGGAATTGACAAGGGGACAAAAGACAGGATTTTCCAGAGTTGGACCAGAAAAAGGGGACACAGTTGGAGCTAAAAACCAGAGAATCCCAGGGTGTTGGAAGATTTTTTCACCCCACAGATAGTCAGTAAGTGGAATAGTTTGGGAAGCGATGTAGTGGAGGCAGGTCCATACATAGCTTTAAGCAGGGATGTAAAGCTCCGGCTCGGGGGAAGTGACCTATAGCGATCAGTGAAGGGCGGGGCCAGGAGCTCGGACTCGACCCCCGAAACCTCAACTAGGGGGATAAAACTGGTGAGTACATCCCAACACATACACACAATACACACACAACACCAACATACACACACCATTTCAACACACACACCACACCACCAATAACACAACACATTACACACATACACACATACACACACACATACACACAAAACCCCACACACACCACACACACACACACACAAACACACACATACAACACACACACACACCCACAACATGTACACACACACACACACAACACACACCACACATACACAACACACACAGGAAAAGCACTTTAAGTGTATACCACGCAAACACAATACACAGGATTTCACCCGTCCGTGAATGCCCACTGAACCATTTCCTCCCCCCCCCCCCTCTTTCTACCCTAATGACCTATCTCTCCCTCTCTCACTCTTTACCTATATCTCTCTCTCTACCTATCTCTCTCTTTTCCCCTCCCCCATCTTCCCCTTAAATCTTTACCTCAAAACACCCTCCCCCCCCTAACACTCTCCCCCTCTAACATTGTCCCCTCCCATTATCCCCCCCTTCCCCCTTTTTCCCCACCTCTCCCTCTCCCCCCTCCCTCTCCCCTAGCCTCTCCCCTTTTCACTTTCCATCTCCCCCCCCTCTTTCCCCCTTCTCCCCCCCCTCTGCCCCCCTCTTCCCCTCTTTGCCTTTCTCTTTTTCCCCTCTCTTCCCCCCTCCCTTTTTCCCCCTTTTCTCTCTCTCTCTTCTTCTCTCTCTCTCTCTTGCTCTCTCTCTCTCTTGCTCCTTCATCCCCATTTTCCCTTTTAACTTCCCCCCCTCCTATTTCCCTTCACTCTTTCCCCCCCCTTTCTTTCCCTTCTCTTTCTCTCAAAAAAAAAAAAAAAAAAAAAAAAAAATTGGTGGGGACCGCAGGAACCAAAGGGTCAGTGAGAATGGTTGGTAGGAGGGTGGATGGGGAGCAGTGGGGAAAAAGGGTGGAACAAAGGGGGGAGAGAAAATTGGAGAGGTTTCTGAAAAAAGAGAAAGAGCTCTCTGTAAATTGGAAAAGAGGGTTGGGAAGGGACAAAAATTGGGGGCACAAGTCGAAATGCAGTAGCCAAGATAAGGGTCCCCAGAAGTTGAGATAATAGGCTGAAGGGGTTCAGGGGGGAGTGACCCGAAAGACACAGTATTGAAGCTGCGAGGCCGAACAGGGAAAGGAAAGGGAAATTTTGAATTTTTCTAAGGTCACATCAATCTGCCAAGGGGACCAAGGATGAAAGGGAAATACTGGTTGCAGATGGGAGGGTGATAGGGCGAATGTGAGGCACAACAAGGCTATCAAAGCCACTGGAAAAATCAAGGGAGAAACTGACCACAAAAGGCAGGTCCAGAGTCACAGGGGTGAGGCAAAAAGGAGGAAAGAAAGGGCAAAATCATGTTTATCCATGGGCTTCAGGGAGGAGGAAAGGACCCACTGAAAAGGGAGCAGGAAGAAAAAAAGGGGATTGAGAAAAACTCCGGGAAAAAGGGGAAGAGATGGACGAGATTGTAAATTTTCAGAGAATAGGGGGGGATCGAGGGGAGAAACCCACCAAACAAGCGATTTCAGGGCGGAAACAGTGCGGAAAAAGGGTCCCCCAAGAGAAACCCGATTGAAATCTGGAAAAAGTCAAAAGGGGGTTCAAAACAAGAAAAAACAAAACGAACGACAGAGCTGAGGGAGGGACAAAAAAGGAAAGGAGCAGGAAAAGAGACAAGGAGGGAACCAGCAGAGGTCAGTCAGGAAAACAGAAAAGAAGGGAAGCACAACAAATACTCTCAAACCATACAACCTATCACACCCTCCCAAACACCCAAAATCCTACCCACCCTCCACCCAACACCGAGTATAGAATCCCACAGTATGCCACCAGGTCTCCCACCCTCACAGGCCCCCCAAACCCATGTTTTGGGAAAAGGGAAAAATGAAGGTATGGGACCAAATGCTGATGGAATAAAAAATAAGTGGGAGGGAGTGGCATGAAGAGTCAAAAAAGCATCACCGGACATCATAGCCTCACAAAACCAAACTTAGGTATGATAACAGATGCCATCTTTCCAACGGGATACCAAAACCTGAGGAAAGACAGAGGGGAACAGGGGGGGTGGAGGAGTGGCGTTGTGACAAAAAATCGCTGGGAATTTTTATTTAGCTGGAGAGAGGAGACAGGGAGAAGAAAGGATTACATAGGGGAACATTCCTCTTTAGGTCCCCAAAGGGGGAAAAGCATGATGTATAACCCCCACAGAACAGCAGGGGGCCAAGGCAAGAGTACGACAGAGCAAAAGAGCGATGGTTGACACCGGCTAGGTGGCCAGAAGAGCTCATGCATCAGGGGAAAGCTCCTGATCATGGGTACTTTAACCACAAAGGGGATGATTGGGGGAATTACCCACATGGGGGCCAAGATACATGGAGGGCTAAAATGATGGAGGGGGTACGGAAAATTCATGTGCCAACACGTAAGGGACACTACAAGAGGAGGAGAGGTTTAACACAAGGGTGGTTAGTTTTCCCTTGGTAGTGCAGATTTCGAGGACATCACATAAAAAGACCCCTTGGGGCCAGCGACCATGTGGTTTTAAGCTTCGAATACACAGTAGAGCTACAAGTGGAGGGAGAAGCAGGAAGGCCAGGACGAATGAAGCCAAACTACAAGAAAGGGGACTACACAGGAATGAGGAACTACCTGAACGGGGTTCAGTGGGACAGAGAACTGGCAGGGAAGCCAGTTAATGAGATGATGGAATATGAAGCAACAAAATGCAAGGAGGCTGAGGAGAGGTTTGTACCCAAGGGTAACAGGATTAATGAAAAAGCCAGGATGAGCCCATGGTTTACCCAAAGGTGCAGGGAGGCAAAAACCAAGTGTGCTAGGGAATGGAAAAAATATAGAAGGCAAAGGACCAGGAGAATAAGGAGAACAGTCGTAGACCCAGAAACGAATATGCACAGATAAGAAGGGAGGCCCAAAGACAATATGAAAATGACATAGCAGCGAAAGCCAAATCTGACCCGAAACTGTTGTACAGCCACATCAGGAGGAAAACAACAGTCAAGGACCAGGTAATCAGGCTAAGGAAGGAAGGAGGAGAGACAACAAGAAATGACCGTGAAGTATGTGAAGAACTCAACAAGAGATTCAAAGAAGTGTTCACAGAGGAGACAGAAGGGACTCCAGAAAGACGGAGAGGTGGGGCACACCACCAAGTGCTGGACACAGTGCACACAACCGAGGAAGAAGTGAAGAGGCTTCTGAGTGAGCTAGATACCTCAAAGGCAATGGGGCCAGATAACATCTCCCCATGGGTATTGAGAGAGGGAGCAGAGGCGCTATGTGTACCCCTAACAACAATATTCAATACATCTATCGAAACAGGGAGATTGCTGAGGCATGGAAGACAGCAAATGTAGTCCCAATCTTTAAAAAAGGAGACAGACATGAAGCATTAAACTACAGACCAGTGTCACTGACATGTATAGTATGCAAAATCATGGAGAAGATTATCAGGAGAAGAGTGGTGGAACACCTAGAAAGGAATGATCTCATCAACAGCAGCCAACATGGTTTCAGGGACGGGAAATCCTGTGTCACAAACCTACTGGAGTTCTATGACATGGTGACAGCAGTAAGACAAGAGAGAGAGGGGTGGGTGGATTGCATTTTCTTGGACTGCAAGAAGGCGTTTGACACAGTTCCACACAAGAGATTGGTGCAAAAACTGGAGGACCAAGCAGGGATAACAGGGAAGGCACTTCAATGGATCAGGGAATACTTGTCAGGAAGACAGCAGCGAGTCATGGTACGTGGCGAGGTGTCAGAGTGGGCACCTGTGACCAGCGGGGTCCCGCAGGGGTCAGTCCTAGGACCAGTGCTGTTTCTGGTATTTGTGAACGACATGACGGAAGGAATAGACTCTGAGGTGTCCCTGTTTGCAGATGACGTGAAGTTGATGAGAAGAATTCACTCGATCGAAGACCAGGATAGAACTACAAAGGGATCTGGACAGGCTGCAGACCTGGTCCAGCAATTGGCTCCTGGAGTTCAATCCCACCAAGTGCAAAGTCATGAAGATTGGGGAAGGGCAAAGAAGGCCGCAGACGGAGTACAGTCTAGGGGGTCAGAGACTACAAACCTCACTCAAGGAAAAAGATCTTGGGGTGAGTATAACACCAGGCACATCTCCTGAAGCGCACATCAACCAATAACTGCTGCAGCATATGGGCGCCTGGCAAACCTCAGAACAGCATTCCGACATCTTAATAAGGAATCATTCAGGACCCTGTACACCTTGTATGTTAGGCCCATATTGGAGTATGCGGCACCAGTTTGGAACCCACACCTAGCCAAGCACGTGAAGAAACTAGAGAAAGTGCAAAGGTTTGCAACAAGACTAGTCCCAGAGCTAAGAGGTATGTCCTACGAGGAGAGGTTAAGGGAAATCAACCTGACGACACTGGAGGACAGGAGAGATAGGGGGGACATGATAACGACATACAAAATACTGAGAGGAATTGACAAGGTGGACAAAGACAGGATGTTCCAGAGATTGGACACAGTAACAAGGGGACACAGTTGGAAGCTGAAGACACAGATGAATCACAGGGATGTTAGGAAGTATTTCTTCAGCCACAGAGTAGTCAGTAAGTGGAATAGTTTGGGAAGCGATGTAGTGGAGGCAGGATCCATACATAGCTTTAAGCAGAGGTATGATAAAGCTCACGGCTCAGGGAGAGTGACCTAGTAGCGATCAGTGAAGAGGCGGGGCCAGGAGCTCGGACTCGACCCCCGCAACCTCAACTAGGTGAGTACACACACACACATATACAAATTCATACACACACACACACACACACACATAAACACACACACACATACACAAACTCATACACACACACGCACACACACTCATACACACACACACACACCCACTCATACACACACACACACACTCATACACATACACACGCACACACAAACACACACACAATATACCGCGAGAAAGCTTGGTTGTGAATTATACTGTGTCTGCGGAGTGAGATACAAAAAGTGGAAGAACCTAGAAAACTGAATCTAGAAGCAAAGGTAAAAATAATAATAATCTTTGCCATCGCGGTGTACACCGATGGTTCTAAGTCATCTGATAGCGTCGGATTCACAGCAGTATTTTCCGGATAGTGTCGTGTGAAGGCATTTTTTATCCCTGACTAGCATTTTTACGGCTGAATTGTATGCCATTCTTGTAGCACTTATCCGTATTGCATCTATGCCCGTGTCACCATTTGTAGTCGTTTCAGATTCCCTTAGTGCTTTACAGGCTATACGGAAATTCGATACACCTCACCCCCCTAGTTCTTCATATCCAACTTTGGTTACGCCGTATCTCTAGCAGACACAGAGATATTGTTTTTTGTTGGGTCCCTGGTCATGTTGACGTACAAGGATTGATGGACTGACCACATCGACTCAAGGCTGAGGGACTGATTACCCCATTCTCCTCCTGTTCTTCAAGTTTATGCTTTGTATGGACTGATGAAGCCACTGTGTGGCGAAACGTTTCCTCAATAAAGATACCCAAGAGTTGCACATGTGTCTAATTTAACAACACCCTTAGTCACAACAATGACATCCAAGTGTTGCACAAGTATCAACTTGCAACCTGTTTCTTTCTCAGCGTGAGTAGTTACCTCTCACTGATAAGTGTTCATTACACAGTAATGCAGACGAGCGGTTCAGAGAACCGACAAGTTGATAAATTAGACATATGTGCAACACTTGGGTATCTTTATTTTGGAAACGTTTCGCCACACAGTGGCTTCATCAGTCCAATACAGATAAGAATGATAAATTAGACACATGTGCAACACTTGGGTAATCAGTCCATCAATCTTTTCAAGATCGATGGACTGATTACATCGGCTCAAGCTGAGGGACAGACTTCCTCAAACTCTTCCTGTTCTTTAAGATTCTCCTTTGTATGGACTGATGAAACCACTGTGTGGCGAAACGTTTCCTCAATAAAGATACCCAAGTGTTGCACATGTGTCTAATTTATCAACTTGTTGGCTCTCTGAACCATTTATCTACAGAGAAGAATAGTGAAGATCAGGAGATTGAGGTAATGAGTCCCTCAGCTGGAGTGAGTCGAGGAACACTTCAGAAGTATCTGAAGTGTCTGGACTCCAGACACTTCAGATACTTCCAGACGTTCTTATACGTCTTCCAGATACATCCAGACGTTCGAATTAGGTGGCATCACTTTGAATGTTTGACGCTCCACCACTGATTCTTTTGTAAGTTATCTGAGCAGTTCCAGGATGCTGGGGATAGGTTCAACAACTTTGGTTATAGGATACGTGAAAATGTCAGTTGTTCAAAGAACCTGACCTTAGTTGCCGTTCACCAGTGTTGACTATTTGAAGACGATCGGGTGAAGCATTCTCGTGTTATGAGCGAAATAATAAGAGAAAAAATGGAGGAAGAATAACAAGAGAAAAAAAAAAAAGAAACCAGTTCAGTAAACCGCACAAAAGTCCTTCTTCTGGGGTTGCTTATGTCAACGTTTCGCCCACTCTGGGAACCTCAACACTGACTGCATCATGTGTGCTGTGTGGTCGAGATGTCGTAGATAATAAAGGCATCTAAATATCGCTTACTTCACTCTTTGGGTATTTACGAACCAATCCACCTGAAGTGTGATAAATTAGAGGAAGCGAAGACAAATTATTTTAAGGCTTTGACGTGGAGTGCGAACAAGACGACATTTATGAAGGTGTTCAGGGACCCTGGAGACGGGTAGTACAGTGCCTTCACTCTAAAAGATGGATGTGGATTGTAGTCCTGGAGGAGGGAGGTACAGTGCCTTCACTATGAAGGATGGATGTTGTAGTCCTGGAGGTGGGAAGTACAGTGCCTTCACTATGAAGGATGGATGTTGTAGCCCTGGAGGTGGGAAGCACAGTGCCTTCACTATGAAGGATGGATGTTGTAGTCCTGGAGGTGGGAAGTACAGTGCCTTCACTATGAAGGATGGATGTTGTAGCCCTGGAGGTGGGAAGCACAGTGCCTTCACTATGAAGGATGGATGTTGTAGCCCTGGAGGTGGGAAGCACAGTGCCTTCACTATGAAGGATGGATGTTGTAGTCCTGGAGGTGGGAAGTACAGTGCCTTCACTATGAAGGATGGGTGTTGTAGTCCTGGAGGTGGGAAGTACAGTGCCTTCACTATGAAGGATGGGTGTTGTAGTCCTGGAGGTGGGAAGCACAGTGCCTTCACTATGAAGGATGGATGTTGTAGTCCTGGAGGTGGGAAGCACAGTGCCTTCACTATGAAGGATGGATGTTGTAGCCCTGGAGGTGGGAAGCACAGTGCCTTCACTATGAAGGATGGATGTTGTAGTCCTGGAGGTGGGAAGTACAGTGCCTTCACTATGAAGGATGGGTGTTGTAGTCCTGGAGGTGGGAAGTACAGTGCCTTCACTATGAAGGATGGGTGTTGTAGTCCTGGAGGTGGGAAGTACAGTGCCTTCACTATGAAGGATGGATGTTGTAGCCCTGGAGGTGGGAAGCACAGTGCCTTCACTATGAAGGATGGATGTTGTAGTCCTGGAGGTGGGAAGTACAGTGCCTTCACTATGAAGGATGGATGTTGTAGCCCTGGAGGTGGGAAGCACAGTGCCTTCACTATGAAGGATGGATGTTGTAGTCCTGGAGGTGGGAAGTACAGTGCCTTCACTATGAAGGATGGATGTTGTAGCCCTGGAGGTGGGAAGCACAGTGCCTTCACTATGAAGGATGGATGTTGTAGCCCTGGAGGTGGGAAGCACAGTGCCTTCACTATGAAGGATGGATGTTGTAGTCCTGGAGGTGGGAAGTACAGTGCCTTCACTATGAAGGATGGGTGTTGTAGTCCTGGAGGTGGGAAGTACAGTGCCTTCACTATGAAGGATGGGTGTTGTAGTCCTGGAGGTGGGAAGCACAGTGCCTCCACTCTGAAGGATGGATGTGGATGCTGTAGTTCTGAAGGTGAAAAGTACAGTGTCTCCACTCTGAAGGATGGATGGAGATGATGCAGTCTAGAGGCTCATTTAAATAATTACGTCAGCCCATTTCTGACAAGACAGCTATAGAAAGAGTCATGGTAAATAATTTTCTCTCTCAGGTCAGCCAACATCAATGGAAAGCGACCAGTACAGCAATCTATGTTTCTGTTATCCAGCAAACAGAAATATTTGCCCAACCTATATTTGGGCTACTCATGTAAAAGTCTACATTTTCTACCACATGTATCACTACTACTACTACTACTACTACTACTACTACTACTACTACTACTACTACTACTACTACTACTACTACTAATATTAGTATTACAACTACTACACATCATTCGAAGCCTATATATATCATCTGTGTCCATGTATTGTTTGTAACTGCTTGATGAAGTTCCTGGAGAGCGAAACGTTGCCACAATAAAATGTCACATTAGTTGCACTTGTGTCCTTTTACCTAACATATTGTTGGTAATTCTTCCAACATTATTACAATTATAATGTTGAAGTAAGTAACCTTGACATGTAGAGATAATGAGAGTTTCTAATTTTTGTTGATGCTATGATTTGTGGGTCGGGGAAGTGTAATAACGTGAGATACCCGGCCTGGATGAAAGTCTACTTCCTCTCTCGCTAATGTTACTACTGATGGCCTTGGTATGCTACGCTAGAGGCAGCAGAGGCAGTGAAGCATGATGGTGTACAAGATTGAGACACTTATGCAACATATGGGAATCTTTATTAAGGAAACGTTTTGCCACACAGTGGCTTCATCAGTCCAATACAAAGCAGAGAGCGGTAAGGAGAGGAGGAGTTTGAGGTAATCAGTCCCTCAGCCTGGAATCGATGTGTTCAGTCCATCACTCTTGTAGAAAGTACAGCATATGGCCGGAGAAGTGACTTATATACTATAAACAGGTGAGTCGAAGCAGGAGGAGGCGGGATCCCAGTGGAGTCATCTACTAGTGTAAGTAGGTCTTCGTCCAAAGATTGTACAGGAATTGAAGAACTCTTTGTATCAAGTCCCCATGATGTTGCAGTGTCTGACAGATGTGATAAATGGTTTGCGTATGTGTCTCAATCTTCAACCTGTCTGTTTTCAAACCATTTATCACATCTGTCAGACACTGCAACATCATGGGGACTTGATACAAAGACAAAGAGTTCTTCAATTCCTGTACAATCTTTGGACGAAGATCTACTTACACTAGTAGATGACTCCACTGGGAACCCGCCTCCTCCTGCTTCGACTCACCTGTTTATACTATATAAGTCACTTCTCCGGCCCTATGCTGTGCTTTCTACAAGAGTGATGGACTGAACACATCGATTCCAGGCTCTCTGCTTTGTATTGGACTGATGAAGACACTGTGTGGCAAAACGATTCCTTAATAAAGATTCCCAATAAAGTCTGCAATAATATTAACAACACCAATAATAATAATAATAATAATAATAATAATAATAATAATAATAATAATAATAATAATTATTATTATTATTATTATTATTATTATTATTATTATTATTATTATTATTATTATCCAAGGATAACCCCAAAACTAAGCCAGCAGTGTGGGTTATTTCCTTAAGATACCACTCATAACTAAGATGTGCAAGAAAGGTATAAAATACCGACAATATGAAAGTTAAGACACATGTGCAACATCTGGATATCTTTATTGTAGACGTTTCGCCATCCAGTGGCTTTATCAATACAGATTCTAAGAAATAATTGGAAGACAGTAGACCTATATACAAAAGATGAGGTAATCAGTCCCTCGGCCTTGGAGTTAGTGTTCACAGCATCGTGGTGGAGGAGAATCTGGAGCAAAGACAAGGAGACTGGCGGTTATATAGGCGTCAGTGGATAGGGACTTGCAACAGACGAGGGCATAGTCACTGGTAGGCGGGATTTCCCAGTGGAAGTAGGTCCTTCCCAAAGAGATGGGTTAGTTGCAGCAGCCGTGAAGAAGGTCTTGTAGATGTCCTCTGAACCAAGATTCCATGATGTTGCAGTGTCTGACAAGTGGTGAAGAAAGGTATAAAATACCGACAAAGGACATCTACAAGACCTTCTTCACGGCTGCTGCAACTAACCCATCTCTTTGGGAAGGACCTACTTCCACTGGGAAATCCCGCCTACCAGTGACTATGCCCTCGTCTGTTGCAAGTCCCTATCCACTGACGCCTATATAACCGCCAGTCTCCTTGTCTTTGCTCCAGATTCTCCTCCACCACGATGCTGTGAACACTAACTCCAAGGCCGAGGGACTGATTACCTCATCTTTTGTATATAGGTCTACTGTCTTCCAATTATTTCTTAGAATCTGTATTGATAAAGCCACTGGATGGCGAAACGTC
Organism: Cherax quadricarinatus; assembly: GCF_026875155.1. Taxonomy (NCBI): domain Eukaryota; kingdom Metazoa; phylum Arthropoda; class Malacostraca; order Decapoda; family Parastacidae; genus Cherax; species Cherax quadricarinatus. The sequence continues at coordinate 32,217,072 of NC_069423.1, read as the reverse complement.
TACAATAAAGATATCCAGATGTTGCACATGTGTCTTTACTTTCATAACTAAGATGTTCCGTGGCTAGACTGGTAGCATACTCGCCTCAAACACTGAGTGTCCGTGGTTCAATCCCTGGCACGGGTGGAAACGTTGGGCTTGTTTCCTTTTCCCTGCTGTCCCTGTTCACCTAGCAGTAAGTAAATATCTGGGCGTTAGTCACCTTACACTTACCTTTGTTCACCTAGTAGTAAGTAGGTACCTAGGTGTTAGTCACCTTACACCTGCTGTCTCTGTTCACATAGCAGTAAATAGATACCTGGGTGTTAAGTCACCTTACACAGGTGTGAACAGGCAACTAACGCTCAGGTACCTACTTATTATTAGGTGAACAGGGGCAGCAGGTGTAAGGTAACCAGCATCCAGGCACCTATTTGCTGTTATGTGAGCAGGGGAGGCAGATGTAAACAGCTGTGCTCCCAAAATCACTCCCTATGAGATTCTCGGCAGACGGTACAGAATTCTCCCAGTAAGTGTAAGGGGGCCAAGACCCTTTAACACCTTTCGTGCATAAGGGATATCCCTGACAGATCTTTAGCAGTCTTCACTATGGAGCTTGGTAAGTTCCTGCGTGTGGCTCCCACCAACAGTCTGACTGATCATGCTATGTGCCAGTATACCTGGTCTGGGATAGTGCCTTAGGGATGATGGCTACTCCAGGATTCGACTACAGACCGACAAGAGAGAGCGAGAGAGAGAGAGAGAGAGAGAGAGAGAGAGAGAGAGAGAGAGAGAGAGAGAGAGAGAGAGAGAGAGAGAGAGAGAGCGAGAGAGAGAGAGAGAGAGAGAGAGAGAGAGAGAGAGAGAGAGAGAGAGAGAGAGAGAGAAAGAAAGAATTCCAGCATCCGGGATGTTCCATAATGTCTTTAATTTCCAGGTGGTAAGATGCGTTAGTTTCATCTGGAACGGAACACCACATCAGCTCATTTGGAACGGAGCACTATAACATTAGTTTCATCTAGAACGGAAGTCACATTAGTTGCATCTGGAACGGAACATAACAACAGTACACTGAAAACCTCACACTACCAAGGTTTATGATCTGCAGGACGGAAAGTAGTCTGAGGGAATGTTGTGTGTTGAGTCTTGTGGTGTTGTGTTAGACGCTGCCTCGTGTGTGTGTGTGTGTGTGTGTGTGTGTGTGTGTGTGTGTGTGTGGGTGTGGGTGTGTGGGTGTGGGTGTGTGTGGGGTGTGTGTGTGTGTGTGTGTGTGTGGGTGTGGGTGTGTGGGTGTGTATGTGTGTGAGTGTGTACTCACCTAGTTGTACTCACCTAGTTGAGGTTGCGGGGGTCGAGTCCGAGCTCCTGGCCCCGCCTCTTCACTGATCGCTACTAGGTCACTCTCCCTGAGCCGTGAGCTTTATCATACCTCTGCTTAAAGCTATGTATGGATCCTGCCTCCACTACATCGCTTCCCAAACTATTCCACTTACTGACTACTCTGTGGCTGAAGAAATACTTCCTAACATCCCTGTGATTCATCTGTGTCTTCAGCTTCCAACTGTGTCCCCTTCTTACTGTGTCCAATCTCTGGAACATCCTGTCTTTGTCCACCTTGTCAATTCCTCTCAGTATTTTGTATGTCTTTATCATGTCCCCCTATCTCTCCTGTCCCCCAGGGGTCGTCAGGTTGATTTCCCTTAACCTCTCCTGTAGGACTACCTCTTAGCTCTGGGACTGGGTCTTTTTTGCAAACCTTTGCACTTTCTCTAGTTTCTTCACGTGCTTGGCTAGGTGTGGGTTCCAAATGGTGCCGCATACTCCAATATGGGCCTAACTTTTACACGGTGTACAGGGTCCTGAATGATTCCTTATTAAGATGTCGGAATGCTGTTCTGAGGTTTGCTAGGCGCCCATATGCTGAGCAGTTATTTGGTTGATGTGGGCTTCAGGAGATGTGCCTGGTGTTATACTCCCCCCAAGATCTTTTTCCTTGGTGAGGTTTGTAGTCTTTTGACCCCTAGACTGTTACTCCGTCTGCGGCCTTCTTTGCCCTTCCCAATCTTCATGACTTTGCATTTGGGGGATTGAACTCCAGGAGCCAATTGCTGGACCAGGTCTGCAGCCTGTCCAGATCCCTTTGTAGTTCTGCCTGGTCTTCGATCGAGTGAATTCTTCTCATAAAACTTCACGTCATCTGCAAACAGGGACACCTCAGAGTCTATTCCTTCCGTCATGTCGTTCACAAATACCAGAAACAGCACTGGTCCTAGGACTGACCCCTGCGGGACCCCGCTGGTCACGGGTTTGCCCACTCTGACCCCTCGCCACGTACCATGACTCGTGCTGTCTTCCTGACAAGTATTCCCTGATCCATTGAAGTGCCTTCCTGTTTCCTGCTTGGTCCTCCAGTTTTTGCACCAATCTTTGTGGGAACTGTGTAAACGCCTTCTTGCAGTCCAAGAAAATGCAATCCACCCACCCCTCTCTTCTTGTCTTACTGCTGTCACCATGTCTTTGAACTCCAGTAGGTTTGTGACACAGGATTTCCCGTCCCTGAAACCATGTTTGGGTGCTGTTGATGAGATCATTTCCCTTTTTAGGTGTTCCACCACTCTTCCTGATAATCTTCTCCATGATTTTGGGATACTATACATGTCAGTGGGCACTGGTCTGTAGTTTAATGCTTCATGTCTGTCTCCTTTTTTTAAGATTGCGACTACATTTGCTGTCTTCCATGCCTCAGGCAATCTCCCTGTTTCGATAGATGTATTGAATATTGTTGTTAGGGGTACACATAGCGCCTCTGCTCCCTCTCTCAATACCCATGGGGAGATGTTATCTGGGCCCCCTTGCCTTTGAGGTATCTAGCTCACTCAGAAGCCTCTTCACTTCTTCCTCGGTTGTGTGCACTGTGTCCGCACTTGGTGGTGTGCCCCACCTCTCCGTCTTTCTGGAGTCCCTTCTGTCTCCTTGTGAAACATTCTTTGAATCTCTTGTTGAGTTCTTCACATACTTCACGGGCATTTCTTGTTGTCTCTCCTCCTTCCTTCCTCTTAGCCCGATTACCTGGTCCTTGACTGTTTTTTTTCCTCCTGATGTGGCTGTACAACAGTTTCGGGTCAGATTTGGCTTTCGCTGCTATGTCATTTTCATATTGTCTTGGGCCTCCCTTCTTATTGTGCATATTCGTTTCTGGCTCTACGACTGTCTCCTTATTCTCCTGGGTCCTTTGCCTTCTATATTTCTTCCATTCCCCAGCACACTTTGGTTTTTGCCCCTGCACGTTGTGTGTGTGTGTGTTGTGGTGTGTTTTGTGTGTGTGTGGGTGTGGGTTGTGGGTTGTGTGTGTGTGTGTGTGTTTGGGGGTTTTGTGGGTGTGGGTGTGTGGGTGTGGGTGTGTGGGTGTGGGTGTGTGTGTGTGGGTGTGTTGTGAGTGTGTGTGTGTGTGTGTTGTGTGTGTGTGTGTGTGTGTGTGTGTGTGTGTGTGGGGTGTGGGTGTGTGGGTGTGTATGTGTGTGAGTGTGTGTGTGTGGGGGTGTGTGTGTGTGTGTGTGTGTGGGTGTGGGTGTGGGTGTGGTGTGTGTGTGTGTGTGTGTGTGGTGTTTGTGTGTGTGTGTGTGTGTGTGTGTGTGTGTGGGTGTGTGGGTGTGTGTGTGGGGTGTGTGTGTGTGTGTGTTGTGTGTGTGGGTGTGTGGGTTTTGGGGGGGTGTGGGTTGTGTGTGTGGGTGTGGGTGTGGGTGTGGGTGTGGGTGTGGGTGTGTGTGTGTGTGTGTGTGTGTGCGTGTGTGTGTGGGTGTGCGTGCTTGTGTGTATGCATATATTTGTACGCTCGTGTGCATATGTCCGTGCGTGCGCCCTCGTGTGTGTACGTGTGTGGGGCGCGCTAGTGTGGGTGTATGATCCACTTAATATTTGTATTTATAACTCATTACAATTGTGACCAGGTGTGGACGTATCAGTGGTTCATTACTTTGTAATTTGTTCATGACTGTAACCATGTATAGGAGTGAGGCTGATTCATTACCTCTGTAACTTGCCATGATTGTGACCAGATCTACCTGGAGTTCATTACCTTTGTAACTAGTTCAGCTATCATAACTTTGGGGTCCAGTCCCTGGACCCATTATGTACCTTTGTAATCTTTTGACTACCGCCCACAGGATGGGTATGGGGTGCATAATAAAGATATTAAACTAACTCGTGTATACAACACCAGGGAGGTACTACTACCTTCCTTACAAATGAGTGTAACACGGAAACCTGTAAGTGATTTGCACAAGTTTCGTCTAATCTCTTAATAACTTGTTCTGATGTTCCCTTTCATTTCCATGGGAAAGTGGCTGAGAATTCTTCCTCCGTGAGTCATGTGTGTCTTAAAAGGCGACTAAAAATGCCGAGAGCAAGGGGCTAGTAACGCCTTCTGTATAAATTACTAAAAGAACAAAAAAGAAAATTCTGAAGGTGAGATGTATGAATGTGCGTGGATGTGAAGACAGAAGTGATCGTTAATGTTATGAATGAAAAAAAAAACTGGATGTCCTGGCTCAAAGTGAAAAGACCAGTTATGTAGATTAAAATACTCGTAAAGATGGGATGTTAGAAGTGGGTGCTAGTGTTAAAGTATCTGGGGGAAGAACATTTTAGAGGGGGGGAAGAACAGTGTAGAGGGGGGGGAAAGAACAGTGTAGAGGGGGGGAAAAGAACAGTGTAGAGGGGGGGAAGAACATTGTAGAGCGGGGAAGAACAGTGTAGAGGGGGGGAAGAACATTGTAGAGGGGGGAAGAACATTGTAGAGGGGGGAAGAACATTGTAGAGGGGGGGGAAGAACATTGTAGAGGGGGGAATGAACATTGTAGAGGGGGGGAAGAACAGTGTAGAGGGGGGGAAGAACCCTTGTAGAGGGGGGGAAGAACATTGTAGAGGGGGGAAGAACATTGTAGAGGGGGGGAAGAAAAATTGTAGAGGGGGGGAAGAACAGTGTAGAGGAGGGGAAGAACATTGTAGAGGGGGGAAGAAGAACATTGTAGACGGGGGAAGAACATTGTAGAGGGGGGGAAGAACAGTGTAGAGGAGGGAAGAACATTGTAGAGGGGGGGAAGAACATTGTAGACGGGGGAGAGAACATGTGAGGGGGGAAGAAAAATTGTAGAGGGGGGGAAGAACATTGTAGAGGGGGGGAAGAACATTGTAGAGGGGGAAAAAAACAGTGTAGACGGGGGGAAGAACATTGTAGAGGGGGGAAGAACAGTGTAGCAGGGGGGAAGAACAGTGTAGACGGGGGGGAAGAACATTGTAGAGGGGGGAAGAACATTGTAGAGGGGGGAAGAAACATTGTAGAGGGGGGGAAAGAACAGTGTAGAGGGGGGAAGAACATTGTAGAGGGGGGGGAAGAACATTGTAGAGGGGGGAAGGGAAGAAAACATTGTAGAGGGGGGGAAGAACATTGTAGAGGGGGGAAGAAACATTGTAGAGGGGGGGAAGAACATTGTAGAGGGGGAAGAACAGTGTAGAGGGGGGGAAAAAACAGTGTAGAGGGGGGAAGAACAGTGTAGAGGGGGGAAGAACAGTGTAGAGGGGGGGAAGAACAGTGTAGAGGGGGGAAGAAACAGTGTAGAGGGGGGGAAGAACAGTGTAGAGGGGGGGAAGAAGAACAGTGTAGAGGGGGGAAGAACAGTGTAGAGGGGGGCGGAAGAAGAAGAACAGTGTAGAGGGGGGAAGAAACATGTAGAGGGGGGGAAGAACAAATGTAGAGGGGGGGAAGAACAGTTGTAGAGGGGGGGAAGAACAGTTGTAGAGGGGGGAAAGAACAGTGTAGAGGGGGGAAAGAACAGTGTAGAGGGGGGAAGAAAGAACAGTGTTTGAGGGGGGAAGATACAGTGTAGAGGGGGGGAAAAGAACAGTGTAGAGGGGGGAAGAACAGTGTAGAGGGGGGGAAAACAGTTTTAGAGGGGGGAAGAACAGTGTAGAGGGGGGAAAAAGAAGAACAGTTTTAGAGGGGGGGAAGAACAGTGTAGAGGGGGGGAAAGAACATTGTAGAGGGGGGAAGAACAGTTGTAGAGGGGGGAAGAACAGTTTTAGAGGGGAAGAACAGTGTAAGGGGGGAAAGAACAGTGTAGAGGGGGGAAGAACAGTTGTAGAGGGGGGGAAGAAAACAGTGTAGAGGGGGGAAGAACAGTGTAGAGGGGGAAGAACAGTGTAGAGGGGGAAGAACAGTGTAGAGGGGGGGAAAGAACAGTGTAGAGGGGGGGAAGAACAGTGTAGAGGGGGGGAAAGAAAAGAACAGTGTAGAGGGGGGGAAATTAGAAAGAACAGTGTAGAGGGGGGGAAGAACAGTGTAGAGGGGGGGAAGAACAGTGTAGAGGGGGGGAAGAACATTGTAAGAGGGGGGAGAAAGAACAGTGTAGAGGGGGGAAGAACAGTGTAGAGGGGGGAAGAACAGTTTTAGAGGGGGGAAGAACATTGTAGAGGGGGGGAAGAACATTGTAGAGGGGGGGAAGAACAGTGTAGAGGGGGGTGAAGAACAGTGTAGAGGGGGGAAAGAACAGTGTAGAGGGGGGAAGAACAGTGTAGAGGGGGGAAGAACAGTGTAGAGGGGGGAAAAGAACAGTTGTAGAGGGGGGGAAGAACAGTGTAGAGGGGGGGAAGAACATTGTAGAGGGGGGGAAGAACAGTGTAGAGGGGGGAAGAACAGAAGGGGAAGAACAGTGTAGAGGGGGGGGAAAGAACATTGTAGAGGGGGGAAGAACAGTGTAGAGGGGGGAAAGAACAGTGTAGAGGGGGGAAGAAAAAGTGTAGAGGGGGGAAGAACAGTGTAGAGGGGGGGAAGAACAGTGTAGAGGGGGGGAAGAAAGTGAGAGGGGAAGAACAGTGTTAGGGGGGGAAGAACAGTGTAGAGGGGGGAAGAACAGTGTAAGAGGGGGGGGAAAGAAACATGTAGAGGGGGGGAAGAACAGTTGTAGAGGGGGGAAGAACATGTTGTAGAGGGGGGGAAGAACAGTGTAGAGGGGGGAAGAACAGTGTAGAGGGGGGAAGAACAGTGTAGAGGGGGGAGAACAGTGTAGAGGGGGGGAAAGAACATTGTAGAGGGGGGAAGAACAGTGTAGAGGGGGGGAAGAAAAAAGTGTAGAGGGGGGAAGAACAGTGTAGAGGGGGGAAGAACAGTGTAGGGGGGGGAAGAACAGTGTGAGGGGGGGAGAAAGTTGTAGAGGGGGAAGAACATTGTAGAGGGGGGGGGGAAGAAATTGAGGGGGTTTGGGAAGAAAAGAGTAAGAACAGTGTAGAGGGGAGGAAGAGAAAGTGTAGAGGGGGGAAAGAAATCAGTGTTTGAGAGAAGAAAATTGTATGAGGGGGGAAAAGTGTAGAGGGGTAGAACAGTGTAGAGGGGGGGGAAGAACATGTTGTTAGAGGGGGGGGGAAATATTATGGTTGGGAAGTCATCGTGACTAGTGTGAGTGAAAGTTATAGAACCAGGAGTGAGAGAAAACATTGTAAGATGAAAAGGTGTGCGGGGGCAGGTAAAATGATAATGGGGGTTAGAAATCATGATAGAGAGGGGATAAGAATACAAATTAAGGGGGAAAAGGAGGTGGGTGGGGAGTAAATATAAGTGGGACTGAGGGGTAGCATTCATACCAGGGTGGGGATGTAGACACTATAGTGGGTGAGACATTAAGGGTAGTGGTGGTATCACAAAAAGTGTGGTGGGGAGTTTACAGTATAAGGGTTTGATAATAGAGTTAACACCAGTATTGTTAGAGCAACATAATAGATGGTATAATCAAGGGATGTCGAGTTAGCATGACTATGTGAGAGTGTAGGAGTAGTAATAAAGTTGAGGTAGATAGTTAAGTAAGAGTGAACAATTGGGGTTAGTAGAACATACAGGTTGGCTGGGAGAGTCAACAGGGTATGTGAAGGTCAGAGTTATGCGTAGATTATAAGAAGTTGCAGGATAGATGTGAAGCAAAAGGTTTGTGTGACTAGGAGGGTTTGGGTTTGTGGGTGGTAGTCACATCATACCCAGGGTAGTGGGTGGTAGTCACATCATACCCAGGGTGTGGGTGGTAGTCACATAATACCAGGGTGTGTGGGTGTAGTCACATCATACCCCGGGTGTGGGGTGGTAGTCAATCATACCCAGGGTGTGGGTGGTAGTCACATCATACCCAGGGTGTGGGTGGTAGTCACATCATACCCAGGGTGTGGGTGGTAGTCACATCATACCCAGGGTGTGGGTGGTAGTCACATCATACCCAGGGTGTGGGTGGTAGTCAATCATACCAGGGTGTGGGTGGGTAGTCACATCATCACCAGGGATGTGGGTGTAGTCTCATCATACCCAGGGTGTGGGTGGTAGTCACATCATACCCAGGGTGTGGTCGGGGTGGTAGTCACATCATTCCCAGGGTGTGGGTGGTAGTCACTCATACAGGGTGTGGGTGGTAAGTCAACATCATACCCCAGGGTGTGGGTGGTAGTCACAATCTTAACCAGGGTGTGGGTGGTAGCACATCATACCCAGGGTTTGTGGTAGTGGTAGTCACATCATACCCAGGGGGTGGGTGTTAGTCACATCATTACCCAGGGTGGGGGTGGTGTACATCCATACCTGGGGTGTGGGTGGTTAGTCAATCATTACCAGGTGTGGGTGGTAGTCACATCATACCCAGGGTGTTATGTGGGGTGGTAGTCACTTATACCAGGGTGTGGGTGGTAGTCACATCATCCCAGGGGGTGTGGGTGGTAGTCACATCATACCCAGGGGTGGGTGTAGTCACATCATACCCAGGGCATGTGGGTGGTTAGTCACTTCCTACCCAGGGTGTGGGTGGTAGTCACATCATACCCAGGGTGTGGGTGGTGCACATCATACCCAGGGGTGTGGGTGGTAGTCACATCTACCCAGGGTTGGTGGTGGAGTCACATTCATACCAGGGTGGGGTGGTAGTCACATCATACCCAGGGTAGTGGGTGGGTAGTCACATCATACCCAGGGTGATGGGTTGTAGTCACATCATTACCCAGGGTGTGGGTGGTAGTCACATCATACCAGGGTGTGGGTGGTATGTAATCATACCAGGGTGTGGGTGGTTAGTCAACTCCATACCCAGGGTTGTGGGTGGTAAGTCACATCATACCCGGGTGTGGGTGGTAGTCACATCATACCCAGGTGTGGGTGGTAGTCACATCATACCAGTGTGTGGGTGGTATAGGTGGTAGTCCACTTCATACCCGGGTGTGGGTGGTAGGTCACATCCATAACCAGGGTATGGGTGGTAGTCAATCATACCCAGGGTGTGGGTGGTAGTCACATCATACCAGGGTGTGGTGGGTAGTCAACATCCATACCCAGGGTGTGGGTTGGTAGTCAAATCTACCCAGGGTTTGTGGGTGGTAGTCAATCATTACCCAGGGTGTGGGTGGTAGTACATCATTACCCAGGGTATAGGGTGGTTGTACATCATACCCAGGGTGTGGGTGGTAGTCAATATACCAGGGTGTGAGGTGGTAGTCCACATCATACCCAGGGTGTGGGTGGTAGTCACATCATACCCAGGGTGTGGATGGTAGTCACATCATACCCAGGGTGTGGGTGGTAGTCACATCATACCCAGGGTGTGGGTGTGGGTATTCAGATCTTACCCAGGGTGTGGGATGGGTAGTCACATCATACCCAGGGTGTGGGGTGGTAGTACATCACATACCAGGGTTGTGGGTGGGTAGTCACTTCATACCCAGGGGGTGGGTGGTAGTCACATCATACCCAGGGTATGGGTGGTAGTCACATCATACCCAGGGTGTGGGTGGTAGTCACATCATACCCAGGGTGTGGGTGGTAGTCACATCATACCCAGGGTGTGGGTGGTAGTCACATCATACCCAGGGTGTGGATGGTAGTCACATCATACCCAGGGTGTGGGTGGTAGTCACATCATACCCTGGGTGGGGGTGGTAGTCACATCTTACCCAGGGTGTGCGGTGGTAGGTCACATCTACCCAGGGTGTGGGTGGTAGGTCACATCTTACCCAGGGTGTGGGTGGGTAGTCACATCATCACCCAGGGTTGTGGGTGGTAGTCACATCATACCCAGGGTGTGGGTGGTAGTCACATCATACCCAGGGTGTGGGTGGTAGTCACATCATACCCAGGGTATGGGTGGTAGTCACATCATACCCAGGGTGTGGGTGGTAGTCACTTCTACCCAGGGTGTGGGGTGGTGGGTAGTCACCATCATTACCCAGGGTGTGGGTGGTAGTCACATCATTACCCAGGGTGTGGGTGGTAGTCACATTCATACCCAGGTGTGGGTGGTAGTCACATCATACCAGAGGTATGGGGTGGTAGTCACATCTACCCAGGGTGTGGGTGGTAAGTTCAATCATACCCAGGGTTTTGTGAGGTGTGTCACATCTCACCCGGGTGTGGGTGGTTAGGTCACATCATACCCCAGGGTGGTGGATGTTAGTCAATCATACCCAGGGTGTGGGTGGGAGTCACATCATTACCACGGGTGTGGGTTGTTTTAGTCACATCATACCAGGGTGTGGATGGTTGTCACATAGACCCAGGGTGGTGGGGGTGGTAGTCACTTCATACCAGGGTGTGGGTGGTAGTCAATTCATACCAGGGGGTGGGTGGTAGTCAACATCATAACCCAAGGGTATGGGTGGTAGTCACATCTACCCAGGGTGTGGGTGTGTTAGGTCACATCATTACCCAGGGTGTGGGTGGTAGTCACATCATACCCAGGGTGTGGGTGGTAGTCACATAGACCAGGTGTGGAGGGTAGTAACCATTCAATACCCAGGGTGAGGGTAGGAAGGTCACATATACCCAGGGTGTGGGTGGTAGTCAATCCATACCCAGGGTGTGCGGTGGATAGGTCAATCATACCCAGGGTTGTGGGTGGTACTAGTCCAAATCATACCAGGGTGTGTGGTGGTAGCACATCATACCAGGGTGTGGGTGGTAAGTCACATCATACCCAGGGTGTGGGTGGTAGTCACATCATACCCAGGGTATGGGTGGTAGTCACATCATACCCAGGGTGTGGGTGGTAGTCCACATATACCCAGGGTGTGGGTGGTATTCACATATACCCAGGTGTGTGTGGTAGTCACATCATACCCAGGGTATGGGTGGGTAGTCACATCTTTACCCAGGGTGTGGGTGGTTGTTTCACTCTACCAGGGTGTGGGGGTGGTTAGTTACATCTTAACCTGGGTTGTGGTGGTAGTCACATCATACCAGGGGGTGGATGGTAGTACATCATACCCTGGGTGTGTGGGTGGAGTCCAATCATACCCAGGGTGTGGGTGGTAGTCACATTCATACCAGGGTTGGGTGGTAGTCACATCATAACCCAGGGTGTGGGTGGTAGGGTAGTCACTCCATACCCCGGGAAGTGGGGGTGGTGGTACGTATACATCATACCAGGGGTGGGTGTTAGTCACATCCATACCCAGGGTTGTGGGTGGAGTACTCATCATACCCAGGAAATCGGTGTGGGTGGTAGTCACATTCAATACCAGGGTGTGGGTGGTAGGTCAATCATACCCAGGGTGTGGGTGGGTAGTCACATCATACCACAGGGTGGGGGTGGTAGTCACATCATCCAGGGTTGTGGGTGGTAGTCACATCATACACAGGGATGTGGTGGTGTAGTCACAATAATACAGGGTAGTGTGGGGGTTAGTCACATAATACAGGGTGTGGGGTGGTAGTCAACACTACCCAGGGTGTGGGTGGTAGTCACCTCATACCCAGGCTGTGGGTGGTTGTTCACATCATACCCAGGGTGTGGGTGGTAGTCACATCATACCCAGGGTGTGGGTGGTAGTCACATCATACCCAGGGTGTGGGTGGTAGTCACATCATACCCAGGGTGTGGGTGGTAGTCACATCATACCCATGGTGTGGGTGGTAGTCACATCATACCCATGGTGTGGGTGGTAGTCACATCATACCCATGGTGTGGGTGGTAGTCACATCATACCCATGGTGTGGGTGGTAGTCAAAGCATTACAGTGGAACAATGGGTCCAGTGAGTGTACCTCAGCATTACAGAGGTACACAATAAGCCCAGGCACATAAGGAGTCAAGGGACTGTACCTCAACATTACAGAGGAAAATAATGGGTCCAGTGACTGTGCCTTAACAGAGGCACATAATGGGTCCAGAGACTGTACCTCAACATTACAGTGGCACATAATGGGTCCAGAGATTGTACCTCAACATTACAGTGGCATATAATGTGGTCCAGAGACTGT
>NC_069423.1:32199820-32202320 GCF_026875155.1 Cherax quadricarinatus | reverse complement strand
TCTTTGGCCCACCTGCCTATACTCTGTCTGTGGTTTCTGTGCCCTTCCCCTATATTCATGACTTTGCATTTGGCAGGATTTATAATTCGAGAGCCATTTGTGGACGGGTGTCCTGTTGTCAGGTCTCTTTGACGTCTTGCCTGTCTTCATCAGATTTAATTCTCCTCATTAACTTCACATATCTGCAAAACCCGGGACACTTCTGAGTCTAACCCTTCCGCTCATGTCGTTCACATATACAAAAATAGCACTGGTCTAGGGACCGACCCCTGTGGGACCCCGCTGTCACAGGTGCCCACTGTGATACATCATTCGTACCATGGACTCGGTTGGTGCCTCCTCTCGTCTAGAGAATTCTCTGATCCATTGCTCAGTGCCCCTTCCGTGTTATTTGCGCCTGATGCTCTAGCTTCTGCACTCATATTCTTGTGAGGAACTGTGTCAAGGCCTTCTTGCAGTCCAAGAAGATGCAATCAACCCCCCCTCTCTCTCTTGTCTTACTTCTGTTATTTTATCATAAACTCCAGAATGGATTTGTGACACAGGATTTGGCCTTCCGTCGCATTCCGTGTGGTTGGCATTTTATACTCCTGTTCCGTTTCCAGGTGCTCCCCACTTCCTCCTGATAATCTTCTCCATAATTTTGTCATACTATACACGTCATTGACACTGTGTGTGTGTGGTGTTGGGGTGTGTGTATGTCGTGTGTGTGTGTGTGTGTGTGTGTTGTGTGTGTGTGTGTTGTGTGTGTGTGTGGGTGGGTATGTGTGTGATGTGTGTGTGTTTGTGTGTGTGTGTGGGTGTGTGTGTGTGTGTGTGTGTGTATGTTTGTGTGTGTGTGTGTGTGTGTGTGTGTTGTGTGTTGTGTGTAGGGGGTACTCCACCTAGTTGAACTTCACCTAGTTGAGGTGCGGGGGGTTCGTGTCGAAGCTCTGGCCCCGCCTCTTCACTGTCGCTACTAGGTCACCTCCCTGAGCCGTGAGATTTATCATTACCTCTGCTTAAAGCGTGTATGATCCTGCCTCTTTACATCGCTTCCCTAACTAGTCACTTTACTGACTTACTATGGGGCTCTGAAGATAACTGCTTAACATCCCTTGTGATTTTCATCTGTGTCTTTTGCTTCAACTGTGTCCCTGTTACTGTGTCAATCTCTGGAAATCCTGTCTTTGTCCACCTTGTCAAATCCTCTTCAGTATGATTTTGTATGTTGTTATCATGTCCCCCCTTTTTCTCTCCTGTCCTCCAGTGTCGTCAGGTTCGTTTCCCTTAACCTTCCTCGTAGGACAACTCTTTGTCGAATTCTGGGGGATGTCTTGTTGCAAACCTTTGCACTTTCTCTAGTTTCTTTACGTTTGCTTGGCTAGGGTGTGGGTTCCAAATGGTGCCGCATACTCATAAGATGGGCCTAACGTATTACGGTGTACAGTGGTCCCTGAACGATTCCTTATTAAGATGTCGGATGCTTGGTCTGAGGTTTGCTAGGCGCCCCATATGCTGCATCAGTTTTTGGTTGATGTGCCGCCTTCCACTTCAAGGAGATGGCCCTGGTGGTGTTATACTCACCCCAAGATCTTTTCCTTGAGTGAGGTTTGTAGTCTCTGACCCCCTAGATGTACTCCGTCTGTGGCCTTCTTTGCCCTCCCCAATCTTCTTGGACTTTGCACTTGGTGGGATTGAAACTCCAGGAGCCAATTGTGGACCAGTTCTGCAGCCTGTCCAGTTCCCTTTGTAGTTTCTGCCTGGTCTTCGTCGAGTGTATTCTTCTCATCAACTTCACGTTCATCTGCAAACAGGGACACCTCAGAGTCTATTCCTTCCGTCATGTCGTTCACCAATTTCCAGAAACAGCACTGGGTCCTAGGACTGACAACTGCGGGACCGCTGGTCACAGGTGCCCACTCTACACATCGCCACGTACCATGACTCGCTGTGTCTTCCTGACAAGTATTCCCGATCCATTGTAGTGCCTTCCCTTGTTATCCCTGCTTGGTCCTCCAGTTTTTGGACCAATCTCTTGTGTGGAAACTGTGTTCTTAAAACGCCTTCTGTGCAGTCCAGAAAATGCAATCCACTGCACCCTCTCTCTCTGGTCTTACTGGCTTGTCTCCATGTTCATTAAGAACTCAGTAGGTTTGTGAACAGGATTTCACGTCCCTGAAACCAAAGTTACTGGCTGGCTGTTGATGAGATCATTCCTTTCTTGTGTTCCACCACTCTTCTCCTGATATTCTTCTCCATGATTTTTTCTGCATACGTATTACAGGTCAGGACTACGGGTCTGTAGTTTAATGCTTTCATGTTCTGTCTCCTTTTTTAAAGTTGGGATACATTTGCTGTCTTCCATGCCTTCAGGCAATCTCCCTGTTTCGTAGTGTATTGAATATGGTTGTTAGGGGTACACATAGAGACTCTGCGTATGTGTGTATGTGTGTATCTGTGTGTATGTGTGTGTGTGTGTGTGTGTGTGTCGTGTGTGTTGGTGTATGTGTGTGGTGTG
>NC_069423.1:32182320-32194820 GCF_026875155.1 Cherax quadricarinatus | reverse complement strand
TCTCTCTCCTCTCTCTCTCTCTCTCTCTCTCTCTCTCTCACTCTCTCCCAGGACCCATGGAGAGATGTTATCTGGACTCACCGTCTTCGAGGTATCTAGTTCACCTAGCAGTTTCTTCACCACACTACACACACCTCGGTTGTGTGTAGTGTCCAGCACTTCCTGGTATATCCTACTGCCTCGGTTTGCTAGAAGTCTTTCTGTCTCCACTGTGAATATCTCCCTGGTCATTCCTTGTGAGCTCCCCTCATTCCAACCTCAACTTGAGTCCCTGGTTCTTAACTGTTGTGTTCCTCCTGATGTGACTGTACGACAGCTTTGGATTAGATCTGACTTTCGATGCTATGTCATTCTCGTATTGCCGCTGAGCCTCCCTCCTTATCCATGCATATTCGCTTCTGGCTCCTGGGCTCAGCTCCTTACTTTCCTGAGTCCATTACCTTTTATATTTTTCCATGTTCTAACATGGATGTGTGTGTGTGTGTGTGTGTGTGTGTGTGTAGTGGATGTGTTGGATGTGTAATGGAGTTGTGTGTGTGTGTGTGTGTGTTTGTGTGTGTGTGTGTGTGTGTGTGTGTGTGTGTGTGTGTGTGTGTGTGTGTGTGTGTGTGTGTGAACACTGCAACACTACATGGGTGTCACACCAGTCATCATGAAGGTCACATCAAAGTGGTGAGAAAACAAGCATTTACAAAGTATAATTCACTTTTATAATGACAATATTTTACTTGTATAATGACTATAATTTAATTCTGAAAGCCGAATTTTACACAAATATTAAGACATCATTATTTTTATTACTGGAGATAATGATGAAGTAGCAACTAGGAGAGAGAGAGAGAGAGAGAGAGAGAGAGAGAGAGAGAGAGAGAGAGAGAGAGAGAGAGAGAGAGAGAGAGAGAGAGAGAGAGGGAGAGAGAGAGAGAGAGAAATTAATGTCATAGCTATTATTATAATCAGGGAGAAGCGCTAAACCAATATGTATTTAGGGCCTGAGGCGTGGGAGGCAATCAGGTTCGATCTACAGAAAGGAGGGTAGCTCCAGTTCGGTGGATCAAGAGCCCTTCACCAGCATCAAAGGGCTAAGGACGGTACCAAGAGCAACAATTATTTCTCTCTCATACTTCTCCCCTCCTCATTTTTTACATAATATATACACACAAATACTCATTAATATATCTATACACATATACATATACGCATATACTCACATATATACACATTTCACATGTCCCATGTTCAAAATAGGAGATGAGACGCCATGTTGAAGAGATTAGTTTCACTAACCTGTGTTACTAAAATTGTGGAGGAGATACTAAGGAGATAAACAGAACGAGAACACTGGGTGAACTGCATCTTTCTTAACTGCAGGAAGTGCTTAACACAGTACCTCTCCTGAGGTCAATCCAGAAGCTGGATTAAGAGGCAGGAACGAAGGAGAAAGTGCTCAAGTGGATCAAGGAGTGCCTGACTCACAAGTGTAATATTAATGGAGGAAGAATCAGAATGGTTGAGGCTAACAAGTGGATGAAACAGTCTGACACAAGGGAATCAAACGTGTCTTATGTTTGCTGGTGATGTCGAGGTGTCGAGTGAGATGCAACAGTTGTAGACAGTAGCTCGGTTAGGTTAGGTAAGGTTCATCAGGAAACAGGTAGCTCGATCCCTAGCACATTTAGCTCACACACTGGGGTCTAGGGATCGACCCCCCGGTACGGCTGGAAAATGTTGGGACGTGTTTACATAAGACACCTGCTGTCCTGTTCACCCATCAGTAAAATGGGTACCTGGGTATTAATCAACTGGTGTGGGTCGCATCCTGGGACAAAACTGACCTAATTTGCCCGAAATGCTCTGCACAGCACTATGTCACTGATGTCAGTTAGGACTGTATACCTTGTACATGCACTTGTAGATATAAAGATATTATTACGAATGTACTTCAGGGAGACCCGGGTGGGCTAAGAATCTGATTGGACAAATGTCTCTCGGAATTTAAGCAGAGTATATGCAAGGTAGTGAGGGTCGGAATAATAAGGAAAGGAGATTAGAAACAACCTAAGTGGATAAAAAGTGATCGGAACAGAGGTACAAAAACACCTTAGGAACGCAATAGAGCGAATAACACTGGCAAGAAATGTTAAACTAGCCTTCAGGAAACCTAATGCACAACCAGATGTAGTTTATTTCTTAGTAACTGATGCCCACAGTAAGCAAACACTAGAATATATTTATTAGAACACGTTTCGGTCCTGAGACTTTGATCACTTCTAACATACAGGGAGTAAAATGACAGTGTATATATAAGTGGAGAGTGAGGTGTGAGTGGCACATAGTGACCTGAAAAATGTCATAGGATGAGGATCTTGATGTATACCTGGAGAGAGTTCCGGGGGTCAACGCCCCCGCGGCCAGGTCTGTGACCAGGCCTCCTGGTGGATCAGAGCCTGATCAACCAGGCTGTTACTGCTGGCTGCACGCAATCCAACGTACGAGCCACAGCCCGGCTGGTCAGGTACCGACTTGAGGTGCTTGTCCAGTGCCAGCTTGAAAACTGCCAGGGGTCTGTTGGTAATCCCCCTTATGTATGCTGGGAGGCAGTTGAACAGTCTCGGGCCCTTGACACTTATTGTATTGTATCTTAACGTGCTAGTGACACCCCTGCTTTTCATTGGGGGGATGGTGCATCGTCTGCCAAGTCTTTTGCTTTCGTTGTGAGTGATTTTCGTGTGCAAGTTCGGTACTAGTCCCTCTAGGATTTGTATGTTAGAAGTATGAGGACCTTGATGTATGTTAGAAGTATAAGGACCTTGATGTATGTTAGAAGTATAAGGACCTTGATGTATGTTAGAAGTATAAGGACCTTGATGTATGTTAGAAGTATAATGACCTTGATGTATGTTAGAAGTATAATGACCTTGATGTATGTCAGAAGTATAAGGACCTTGATGTATGTTAGAAGTATAAGGACCTTGATGTATGTTAGAAGTATAAGGACCTTGATGTATGTTAGAAGTATAAGGACCTTGATGTATGTTAGAAGTATAAGGACCTTGATGTATGTTAGAAGTTTTAAGGACCTTGATGAAATGTTAGAAGTATAAGGACCTTGATGTATGTTAGAAGTATAAGGACCTTGATGTATGTTAGAAGTATAATGACCTAGATGCATGTTAGAAATATGAGGACCTTGATGTGTTAAGTGATCAAGGTCCTGAGATCTTGATCACGTCTAACATACAGAGGTTAAAATGACAGTATACATATAAGTGGAGAGTGAGGTGTGAGTGCCACCTGGAGACATAAACAGTGCCAGAGTGGGATGAGGACAGGCAGACAAGAAGATACATTTCGGTCGCTACGCAATCCGTTAAAAAATAATTCTGTATTCCATAGCCTCGGTGGCCAGTGCCTTAATGTACACAACTACAACTGTGCGGAGTGCGGCACAAGTTGATAATGCAGTTAAAGGCAATCAGAAAAGGTATTCACGAGGCATCATCAAGACTTTGATTCACGAAATCATAATAACACGATTGCAAACAATCCACGGTACGGGTGGGGTTCGAACTCGCGGCAAGTAAGTCGTAAAACTCCTGGCCAGTGCGTAAGCCACTTGGCCAGTTGGCTACAATAAGATTCATTCAACTAGGTATATTTATACACCATAGAGAGGTTTTGGAGCATGTGAAGGAGGATTTGGGACTTGAGAAGAGATATTGGAAAGCTTGGGAAAGGAGATTGGAGGCATGAGAAGGTAGATTGGGAAGATGGATTAGGAAGGTGGGTCGGGAGGGTGGGTTGAGAAGGTGGGTTGGGAAGGTGGGTTGGGAAGGTGGGTTGAGAAGGTGGGTCGAGAAGGTGGATTAGGAAGGTGGGTCGGGAAGGTGGGTTGGGAAGGTGGGTCGAGAAGGTGGATTAGGAAGGTGGGGCGGGAAGGTGGGTAGGGAAGGTGGGCCGAAAAGGTGGATTAGGAAAGTGGCTCGGGGAAAGGGGGGTTGGGAAAAAAGGGTCGGGAAGATGGGTTGGAAGGTGGATTAGGAAGGTGAGTTGGGAAGATGGGTTAGGAAGGTGGGTTGGGAAGGTGGGTTGGGTTATCTCATTCCCTCTTTCTTCGTGTCTTATTCTTTATTTAAGTTGTTCTCTCTTCTTTAAGTTGTTCTCTCTTCTTTAAGTTGTTCTCTCTTCTTTAAGTTGTTCTCTCTTCTTTAAGTTGTTCTATCTTCTTTAAGTTGTTCTATCTTCTTTAAGTTGTTCTATCTTCTTTAAGTTGTTCTATCTCTTTTTAAATTGTTCTCTCTTCTTTAAGTTGTTCTCTTTCTTTAAGTTGTTCTATCTTCTTTAAGTTGTTCTCTCTTCTTTAAGTTGTTCTATCTTCTTTAAGTTGTTCTATCTTCTTTAAGTTGTTCTATCTTCTTTAAGTTGTTCTATCTTCTTTAAGTTGTTCTCTCTTTTTTAAGTTGTTCTCTCTTCTTTAAGTTGTTCTATCTTCTTTAAGTTGTTCTCTCTTCTTTAAGTTGTTCTATCTTCTTTAAGTTGTTTCTATCTTTTTTAGTTGTTTCTCTCTTTTTTAAGTTGTTCTCTCTTCTTTAAGTTGTTCTTTTCTTTTTTAAGTTTTTCTATCTTCTTTAAGTTGTTCTATCTTCTTTAAGTTGTTCTCTCTTCTTTAAGTTGTTCTATCTTCTTTAAGTTGTTCTCTCTTCTTTAAGTTGTTCTATCTTCTTCAAGCTGTTCTCTTCTGATAAAACATATATATATATATATTATATATATATAAATATATAAATCAAAAATATATATATATATAATATAAATATTTTTATTATATTTAATATATATATATATATATGTCGTGCCGAATATGTAAAACTGGTCAATTAGCAAGAACTCATTTAAAATGAAGTCCTTTCTGAAATTTTCTCTTATACGTTTAAAGATATATTTTTTACATTAATGTTAATGTTAATGTTAATGTAAATTTTTTTTATTTTGCACTAAAAGTATCTTAGAAAACTTACCTAACCTTATTATAATAAGAGCAATTTATTTTTGCCTAACCTAACTAAATATATTTTAAATACGTTTACAATAATTTAGTACTAAACAAACACAGTGAAATATATTTTTTTCGTTAGGTTCAAAATGATTTTGGTGAAATTATTGCATACACAAATTTTCACTTGTCCTATATGGCAAGATGAACGTTGCTATTTAAGCCAAGATCGCAAGTTCTGCCTATTCGGCACTATATATATATATATATATATATATATATATATATAATATATATATATAATATATATATATATATATATAAGTAGGTCTTAGACAGGATGTGTAATGTCACCATGGTTGTTTAACATATTTATAGATGGGGTTGTAAAGAAGTAAATGCTAGGGTGTTGAGATGGGTGGGATTAAATTATGGGGAATCAAATACAAAATGGAAGTTGACACAGTTATTTTTTGGCTGATGATACTGGCTTATGGGAATTCTAAGAAAAAGTTGAAAAGGGTTTTAGTGGTGAGTTTTGGAGGTGTGTAAAGGTAGAAAGTTGAAATGAACATAGTAAGATTTAAGGTGATGAGAGTATAAAAATGATTTAGAAAAAGAAAAATTGGATATCACATTGGAGAGAGGGAGTATGGAAGAAGTGAATGTTTTCAGATATTTGGGAGTTGACGTGTCGGCGGATGGGTTTATGAAGGATGAGGTTAACCATTGAATTGATGAAGGAAGAAAGTTTTAAAGGGGTGAAGAGGGGTTACTGAGGTGGTTTGGTCATTTAGAAAGAATGGAACAAAGAATGAATTGGAGAGCTTATAAATCTGTAGGGAAAGGAAGGTGGGGTAGGGGTCGTTCCCGAAAAGGTGGGAGGGAGGGGATAAAGGAGGTTTTGTGGGCTAGGGGCTTGGACTTCCAGCAAGCGTGCGTGAGTATGTTAGATAAGAGTGAATGGAGACAAATGGTTTTTGGGACCTGACAAGCTGTTGGAGTGTAAGCAGGGTAATATTTGTGAAGGGATTTAGGGAAACCGGAAAGCCGGACTCGAGTCCTGGAAATGAGAAGTACAATGCCTGAACTTTGGGATATTGGCAGATGGAGAGACTTCTAAACTGTCGTACCTGAGCGCCTCTGCAAAGACAGTGATTATGTATGAATGATGGTGAAAGTGTTGAATGATGATGACGACAGTTTTTTCTTTCTTTTTGGGTCACCCTGCCTCTCTCGGACATGTAGAGAGAATGGAGCGAAACAGAATGACTTCAAGAGTGTATCAGTCTGTAGTGGAAGGAAGGCGGGGTAGGGGTCGGCCTAGGAAGGGTTGGAGGGAGGGGGTAAAGGAGGTTTTGTGTGCGAGGGGCTTGGACTTCCAGCAGGCATGCGTGAGCGTGTTTGATAGGAGTGAATGGAGACAAATGGTTTTTAATACTTGACGTGCTGTTGGAGTGTGAGCAAAGTAACATTTATGAAGGGATTAGGGAAAACCGGCAGGCCGGACTTGAGTCCTGGAGATGGGGAAGTACAGTGCCTGCACTCTGAAGGAGGGGTGTTAATGTTGCCAGTTTAAAAATTGTAGTCTAAGCACCCTTTCTGGCAAGGGCAGTGATGGAGTGAATGATGGTGAAAGTTTTTCTTTTTCGGGCCACCCTGCCTTGGTGGGAATCGGCCAGTGTGATAATAAAATATATATATATTATATATTATATATATATATATATATATATATATATATATATATATATATATATATATATATATATATATATTTACATATATATTATTATATATATATATATATATATATATATATATATATATATATATATATTATATATATATTTATATATTTTATTTGTGTTTGTGTGTGTGTGTGTGTGTGTGTGTGTGTGTGTGTGTGTGTGTGTGTGTGTGTGTGTGTGTGTGTACTCACCTATTTGTGGTTGCAGGGGTCGAGTCATAGCTCCTGGCCCCGCCTCTTCGCTGATTGCTACTAGGTCCTCTCTCTCCCTGCCCCATGAGCTTTATCATACCTCGCCTTAAAACTATGTATGGTTCCCGCCTCCACTACGTCACTTTCTAGGCTATTCCACTGCCTGACAACTCTATGACTGAAGAAATACTTCCTAATATCTCTCTGACTCATCTCTGTCTTCAGCTTCCAATTGTGACCTCTTGTTTCTGCGTCCCCTCCCTGGAACATCCTGTCTTTGTCCACCTTGTCTATTCCGCGCAGTATTTTATATGTCGTTATCATGCCCCCCCCTGACCCTCCTGTCCTCTAGTGTCGTCAGGCCGATTTCCCTTAACCTTTCTTCATAAGACATTCCCCTTAGCTCTGGAACTAACCTTTGTCGCAAACCTTTGCACTTTCTCTAATTTCTTGACTTGCTTTATCAAGTGTGGGTTCCAAACAGGTGCTGCATACTCCAGTAGGGGCCCTGACGTACAACGGTGTACAGTGTCTTGAACGTTTTCCCTTTTAAAGGGTTTATCGAACGCTGTTCTCAGGTTTGCCAGGCGCCCATATGCTGCAGCGTTACCTGGTTGATGTGTGCTTCCGGAGACATGCTCGGTGTTATATTTACTCCAAGATCTTTCTCCTTGAGCGAGGTTTGCAGTCTTTGGCCACGTAGCCTATACTCTGTCTGCGGTCTTCTGTGCCCTTTCCCCTATCTTCATGATTTTGGGCATTTGGCGGATTTAAATTCGAGAACCCAGTTGCTGGACCAGGTGTCCAGTCTGTCCAGGTCTCTTTGAAGCCCTGCCCGGTCCTCATCTGATTTAATTCTCCTCATTAACTTCACATCGTCTGCGAACAGAGACACTTCTGAGTCTAACCCCTTTCCCTCATGTCGTTCACATATACCAAAAATAGCACTGGTCCTAGGACTGACCCTGTGGGACTCCGCTCGTCACAGGTGCCCACTGTGATACATCATTACGTACCATGACTCGTTGTTGCCTCCCTGTCAGGTATTCTCTGATCCATTGCAGTGCCCTTCCTGTTATATGAGCCTGATCCTCTAGCTTCTGCACTAATCTCTTGTGAGGAACTGTGTCAAAAGCCTTCTTGCAGTCCAAGAAGATGCAATCAACCCACCCCTCTCTCTCGTGTCTTACTTCTGTTACTTTATCATAAAGCTCCAGAAGGTTTGTGACACAGGATTTACCTTCCATGAATCTGTGCTGGTTGGCGTTTATTATCTTGTTCTGTTCCATGTGCTTCACCACTCTCCTCCTGATAATCTTCTCCATGATTTTGCATACTATACACGTCAGTGACACTGGTCTGTAGTTTAGTGCCTCGTTTCTGTCTCCTTTCTTAAAGATGGGGACTACATTTGCCGTCTTCCATACCTCACGTAGTTGCCCAGTTTCATTGGTTGTGTTGAAGATTGTGGTTAGTGGGACACACAGCATCTCTGCTCCTTCTCTAAAGACCCACTGGGAGATGTTGTCCGGTCCCATCGCCTTTGAGGTGTCAAGGTCACTTAGCAGCTTCTGCACCTCCTCCTCAGTTGTGTGTATGTCATCCAACACTTAATGGTACATTCCCTGTCGGTGTTCCCCATGTGCTGTGTTCCCGGCGCCCTTCCTGTCTCTTCTGTGAATACTTCCTTGGTGTGTGTGTGTGTGTGTGTGTGATGCTAGGAGGAGTGGTTAGTGTGTGTGTACTCACCTGTTTGTGGTTGCAGGGGTCGATTCATAGCTCCTGGCCCCGCCTCTTCACTGATCGCTACTAGGTCCTCTCTCTCCCTGCTCCTTGAGCTGTGTGTGTGTGTACTCACCTATTTGTACTCACCTATTTGTGGTTGCAGGGGTCGAGTCCTAGCTCCTGGCCCCGCCTCTTCACCGGTTGCTACTGGGCCCTCTCTCTCCCCGCTCCATGAGCTTTATCAAACCTCGTCTTAAAACTGTGTATGGTTCCTGCCTCCACTACGTCATTTTCTAGGCTATTCCACTGCCTTACAACTCTATGACTGAAGAAATACTTCCTACTATCTCTCTGACTCATTTGTGTCTTCAACTTCCAATTGTGGCCTCTTGTTTCTGTGTCCCCTCCCTGGAACATCCTGTCTTTGTCCACCTTGTCTATTCCACGCAGTATTTTATATGTCGTTATCATGTCTCCCCTGACCCTCTGTCCTCCAGTGTCGTCAGGCCGATTTCCCTTAATCTTTCTTCATAGGACATTCCCCTTAGCTCTGGAACTAACCTTGTCGCAAACCTTTGTACTTTCTCTAGTTTCTTGACGTGCTTTATCAAGTGCGGGTTCCAAACAGGTGCTGCATACTCCAGTATGGGCCTGACATACACGGTGTACAGTGTCTTGATGATTCCTTACTAAGTATCGTGATGCTGTTCTCAGGTTTGCCAGGCGCCCATATGCTGCAGCAGTTATCTGATTGATGTGTTCTTCCGGAGACATGCTCGGTGTTATACTCACCCCAAGATCTTTCTCTTGAGTGAGGTTTGCAGTCTTTGGCCACCTAGCCTATACTCTGTCTGTGGTCTTCTGTGCCCTTCCCCTATCTTCATGACTTTGCATTTGGCAGGATTAAATTCGATATAGCCATTTGCTGGACCAGGTTCCAGTCTGTCCAGGTCTCTTTGAAGTCCTGCCTGGTCTTCATCAGATTTAATTCTCCTCATTAACTTCACATCATCTGCAAACAGGGACACTCCTGAATCCAACCCTTCCGTCATGTCGTTCACATATACCAAAAATAGCACTGGTCCTAGGACCGACCCCTGTGGGACCCCCGCTCGTCACAGGTGCCACTGTGATACATCATTA
This sequence comes from Cherax quadricarinatus, assembly GCF_026875155.1. Classification (NCBI taxonomy): domain Eukaryota; kingdom Metazoa; phylum Arthropoda; class Malacostraca; order Decapoda; family Parastacidae; genus Cherax; species Cherax quadricarinatus. Next base: position 32,185,017 of record NC_069423.1, on the reverse strand, counting down.
CGTACCATGACTCGTTGTTGCCTCCCTGTCAGGTATTCTCTGATCCATTGCAGTGCCCTTCCTGTTATATGCGCCTGATGCTCTAGCTTCTGCACTAATCTCTTGTGAGGAACTGTGTCAAAGGCCTTCTTGCAGTCCAAGAAGATGCAATCAACCCCCCCTCTCTCTCTTGTCTTACTCTGTATTTTATCGTAAAACTCCAGACGGTTTGTGACACAGGATTTGCCTTCCGTGAATCCGTGCTGGTTGGCATTTATACTCCTGTTCCGTTCCAGGTGCTCCACCACTCTCCATCCTGACAATCTTCTCCATAATTTTGCATACTATACACGTCAATGACACAGGTCTATAGTTTAGTGCTCTTTTCTGTCTCCTTTTTTAAAAATGGGAACTACATTTGCCGTCTTCCATACCTCAGGTAGTTGCCCAGTTTCCAGGGATGTGTTGAAGATTGTGGCAAGTGGCACGCACAACATATCTGCTCCCTCTCTAAGGACCCACGGGGAGATGTTGTCCGGTCCCATTGCCTTTGAGGCATCGATGTCCCTTAGCAGTTTCTTCACTCCTCCTCATCTGCATGTATGTCGTCCAACACTTGTTGGTGTATTCCTTGCTGGTGTCCCCATCTGGTCTGTCCCCCCAGAGTCCTTCCTGTCTCTACTGTAAATACTTCCTGTGTGTGTGTGTGTGTGTGTGTGTGTGTGTGTGTGTGTGTGTGTGTGTGTGTGTGTGTGTGTGTGTGTTTGTGTGTATGTGTGTGTTTGTGTGTGTTGTTTGTGTGTATGTGTGTGTGTGTACTCACCTATTTGTACTCACCTATTTGTGGTTGCAGGGGTCGAGTCCTAGCTCCTGGCCCCGCCTCTTCACCGGTTGCTACTAGACCCTCTCTCCCCCGCTCCATGAGCTTTATCAAACCTCGTCTTAAAACTGTGTATGGTTCCTGCCTCCACTACGTCATTTTCTAGGCTATTCCACTGCCTTACAACTCTATGACTGAAGAAATACTTCCTACTATCTCTCTGACTCATTTGTGTCTTCAACTTCAATTGTGGCCTCTTGTTTCTGTGTCCCCTCCCTGGAACATCCTGTCCTTGTCCACCTTGTCTAATTCCACGCAGTATTTTATATGTCGTTATCATGTCTCCCCTGACCCTCCTGTCCTCCAGTGTCGTCAGGCCGATTTCCCTTAATCTTTCTTCATAGGACATTCCCTTAGCTCTGGAACTAACTTGTCGCAAACCTTTGTACTTTCTCTAGTTTTCTTGACGTGCTTTATCAAGTGCGGGTTCCAAAACAGGTGCTGCATACTCCAGTATGGGCCTGACATACACGGTGTACAGTGTCTTGAATGATTCCTTACTAAGGTGTCGGAATGCTGTTCTCAGGTTTGCCAGGCGCCCATATGCTGCAGCAGTTATCTGATTGATGTGTGCTTCCGGAGACATGCTCGGTGTTATACTCACCCCAAGATCTTTCTCCTTGAGTGAGGTTTGCAGTCTTTGGCCACCTAGCCTATACTCTGTCTGTGGTCTTCTGTGCCCTTTCCCTATCTTCATGACTTTGCATTTGGCAGGACTAAATTCGTAGAAGCCATTTGCTGGACCAGGTGTCCAGTCTGTCCAGGTCTCTTTGAAGTCCTGCCTGGTCCTCATCAGATTTAATTCTCCTCATTAACTTCACATCATCTGCAAACAGGGACACTTCTGAGTCTAACCCTTCCGTCATGTCGTTCACATATACCAAAAATAGCACTGGTCCTAGGACCGACCCCTGTGGGACCCCGCTCGTCACAGGTGCCCACTGTGATACATCATTACGTACCATGACTCGTTGTTGCCTCCCTGTCAGGTATTCTTGATCCATTGCAGTGCCCTTCCTGTTATATGCGCTGATGCTCTAGCTTCTGCACTAATCTCTTGTGAGGAACTGTGTCAAAGGCCTTCTTGCAGTCCAAGAAGATGCAATCAACCCACCCCTCTCTCTTGTCTTACTTCTGTTATTTATCATAAAACTCCAGAAGGTTTGTGACACAGGATTTGCCTTCCGTGAATCCGTGCTGGTTGGCATTTATACTCCTGTTCCGTTCCAGGTGCTCCACCACTCTCTCCTGATAATCTTCTCCATAATTTTGCATACTATACACGTCAATGACACAGGTCTATAGTTTAGTGCCTCTTTTCTGTCTCCTTTTTTGAAAATGGGAACTACATTTGCCGTCTTCCATACCTCAGGTAGTTGCCAGTTTCCAGGGATGTGTTGAAGATTGTGGTAAGTGGTATGCACAACATATCTGCTCCCTCTCTAAGGACCCATGGAGAGATGTCCGGTCCCATTGCCTTTGAGGTATCGATGTCCCTTAGCAGTTTCTTCACCTCCTCCTCATCTGTATGTATGTCGTCCAACACTTGTTGGTGTATTCCTTGTTGGTGTCCCCATCTGGTCTGTCCCCCCAGAGTCCTTCCTGTCTCTACTGTAAATACTTCCTTAAATCTCGTGTTGGCTCCTCACATACCTCTTGATCGTTTCTTGTGAGTTCTCCACCTTCTTTCCTCAGCCTTATCACTGGTCCTTGACTGTTGTCTTCCTCCTAATGTGGCTATTACAGCAGTTTCGGGTCAGATTTGACTTTCGATGCTATGTCGTTTTCATACTGTCGCTGGGCCTCCCTCCTTATCTGCGCATACTCGTTTCTGGTCT
>NC_069423.1:32124820-32177320 GCF_026875155.1 Cherax quadricarinatus | reverse complement strand
ACGGTGATGACATGACACCCACACCATGGTGATGACATGACACCCACACCATGGTGAAGACATGACACCCACACTATGGTGATGACATGACATACCATGGTGATGACATGACACCCACACCATGGTGATGACATGACATCCACACCATGGTCATAACATGACACCCACACCATGGTGATGACATGACACCCACACAATGGTGATGACATGACACCCACACCATGGTGATGACATGACACCCACACCATGGTGATGACGTGACACCCACACATGGGATGACATGATACCCACACCATGGTGATGACATGACACCCCACCATGGTGATAACATGACACCCACACATGGTGATGACATGACACCCACACCATGGTGATGACATGACACCCACACCATGGTGATGACGTGACACCCACACATGGTGATGACATGATACCCACACCATGGTGATGACATGACACCCACACCATGGTGATAACATGACACCCACACATGGTGATGACATGACACCCACACCATGGTGATGACATGACACCCACACCATGGTGATGACATGACACCCACACATGGTGATGACATGACACCCACACAATGGTGATGACATGACACCCACACATGGTGATGACATGACACCCACACAATGGTGATAACATGACACCCACACATGGTGATGACATGACACCCACACCATAGTGATGACATAACACCCACACATGGTGATGACATGACACCCACACATGATGACATGACACCCACACCATGGTGATGGCATGACACCCACACATGGTGATGACATGACACCCACACATGGTGATGGCATGACACCCACACCATGGTGATGACATGACACCCACACCATGGTGATGACGTGACACCCACACATGGTGATGACATGATACCCACACCATGGTGATGACATGACACCCACACCATGGTGATAACATGACACCCACACATGGTGATGACATGACACCCACACCATGGTGATGACATGACACCCACACATGGTGATGACATGACACCCACACATGGTGATGACATGACACCCACACCATGGTGATAACATGACACCCACACATGGTGATGACATGACACCCACACCATGGTGATGACATGACACCCACACCATGGTGATGACGTGACACCCACACATGGTGATGACATGACACCCACACCATGGTGATGACATGACACCCACACATGGTGATGACATGACACCCACACAATGGTGATGACATGACACCCATACCATAGTGATGACATGACACCCACACCATAGTGATGACATGACACCCACACCATGGTGATGACATTGCACTGTCGTGTTAACTGTTCATCTCAGTGACAGTAGACTGTCATGTTGCACTCTTCATCTCAACTATTGAAGTGAAGCGTGTATAATGGTACATTCTGTTCAGGTCATGCTCTCTGAGCTTCATTGAGTTTATCCGTGACTGTGAGGTCAACAGTTTGACCTCTGAACCTTAGATATTTGTTAGACAACAGTAACTAACAGTGTCGCATATTGCTCTACCGTTTTTACCTCACCGCTGACACTCCTTCAACAACAGTAACATCGTAGCATATTGCTTTACCGTTGCCAACTCTACTCTCCTGATTCTGTTTACAGGGGTCCAGGGATACCTGCAAGTTGTCCGTGTGTCGTCAGGTGTCGTGTTCTGTGTGACGTCAGGTGTCGTGTTCTGTGTGACGTCAGGTGTCGTGTAGCATCAGGTGTCATTTTTCTCACTGTATTTCACAAGCAAGAGAAAAATAAGGAACTGGAACCTTCGTGAACCTCACTCCGGGTCTCCCACTACACCAAGAATGCATTCAACACACGCAACCTGGGATCCTGGCGTGTTAGGTAACTGTGACCTCACACCTGAGTCCCCCCCCACTTAGATAGACACACACACACATGCATCTGGGAAGTGAGATATGATAAAGCTCAAGAAGCGGGAAGAGTGACCTAGTAGCGGCCAGTGAAGAGGCGGGGCCAGGAGCTGTGACTCGACCCCTGCAACCACAACTAGGAGTACACACACACACACACACACACACACACACACACACACACACACACACACACACACACACACACACACACCCACACACACGCGCGCGCGCGCACACATACATCGCAGTCATTTAGAACATATAATATCTTACTGTGAGTCCTAAGAGAACGAGCAGAGGCACTGTGTGAGCCACTAACAAAAATCTTCAACAAGTCAGTCGACCTAGGGCAACTGCCAGAGGTGTAGAAGATAGAAAATGTAGTACCAGTATTTAACGAGAAAGATAGATAGCATTAAACTACAGATCAGTGTTACTGACATGTATAGTATGTAGAGTTATGGAGAAGATTATCAGAAGAGTGGTGGAGCACCTAGAAAGGAGTGGGTTCATAAATCACGACTTTAGAGATGGTAAAGGCTGTGTCACAAACCTACTGGAGTTCTACGACAAGGTAACAGAAGTAAGACAGGAGAGAGAAGGATAGGTGGATTGCATTTTCTTGGACTGTAAGAAGGTTTATGACATAGTACCGCACAAGAGACTGGTACAAAAGATAGAAGAGCAGGCAGGAATAACAGGGAATGCCTGACAGGAAGGAAACAGCGAGTGACTCTACGTGACGAGGTGTCGGAATGGGTGCAAATGACGAGTGAGGTTCTACAAGGATCAGTAGTAGGACTGATATTATTTCTTGTATACATGAATGACACTACCGAAGGAACAGCCAGATATAGCTCTGTTTATGGTAAATATGAAACTAATGAGGAAAAGTACAAGCAGATGAGGACCAGGAAAGATTACAAATGGATTCGGACAGGTTGCAGGTCTGGCTTAACATGTGGCTCCTGGAGTTTAACCCTATCAAGTGCGAAGCTTTTAAAGAGCAAAGAAGACTGGAGATGGAGTATAGGTAAGAGGGACAAGGGCTGCACTCAAAGCGAAGGATGTTGGGGTGAGTATTATACCCAGCATATCACTAGAGGCTCGCATCAACCAGTTAACTGCTGCAGCAAATGCGCGTTTGGTAAACCTAAGACTAACTTTTAGAATTCTAATTAAGAAATCATTCACGACACTGTACACTGTGTACGTCAGGCACATATTGGAGAACGCACACCTGGTCAAGCACATCAAGAAAGTGGAGAAAGTGCAGAAGTTTGTAACAAGACTAGTCCCGGAAGACTGCGGGCACTAAACCTGATGACATTAGAGGAAAGGAAGACTAGGGGTGATATGATAACAACATACAAAATACTGAGAGGAAGTGATAGGGTGGGGAGAGATTGTTTGAGAAATGTAAAACAGGAACACGAGAGCACAGATGGAAGTTGAAAACAAAGATGAGTCACAAGGATGTCAGGAAATATTTCTTCAGCCTTAGAGTAGTTAGAAAGGGAACGACTCTTGAAGCCAGAAAGAGTGAACCCAGTAGTGGCCAGCGAAGATGTAGGACCAAAAACTGACACTCGACTCCTGTAACCACATATAGGCGAGTACACACACACACACACACACACACACACACACACACACACACACACACACACACACACACACACACACACACACACACACACACAAGAGTGCTCACTCTCTGGTTGAAGGTGCAACATCCTCAGTACGTGTTTTATTAAAACAAGGATTCAGTTGTTGTCAACAGTGACACTATCAAGTGATGTTGTCAACAGTGACACTATCAAGTGATGTTGTCAACACTGACACTATCAAGTGATGTTGTCAACAGTGACACTATCAAGTGATGTTGTCAACACTGACACTATCAAGTGATGTTGTCAACACTGACACTATCAAGTGATGTTGTCAACAGTGACACTATCAAGTGATGTTGTCAACACTGACACTATCAAGTGATGTTGTCAACAGTGACACTATCAAGTGATGTTGTCAACACTGACACTATCAAGTGATGTCAACAGTGACACTATCAAGTGATGTTGTCAACACTGACACTATCAAGTGATGTTGTCAACACTGACACTATCAAGTGATGTTGTCAACAGTGACACTATCAAGTGATGTTGTCAACACTGACACTATCAAGTGATGTTGTCAACACTGACACTATCAAGTGATGTTGTCAACAGTGACACTATCAAGTGAATGTTGTCAACACTGACACTATCAAGTGATGTCAACAGTGACACTATCAAGCGATGTTGTCAACACTGACACTATCAAGTGATGTTGTCAACAGTGACACTATCAAGTGATGTTGTCAACACTGACACTATCAAGTGATGTTGTCAACACTGACACTATCAAGTGATGTTGTCAACAATGACACTATCAAGTGATGTCAACAGTGACACTATCAAGTGATGTTGTCAACACTGACACCATCAAGTGATGTTGTCAACAATGACATTATCAAGTGATGTTATAAAATATATACATATGTAGTATAGTGTGGTCCTGTACTAATAACGTTTCGCCCACATAGTGGGCTTCATCAAGTGACACTGAGATGTACCTGGGGAGCGAGGCTGAGGCTACACACAGCGAGGTGTAGAGTAACCTCACTCTGGGATGAACGGAGTTTTACTCACTCAGTAAGAGAGACAACTTTCTAAGTGACAGTATCCAGGAAATAATCTTACTAGGATTCACTTCACCACAAACTGTCAACCTCAGACCTCCTTTCTCCACAACAGCACTGTCCTACCTTGAAGACCACAACCTCGCAATAAGGGAAACTTTCCTGCAAGCCAGTGCAACAGGCACTGCACTACGAGACAACATAGACAGACGCACAACAGAAATTATACCTAGCAGAATCACCACAGCCAGTATTTAGGAGAAAATCAGATTCGCTAGGAAACTCCAAGTCCTTTTCTAAAACAGAAACGTTTACGGAGATCTGGAATCACTCATAACCTGGAATGTCGCTCACTGTCGAACACAGAAACTTAAAATCTCGGCTTTGGCCTCAGATTTGTCTCAGGCAACACAAGACAAGATCTTCCCTATATCGCGTAAAACAACACCCATTAAAACTTTGATGTCAAGGAAGGCTATCTTCAGGGCACACTCAGCACACAGCTCTCCACTCAACGTTACATTACTTCCCTCAAAAATATAGCAGGAGACACTAACATCAGAGTCACCATTGCTGATGAAGGAGGTGGTGTCGTTATCTTGAACACTAACGACGACATGAATAAATGCTCTCAGTCTAATGAACTACACAGACACTACAAGCCTCTCACACTTTGCCAGGTGGACAACCTAACCAAAACTTTCCTGCATTAAACATGCCACATTCTGAAGGACTCAGAACAAGGGAAGAAACTTCTACACATCATCCCCAGCATCCTGAGACCTGCCAAGATGTACTGCCTACCGTGCAACCACCAACCAGAAATTCCATTGAGACCCATCTCCTCAGGCATAGGCAGAGCCCCACAGACTGTCATGGCTTCTAGCCAAACGCCTATCTTAACTCCTCGGTAAAATCACTCAAACACATCTAAAATACTCTGGTGATCTCAACCACATAAACATCAGGAACAAGAAACTCCCCAGCCTAGATGTGACATCCCTGTTCAATGAGGTTCCCATAACATAAAGCAGCGATTTCCAGCTCCGAAAAATTGACGGCTCCCTCGACCTTCCTCTTACAGCCAGCATTTTTTGTAGACTGCGTTCAACTGTGTTGGTTTTTCCTGTTTCTTTTAAAAATGATCTTTGTCAGACTTTGGGCCTGCCCATGGGTTCCCCACTTAGTGCTGTACTGGCGAAGCTATACATGCAACATCTCGCAGCTGAGCAGTTGTCCTCTACTATCCTCTCCTCTGTCACCTGGTTCCGTTATGTGAACGACATACCATAATTCATGTAATTAATTGTCCCTGCACTCCAGCACCAGTTTAACGAGGTCGAGCACTCAATATACTTCACATTGAAGAAGTCAATGGCACCCTCCCTTTCCTCGATGTTCTCTGCAAACCTGACCATGAGCTAAGTTTTAATATCTACCGCAAACCCACCAATCAACTTGTACTCACACAATGATAGCAAAACTAAACGTGCCGTCATCACAAGCTTTTCCCTACGTGCTCGGTATCTACACCAGTGAAGTTTTATAAATTTCATTGCCATCGTCAGTTGATCAGAGTGCAGACGCTGTGCACATAACACTTTCAGCTTACCTAGATGAGACACCATCGTGTCTCGTCTAGGTAGGTTGAAGAAGTGTCAAACACGTTTCCAACGATCTCTTCAAGACCGGATTCCAAGTAGCCACTATTTTTCACAATTACCATCAAGGAAATAACTAGTAAGGGACACTACCAGCAGGTTCAACCCACAGCAAAGAAATACACAATCCTTCCAACAATTTTAACAAAACATACGTAAGCGAAACATCCAGAGCCCTCCACACACACTCATTTCTGAACACCAATACGACAGCAGAACGGAGAACTTAAAGAACGCCTGTGTTTTACACCGAAACTCCCACAATCAATTAATTAATTACAAGGACGTACAACTCATGGTCAAGGAGGGAGAGAGAGAGAGAGAGAGAGAGAGAGAGAGAGAGAGAGAGAGAGAGAGAGAGAGAGAGAGAGAGAGAGAGAGAGAGAGAGAGAGAGAGAGAGAGAGAGAGAGGCAGGGTTTTAGAATCACCCACAACTAAATAAATACTGAATAATTGTGTCTCATAAATTGTATCTCATATATGTATCTCATTATTGTATCTCATAAATATCAACCTGTGACCCAATCAAACTTTGTTACTATTTAACTTCATTACCTAACATAATACTCCATTCTAGTGATTACACAGCAACACAGTAAATGACCATATGACCTGTCTTTGTAATACTCATTTGTACTAAATTGTTATCTGTTTTACAATAATTTTTGTACCACTGAATATATCATTGCTTAGTTAATCTTAAGTTAATTTTAAGCCTGCACATAATGCTCTGCATACAAGGGGCTTTGGCATGTTGCACTTTAAAAATTGTATTCCTTGTACTTCTCTGTATCATGTTCAAATAAATAAATAAATAAATAAATAAATAAATAAATAAATAAATAAATAAACAACTCATCAGCATATCCAACAACTGAAACCAACAACTGAAACCAGGAAGCTTCTTGGTCAGTGTCCACATAGCAACAGTATCAAGGAAATTAGACACATCTACAACATCTGGGTATCTTCATTTTAGACGTTTCGCTAACCAGTGGCTTTATCACTACAAATTCAAGGACATAACTGGAAGACAGCAGAACTATATACAAAAGACGAGGTAATCAGTCCCTCAGCCTTGGAGTTGGTGAAGAGTACCACAGTCGGTGCTCCTCACCAGTCCCTCAGACTGGAGAAGAGTTCAGCTCCATGGTCTGGAACGATATGAAGCTGAAGCATGAGAATAGACTCTTAAATACTGTCGAAGGTGAGGTGGAAGATCTCGAAGACATTGCAAGGGACGGGGTTCACTAGTAGAAGTAAGAAGACAAGACTTGCGGAGTACTGCAGCAAGACTACTGGCCCGTGCTAGGCAGGTCCTTCTGGAATCCAACCCTTGTCACTGATAACTACAGTCTACATAGTACCATTACAGTGGCGGTGGCGGCGGTGGCAGCGGCGGTGGCGGTGCCGGACTACGACAATTGTCTCAGTATCAGTGGAGGAAATCTAAACATTGAGAGTGAAAGTTGAGTGAACCAGGATGACGGTGCGGGCAGAAGAGCGGGCGGCCGGGCGGAGGACCTAGTCGTACCTATTCGGCACGACATATATATGTCGTGCCGAACAGGTAAAACTTGTCAATTAGCAAGAACTCACTGAAAATAAAATCCTTTCTAAAATTTTCTCTTATACGTTTAAAGATATATTTTTATTAAGAACATGAGAACGAAGGAACACTGCAACAGGCCTACTGACCCATGCGAAGCAGGTCCATGCCCCCCCCGGCCAAGAACAATGACCACCTAGTCAGGTCACTTCCACTTAAGGAAGGAACACGGCACCAGACCAGGTAGCCCAAGCTAGTCAGGTTCAACTCACACCTACCCACACCCACTCATGTATTTATCCAACCAATTTTTAAAACTACACAAGGTCTTAGATTCTATGACGGTACTCTGGAGTTTGTTCCACTCATCCACATCCCTATTAATAAATTAGACACATGTGCAACTCTTGGGTATCTTTATTGAGGAAACGTTTCGCCACACAGTGGCTTCATCAGTCCATACAAAGGAGAATCTTGAAGAACAGGAGGAGAATGAGGTAATCAGTCCCTCAGCCTTGAGTCGATGTGGTCAGTCCATCAGTCTTGAATAGAATTGATGGACTGACCACATCGACTCAAGGCTGAGGGATTGATTACCTCATTCTCCTCCTGTTCTTCAAGATTCTCCTTTGTATGGACTGATGAAGCCACTGTATGGCGAAACGTTTCCTCAATAAAGATACCCAAGAGTTGCACATGTGTCTAATTTATCAACGTGTCGGTTCTCTGAACCATTGATCCACATCTCTATAACCAAACCAGTGCTTTCCCATGTCCTTCCTGAATCTGAATTTTTCCAACTTGAAACCATTGCTGCGAGTCCTCTCTTGGTTGGATATTTTCAGCACACTATTTACATCCCCTTTATTTATTCCCGTTTTCCATTTATACACCTTAATCATATCCCCCCATAATTCTACGCCTTTCGAGAGAGTGCAGATTCAGGGCCCTCAGTCTATCCTCATATGGAAGATTTCTGATACATGGGATCATCTTTGTCATCCTCCTCTGTACGTTTTCCAGAGCATTTATATCCATTCTGTAATACGGTGACCAGAACTGAGCAGCATAGTCTAAATGAGGCCTAACCAAGGATATATAGAGTTGAAGAACAACCTGAGGACTTCTAATATTTATACTTCTAGATATGAAGCCAAGAATTCTGTTAGCTTTATTGCGAACACTTATGCACTGTTGTCTTGGTTTCAGATTACTGCTAACCAGAACTCCTAAATCCTTTTAACAATCAGTAGTATTAAGATCTACACTATTCAATTTATACGTGGCATGGTTATTGTCCTGTCCAACATTTAGCACTTTGCATCTGTCTATATTAAACTGCATTTGCCACTTCTCCAACCACTGCATCAGTCTATTCAAATCATCCTGGAGTGCAATAATATCCTCAATAGAATGAATTGGACGGCCTATTTTGGTGTCATCAGCAAATTTGCTTATGTCGCTATTTATTCCCTCATCTATGTCGTTTATGTAAATTGTGAACAGCAAGGGGCCCATATACACAATATCATATTCATTACCATGATCTACCTCCTCAAACACCTTAGCGAAAAAAGTAAATTAGTAAGACAGGAACGCCCCTTAGTAAAACCGTGTTCAAATTCATTTATCAATTAATGCCTATCAAGATGGCTACGAATTGCCTCGGCAATTATTGATTCCATAAATTTTCCCACTATGGAGGTAAGGCTTATTGGTATATATTTCGAAGCTAAGGACCTGTCACCTGCCTTGTAAATAGGTATTACATTTGCCATTTTCCACTTATCAGGCACTATGCCAGTTTGTAGTGATATGTTAAAAAGATTAGCCAAAGGTATGCTAAGTTTCTCTTTACATTCCTTTAACACCTTGCAAACAGTTCATCAGGACCTGGGGATTTGTTAGGTTTTAATTTCTCTATTTGTCTGAGGACCATGTCACTAGTTACCTTAATCGTGCATAGTTTATTATCGTCCTGTTCTACATAATTTATTATTTCTGGAATTTCGCTAGTATCTTCCTGAGTAAAAACTGAGAGAAAGTAAGAATTGAAAATTTCACACATATCATATCATATCATATTTTTCATTTATGTTAATGTAAAAATTAATAATTTTATACCAAAGGAACCTTAGAAAACTTACCTAACCTTATTATAACAAGCGCAATTTAATTTAGCCTAATCAAACTAAATGCATTTTAGAATAAACACAATGAAATATATTTTTTTTTCGTTAGGTTCAGAATGATTTTTGCGAAATTACTGCATACACAAATTTTCGCTTACCTTATTGGGCAACAAGAGCGTTGCTATTTAAGCCAAAATCGCAAGTTTTACCTATTCTCAGTTCAGAGTATGTAGGAGAGACGGAGATTATTTCCCAGTAAAGATAAGCATTAGACATGGATGCATGATGTCACCATGGTTGTTCAATATATTTATAAATATGACTGTTAGAGAAGTGAATATTTGTATGTAAAGGAGAGGTGACAGATTAAAAGATAAAGACTCTAACACAAAGTGGGAGTTGTCACAGTTACATTTTACTGATGACACTGTGCTTGTGAGAGATTCTGAAGAGAAGTTGTAGACGTTAGTGGACAAATTTCCTAGAGTATGTTATGGTGACGAGTAATTCAGCCTCTGCACTTACCTACTTTTGTTTACATGGGGTCGAATCACAGCTCCTAATAGTTCCTCCTTTTCCAATGACTGTTTGATCCATGGCCTTTAGAGTGCCAGCAAACCTATACCCTCGTGTAATCGTTAGGCTTGAAGCCCCATTAACCAACTAACCAAACAAGCAGTGAATACTATATTAAGTGATGCACGGTGGATTACGGACCACGGACGATATATCACAAGAAGCATCGTGAACCAAGAATTTTCAACACTGAACATCTTAAAATATAAACACTGGACGAAACATTATGCAAGACATTGGTAATATCATGCAACTGGACAAGCACTTTAATGTGCTGAGGTCATCAGTAGGAGTGACCTGTGACCTGTTAGTGCAGGTAAGGTGGGTGGTACCAACTGTGACCTGTTAGTGCAAGTAAGGTGTGTGGTACCAGCTGTGATCCGTTACTATAGGTAAAGTGGGTGGTATCAACTCTGACCCGTTACTGCAGGTAAGGTGGGTGGTACAACTGTAACTTGTCACTGCAGGTAAGGTGGGTAGTACCAGCTGTGACCTATTAGTGCAGGTAAGGTGGTTGGTACAACTGTGACCCGTTACTGCAGGTAAAAGTGTGTGGTACAACTGTGACATGTTACTGCAGGTTAAGTGGGTGGTACAACTGTGACATGTTACTGCAGGTTAAGTGGGTGGTACAACTGTGACATGTTACTGCAGGTAAGGTGCGTGGTACAACTGTGACCTGTTAGTGCAGGTAAGGTGGGTGGTACCAACTGTGATCTGTTACTGCAAGTAAGGTTCGTGGTACAACTGTGACCTGTTAGTGCAGGTAAGGTGGGTGGTACAACTGTGACCCGTTAGTGCAGGTAAGGTGGGTGGTACCAACTGTGATCTGTTACTGCAAGTAAGGTGGGTGATACAATTGTGACCTGTTAGTGCAGGTAAGGTGGGTGGTACCAACTGTGACCTGTTACTGCAGGTAAGGTGGGTGGTACCAACTGTGACCTGTTAGTGCAAGTAAGGTGTGTGGTACCAGCTGTGATCCGTTACTATAGGTAAAGTGGGTGGTATCAACTCTGACCCGTTACTGCAGGTAAGGTGGGTGGTACAACTGTAACTTGTCACTGCAGGTAAGGTGGGTAGTACCAGCTGTGACCTATTAGTGCAGGTAAGGTGGTTGGTACAACTGTGACCCGTTACTGCAGGTAAAAGTGTGTGGTACAACTGTGACATGTTACTGCAGGTTAAGTGGGTGGTACAACTGTGACATGTTACTGCAGGTTAAGTGGGTGGTACAACTGTGACATGTTACTGCAGGTAAGGTGCGTGGTACAACTGTGACCTGTTAGTGCAGGTAAGGTGGGTGGTACCAACTGTGATCTGTTACTGCAAGTAAGGTTCGTGGTACAACTGTGACCTGTTAGTGCAGGTAAGGTGGGTGGTACAACTGTGACCCGTTAGTGCAGGTAAGGTGGGTGGTACCAACTGTGATCTGTTACTGCAAGTAAGGTGGGTGATACAATTGTGACCTGTTAGTGCAGGTAAGGTGGGTGGTACCAACTGTGACCTGTTACTGCAGGTAAGGTGGGTGGTACCAACTGTGACCTGTTAGTGCAGGTAAGGTGGGTGGTACAACTGTGACCTGTTACAACAGGTAAGGTGTGTGGTACCAACTGTGACCTGTTACTACAGGTAAGGTGGGCGGTACCAGTTGTGTAGTACCATCTGTGTAGTACCACCTGTGTTGCCTTCACCCGCATACATCACCGGGGTTCTCCTTCCCCATTCACCCTCGGAGAGGGGAGAGAGGGAGAGGGGTCACCCTGGGATCACAGCAGGCTCCCTCAGGCAGGATCAGACTCCCTGTGGAGAAACAGGATGCACTAGCACAGCATCCTTCAAGGTGCAGTACTGGGTCACGAGGTCGATAAATGTGTGAATCAATAAGACGGGTGTTTATCTTTATACTGGAGGCGTGTCACCCAATTAGCGGCTTTACTAATTTACTTCGGGGAATAGTTACTGGAGAGGGTGAAAGACGTGAAGGACAGTAGTAGTTTGAGGTGATCAGTCCCTCAATCTTGACGAACCTCAGAGTCATCCACAATAAAGATACTCAAATGTTGCATACGTCCTTTATTCGTACACTTGTCAGGTTTGTATATCACTAAAGGAGAGGGAGAGAGAGAGAGAGAGAGAGAGAGAGAGAGAAGAGAGAGAGAGAGAGAGAGAGAGAGAGAGAGAGAGAGAGAGAGGGAGAGAGAGAGAGAGAGAGAGAGGAGAGAGAGAGAGAGAGAGAGAGAGAGAGAGAGAGAGAGAGAGAGAGAGAGAGAGAGAGAGAGAGAGAGAGAGAGAGAGAGAGAGAGAGAGAGGGAGAGAGAGAGAGAGAGAGAGGGAGAGAGAGAGAGAGAGAGAGAGAGAGAGAGAGAGAGAGAGACAAGGATCAACAAGATTATTCACCTGATGAAATTATTCCACCTGGCACCATCTCTACTAGCAGTCAAGAGAAAGCTGACCTCTTTGCAGAGCACTTTGCCAAGATGCAAGTTCCTGATCCAGCAAGGGACCCTCCTTGGCTAGCCGCAAGAACTGTGTCAGAGTTGTCAGTGGTGACACGATGAAGTGTATTCTCTCCTTAAATCACTGGACCAAGAAAAGGCTGTACGCCCAAGATTGCTGAGTAGATGTGCAGGCCAGCTACATTTGGAAAATCCTAGAGGGATTAGTACCAAACTTGCACACGAAAATCACTCCCTCTGAAAGCAAAAGACTCGGCAGGAGATGCAACATTCCCCCCAATGAAAACAGGGGCGCTACGAGTACACTGAGACACAACACAATAAGTGTCAGGGGCCCAAGACTGTTCAACTGTCTCCCAACATACATAAGGGGGATTACCAATAGACTCCGGTCTGTCTGCAAGAAGGCGCTGGACAAGCACCTCAAGTCAGATCCTGACCAGCTGGGCTGTGGTTCGTACGCCAGTTTACAATAACAGCTTGGATGATCATACCCTGATCCACCACGAGGCCTGGTCTCAGACCTGGCCGCAGGGGTCTTGACCCCCGAAACCCTCTCCAGGTATGCTCCAGGTATACTCCAGGTATTATCTCCAACTCGCATCTATCAGCACACTGTAAATGACCTTCTCTGTGGAAAAAAACAAATGTAGTCCCTGCTCACAAAAAGACGAGCAGAGTGGAAATTAACAACTATAGACCAGTGTCACTCCTGTCAATCACTGGCAAGATTCCTGAGACAATAATTTCACGGCAGATGACAGCGTTTTTTGACTACCACTCACTTCTTTGTGACAGTCAGTATAGCTTCAGAAAAGGCCACTTTGCTCCTGATCTGCTGTTAAATCTCCCCACTAAGTGGCACCAGACACTGGATGAATGCAAGGTCAGCTGCTTAGCAAAATTGGACATTGCTGGTGCTTTTGACCGAGTGTGGCACCAGGGACTCTCGGCAAACTGTAAGCACTAGGAGTCACTGGCTCTGCATTATGCCTTCTCAGTGATTACCTTCAAGCGTAGTTCTCAACAGGATAGAGTCAAGAAGACACTCTATTGGTGCAAGTGTTTCACAAGGAAGTGTGCTTGAGCCACTGTTATGGAATGTCTACTTCAATAACCTTCTTCAACTCATCACAGAATCCCATGCATATGCAAACGACTGTACTGACATTTACTTATCCAAGAGAGGAAATGTCAGCTGCTCTAAGTTACATCAATCGCCACCTTACAGCTTTTTCACCCAGAGGAAAAGATGGCAGGTCACTTTTGCTCCTGAGAAAAAACAATGATGGTCTCTAGGTACCATGTTGGTAATGCTGGAGCAGTGGTAAGAATAAATGGGAGAGTTGGTACCTGAGGATGAAGTTGATATCCTTGGGGTGAAATTTGATTCCAAACTATGAAGAACCACTTAGTAAATTTTGCAAGGCGGCCGAGAAGCTAAGAGTACTAAGATGTATCATGTATTTGCTCGACAGCCTCTGCTGCAAGACTGTACGAGGTACAAGTGCACTCACACCTTGAATATGCTTCACTTTCTTGGACTGCCTGCCCCATCTCAACTACGACTTCTTAAAAGAATAGAAAACAGAGCAAAACGACTCACATCTAGCCTGGACCCAGCCTGGAAAGATCTGTCATTTCAGCAGAGTCTTACAAGGTCAATACTGTCGAAGTACAACAGTTAGCTCCACTCCGAGGACAGCGA
Organism: Cherax quadricarinatus; assembly: GCF_026875155.1. Lineage (NCBI taxonomy): Eukaryota > Metazoa > Arthropoda > Malacostraca > Decapoda > Parastacidae > Cherax > Cherax quadricarinatus. The sequence continues at coordinate 32,162,660 of NC_069423.1, read as the reverse complement.
GAAGTGAGTTTCTACTCAAGAAGGCGAGCAGTAAGCAGCAATTACACTCTGGTTGTTCCCTTCTCCAGAACATCACTTCATCTGAGATCATTCCTAGGATGACTCAAGTCTGGAACATGTTCGTATAGCATAATGAAAGTAATGAAAGATGTATACCCTGTTGGGTTTTATATTTCGCGTCAGGCCCCCCTCATAAATTTCGCCATGCCAGTGCTGCCATCTCGCGGGCTTAGGCCTACCTTCAGTCCGTGAGATGCTGCATCTTTCTCACTCTCACACCAGACAACCTACAGAAAACAAATGCACTTCTCTCTCCCTCACCAGCCAGTGTCTAGGCCCGCCCTCAGGGCCGCCTAGACACTGCTTGTATCAATAATTCAATACAATAAAGACGTCACCTACGAAAAATATTATTCACCGCCAAATATATTTCATTATAAATAATCAGTTTACCACATGAAATCGCTGGCCCACAGATGGCTCCAACTTCATCTTAATCCCTATTTGTATGTCTCATAACAATCAAGACATTCAAATGAGCTGATGTAGTTAACAGTTCTTAACCTGTAAATAAAGATAGGAACTCTTAAACTATCGTTGTAAAACCCTTGTATAAGAGAGAGAGAGAGAGAGAGAGAGAGAGAGAGAGAAGAGAGAGAGAGAGAGAGAGAGAGAGAGAGAGAGAGAGAATACCAACAAGCAGACAACATTCTTACAGAACATAAGCCCTAACATAAAGTCAACAAAGACTGGTGCGTCCAACTTGTCCTGCCCTTCTCACCTCTGACCTACCCAGGGGTCAGGGGGCAAGTTAGGGGCGTCAGGGAAGAGGTGTTAAAGGGGAGAGGGGGTCAGGGCATCCCAAGGGAGAGGGGAAAGTTGAGATAGTAGTGATTGGAAGTCAACAGATTGAGGTCAACCACAGGAGCGTCTGATGTTTGTATTATTATTATTATTATTATTATTATTATTATTATTATTATTATTATTATTATTATTATTAAATTGCTGTACCCGTATGGATCAAGTCTGTATGCCAGGTATGCTTGAGGTTCGATATTTTGGACAGAAACAGGATACCAGATGGTACTCACCTTGCTACAACTCGGGAAATGGTGACCATCTCCACAGGTGTCTGCCGACAATACGCCAAGGAATACTCACCAGTTTGATGACCCTGATAACACCTGGTTCCTGGTTAACGACCAGGCAGACTGAAGCTTGGACAGGTACAAGGACGGAAATAACACTTGGCAAGCTTAGGAACTGACTTTGCACAAGTCCCGTTACTAACACTGCTGTACTTACCAACTTTGTACAATAGATCACAAATCTATGTGATGAACGTGGTTGGAAAAAAGTTTTAATTTCCTCGAGTTTTCCATAGCGGAGTAATTGAAATTCGTCTTCAGTAAAGTTTATATTGTTTTCTGCGGTCCGTTTCAAGATTTGGTTGATGTCCTCCAGGAACCCCCAGGTCTTTCTCTCGGCTGAAGAATGAGGAACATGTGAAACATTTGGGAATCTTTACTGAGGAAACGTTTCGCCAATATAGGAAAGATTGTAATAAAGTTGGTAGAATTACCGACAATATGTAAAGTAAAAGGACACAAGTGCAACTAATGTGATATTTATTGTGGCAACGTTTCGCTCTCCAGGAGCTTTATCAAGCCATTACAAACAATACATGGACACAGAGGGTATATAAAGGCTCTGAGTGAGGTGCAATACTAGTGAGGTACCATTTCGATGTTTGTAATGGCTTGATAAAGCTCCTGGAGAGCGAAACGTTGCCACAATAAATGTCACATTAGTTGCACTTGTGTCCTTTTACTTTAATATAGGAAAGAACACCACTATACACTAGACAAGCCAACACCACTATACACTTGACAAGCCAACACCACTATACACTAGACAAGCCAACACCCCTATACACTAGACAAGCCAACACCACTATACGCTCGACAAACCAACACCACTACACTAGACAAGCCAACACCACTATACACTAGACAAGCCAACACCACTATACGCTCGACAAACCAACACCACTACACAAGACAAGCCAACACCACTATACTCTAGACAAGCCAACACCACTATACACTAGACAAGCCAACACCACTACACTAGACAAGCCAACACCACTATACACTAGACAAGCAAACACCACTATACGCTCGACAAACCAACAGCACTACACTAGTCAAGCCAACACCACTATACACTAGACAAGCCAACACCACTATACACTAGACAAGCCAACACCACTATACACTAGGCAAGCCAACACCACTATACGCTCGACAAACCAACACCACTACACTAGACAAGCCAACACCACTATACTATAGACAAGCCAACACCACTATACGCTCGACAAACCAACACCACTACACTAGACAAGTCAACACCACTATACACTAGACAAGTCAACACCACTATACACTAGACAAGCCAACACCACTATACACTAGACAAGCCAACACCACTATACACTAGACAAGCCAACATCACTATACACTAGACAAGCCAACACCACTATACGCTCGACAAACCAACACCACTACACTAGACAAGCCAACACCACTACACTAGACAAACCAACACCACTACACTAGACAAACCAACACCACTACACTAGACAAGCCAACACCACTATACTCTAGACAAGCCAACACCACTATACGCTCGACAAACCAACACCACTACACTAGACAAGCCAACACCACTATACACTAGACAAGCCAACACCACTATACACTAGACAAGCCAACACCACTATACGCTCGACAAACCAACACCACTACACTAGACAAGCCAACACCACTATACTCTAGACAAGCCAACACCATTATACGCTCGACAAACCAACACCACTATACACTAGACAAGCCAACACCACTATACACTAGACAAGCCAACACCACTATACACTAGACAAGCTAACACTACTATACACTAGACAAGCCAACACCACTATACTCTAGACAAGCCAACACCACTATACACTAGACAAACCAACACCACTATACGCTCGACAAACCAACACCACTATACACTAGACAAGCCAACACCACTATACACTAGACAAGCCAACACCACTATACACTAGACAAGCCAACACCGCTATACTCTAGACAAGCCAACACCACTATACGCTCGACAAACCAACACCACTATACACTAGACAAGCCAACACCACTATACACTAGACAAGCCAACACCACTATACACTAGACAAGCCAACACCGCTATACTCTAGACAAGCCAACACCACTATACGCTCGACAAACCAACACCACTATACGCTCGACAAACCAACACCACTATACGCTCGACAAACCAACACCACTATACACTAGACAAGCCAACCCCACTATACACTAGACAAGCCAACACCACTATACACTAGAAAAGGGCCAACACCGCTATACACTAGACAAGCCAAAAACCACTATAACGCTCGACAAACCAAAAACCACTATACGCTCGACAAACAACACCACTATACGCTCGACAAACCAACACCACTATACGCTCGCCCAAACCAACACCACATACGCTCGACAAACCAAAAACCACTATACGCTCAAACAAACCAACACCACTATACGCTCGACAAACCAACACCACTATACGCTCGACAAACCAACACCACTATACGCTCGACAAACCAACACCACTATACGCTCGACAAACCAACACCACTATACGCTCGACAAACCAACACCACTATACGCTCGACAAACCAACACCACTACACTAGACAAACTATCACCTTTACATACTGCACATACATTCACCTTAATTTTTTTTACATGTACAATAGTCAGTTGTGGTGATAAAAGGATTCCTGACCGTGTCTCACATCAGTGGTGGATGTTGCCTCAACACTGGCGATGAGCGAATATTTTTCGCACCATAACAGGGACCGCTGCCAGGGCTCCCACAAGCCTCTTTTTAAGTCGTTTACGTTTCGTTGTGACCTTCGTGATTTTATGCAAGCGTTCCTGAACAACGGTCAACTCTGTTCGTTTCTCTGCTTCAGGATCCATCATTTCTCGTGCCAGGACATTCAGCTTCTTAGACTGATTCTTATTTTTAAGTACTCAGAAACAAAACTAATAAGATCTCCAAAGGAATACACATCCATGGTTGTAGATACCTTACCTTTTATATGTGTCTCTGGAGCATAGTGTTCACTTTGAGATTCGAACCCCCGATGATCCTCACCAAAATCGATTATATTAACAAGGAAGTTGAGTCATCTTCCACATACTGAACCAAGACATTATCAGTTTTAATGTCCATGTGTACGAATCCTTTATCATGAACTTGTTGGAGGCTCTCAGCTAACTTAATCAAAGACAGGATGCGCTTTGAGGAAGACTTACAGTTCCAGAAAAATTCGTTGAAATCTGTGTCCGCGATACTCCATGACCATGGCCAGGTAATCATAGGCCATGTATCTCACAAGAGGGGCACCTCCAGCACAATCAACTTCCTGAAAGAAATTCATTTCATGGCCAAATACTCTCATGTAGTTTTTCTTCATGAGATTTTTTGACGCACAGTTTTTCACCAAGCACAGTGAAGAGATAGACTGATCCGCTGACTCCGCTGCCAAGGAATGGACAGTCTGTCAGCTCGTCATCACCAGGTCTGTCAGCTCGTCATCACCAGGTCTGTCAGCTCGTCATCACCAGGTCTGTCAGCTCGTCATCACCAGGTCTGTCAGCTCGTCATCACCAGGTCTGTCAGCTCGTCATCACCAGGTCTGTCAGCTCGTCATCACCAGGTCTGTCAGCTCGTCATCACCAGGTCTGTCAGCTCCTCAAGGGAGACGAAGGTAACCTTTTTTCCATACATTTTGAAGAAGTGAAGATGCACACCTCACACCTCTGACAACCCCACCAACACTCAGGTAACTACAATACACCCACACCTGCACCCCACCCAAAACTCAGGTAACTACAATACACCTCACACCTCTGACAACCCCACCAACACTCAGGTAACTACAATACACCTCACACCTCTGACAACCCCACCAACACTCAGGTAACTACAATACACCTCACACCTCTGAACAACCCCACCAACACTCAGGTAAACACAAAACACCTCCACCCTGACACCCACCAACCCTCAGGTAACAAAAAATACACCCCACACCTCTGACAAACCCCCCCAACACTCAGTAAACCCACAATACACCTCACACCCTACAACCCCACAACAACAGGAACACAATCACCTCACACCTCTGACAAACCCCACCACACTCAGTAACACAATACCACCACCTCTGACAACCCCACCAACACTCAGGAACTACAATACACCTCACACCTCTGACAACCCCACCAACACTCAGGTAACTACAATAACCCACACCTCTGACAACCCCACCAACACCAGGGACTACAAAACCCTCACACCTCTGACAACCCCACCCCAAAACTCAGGGAACTACAATACACCCCCACCCTTGACAACCCCACCAACACTCAGGTAAATCAATACACCCACACCTCCCACACCCCACCAACATCAGGTAACTCAATACACCCCTCACACCTCTGACACCCCACCAACCCCTGGTAAATACAATACACCTCACACCTCTGACAACCCCACCAACCCTCGGTAACTACAATACACCTCACACCTCTGACAACCCCACCAACACTCAGGTAACTACAATACACCTCACACCTCTTTGACAAACCCCACCAACCCTCTGGTAACTACAATACACCTAACACCTCTGACAACCCTACCAACCCTCTGGTAACTACAATACCCCCTCACACCCTCTGACAACCCCACCAACCCTCTGGTAACTACAATACACCTCACACCTCTGACAACCCCACCAACCCTCAGGTAAATACAATACACCTCACACCTCTGACAACCCCACCAACCCTCAGGTAACTACAATACACCTCACACCTCTGACAACCCCCCAAACCTCAGGTAACTACAATACACCTCACACATATGACAACCCTACAACCTCAGTAACTAAAAATACACCTCACACTTCTGACAACCCCACCAACCCTCATTTAAACTACAATACACCTCACACCTGTGACAACCCCACCAACCCTCAGGTAACTACAATACACCTCACACCTCTGCCAACCCCAGCAACCCTCAGGTACCTACAATACACCTAAAACCTCTGACAACCCCACCACCACACGGATAACTACAATACAAACCCCACCCTAGGACAACCCCACAACCCTCAGGTAACCCACAATACACCTCACACCTTGACAACCCCCCCAACCCTCAGGGAACTACAATACACCCCACACCTGTGAAAAACCCCACCAACCTCAGGTAAAATACAATACACCTCACACCTAGGACAACCCCATCAACCCTCAGGTAAAATACAATACACCTCACACCTCTGACAACCCCATCAACCCTCAGGTAACTACAATACAAACCCCACACCTGTGACACCCCACCAACCCTCAGTAACTACAATACACCTCACACCTCTGACAACCCCACCAACCCTCAGGTAACTACAATACACCTCACACCTATGACAACCCCACCAACCTCAGGTAATACAAAAACCCCCTCACACCTCTGGGCAACCCCACCACCCTCAGGTAACTACAATACACCCCACACCTCTGACAACCCACCAACCCTCATGTAACTACAATACACCTCACACCTCTGACAACCCACCAACTCAGGTAACTACAATACACCTCACACCTCTGACAACCCCACCAACCCTCATGTAACTACAAGACACCTCACACCTTTTGAAAACCCCCTCAACCTTCAGGTAACACAAAACACCTCAAACCTCGACAAACCCCACCAACCCTCAGGTAACTACAATACACCTCACACCTTGACAACCCCATCAACCCTCAGGTAACTACAATACACCTCACACCTGTGACAACCCCACCAACTCTCAGGTAACTACAATACACCTCACACCTCTGACAACCCCACCAACCCTCAGGTAACTACAATACACCTCACACCTAGGGCAACCCCACCAAACCCCCAGCTAACTACAATACACCTCACACCTCCCGATAACCCCACCAACCCTCAGGTAGCTACAATACACCTCACTCCTCTGACAACCCCACCAGTCCTCAGGTAACTACAATACACCTCACACCTATGACAACCCACCAACACTCAGGTAACTACAATACACCTCACACCTCTGACAACCCCACCAACCCTCAGTAACTACAATACACCTCACACCTCTGACAACCCCCACCCAACCCTCAGGAACTACAATACACCCCACACACCTCTGACAACCCACAACCCCCATGTAACTACAATACACCTCACACCCTTGACAACCCCACCAACCCTCAGGGAAATACAATTTCACCTCACACCTCTGACAACCCCCCAACCCTCAGGTAACTACAATACACCTCACACCTCTGACAACCCCACCCAAAACCCCCAGGTAACTACAATAAACGTCACCCTAGGACAACCCCACCAACCCTCAGGTAACTACAATACACCTCACACCTCTGACAACCCCACCAACCCTCAGGTAACTACAATACACCTCACACCTCTGACAACCCCACCAACCCTCAGGTAACTACAATACACCTCACACCTCTGACAACCCCACCAACCCTCAGGTAACACAAATACACCTCACACCTCTGATAACCCCACTAACCCTCATGTAACTACCAAATACACCTTACAACCTCTGACAACCCCACCCAAACCCCCAGGTAACTACAACACCTCACACCTCTGACAACCCATAACCTTTATGTAACTACAAATACACCTCACACCTCTGAGAACCCACCAACCCCCCAGGTAACTACAATACACCTCACACCTCTGACAACCCCACCAACACTCAGGTAACTACAATACACCTCACACCTCTGACAACCCCACCAACCCTCCAGGTAACTAAAAAACACCTCACACTTTCCCACAACCCCCCCAACCCTCGGTAACTACAATACACCTCACACCTCTGACAACCCCACCAAAAACTCAGGTAACTACAATACCCCCTCACACCTCTGACAACCCCACCAACCCCCAGGTAACTACAATACACCTCACAACCTCTGACAACCCCACCAACACTCAGGTAACTACAATACACCTCACACCCCATGACAACCCACCAACCATCAGTAACTACAATACACCTCACCTCTGACAACCCCACCAACCTCAGGTAACTACATCACCTCACACCTCTGACAACCCACCAACCCTCAGGGAACTACAATACACCTCACCCCTGACAACCCCCCAACCCTCTCGTAACCACAAAACACCTCACACCTCTGACAACCCCACCAACCCTCAGGTAACTACAATACACCTCACACCTCTGACAACCCCACCAACCCTCAGGTAACTACAATACACCTCACACCTCTGACAACCCCACCAACACTCAGGTAACTACAATACCCTCAAAAACCTCTGACAACCCCACAACACTCAGGAAACTACAATACACCTCACCCTCTGACAACCCCACCAACCCTTTAGGTAACTACAATACACCTCACACCTCTGACAACCCCACCAACATCAGGTAACTACAATACACCTCACACCTTGACAACCCCACCAACATCAGGTAACTACAATACCCCTCACAAACCCCTGACAACCCCACCAACACTCAGGTAACTACAATACACCTCACACCTCTGACAACCCCACCAACACTCAGGTAACTACAATACACCTCACACCTCTGACAACCCCACCAACACTCAGGTAACTACAATACACCTCACACCTCTGACAACCCACCAACCACTCAGGTAACTACAATACACCTCACACCCCTGACAACCCCACCAACACTCAGGTAACTACAATACACCAACTTTCATTATATTTTTCCCACAAATACTTCCCACTGCCCTTACTGACTTAATCCTCACCCTCGCTGGTCTCTGGTCTTCACGTATTACATCCTCAGTACATCCTACCCTGCAGAGCTTTATGACTCTTGTGAGTTTAGAGCTTAGTGATGATTGTAATAATAAATAGAATAAACTTTTTTTGGAATATTTGAAGTCGATCAGTCGAGGCGTTCTTGACTTATCTCCCGACAACCTAATTTAAAGAGTAGCTTTTATTGACCAGAAGGAACCTATACATGCCAGTAGTTACGTGAACCATTCCCTCATTAGAGTAAACTTGTACTGAAAGTTGATGCCGATCGATGAAGCTTTTCAAGTTAATGAACAAAATTTTTGAAAGGGAAAGACAAGAGAACAAAAAGCAGGTAACCACTTAAATGTGTACGTAGGTATGGATGCACTGAAGTGATTCAGTTAGAACTCGAGATTCGTCTTTCTGTTCCCTCGTGGCCTCGTCAGGGTACGGGATTTCCACGATCATTCAACACACGGAGTGAGAAGCAACAAGAAAGTGGAGAAACATTTATGGATGGAAAAGATGATGGGTCTACCTGGTTAAAAGATTCTACTTTAAATTTATTAACCTTGAAGTTATCAAAAACCCATCAGACCTTCACTGTCACAACACCTGCCAGGAAGCTTCTAAACCACAAGTACTACAAATCACCCCACCACCGTCTCTGAAACAAAAACTACTAATCACCCCCCGTCGACCCTTGTCGGTTAGCGCTTTCTTTGATTATAACAAATATTAATCACCCCACCACCATCTCTGAAGTCATGAAGACTGTAACAATGTGTCCAACACGGTAATGATCAAGGAGACATGGAGTGGACTGGGGTCAAATTAATCATCCATCAAAGTGATCTTCATAGTCGATATTCCATGGAGGCTTCTGAATCCACTAACACCATTCAATAAATGTTCACCATTTTCAGCATATCCAAACTAATGGCAAACATGAGGTTGTCTAATTTTGACACTGTCATTACATGACACCCACCAGTTACTTTCAGCTCTGTTATCACTATTCTTTCGAGTTAGGTCACCTTGTCTCCCATCAAAATATAAGTTCCAGTCTTAATTCTTTCTGTATCAGGACTAAAAAACTCGTGGTCAAACATTTCCTATCCACACGTCTGTATAACTTACAGTTAGCGTGTGACAATAAACACTGTGGTTACAGACGTTAGATCATGCCTATCACGGCTCACTAAGAAATACCAATGAAGGTACAATTTGGATAATGCTGCCTCAATGTCACACCTAGTGTACGGTAGTACGAGCGTGAGGGGTCACAGGTGTACGGTAGTACGAGCGTGAGGGGTCACAGGTGTACGGTAGTACGAGCGTGAGGGGTCACAGGTGTACGGTAGTACGAGCGTGAGGGGTCAGAGGTGTACGGTAGTACGAGCGTGAGGGGTCACAGGTGTACGGTAGTACGACCGTGAGGGGTCACAGGTGTACGGTAGTACGAGCGTGAGGGGTCACAGGTGTACGGTAGTACGAGCGTGAGGGGTCACAGGTGTACGGTAGTACGAGCGTGAGGGGTCACAGGTGTACGGTAGTACGAGCGTGAGGGGTCACAGGTGTACGGTAGTACGAGCGTGAGGGGTCACAGGTGTACGGTAGTACGAGCGTGAGGGTCACAGGTGTACGGTAGTACGAGCGTGAGGGGTCACAGGTGTACGGTAGTACGAGCGTGAGGGGTCACAGGTGTACGGTAGTACGAGCGTGAGGGGTCACAGGTGTACGGTAGTACGAGCGTGAGGGGTCACAGGTGTACGGTAGTACGAGCGTGAGGGGTCACAGGTGTACGGTAGTACGAGCGTGAGGGGTCACAGGTGTACGGTAGTACGAGCGGTGAGGGGTCACAGGTGTACGGTAGTACGAGCGTGAGGGTCACAGGTGTACGGTAGTACGAGCGTGAGGGGTCACAGGTGTACGGTAGTACGAGCGTGAGGGGTCACAGGTGTACGGTAGTACGAGCGTGAGGGGTCACAGGTGACAGTGAAGAGTTACGTGTCAGTGGGAAGCAACACCCAGTGACAGTTGATGGCACTCAGTGACACTTGGTGGCACTCAGTGACACTTGTTGGCACTCAGTGACACCTAATTTTTCTTTAAGAACAAACATTTTCCCAGAGTAAAACCTTTGTTGCATTCTGTGTATTAATTGTATCGTCATGTGGCTGGAAAATGATGAAGGATGAACTTGATCCCTTGTATTATAAACTTTTCCCACGAAGATAAGCTGAAGGCACTGAACTTACAGTCTCTGGAAAGACGTGTGATATGACTGAAGTGTACAAACAGAAAGTAAGAATAAGTAAAGAGGATATAAATAACGAGTTAGAAGTATCTAACCAAGACAAAACTCGCAGAAATAGAGCCGAGTTAGGTTTAGATTTAGAAAGAGTATGAGAGAACATAGGTTTTAGAGATAGATTTGAAAATGAGAGGAACAAACTGACAAGAGTCGCTGAAGAAGATATATTACGTGGCAACAAAAATAGGTTAACTAAATATATGAGTGAAAGGTGTTAGGTGAGAACAGAACCTGCATAGCATGGTCCAGGAGGCCTATGCTATATCCCTACATTTCTGCTCTTCCCTCTCTCTTCTCCTCTTTTTTCTCTTTCCTTCCCTCTTAAACATACTCTTCGATATATATATTATATATATATATATATGTGTGTGTGTGTGTGTGTGTGTGTGTGTGTGTGTGTGTGTGGTGTGTGTGTGTGTGTGTGTGTGTGTGTGTGTGTGTGTGGCGTGCTTGTGTGGTGTGTGTGTGTGTGTGTGTGTGTGTGTGTGTGTGTGTGTGTTAGTTACCATTTGGTCCTAGGCACATGTCGATTAGACACTGTGTGTGTGTGTGTGTGTGTGTGTGTGTGTGTGTGTGTGTGTGTGTGTGTGTGTGTGTGTGTGTGTGTGTGTGCTTGTGTGTGTGTGTGTGTGTGTGTGTGTGTGTGTGTGTGTGTGTGTGTGTGTGTGTGTGTGTGTGTGTGTGTGTTGTGCTTGTGTGTGTGTGTGTGTGTGTGGTGTGTGTGTGTGTGTGTGTGTGTGTGTGTGTGTGTGTGTGTGTTTGTGTGTGTGTGTGTGTGTGTGCTTGTGTGTGTGTGTGTGTGTGTCTCACATTTGCACTTTCCTCTCTCCTCTCTCCCACATTCCATCTCTTCCTGCTTCTAGTAGTTATCCTTATCTACCCTGCTACAATTTCCCTAACTCTTCCTCCTTCTCCTCTTCCTCCTTCTCCTCTTCCTCCTTCTCCTCCTCCTCCTCCTCCTCTTCCTGATATATTAGCAACATTCAAGGTAAACTGCTCATTACCATTTCAGTTTGGTGAAGCCGTGACACGTCCCACTACGGTTGACGGGTCGAGGGCGCTGCCATCTTTCTCTCACACCCACCTCACCAAAAAAGTAATCCACTTCGTTCGAGAGCAACAGAATTGAAGACTAAATGAAACGGATTCGAGCTGGAAGAGCAGCGTTCCAGTAGCAACTGGAGGATACCAAAACAAAACACAAACCACCTCGACACCAAAGATAATAAGAAATGTCGATGCGACCACAACAGAACTAACTAATGTACCAAAGAACCCTGAACCTCCGCAAGGCTTCCAATATAGCAAATCGTTAAACAAGGCCGTTAACGATAAAAAAAAAAACTAAGAAGTGTGTGGGAACCCACTACGATGAAGGCAGAGGCGACCACTCCCGTACAGCGACCACCAGACACGATCACTGCTGATCTGTGTTTACACTGATGGTTCCCACGCTTGTCTGGATCACGTGTGATGGATCATCCATTGTCGTGACAGCTGACTGCTGCTAACAGTTGACTGACTGTCCACAGGTACATCATAAAGATACATCACACATGTACATATATGACACAGGTACATTCCACAGGTACATCACACATATACATTATACAGGTACATCACACAGATACATCACACATGTACATCACACCACAGGCACATCACACTACACATCCCACAAGTGCATCACACAGGCACATCACACACATGTGCCTGGCTCACGACGGTACAATTGGAAATCCCAGGAACGTCCTCGGATACGGCCGTTCAGCTAATGGAAAAAAATGGTCACAATTAGAGAAAATTGGTTGAAATGGGGCCCTCTGTTATATCAAACGGGGATTACAGGCATTACCCAACCGTTTTTCCCCCGTATAAACAGTTTGGTAATTGATTCTGTAAACGGGTGTTCCGTTAAGTCAACAACAGGTCTTAAAAAATATTGAGAAGAATTCCTGAGTGATGCTGGGTGAATATTATTTTTTCTCGTCTGAGTTAGAGACGAAAAACGTCTTGGGAAAAAAACAGACACATCCCACAAGGAAGCTCGTCGTTTAAACGTTTTACCCTGAGAAGTGCCTTTGTCAAGATGTGAACTGATGAAGCTCTACACGGAGTATATGACGATAATGCTCGACAAGAGGGTGAAAAGTGACTTGATAAAGCTCTACACGGAGTGAAACGTGGTTGATAAAGCTCTACACTGAGGGAATCATTATAATATAGAGCGAAATATTATTGATTAAGCTCTACACGGAGCGAAACATGACAGGATAAAGCTCTACACAGTGAAACATGCGTGAAAAAGCACTACACAGAGCGAAACGTGATTGATAAAGCTCTCTACACGGAGTGAAATATGATTGCTGCGGGCCGCATTAAATCTTGTGGCGGGCCGCAGCTTGGAGATCCTTGCTTTAGGCCTTTCGTATTACAATCAACACATCATCAGGCGCTTGCAATGCTGCAGAAATGAGAAGGAAGTCCAAGCAGATCAGTTCAAGGGAACGTTCCAGCTAGAATGTTCCCTTGAACTAATCCTCCTGGACTTCCTACTCATTACTGTAACACTGCAAGCTTCTGATATTGCGCTGATTGCAACGCTATCATAGCTATCATTCAACTCCCCCTTTAGTTGTTTTATGCATATATAGATAGATAGATAGACAGAGATAGGTCATTTATTCCCAGGATGATTCGAGTCTGGAACACATTCGTACAGCTTTATGATGTCAACGAGATAAAGTCAGTTGATCAAATGAAAATGCTGGCCCACATGTGGCTCCAACTTCATCCTGTTCCCTACTTGTATGTTTCATTATAATAAAAATGCTTTCAAATGAACTGATGTAGATAACAGCTCTTAACTTGCCAATAAAGTTAGGAATCCTTAACCTAACCTTGTCAAACTCTGTGTAAAAGAGAGAGAGAGAGAGAGTGAGAAAGAGAGAGAGAGAGAGAGAGAGAGAGAGAGAGAGAGAGAGAGAGAGAGAGAGAGAGAGAGAGAGAGAGAGAGAGAGAGAGAGAGAGAGAGAGTGAGTGAGTGAGTCTGCCTCCTCGCCGTGTTGACAGACCTTAGTTATTACAAACATTTTCTCATAAAACATCTTTACGTCTCAATTAATCACGTTTAAGAAGGAAATTCCAGGTGAGGCAGCAGAGACATGACAAGATCCACTGCATCGTTACTGTGTAAAACACTCTAGCATCTTAAGACTTTACGGTGCGGGTCTTGGTAAGTCTTACCTCCGGTACCCAGTGTTTCTGTGGTAAGTTTATTCAGGGAAACCTAAATACAGATACACAATTATAATACATAGTAACATTTGCGTAAATTATCTAAGATAACTCCATAAAAGAAGTCAGACATATTGACTTATTTCCAACTGTAGACGTTATATATAACGTCCACAGTTTATTTTTTATATCCAGGAAACCAATAAAGAGTGCCTTATGCGCAACCAATGTGACATTTTATTGCGGCAATGTTTTGCTCCTAGAAAGCGAAACGTTTCACGCTAGTGACTCCCTACAAAAGTTGTTTGAGATATGCATTGGTTAAAATAACAGCAGTTTTTTTACAGACGCTGAGAGAAGGGTTGATCCAACAAGTTACCACAAGGACAACTTGCAGGAGAAAACAAGAAACACGACTTGACAAACTTGAAGTTGTTTGCTATGTTATCAGATGGTTTGGTGGACAAAATGAACTAATGTGTGGAGTTGCAGAGTAGTTGCAGACCAGAAGCTGCCACTGCTGCAGTGATATAGTCTCAGTGAAGGTAATGTGAACTGATATATTCACTGAGGAAGTCTTTACTGACAATGTTTCTCCCTTTTAAACTTGAAACACCTGTGTGTTGGCACTTGATGAGTATGACACATGTGCAAGAGTTGCACATGTTGCTTCATGTTTGTACTTGAAGTGATCTCGACCCAAGGACAGAAACGTTTCTAACATTGTTCGAAGTGACTACTCTTCTGTACGTTTCTCTCACGTTGTCGGTAGTCATAAAAAAGTAAACAAGAGGGACTGACCCCTTCCCACCACACTCATTAGTAATATTAATTTTTAAAGGGGGTGTGGGTAAGCCAGTGGAAGGCCTCGACCAGATGACCAAAAGCTCCAGTGGCGGGTCATTATATGAAAGGGACCGGCGTCAGGACACACTTGTCCTGTTTCCTGATGAATCTTACATAGCGTAACCTAACCAGATCTAACCTCCCACTGAGGGTGAGGGACTGATTACCTCAAACCTACTACAATGTTTGCAGTGTTATTTTCACCTGTATTCGAAGGAAGAAATTTAGTGGGTATCCGAAACGTTTCAGCAATAAAGATACCCAAGTGTTGCATAACAGATCTATCAGTGGTATACAATACCAGCAAAATGAAGAATTAGAGAGAGAGAGAGAGAGAGAGAGAGAGAGGAGAGAGAGAGAGAGAGAGAGAGAGAGAGAGAGAGAGAGAGAGAGAGAGAGAGAGAGAGAGAAGCAGAAGGTAAAATAATATACAATATATTTCATTATTTAATATTGGTAATGCCTTATTGTGCACAATTTATCAATTAAACTTTATATACAGTGACTTGATCAATACATTACCTGAAGATCGTAGATGTTTCTACAGTCTTCACAGTGTGTTCTTGTATGTACCTTGATCATCATTCATTAACGTGTTGTTACTGTATACTATTTGAATAAATGAACTGAAGACGTTGACTCCAGGCTCAGGGACTGATTACCTCATACTCCTCATCTTCCACCGTTTCTCTGTTGGACTGTCGAAGCCACTAGTTGGCAAAAAGTTTCCGGAATAAAGATACGCAAGTGTTGCACAAGTGTCTTATTGTATACTGACAATAATATGATAAGAATAACGGAATACTGAAGCAAAGTCTACTGGCCCATTCTACACGGATCTTGATGTTTAAGACACATGTGCAACAACTGGGTATCTTTATTGTTGAAACGTTTCGCCTACACAGTAGGTTTCTTCAGTCAAATATAGAGGCAGCAGGTGTAGTAGTGAAATGAAGTAACCAGTCCATCAAGCTTGGAGAAATAATATTTGAGGTGGTCAGTCCCTCAGCCTGAAGAAGAGTTCAGCTCCATGGTCTGGAAGGATATCGTTCCAGACCACTGAGCTGAGCTTTTCTACAGGCTGACTAGATTGTATGTGTTGACCAAGAGCATTGCTGCTCAGGGTTTGGGTAAGTGAAAGCTTCCATAGTTCTGTGCAACTATGTTGGTTGTCGTGATGTCGTGACTTGATACCATCGTTGATGATTACATTTGATGATTACGTTTCCATCATCTCATTCGTCCAATGACTGCGAAAGTACCTGTGCTGGACGCACGGCTGCTTCACATTTCACTGCCCTGCAGTGAAATGTGAAGTACAAAACATTCTTTGAGTACAAAACATTCTTTGCTAATCTTGGGTCACCGAATACGGAAATGAAGCTGAAAATTGTACACTGGTTCTGTTTACAAAGATATAGACTCAGGCTGGTTGTTGTTATCCTTGAGGTGGGAAGGAAGTTATATGAAGTGTACAGGGGAAGACTCTTGCTTCTAACCCACAATGTGTAATTGTTTAAATCATGTATACGTCTTCCTATAGCTACAATGTGTAATTGTTAAAAAATACGGACAATTTCATTTAACCAATCAATTGTTACTGTGGTCATATTCGTACTCAACACTTCAGAAAACATATCGTGAAACATCTTTCTCCACCGAAGTACAGAACTGTTTACAATTTGTTAGGCAAATGGACACAGGTGCAACTTTTGTGACATTTTACTGTGGCAACGTTTCGCTCTCCAGGAGCTTGACAAAGCTCATGGACAGCGAAACGTTGCCACAGTGTCACATAAGTTGCGTCTGTGTCCACTTACCTAACATTCTGTCGGTAATTCTACCATATTACTGGAGATAAAAACACGTGTGCAACAGTTGGGTATTTTTATTGATAAACATTTCGCTACACAGTAGGCTTCTCAGTCTGATACAAGAGGGAACATAGAATGAAATAAAGCTTGAATTAATCAGTCCATCAACCTTGTGAAGAAAGTATTTGAGGTGGGTCAGTCCCTCCAGCCTGGAAGAAGAGTTCATCTCAAGGATCGGAACGATATGAAGAGGATTTCTTACAATTGGTAGTGGACCTGAGAGGTGGTTTTGACAGTTGGATGTGGTTTTTACAGGTGGAGGTTGTTCTTACAGGTGGGAGGTGGTTTATCTTACATGTGGGAGGTGTTCTTACAGGTGGGAGATGGTTCGTTAACAGGTGGGAGTTGTCCTTACAGGTGGAGGTGGTTCGTAACAGGTGAGCGGTGTTTTTTTTAACAGGTGGAGGTGGTTCTTACAGTTGGAGGTGGTTTTACCAGGTGGGAGGTGGTACCTTCCAGGTGGATGTGTTCTTAAGGAGGGAGGTTGGTTTTACAGGTGGGAGGTGGTTCTACAGGTGGGAGGGTTCTTACAGGTGGAGGTGGTTCTTACAGGTGGATGTTGTGTTCTTACTGGGAAGGTGGTTCTTACAGTGGGAGGTTGTTTTTACAGTGGAGGTGGTTCTACAGGTGGGAGGGTGGTTCTTACAGGTGGGAGGCTTGTTTCTTACAGGTGGGAGGGGTTCTTACAGGTGGGGAGGTGTTCTTTACAGGTGGGAGGTGGTTTTTAACATTTGGGAGGTGTTCTTACAGTGGTAGTGGTTTTTACAGGTGGGAGTGGTTCTTACAGGTGAGATGTTCTTACAGGTGGGACGTGTTCATATCAGGTGTGAGTGTTCTTACAGGTGGGAATGGATCTTACAGGTGGATGTTGTTCTTGACAGTGTGGGAGGTTGTTCTTACAGGTGGGAGTGGTTCTTACAGGTTGGAGGTGCGGATCTTACAGGTGGGAGGTGGTCCTTCCAGGTGGGAGATGGGTCTTACAGGTGGGAGTGGTTTCTTACAGGTGGGAGGTGGTTCTTAGCTTACAGGTGGGATGTGTCTTACAGGTGGTAAGTTGGTTTCGTTTTTTTTTTTTTTTGTTTTTTTTTTTATTTTTTTTATTTTTTTTTTTTTTTTTTTTTTTTTTTTTTTTTTTTTTTTTTTTTTTTTATATTTTTTTTTTTTTTGTTTTTTTTTTTTTATTTTTTTTTTTTTTTTTTTTTTTTTTGGGTTTGGGGGGGGGGGGGGGGTTTTTGTTTTTTTTTTTTTGGGGGGGGGGGGGGTGGGGGGGGGGGGGGTTTTTTTTACAGGTGGGAGGTGGTTTTCTAAAATGAGATGGACTTACAGTGGGAGGTGGTTTCTTACAGGGTAGGTGGTTTCTTACAGGTGGAGGTGGTTCTTACAGGTGGAGGTTGTTCTTACAGGTGGGAGGTGGGTTCTCTACAGTGGGAGGTTTTTCTTACAGGTGGGAGGTGTTCTTACAGGTGGAGGTGGTTCTTACAGAGGGAGGTGGTTCTTACAGGTGGAGGGGTAGTTCTTACAGGTGGTAGTGTTCGTACAGGTGGAGGTGGTTCTTACAGGTGGGAGGTGGTTCTTACAGGTGGAGTGGTCTTACAGGTGGGGAGTGGACTCTTACAGGTGGGAGGTGGTCCTTACAGGTGGAGGGTGGTTCTACAGGTGGAGTTGTTCTACAGGTGGGGAGTGTGTTCTTACCGGTGGGAGGTGTTTCTTACAGGTGGGGTTGGTTTCATTAAAGTTGGAGGAGGTTCTTACAGGTGGGAGGTTGTTTCTTACAGTGGGAGGTGGTTCTTACAGGTGGGAGGTGGTTCTTACAGGTGGGAGGTGGTTCTTACAGGTGGGAGGTGGTTCTTACAGGTGGGAGGTGGTTCTTACAGGTGGGAGGTTCTTACAGGTGGGAGGTTGGTTCTTACAGGTGGGAGGTGGTTCTTACAGGTGGGAGGTGGTTCTTACAGGTGGGAGGTGGTTCTTACAGGTGGGAGGTGGTTCTTACAGGTGGGAGGTGGTTCTTACATGTTGGAGGTGGTTCTTACAGTGGGAGGTGGTTCTTACAGTGGGAGGTGGTTCTTACAGGTGGAGTGGTTCTTTACAGGTTGGGAGGTGGTTCTTAACAGTGGGAGGTGGTTCTTACAGTGGTAGGAGGTTTCTTACAGGTGGGAGGTGGTTTCTACAGGTGGGAGTGTGGTTCCTTACAGTTAGGTAGGTGTTCTTGACAGGGTGTGAGGTGGTTCTTACAGGTGGGAGGTGGTTCTAACGAGGTGGGAGTGGGTTTCTTACAGTGGGAGGTGGTTCTTACAGTGTGAGGTGGTTCTAAAAGGTGGGAGGTGGTTCATACAGTTGGAGGTGTGTTCTTACAGGTGGGAGTGGGTTCTAACAGGTGGGAGGTGAATTCTTACAGGTTGGAGTTGATCTAACAGTTGGGAGGTGGTTCTTACAGGTGGAGTGGTTCTTACAGTGGAGTACCTAGAAGGACCAGGAGCTTGTGTTTCTGAGATGAGAAAAGTTAAGAAAAACTGATTATTTTATATTGTTCAAGTCTCTGTTAAAAGAAAGGTTCCAGTCACCTGTGTGAGTACCATTCAAAACTGACTGGTACTCTCGTACCATTCAAAACTGACTGGTACTCTCGTACCATTCCAAATACTGACAGTACTCTCGAACCATTCAAATCTAGACTGTACTCACGTTACATTCAAAAACTGACAGTACTCCTCGAAACCATTCAAAACTGACTGGTACTCTCGTACCATTCAAAACTGACTGGTACTCTCGCACCATTCAAAACTGACTGGTACTCTCGTACCATTCAAAACTGACTGGTACTCTCGTACCATTCAAAACTGACTGGTACTCTCGTACCATTCAAAACTGACTGGTACTCTCGTACCATTCAAAACTGACCTGTACCACTCGTACCCATACAAAACCTGACTGGGTACTCTCGTTACCCATTCAAACTGACTGGTACTTCTCGTACCAATCACGAACTGGACTGGTACTCTCTCGTACCTATGTCAAAACTGACTGTACTTGCTCGTACCAATCAAAACTGACTGGTACTCTCTTAACCATTCACAACTGACCGTACTCCGGCCTCGTACCATTCACTAACTGACTGGTACTCATCGTTACCATTCACAACTTAACTGTACTCTCGTACCATTCAAAACTGACTGGTACTCTCGTACCATTCAAAACTGACTGGTACTCTCGTACCATTCAAAACTGACTGGTACTCTCGTACCATTCACAACTGACTGGTACTCTCGTACCATTCAAAACTGACTGGTACTCTCGTACCATTCAAAACTGACTGGTACTCTCGTACCATTCACAACTGACTGGTACTCTCGTACCATTCAAAACTGACTGGTACTCTCGTACCAAAACAAAACTAACTGGTACTAATCGTACATCACAACTGACTGTACTCTCCGTACCATTCACACTGACAGATACTATCGTACGCTCACAACTGACTGGTTACTCTCGTACCACTCACTAAACCGCTGGTACACTCGTACCACTCACAACTGACTGTACTCACGTACCATTCAAAAACTGACGGGTACTATCGTACCATTCACAACTGACTGGTACTCTCGTACCACTCACAACCGACTGGTACTCTCGTACCACTGACAAGTGAGTGGTACTCTTGTACCATTCACAACTGACTGGTACTCTCGTATCATTCACAACTGAGTGGTACTCCCGTACCATTCACAACTGACTGGTACTCTCGTACCACTCACAAATGACTGGTACTCTCACACCATTCATAACTAACTGGTGCTCTCATACCATATATTCAATATTCCTAGTATTTTGTCTCAGTTACTCGCAACATCCTGGTAATCACAGTTAAGTATATTGTGTCCTAAAGTCCTTGTGTGAGTGATGGAACCCATCAAATCTGAGATCAACTGCTGGCGTGATGACGCTACCTGTCACCCTACACACCCCGTGACCGCCAGGACGGGACAGGGCAGGTGAAGGTTAGCACTAGTCAGTGCAGGTCAGGACGGGGCAGGGCAGGTGAAGGTTAGCACTAGTCAGTGCAGGTCAGGACGGGGCAGGGCAGGTGAAGGTTATCACTAGTCATGCAGTTCAGGACAGGGCAGAGCAAGTCCAGGGTGAGCTGGTGCAGGCCAAGAGTGGATTAGGAGTCGGGTTACAGTACCTCAAATGCACATATCATTTATATTACATTAAAATGTATCGAAGGAAGAGTCAAGCTGCAGATGATTTCCCTGAAAAAAGAACAATTTACGATCACCATGACTAGCTGGGGTGTTTTTTGGGGTGTATTACATGACCAAAATAACATGTCAGGCTTCCCTTGCCTACTTCCCTGCATAAAAACCTTTCTACATGGTTTAAAACCGAAAAGTTGATATATAACGAAGAAGCGGGCTTCCTCAGTTCAATAAGGGAAGATCAGTCAAATTTTTCGGTGTTAAGTGGTCCTGTTGGCTTTAAGTTAAAAGTGGCCTTTCAAAATTAAAGGTTAATGGTCCTGTCTGAGATTAAATGTTAGTGGCCTGACTGGTTTTAATGAATGGTCACGTTGAGATTGTTTTAAGGGGCACATTTTGACTTCAAGTTTTTAATGTTCACGCCTGAGTTTAAAGGTGTTAAGGGGTACGCTGGTTTCAAGTTTTAAAGGGTCACTGTTGAGTTTCAATGTTAAGTGGTCACGTCTGAGTTTAATGTTTAATGGTCACTCTCTGAGTTTCAAGTTAAGTGGCACTGTCTGATTTAAGTTTAATGGGAAGAATGAGGGAATGGAAATTTGGGGGTAATCAGTCCCTCATCTGGAGTCGATTTTTCATCCATCAATCTTGAAAAAATACAGCACGGGCGTGGGAAGACGCTTATTCTGCAGACATAAAAAGGTGAAGCAGGGGTAGGCGGTTCACCAGTGTAAAAATCCACAGGGAAAAAAGCAACTCACGAAATCGAAATAACACGATTGCAAACAAACCCCGGAGGGGTGGGGACGAACTCACTGGGGGTGAGTCGTAAAAACCCAGACAGTGCGAAACCAGGGGCAGCTGGCACAAAAAAGAGTCATCCATTTGGGCAGTGAGTTCGACCCCTCCCCCCGAAACGGGTTTGGAAAGTAAGTCACCTGTAATTTAGGTGAGCTATGAAAGAATTCCCACACAAGACCCCAAGAGGTTTGTGCCAAAACAGATGTTAGTGTACTGGACTGAAAAGCCACGTTTAGAGTCTTTCCAAATAAAGATCCAAACGTGCACAAGTGCTCATTATCAACCTTCTTTTTTTCTAAACAATTATAAAACACCAACACAAAACACACAACACACACACACACACAAACCCACACACACCACACACCCCACACACACACATTTCCGCACGACAGATTATGAAAAAATCAAAGGAACAACGGAAAAACGGGGAAGGCCCCCTGCAATGGATCAGAGAATCCCTGACGGGAAGGAAATGACGACGGTACGGACGATGTTTTAGAGGGGGCGCCGGTGAGGGTGGGGTTTCCACGGGGGTCAGCCTAGGGACAGAAAAAGGGTGTCCCTGTTGCAGACGATACCAAGCAATGGGGAGAATTTAAGGGGACGAGGACCAGGCAGAAATTACAAAGTGTTTTGGACAGGCTGAAAGCCGGCCCCACAAGGGCTCCGGGAAATTTTAAACCCCGCCAATGAAAAATCATGAAATTGGGGAAGGGCAAAGAAGACCGCAGAGGGAGTACCGGCTAGGGGGCCAAAGACGCAAACACACTCAGGAAAAGGATTCGGGGTGAGTATCCCCAAAAACACACTTCTGAGGCGCACATCAACAAACAACTCGCAGGATATGGGCCCTAACAAACCAAGAAAACGTTTCGACACCTCTCGCGGGTCTTCAAGACACTGTCACTGTGTCGTAGGCCCAGTGGGGAACCCACCCGGGTAAAACCGTCAAAAAGTTAAAGTGCCAGGTTGCAAAAGACTTTCCCGGGGAGCAAAAGGGTAGTCTTATGAGGAGGGGTTTAAGAAAAAACCTGACAACACTGGAGACGGAAGGCAGGGGGGACATAAAACAAAATATAAAAATAAGGAAATTTGGGAAAGGGTGGATGGGGACGGGATGTTCCAGAATGTACACAACAACAAGTTATCCTTTGGGAAGTTGAAAACTCAGGGATCAGAGGAGTTAGGGAACATTTTTTTTTAGTTATAGAATTGTTGGGAAATGGGAAAAACGGGAGAGGAGTAGTGGAGGGAGGATCCATAACAGCTTTAAAAAAAGGGCACGATAAACCCCTGGAGCGAGAGAGAGAGAGAGAGAGAAGAAGAGAGAGAGAAGAAAAGGAGAGAAAGAGAAGAGAGAGAGAGGAGAGAGAAGAGAGGAAAGAAAAGAAAGGGAGAGAGAAGAGAGAGAGAGAAAAGAGGTAGACCTAGTACGCCAGTGAAAGGCGGGGGCCCAAAAATTTTATCCGACCCCTGCAACCACAATATTTTAATACACACACACACACACACCCCCCCACCCACACAACACACACACACCACACAAAAAACACACACACACAACACACACACACAAGAAGCACACAAAACTGTACAGAAAACAAAATGGGGGCCCTTTAAGGTTTTAACTACTCCTGCATTAACCAGGGCAAAAAAAGGGGGGGGGAGGGGAGCGGGGTGGAAAACAGAGGGGGGGGGAAGAGAGGGAAGGGAGGAGAAGAAGCACAAGACCCGGGTTACCTGGTTCGCAACCAAAGGGCACTACAGGTGCGGGGGTACCAGCAAAAACCTGTACTGGGGACACAGCAAGGTCACTCCACTAAGGATGTTTATCCTTACGGGCCACATCCTTACTGGACCACATCCTTATGGACAATATCCCTTTCTGGGCTACATCCTTTTGGACCCCCTTCCCCTGGCCCCATCCTTACGGGGAAAATTTTTACTGGACAACATCCTTACTGGAAAATCCTTACTGGGCTACATCCCTTTCTGGGCCACATCCTTTTCTGGGCCCAAAACCTTACTGGCTACCCTTACGGACCCCCCCTCCCGGGCTCATCCTTATGACCACATCCTTACTGGACCCATCCTTACGGACTACATCCTTTCTGGGCCAACCTTTCTGGCTACACCTTTTTGGGCCCCAAACCTTTCTGGACCACATTTTACTGGGCCACCCCTTACGGCTACTCCTTACTGGAACACATCCTTACTGGATAATCCTTTTTGGGCCACATCCATACTGGGCCAAATCCTTTCTGGGCTCACCTTTGGGCCACATCCTTATGGACTACATCCTTACTGGACCACATCCACGACCCCAAACCTTACTGACTCTCCCATGGGGCCAATCCTTTGTGGCCCCTACCTTACTGGGGCTACATCCTTATTGGACCACATCCTTAAACTAATCCTTATGGCTCACTTTACTAGACACTCCATACTGGACCAAATCCTTACGGGACACCTTTCTGACTAAAAACCTTACGGGCTACATCCTACTGGCTACATCCTTACGGATACATCTTTACTGGAACACATCCTTTCGGCTAATCCTTTCGGACCACTCCAAACGGCCAAATCCTTACTGGACTACATCCTTCTTATACACTTTTCTGAACACTCCTTCTGGCTACTCCCTTACTGGGCCACTCCCTACTGGGGGCCAAACCCCACTGGACCCATCCTTATAACCACATCTTTACTGGACCACATCCTTACTGGGCTACATCCTTTCTGAACACATCCTTACGGACTACATCCTTACGGGGCACATCCCTTTCTGGGCACATTCTTACGCATTAATCCTTACTGACCACCCTTATTGGGGCACATCCTTACTGGGTACATCCTTACGTTTTTCATCCTTTCTGGACTACATCCTTTGGGCACATCCTTTTGGATATTCTACTGTATTACATCTTATGGACACATCCTTTCTGGACTACATCCTTACTGACTACACTTCGGACTTTCATCCTTACTGGACCACATCCTTTCGGACTACATCCTTTCTGGACCAATCCCCCTGGATAATCCCTTACTGTGTTTCAACCTTACTGACCACATCCTTTTTTGGGCCACATCCTTTGGACCACATCCTTCTGTATCACATCCTTACTGGGCCACACCCTTTTGGACCCAATCCTTACTGGACTAATCCTTACGGCACATCCCTTTCTGGGCCAATCCTACTGGACTACATCCTTATTTGGACCACATCCCTTTCTGGACCACTCCTTATTGGGCCACATCCTTCTAAACCACACCCTACGGACCACATCCTTACTGGGCTACAATCCTTACTGGGCCCATCCCTTTCTGGACTACATCCTTTCAGGAAAAAAACCTTTTCTGGAAACATCCTTTCTGGGCTACATCCTTAGGGCTACTCCTTACTGGACTACATCCTTACGGGGCCACATCCTTACTGGACTACATCCTTTTTTGGACTACAACCTTACTGGGCTACTCCTTATTGGACCACACGTACTGGACCCCACCTTACTGGGCCCCCCATCCTTATGGACTACACCTTACTGGAATACACCCTAAATTTGGGCCCCTTTCTTACTGGGCTTCATCCTTTCGGGCTACTCCTTACGGCCACACCTTACTGGACCCATCCTTTCTGGGGCCCCATCTCTATGGACTACATCCTTTTTAAACCCCATCCTTTTTTGGGCCACACCTTACTGACTACGTCCTTACTGGACCACATCCTTACTGGAAATACACTTCTGGACACATCCTTCTGGGCCACATCCTTACTGGACCACCCCTTACTGGACTACATCCTTTCTGGGCACATCCTTAGAATACCATTACGGGCCACATCCTTAGGACCAAAACCTTACGGACTCACTTACTTGGGGCCCCCATCCTTATGGACCCCGTCCTACTGGGGCTACTCCTTACTTGCCCCATCCTTTCGGGCTACATCCTTACAGGGAAAACACCTTACTGGACTACATCCTTACTGGGGCTACATCCTTCTGGCTACATCCTTACGGACCACATCCTTATGGACTACATCCTTATTGACGACTCCTTTCTGGCTACATCCTTTTTTTGGGGCCGCATCCTTCGGACCCATCCTTCGGGCCACATCCTTACTGGACTACATCCTTTTGGGGCCACTCCTTACTGACCACTCCTTACGGGCTACTCCTTATGGACCACATCCCTTACTGATACACCTTACCGGACTACATCTTATTGGGGATCCTTACTGGACACACCTTACTGGACGCACCCATGGACCACTTTGGACTACTCCTTACGACCACATCCTTACGGACTACATCCTTACTGGACCCCACCTTACTGGACTACACCCTTATGGACTACATATTACTGATAATCATTTTGGAAACCTTACTGGCTACACCTTAGGGACCGCATCCTTACTGGACTACCTTTTCTGGGCCACCCTTTCTGGACCACTCCTTACTGGACTAAAAGCTTACGGACAAAATCCTTTCTGGCCACATCCTTTCGGACCCATCCTTACGGACTATACCTTACTCCCCCCACCTTAAAACAAAAAATTCCACACCAGGCTCACATACGGACACCTTACGGGGCCACCTACGGACCCAACCTTACTGGGGCTACACAACTGGGAACACTCCTTATTTGGGCTACATCCTACTGGAGTAATCCTTACTGGACAATCCACGGGCTACAACCCTACGGACCAGTCCCTTTTTGGACACACATTTCTGGACTCATCTTTCGGGCTACCCTTATGGGGCCACTTTCCTTAACTATCACATTTGGACTACATCCTTTCGGATACATCCTTACGGGCCACATCCTTTCTGACTATAACCTTGCTGGACTACAAACCTTTCGGGCCATCCTTACTGGATACACATTACTGGAACCATACAAAACATCCTTTCTGGAAACACCTTAGGACTAACATTACTGGACATCCTTACTGGGCTACATCCTTTCGGACAATCCTTTCTGGGCTCTCCTTTCTGGACTACCATTACTGGCCACATCCCTTTCGGACCCCATCCTACGGACTAACCTTTTGGCCCCCATCCTTACTGGACCACACCTTACGGACATATCCTACTGGCCAATCCTTTCTGGACTACATCCTTACGGGGGCTACATCCTTACGGATACAATTCTTACTGGGCAACCTTACTGGACCACATCCTTCGGGCTAAATCCTTACTGGACTACATCCTTTCTGGACACATCCTTTCAGACTACCTTACGACCACACCCCTTTTGGAATACATCCTTTCGGACTACATCCTACGGGAAAATCCACGACCCCATCCTTACTGGGCACACCTTCTGACTATATCCTTTTCGGACTACTCCTTACTGATACCCTTTCTGGTTTCACCTTACTGGACATTCCTTACTGACCCCTCCTTCTGGGCTAATCCTTACTGGGCCACATCCTAGGACTACACCCCTTACGGACTAATCATTACGGGCTACATCATTACGGACATCCTTTTCGGGGCTACACCTTTGGGCCGCATCCTTTCGGACTACACATTATGGGCCCATCCTTATGGACCACATCCCTTTTGGGGCACCATTTCTGACAAAAACCCCTTCTGGACCCCATCCTTACTGGACCACATCCTTTTTGGACACTCTTACTGGACCACACCCTTTCTGGACTACATCCTTTCGGGACCAAATCCTTATGGGCTACATCCTTATTGGAAAATTTCCTTTTGGCCCCCATCCTTTCTGGACACATCCTTATGGACCCCCTCCTTGCTGGACACATCCTTACTGACCACTGCTTTACGGACCACACCTTTCATACTACACCTTACTGGACCCATCCTTACTGGGACACATCCTTACTGGACCCACCTTACTGACCACCCTTACGGCTTTCACCTTACTGGCTACACCTTACGGGCTACATCCTTACTGAACCACTTCCTTACTGGATAATCCTTACTGGACTACACCTTATGAACTACATCCTTACTGGGCTAATCTTTCTGGACCCATCCTTTCTGGACTACATCCTTACGGGCTACATCCTTTCTGGACCACTCTTACTGGACCCAAACCATACTGGCTACTCCTTTCGGGGCTACATCCTTACTGGCTAATCCTTACGCATTACACCTTACTGGGCCACATCCTTATGGGTACATCCCTTTCTGGACTAAATCCTTATGTATTACATCCTTTTGGGACTACATCCTTCTGGACTACATCCTTCTGGGTACATTTTTTACGTATTACTCCTTCTGGCCAATCCTTATTGGACTACATCTTACTGGGCCCTCATTACTGGACACATCCTTACTGGGCCCCATCCTTAGGACTACATCCTTAGGACCAACCTTCTGGACTACATCCTTTCTGTGTTTCATCCTTAGGACCACATCCTTGACCACATCCTTACTGGGGCCACATCCCTTTCTGTATCACTCCTTTCGGCAATCCTACTGGCCGATCCTTACCGGGCTACACCTTTAAAAGGACTCATCCCTTTTGGACCAATCCCCGGACTTTTCACCTTTTGGACCCCATCCCTTTCGGGCCCATCCTTCTGGACCCATCCTTTCTAAACCCCACCCTTCTGGGCCACATCCTTACGGGGCACATCCTTACGGGGAATCCTTATGACTACATCCTTACGGGAAAACATCCTTACTGACAACATCCTTTCTGGGCACACCTTATGACTACTCCTTACTGGACTACATCCTTATGGACCACATCCTTCGGACTAATCCTTATGGACACATCCTTTTGGACACTCCTTATTTACCCATGTTTTTCTGGAACCCCATCTTTCTGGGCCCCCCATCCCTTTCGGAAAAATCCTTTTGGACACACCCTTTTTGGACCACTTTCTTACGGGCTTTTTCCCCTTACTGGACACTCCTTTCTGGCCACATCCTTTCTGGACCCATCTTTGGACCACCCTTTTTCTGGGTACATCCTATTGAACCACATCCTTTTGGCCACATCCTTACGGACTACGTCCTTACTGGACCCCATCCTTACGGAACACATTACGGACAAAATCCTTTTGGGCCACTCCTTTCTGGGCCCCCCCTTACTGGGCTACATCCTTACGGACTACATCCTTACTGAAATACATCATTACGGACCACATCCTTACTGGGCAACTCCTTTTTCTTTACTAAAAAATCCTTACTGGGCCCCATCCTTATGGCCCGTCCTTACTGGACTACATCCCTTTCTTGGGCCCCATCCTTACTGGACTACATCCCTTTCAGGAAAAATCCCTTCGGACTACATCCCTTTCTGGAAACCTCCTTACGGACTACCCTTACTGGGCCACATCCTTTTGGACACACCTTTTTGGCACATCCTTTCGGGTACATCCTTTTGGACCACACCTTACTGGACCACAACCTTACGGACCACATCCTTACTGGGGCTACATCCTTATTGGCCACACCTTACTGGGGCCACATCCTTATGGACTACATCCTTACTGGAACCCCCACCCTTTCGGACTAAACATACTGGACAAAAATCCTTTTTGGACCACAACCTTTCTGGGCTACTCCCTTTCTGACTTCATCTTTTTTTGGGCTCCTTACTGACTACCCTTACTGGACCGCATCCTTACGGGGCTCACATTACTGGACACCAAAACCAAATGGGACCCATCCTTACTGGACTACATCCTTACGGACCCCATCCTTAAGGGCTACAAACCCTTACTTACACATATTTCTGGACACTCATTACGGACTCCTTTCTGGACTCACCTTTCGGACCGCTCCTTACTGGACACACATTTCTGGACCCCATCCTTACTGGACCACATCCTTACTGGACACGCATTACGGACAACATCCTTACTGGGCCACATCCTTACTGGACCACACCTTATGGGCTAATCCTTTCTGGACCCATCCTTACGGACTACAATTACTGGACAACATCCTTTCTGGACACATCATTCCCCGACATCCTTTCTGACTACACCTTACTGGACCGCTCCTTCTGGACTACACATTACTGGATCACATCCTTTTTGGACTAAACCTTACTGGGGTACATCCTTACTGGGCTAATCCTTACTGGACTACCCAACGGCCACGTCCCTTTTTGGACTACACATTACTGGACTACACCTTACTGACTACCCCTTACTGGACCACATCCTTACTGGCACACATTTTTGGATACTCCTTAGGGGTACATCCTTACTGGGCCCCACCTTATGGACTATATCCTTTCTGGACTACATCCTTTCTGGACACATCCTTACGACTAATCCCTTTCGGGACTACTTTTTTACTGGACTTACCTACGGACCACACCTTACTGGACTACATCCTTTCTGGACTACACCTTACTGGACACCCTTACTAGACTATATCCTTACTGGACCACATCCTTTCTGGGCTACACCTTTCTACTACATCCTTCTGGCTTATCCTTACTGTACCCCTCCTTCTGGCTATATCCTTACTGGTCTACATCCTTTCTGGCTACATCCCTTTTTGGACTACATCCCTTTCGGACTATATCCTTACTGGACCACATCCTTACTGGATATATCCTTACGGACCACATCCCTTTCTGGGCTTTTACCCTTACGGATACATCATTTCTGGGCTACTCATTTCTGGACTCCTTATGGACTACACCTTACTGGAACCGCTCCTTTCTGGACCCCCTTTCGGACCACATCCTTCTGGACTACGCTTATGGGCAAAATCCCCTTACTGGACCACATCCTTACTGGCCCATCCTTACGGGGCTCCTTACTGGGCCACATCTTACTGGATAAATCCTTTCTGGGCCAAATCCTTAGGGAAAATCCTTTTTGGACCACATCCTTAGGGCCCCTCCTTACTGGCTACATCCTTACTGGCCACAACCTTGCGGACTACATCCTTACGGACCCTCTTTCGGACCCAAAACCTTACTTACTAATCCCACGGAACACCTTACTGGACTACCCTTACTGGACCACACCTTACTGGACCATCCTTCTGGACTACTCCTTACTGACTACATTCTTTCTGGGGCTACACCTTACTGAACCACTTCCTTTGGACCACATCCTTAGGACACATCTTTAATGGACCCTCCTTACTGGACTACATCCTTTTCTGGGCTACATCCCTTTTGCCACGTCCTTACGGGCAACACCATACTGGACTACATCCTTATGGACTACATCCCTTTCTGGACAATCCCTTTCTGCATTACATCCTTACTGGGGGGGGGGGCCACATCCTTTTGGACCACACCTTACTGGACTACATCCTTACTGATTACATCCTTTTTGGGCTACACCTTACTGGACAAAATCCTTACGTATTACATCCCTTTCTGGAACCCCTCTTATTGGGCTACTCATTACTGGACTACATCCCTTACTGGACAGATCCTTTTGGGCTAATCCTTCGGACCACACCTTTTTGGCCACATCCTTACTGGATCACACCTTACTCGACCACATCCTTACTGTACTCATCCTACGTATTACATCCTTATTGGGTCACACCTTTTGGACCACATCCTTACGGACCCCATCCTTCTGGACTACCACCTTATGTGTTTTACCTTACTGGACCACACCTTACTGGACCACATCCCTTTCTGGACCACCTCCTTACTGTATCAATCCTTTTTGGACCAAATCCTTACTGGACCACGTCCTTACTGGACCACATCCTTACTTTACTACATCCTCACGGACAACTCCTTTTGGGGCCCCATCCTCACTGGACTACACCTTTTTGGACCACGTCCTTTTTGGGCCACACCTTACGACCCATCCTTACGGACCACATCCTAAGGACCACATCCTTATGGACAATCCTTTTGGACACATCCTTACTGGCCACATTCCTGAACCACATCCCACTGGACTATATATTTTTGCCACATCCTTACTGACCCATCCTTTTTGGACTACCCTTACTGGGGCCACATCCTTTCTGGAACACTCCTTACTGGGCTACACCTTACTGGGCCACACCATGGCTACATCCTTACAGGAAAACATCCTTACTGGGCAACATCCTTTCTGGACCACATCCTTACTGACTACATCCTTTCTGGGCCATCCTTTCTGGACCAAATCCTTTCTGGACCCTACATCCCCTTTCTGTATTCATCCTACGGACTAATCCTTACTGACTATATCCCTTTCTGTATTACATCCTTTCTGGACCCCTCATTATTGGACACATCATTCTGGACTACATCCCTTTTGGACTAGATCCTTACGGACTACCCTTACGGGGCCACATCCTTACTGACCCACCTTACGGTTTTACATCCTTTCCGACCAATCCTTACTGTATAATCCTTACGATTTTCCCTTTTTGGATCACACCTTATTGGGGGAAAATCCTTATGGACCACATCCCTTTCTGGACTACATCCTTCTGTGTTTCATCCCTTTCTGGGGCCCCAAACCTTATGGACCCCATCCTTACTGACCCCATCCTTACTGGACCACATCCTTTCTGCATCAATCCTTACTAAACCAAACCCTTTCTGGCCAAAACCTTCGGACCACTCCTTACTGGACTACACCCACGGGGCAACTCCTTATGGACCACATCCTCACTGGCTACACCTTATTGGACCACGCCTTATTGGACCCCACCTTACTGGGCCCATCCTTACGGACCAATCCTTTTGGGGCTATATCATTTTTGGCCACACCTTACTGGACCACATCCTTACTGGGCTACCCTTACTGGACCACATCCTTACTGGAAAAACACCTTCGGCTACATCCTTATGGGCCACATCCCTTTCTGGGGTACATCCTTACAGGAAAACACCTTTTCTGGACAACATCCTTTTTGGCCACATCCCTTTCTGGACACAACCTTTTGGACTACACCCACTGGACCACATCCTTATTGGGCTAAAATCCTTATTGGACCACACCTACGGACTACATCCTTTTGGCCCCATCCTTACACCCATCCCTTTCTGGGGCCCCCTCCTTTCTGGGCTACACCTAAATGACACATCCCTTATTGGACCACATCCTTCTGACTACTCCTTACTGGATACATCCTTACGGGCCAATCCTTACTGGGACCACATCCTTTCTGGACTACACCCTTATTGGGCCACATCCTTACTGAACCACATCCTACTGACTACGTCCTTATGGACTACATCCTTACGGACTACACTTACTGGACAACATCCTTACTGGGGGCCCCATCCTTACGGACTACATCCTTTTCTGGACAAAAATCCTTTTCGGACTACACATTACTAACCACATCCTTCTGGAACATCCTTTCTGGTCCCCCCCATCCTTACTGGAAACCCCTCCCTTTCTGGGCCACATCCTTTGGACTACTCCCTTTCTTGGGACATCCTTAGGACTACATCCTTACAGGAAAAAATCCTTACTGGAAATACATCCTTACTGGACTACATCCTTCTGGACTATATCCTTTCTGGATTACATCCTACGGCCACTCCTTTCGACACACCCTTTTTGGACCCCATCCTTACTGGACTACATCCTTATTGGACCACATCCAAAAATGGACCACACCTTACGGCCACACCTTTCTGGGCTAAACCTTATTGGACCACACCTTTCTGGACCACACCCTTCTGGACTACACCTTACTGGACCACATTTTTTACTGGACTACACATTACTTGGCAACATCCTTACGGGACCACATCCTTACTGGACTACATCCTTACTGGACTACATCATTACGGACATCCTTACTGGACTACACCTTACGGGACCGCACCTTACGGGACTACATCCTTACTGGACTAAAATCCTTACTGGACTACATCATTACTGGACATCCTTACTGGACTACACCTTACTGGACCGCATCCTTACTGGACTGCACATTACTGGACTACATCCTTACTGGACCACATCCTTACTGGACTACGCATTACTGGACAATATCCTTACTGGACCACATCCTTACTGGACCACATCCTTACTGGACTACATCCTTACTGGACCACATCCTTACTGGACTACACATTACTGGACAACATCCTTACTGGACTACATCATTACTGGACATCCTTACTGGACTACACCTTACTGAACCTCATCCTTACTGGACTACACATTACTGGACCACATCCTTACTGGACTATATCCTTACTGGACTACATCGTTACTGGACTACATCCTTACTGGACTACACTTTACTGGACCACATCCTTACTGGTCTACACATTACTGGACTACATCCTTACTGGACTACACCTTACGGGAAACCACATCCTTACTGACTACACATACTGGACTACATCCTTACTGGACTGCATCCTTACTGGACGACATCCTTACTTGACTACATCCTTACTGGTCTACTTCCTTACTGGACTACATCCTTACTGGACTAAAATCTTTACTGGACACCTTACTGGACATCCTTACGGGACTACAATCCTTACTGGACTACATCCTTACTGGACTACATCATTACGGACATCCTTACTGGACTACATCCTTACTGGACTACATCCTTACGGACTACATAAATACTGGACATCCTTACTGGACTACCCCTTACAGACTACATCCTTACTGGACTACATCCTTACGGGAATACATCCTTACTGGACTACATCATTACTCGACATCCTTTCTGGCACTACACCTTACTGACTACATCCTTACGGGACTACACCCTTACGGACAAACATCCTTACGGACTACATCCTTACTGGACCACAACCCTTACATGACTTCGTCCTTACTGAACCACATCCGTACGGATCACACCCTTACTAAAACGACGTCTTTACTGGACGACACACACACACACACACAAACACACACACACACAGACACACACACACACACACACACACACAAAACACACACACACACAAACATACACACACACAACACACACACACACACACACACAAAACACACACACACAAACACAAACACACACACACACACACACACACACACACAGTATTGTATGTGTAACATACAATACATTCTCTATACACAAGAACAAGCGCAAGTCAGTCGTGTAGTTATCTTTGTCAGTTGTAATTATGGGGATACAGAGTCGTCTGGTGTTGACATAGCAGACGTGGATGGTCCGATGACCGCCTGGATGCTGGGGTGAAATTAAACCTTCAAGAGAGGGTTGGCTGACTGATTCGATTACCTCGTATGTAGTAATGGTTTCAGCCATGTTGGTTTTGCTGCCGTTAGCTGTATTCACTGTTACAGGTCATGTATGGCATTTTTTACTATTGATCACTGTTCTGCCTTGTCTGCCTCCCTTGCACGTTCAGAAATGTAGTACACGGTGATTTCTTGAAGGAAGTGTAAATACATAAATTATACCGTTATTTCAACTTCTCGTTATTCTTCTTTGGGGAAATGTCTGTGACAACGGTTACAGCAGCAGTACAAACCCCATTACTGTACAACCTGAAACACTGGTACTGCTCTTTGTGACCCCTCCACCACCTCTCTCCATCCTTCCCTCCAACTCCCTCTCCCTCCCTCCCTCCCTCCCCAATAAAAGTTGGCTAATCATGGTTTTAAAGTAATCCCTCACACATCAAGGTCCCCCGTCAACTAATGTTAAAAAAATTGATAATTACCTCACCCACCCACTCGCGCGCGCAACAACATATATACACACACATTCATTGTATAATATAATATATTATATATATATATATATATATAAATATAAAATATATATATATATAAAAAATATATATATATATATATAAATATATATATATATTCGTGCCCAATATGTAAAACTGGTCAATTATCAAGAACTCATTTAATTTTCTTTTTAGCGTTTAAAGATATATTTTTTTCATTAATGTTAATGTAAAAAAATTTAATTTTGCACCAAAAGAATCTTAGAAAACAATTTATTTTAGCCTAACCCAACTAAATATATTTTAGATTGTTTATAAATAATTTAATACTAAACAAACACAGTGAAATATATTTTTCTCGTTAGTTCAGAATGATTTTGGCGAAATTGCGAAATTACTGCATACGCAAATTTTCACTTGTCCTATAAGGCAAGATGAGCGTTGCTATTTTAGCCAAGATCGCAAGTTCTGCCTATTCGGCACGACATATATATATATAAAATATATATAAATATAATATATATATATAAAATTTTATATATATATAAATAAAATATATATAATATATATTAAAATAATATAATATAATATATATATATATGGGGGGATATCTTTAAGGATTCTATCTCCCTAGAAAATTTCCCCATACAAGTTGGTAAGCAACGGACTGATGGACTTCCCATGGCCCTGCCTTGTCTTTTAACATAATATTTACCTTCAAATACGAACTTGCAGCCCGTCACACAAAACTTAATAAGTTCAATAATTAAGTTAGTGAGGTAGGGCATGGAGAAGTTTATTAGTTCAGTTCCTCTTTCCAGATACGTAAGCAAATCACGGACGACTCTATAAACAATGCTGTGAAAATCAATACTCACAAGAGTTTAAAATCATGTGATACATCTAATTTTTGGAACCTCTCTGTAAGGTCAACATTATTTGAACATGAGCATCCAAATCCTCCGACCATGAGTTAGTATTTTACTAAGGGATAATGAAACGTACGAACATAAAAATAACCCTCCCTAACAGGGCAACTCTCACTTCAATAAACGACTTTAAACGTTATGAATGGGAATGATGAATTATTAAATGTCTGTCAGGCAAATCAGCAACACTACCGTATCTTTATGGATTAGGAAATCCAGCCCGTCCTATTATAAATTCAGTAGGCTTAGTTGCATACAATCTATCCAAATGGCTGTTCTAATCCATCGTGTTGACAATTTAAATTTACAGTGTACAGTAAGTCAACTAGTGTGTTGTAATACACTCACTATTATTCCAGTCATGAATCTAGGTTTAACAGAAGTGTTTTCCTTATAATATTCTTGAGGAAAGGTTGGAGGGAGGGGGTAAAGGAGGTTTTGTGTGCGAGGGGCTTGGACTTCCAGCAGGCATGCATGAGCGTGTTTGATAGGAGTGAATGGAGACGAATGGTTTTTAATACTTGACGTGCTGTTGGAGTGTGAGCAAAGTAACATTTATGAAGGGATCCAGGGAAACCGGCAGGCCGGACTTGAGTCCTGGAGATGGGAAGTACAGTGCCTGCACTCTGAAGGAGGGGTGTTAATGTTGCAGTTTAAAAACTGTAGTGTAAAGCACCCTTCTGGCAAGACAGTGATGGAGTGAATGATGGTGAAAGTTTTTCTTTTTCGGGCCACCCTGCCTTGGTGGGAATCGGCCAGTGTGATAATAAAATAATTCTTGAGAGCTTTACGTATTTGTAGCCCAGAATATTTTCATGGTGAAATTAATAGGATATTCAACATAGCCACTAAAATGAGACATATCCTAGGGATTTTGTTGAAAATGCATTATTGGCAGCCAAGAAGATTTATTTTACAGGATTGAACCTAGGAAGTGCCTTCCTGGAAAAATATATGGTTTTGCCTTTCAAGAAAATTGGGCCGCCTTCCCGTACATTTAAAAAACTCAGTATAAATACTATTTCAAAAGGAAAGTTGACTAAGAATTTTCCTATCCAA
>NC_069423.1:32122657-32124320 GCF_026875155.1 Cherax quadricarinatus | reverse complement strand
TACTGCAGACATATAAGGTGAAGCAGTGGTAGGCGGCTTCACCAGTGTAAAAATCCACTAGTGGAAGTAAGCCATGACTCACGAAATCGTAATAACACGATTGCAAACAAACCACGGTACGGGTGGGGATCGAACTCACTGTGGGTGAGTCGTAAAACTCCAGGACAGTGCGTAAACCACTGGGTCAGCTGGCTACAATAAGAGTCATCCAACTTGCAGTGAGTTCGATCCCTCCCCCCGTACTGTGGTTTGGAAGTAAGTCATGCCTGTAAGTTTAGGTGAGCTATGAAGAATTCCCTACATCAAGATCCCAAGATGGTATTGTGCCTAACAGATGTTAGTGTACTGGACTGAAGAAGCCACTGATTAGAGATACGTTTCCAGAATAAAGATACTCAAACGTTGCACAAGTGTCTCATTTATCAACCTGTCAGTTTTCTAAACCAATTATACAAACACACACGCACACACACACACACACACACACACACACACACACACACACACACACACACACACACACACACACACACACACACACACACACACACACAGTTCCGCACGACAGATTAGTGTAAAATCTAAAGGAACAGACAGGAATAACAGGGAAGGCCCTGCATTGGATCAGAGAATACCTGACAGGAAGGAAATGACGAGTCATGGTACGTGACGATGTGTTAGAGTGGGCGCCGGTGACGAGTGGGGTTCCACAGGGGTCAGTCCTAGGGACAGATAAAGAGGTGTCCCTGTTTGCAGACGATACCAAGCTAATGCGGAGAATTTAAGCGGACGAGGATCAGGCAGAATTACAAAGTGATTTGGACAGGCTGCAAGCCTGGTCCAGCAACTGGCTCCTGGAATTTAACCCGCCAAGTGCAAAATCATGAAGATTGGGGAAGGGCAAAGAAGACCGCAGACGGAGTACAGGCTAGGGGGCCAAAGACTGCAAACATCACTCAAGGAAAAGGATCTCGGGGTGAGTATAACACCAAACACATCTTCTGAGGCGCACATCAACCAAACAACTGCTGCAGGATATGGGCGCCTAACAAACCTAAGAACAACGTTTCGACACCTCTCGACGGAGTCATTCAAGACACTGTACACTGTGTGCGTCAGGCCAAGTGTGGAACCCACACCTGGTCAAACACGTCAAGAAGTTAAAGTGCACAGGTTCGCAATAAGACTAGTTCCGGAGCTAAAGGGTATGTCTTATGAGGAGAGGTTAAGAAAACAACCTGACAACACTGGAGGACAGGAAGGCTAGGGGGGACATAATAACAACATATAAAATACTGAGAGGAATTGGCAAGGTGGATAGGGACAGGATGTTCCAGAGATGTGACACAACAACAAGGTATCACAATTGGAAGTTGAAAACTCAGCTGGATCACGAGGATGTTAGGAAGCATTTCTTCAGTTATAGAATTGTTAGGAAGTGGAACAATCGGGAGAGTGATGTAGTGGAGGCAGGATCCATATATAGCTTTAAGAAGAGGCACGATAAAGCTCATGGAGCTGAGAGAAGAGAGAGAGGAGAGAGAGAGAGAGAGAGAGAGAGAGAGAGAGAGAGAGAGAGAGAGAGAGAGTAGACCTAGTAGCGACCAGTGAAGAGGCGGGCCCAGAAATTGTATCTCGACCCCTGCAACCACAAATAGGTGAA
>NC_069423.1:32117657-32120157 GCF_026875155.1 Cherax quadricarinatus | reverse complement strand
ATCCTTACTGGACTACGTCCTTACTGGACCACATCCTTACTGGACTACACATTACTGGACAACATCCTTACTGGGCCACATCCTTACTGGACCACGTCCTTACTGGACTACATCCTTACTGGACTACATCCTTACTGAACTACATCATTACTGGACCACATCCTTACTGGACCACATCCTTACTGGACTACATCCTTACTGGACCACATCCTTACTGGACCACGTCCTTACTGGACTACATCCTTACTTGGCCACATCCTTACTGGACTACATCCTTACAGGAAAACATCCTTACTGGACTACATCCTTACTGGACTACACATTACTGGACTACATCCTTACTGGACTACATCCTTACTGGACCACATCCTTACTGGACTATATCCTTACTGGACTACACATTACTGGACTACATCCTTACTGGACTACATCCTTACTGGACCACATCCTTACTGGACTATATCCTTACTGGACTACATCCTTACTGGACTACATCCTTACTGGACTACATCATTACTGGACATCCATACTAGACATCCTTACTGGACTACATCCTTACTGGACTACATCGTTACTGGACTACATCATTACTGGACATCCTTACTGGACTACATCCTTACTGGACTACATCCTTACTGGACTACATCCTTACTGGACTACATCATTACTGGACCACATCCTTACTGGACCTCATCCTTACTGGACTATATCCTTACTGGACCACATCCTTACTGGACTATATCCTTACTGGACCACATCCTTACTGGACTACATCCTTACTGGACTACATCCTTACTGGACTACATTCTTACTGGACTATATCCTTACTGGACCACATCCTTACTGGACTACATCCTTACTGGTCTACATCCTTACTGGACTACATCCTTACTAGACTATATCCTTACTGGACCACATTCTTACTGGACTACATCCTTACTGGACTACATCCTTACTGGACTATATCCTTACTGTACCACATCCTTACTGGACTACATCCTTACTGGACTATATCCTTACTGGACTACATCCTTACTGGACTACATCCTTTCTGGACTACATCCTTACTTAACTATATCCTTACTGGACCACATCCTTACTGGACTATATCCTTACTGGACCACATCCTTACTGGACTATATCCTTACTGGGCCACATCCTTACTGGACCACATCCTTACTGGACTACATCCTTACTGGACCAAATCCTTACTGGACTACATCCTTATTGGACCACATCCTTACTGGAGCACATCCTTACTGGACTACATCCTTACTGGACCACATCCTTGCTGGACTACATCCTTACTGGACCACATGCTTTACTGGACCACATCCTTACTATACTACATCCTTACTGGACCACATCCTTACTGGACTACATCCTTACTGGACCACATCCTTACTGGAACACATCCTTACTGGACTACATCCTTACTGGACTACATCCTTACTGGACTACATCCTTACTGAACCACTTCCTTACTGGACTACATCCTTACTGGACTACATCCTTACTGAACTACATCCTTACTGGACTACATCTTTACTGGACCACATCCTTACTGGACTACATCCTTACTGGACTACATCCTTACTGGACCACGTCCTTACTGGACCACATCCATACTGGACTACATCCTTACTGGACTTCATCCTTACTGGACTACATGCTTACTGCATTACATCATTACTGGACCACATCCTTATTAGACCACATCCTTACTGGACTACATCCTTACTGTATTACATCCTTACTGGACTACATCCTTACTGGACTACATCCTTACTGTATTACATCCTTACTGGACCACATCCTTATTGGACTACATCATTACTGGACTA
Organism: Cherax quadricarinatus; assembly: GCF_026875155.1. NCBI lineage: Eukaryota > Metazoa > Arthropoda > Malacostraca > Decapoda > Parastacidae > Cherax > Cherax quadricarinatus. The sequence goes on along the minus strand of NC_069423.1, from coordinate 32,118,313 downwards.
CATCCTTACTGGACTAGATCCTTACTGGACTACATCCTTACTGGACCACATCCTTACTGGACCACATCCTTACTGGACCACATCCTTACTCGACCACATCCTTACTGTACTACATCCTTACTGTATTACATCCTTATTGGATCACATCCTTATTGGACCACATCCTTACTGGACCACATCCTTACTGGACTACATCCTTACTGTGTTTCATCCTTACTGGACCACATCCTTACTGGACCACATCCTTACTGGACCACATCCTTACTGTATCACATCCTTACTGGACCACATCCTTACTGGACCACATCCTTACTGGACCACATCCTTACTGGACTACATCCTCACGGGACTACATCCTTACTGGACCACATCCTCACTGGACTACATCCTTATTGGACCACGTCCTTATTGGACCACATCCTTACTGGACCACATCCTTACTGGACCACATCCTTACTGGACCACATCCTTACTGGACTACATCCTTACTGGACTACAACCTTACTGGAACACACCTTCCTGAACCACATCCTTACTGGACTATATCATTATTGGACCACATCCTTACTGGACCACATCCTTTCTGGACTACATCCTTACTGGACCACATCCTTACTGAAACACATCCTTACTGGACTACATCCTTACTGGGCCAC
>NC_069423.1:32040157-32112657 GCF_026875155.1 Cherax quadricarinatus | reverse complement strand
TGTGTAGTTTTAAAAATAGGTTAGATAAATACATGAGTGGGTGTGGGTGGGTGTGAGTTGGGCCTGACTAGCTTGTGCTGCTGGGTCTGGTGCAGTGCTCCATCCTTGAGTGGAGATGACCAGACTGGGTGGTTCATTGGGCTAATCCCGGGGGGGGGGTTCATTGGTCTAATCCGTGGGGGAACATGGACCTGCTCCGCATGTCTCAGTAGTAGTACCAGTTCCTAGTAACCAGTTACCAGTAACCAGTGTACCAGTAGATGACTCACTACCAACCATCTCTGCGTGAATCACTGTCTGTATTATATTGGTGCTGACCACAGCAGTATTTCAAACACCCCCTCACATATGGGTACTGGCGTTAGTCAGTCTTACGATAGAGAGCAGAGAGGCAGGTCACGGCTGTTTGGCGCTTCCCACACTATCCGTAATATACGTACTACCAGCCTACGTGAGCATTTCTTTACCCTATCCACGTGTTTGAACCCCACATGATAAATGGTGGCAACGGTGTGGGAGCGTGGATTTAAGCTTTTTTAAGGGTATTTCAAGACGTTAGAAGACTGTTTGTGAGTAGCCGGCGGGTCAAAAAGTGAACCGTCTCACCCATCTCCAGCTATTCGCTCCACTCACCACCTCCACCCTGTGTACTCCAGCCTGCAAGTCTGTTGCAGCCGTTTTTCAAGCTTCCTGGCTTAGTTCGTGTGCTAATTGCTTCAATCTCCGAGGGGTTGACCCGGATTTTGCAATTAAGCCAGTCAGTAAGCCAGACTGTGGAAGTGAATGCTAGTCAGCGTGCCTCAGCCTACCATCCAGCCTGTCTCCTGTCATCCACCTGCTCCTTCATGCTGTGTGCATCGTTACCCGTCTTCCAGTCAGCCATTCTCGTGGGTTAAGCCAGTCAGCCAACCCAGCTTCTAACCCAGCTGAGAGAGAGAAGTAAGCCACGCAAGTTCCTCTGAAGTATTGTTTCATATATCGCTTTGTGCTCCCAGTTGGATGCTAAGAGTGTTCTTCACCATCCCTGTGGCATATTATTATTATTATTATTATAATCAAGGGGGAAGCGCTAAACCCGGAGGATTATACAGCGCCTGGGGGGGGATATGTGGAAGGCATTCAGGCTTAATTCGGGGAACTGGAGCACAGATCCAATTCCCTAAATCAAGAGCCCCTCACCAACATCAAGGAACCTTCCTTGAGGGGCCCTGTGGCATAGAGTGGCTTACAAGCCACCTTCGTGAGTAGTGAGAAGTGCGTGGCAGTGAGAGAGCACAGGGCCGTTCTGTTGCCCCCACCACCACCCGCCACCACGACCACCAGCCACCCACCTCATCTACCTGTGGCTGTTTGCACCCTTGTACCGGGTCCTAATACTGTTTTGGCTCACATAATTGGTCAAGATTGTAGCTGAGCACCAACGATAAAGCCAGTTATGTGAGTTCACCGAGAAAGCGCATTTCTTCCGACAACAGTGAGTGTAGGAGGCGTCAGTCATCACCGCACAGGACTTCCCCTTCACTCGCCACTCCGTCTACTACTACAGACTCCAGTGATAATTTTCTGTTTAGAGACATTTTCTTGCATTTAAAGACATTTGCGTGTGTGAGACATTTACAGTGAATTTCTTGTGTACTCTAAGCCTTGTATTTTCAGTGTAGACTCAGTGTTTCTTTGACTCATTATTTTTGCAATATTTTTCAGTGTTTTCGCTCATCTCATATCTTTTTATCTGTTTTATTTTATGCTACTCTCTGTCTGTAGTAAGTATTATGAGTTTTCCCAGTGAGACTTTATTATTGCAGTGATTATTTCTACACCTTATTTTGTTGCACTTGTTCTGCAGTGAATTATTTTGTTAAACTTGTTCTGCAGTGACAGTGAATTATTTTCTTTTATTGATATTTTTATGCATTATTATTCTCAGTTCATTATTGCATCTTGTTTTTCATTTTATTAATTTTCTCAGTAGTAGTACCAGTTCCTAGTAACCAGTTACCAGTAACCAGTGTACCAGTAGATGACTCACTACCAACCGTCTCTGCGTGAATCACTGTCTGTATTATATTGCTGCTGACCACAGCAGTATTTCAAACACCCCCTCACATATGGGTACTGGGGTTAGTCAGTCTTACGATAGAGAGCAGAGAGGCAGGTCACGGCTGTTTGGCGCTTCCCACACTATCCGTAATATACGTACTACCAGCCTACGTGAGTATTTCTTTACCCTATCCACGTGTTCGAACCCCACATGATACATGGGTCAGTAGGCCTGTTGCAGTGTTCCTTCTTTCTTATGTTCTTATGTTATGGATGACTCAAGAATCAGATAAAATCTTTAATTATGCATGTACTTACAATCATCCACCATGGTGGGCAGCAGCCCAGGTCATTGTACCCAATAGTTCCGTTATGGAAAGGAACATAATTGAATCCTCTCTCATCAAACATTATAGGACTACCTTATATAATTCAAGTGATGGAATGTGCAAACTCGACAGCTATTTAGTTGAGTTAACTGTGCACAAGCTTAAGTAAGGATGCTATACAAATTCCCTGGATTGCTCATTATGTAACGGGTCTTCGTGAGGATTTGGTGACGTTAAGCCACCGTTCTCTGCACCTTCCCTACACTTTGCCCGTCGGCAATCCTCAGTTCACCACTCACCATTTTCCCTTCGTCACTTCTGTAGTTCACCACGTCTTTCATAGACTCATCTGCTGGCAAGTCCACTCCCAAAATCTGAACACGTTCAATTCCTCTATACTCCCTCCAATCTGACCTCCAGTCTTTCATTACCTATTTTTTGTTACTCACATTAGTTTGCTCTTTCCTATGTTTACTTTAAATTTCCTTCATTATCATACCTTCCCAAACTCGTCCACCAACCTCTGCAGCTTCTCTTCAGAATCTCCCAGAAGCATAGTGTCTTCAGCAGAAAGTAACTGTTACAACTGCCATTTTGTATTAACTTCTTGATCTTTCCTACATACCCTGACCTATGTTGGCCACTATTAAGGACTCGACAACATTACTTGACTAATTTTTGCACCATGTTGTAAGATTTTTTAAGTACCTGATTTCAGTACCTGTACTTATATCAGCAACTGTAACTAGGCACGTACACCCAGAGCTGTACCTACAATTGTACATATACCTCAATATACATCTGTAATTACAAGCACTGATATTAAAACTTAAGGACTACTAGCTGGTCTAGCAGCCATGTTGCCTGCCTGCCCAGGAGAGAGGGAGGGAGAGAGGGAAGGATGGGAAAAGGGGGGACGGAAAGGAGTAAGAAAGGGAGGGAAAGAGGAAGAAAGAGAGGGACGGGAGGAGGAAGACAGGGAGGGAAGGGGGAGGAACACGAACAAGGATTACTATCTATCCCAGCATGCAAGTCTCCAGTTGGTTACGTCCATCTACGTTCACAGATGAGTCGCAGGAATGTAAGGAAGTATTTCATCAATTTCAGGGTTGTTGAAGAATGGACTGACTTGGATGAGGAAGTGGTGGAGTAGAAATGATAAGACCTAGGTGGCCAGAGGCTAGTGATGACAAAGTAATCAATAAGGTGGGTCAAGAGCTAAGTCTCGGCCCCACAAACACAACTTGGTGAGTACGTGGAACATCAAGACATACATCAATGGTACACATGCAGCATCAAGGTAGGATCAGTACTGTTTCTGGTATATGTGAATGACTTAACAGATGGGACTGAGTCACATGTGTCCCTCATTGTTGTTGATGTAAAACTAATGAAGAAAATTATCAATAATGGTAGAATTTCCGACGAGTTGACAATGCTCCTGGAGAGCTCTGCACAGCCGTCATCAAAACCACAATAAAATGTCATGTTAGTTGCACCTGTGTCCATTTACTTAACATAATGAGGAAAATAAAAGCAGGTGAGGACAAAGAAAGACATGGAATAAATCTGAGGAAATTGCAAGGTTAGTCTGATAAGTAGTTACTCGAATTCAAGCCCAGAAAATGCAAGGTTAGGGAAGGGTCATGAAAACTAGACATGGAGTACACGCTCGAGGGACAGAGTCTGCACACCTTATTCAAAAACTAGGCTCTAGGATAGGGTTTGAGCATAGTGCCAAGCATATCGCCAGAGGCTTACATCAAGGGAATAACCAGTGAAGCCAATGCTCACCTGGTAAGTCGAAGAATGAGGCAATATTTGGGAATCTTTATTGGGGGAAATGCTTCTCCAGCCAGTGGCTTCTTCAGTCCGACACAGAGAAGGGCGTTTCCTCAATAAAGATGGCCAAAATCTGCAGAATGTCTCATTCTTCAACTTGTCTGCTTGGTAAACCATCTACATCTCATCTGGTAAATTTAAGAGCAGTCTTCAGGATCCTCTACAAAGATTCATTCATGACTCTCGACATGACTTATGTCCAGTTAGGTAAGGCTCGTCAGGAAACAGGACAAGTGTTTCCTGCCGCGGGTCTTAGTCATACTGACCCACCGTTGGAGCTTTTGATCATCAGACGGAGGCCTTCTGCTGGCTTACCGGTCCCCCCTTTAAAAATTATGGTCATAGTTATGACCAATTAGTAAGGCGCATCTTGCAGTATGCGCCTGACACATACTGAGTCACTACAGAAAGTGATATGCAACGAGGCTTGTTCCGAAACACAGTGTAGTGAGCCAGGAGAGGCTGACGAGAGTGACCCTGGTCACACTAGAAGACAGACATAACATAATAGAAAATACGCAGAGGAATTGATATGGTAGAGAGATTGTTTAATGAAGGCAGAACCAGGATCTACTACTTGAACCATGTTGTCCAGCAGGTACTGACATCAGTGATGTCAGCATGACAGAGGATGATCAGCATGACAGAAGTTGATGTCAGCCTCACGCTGTCATAAATGATAGAGTGTCTCAGTCCTCCATCACCTCCTCCAGAAGGGAGGGAGGGAGAAAGGGAAGGAGATACAAACACAACTCAGGGAGAGGGTGGCTGTGGGGGAAATGGTATAAAGAGGGAGCAAGGGACATGAGAGGAGAGGGAGGCAGGGAGGGAGGAAAGAGAGGGAGAGGCTTCATACAAGGAAGGAGCGAAACTGCAGACGTTGCATCTTGCTGCTTCCTGGAGGAACGCTGGTGAAAGTTGCAATGTAAGGGAGGGAGGGCAGGAAGGAGGGAGAGAAGGAGGTAAGAAGGGAGGGGAGGGAGGGAAGGAAGCTCGGAGGTAGGGAGCATGGGAGGCAAAGGAAAGAGAGAGAGGGAGAGGGAGGGAGGAAGGAGAGAGAAAGAGAGAGAGAGAGAGAGAGAGAGAGAGAGAGAGAGAGAGAGAGAGAGAGAGAGAGAGAGAGAGAGAGAGAGAGAGAGTTATCAATGTAGTATATTCACTCGTCTAAGATGATCCTCACTCGTGAATTATAGAAATTATCACAAGAATGATCGTGTCTATAATTGACCATCTGCTACCTGAGGTTCTACAAAAACCTCTCGTAGAGGTCCTTCATTACTGACTTCACATTGAATAATCTACGACCCTCATAGTGCAAGTTATAGACCTGGTCCAGCATATAAATATGTAAGGGAGTATAATTTAGGAGAGGGAATATAACTCAGGAGAGAAGGGAGTATAACTCAGGAGAGAAGGGAGTATAACTCAGGAGAGAAGGGAGTATAACTCAGGAGAGAAGGAACTATAATTCAGGAAGGGAGGGAAATATTATTCATTAAATAAATGGTGAGGTTGGTTGGTAATGGAGTTTCAAGCCTGTCGATCACACGAAGGTCATTAAGGCCGCAGGTTACTTTCTCACCATAAGAGGAAAAAAAAGCGAGAATACTTGAATTACTTTTTATGAACTGTGATGAAAGTAAACTCCCTCGGAATGCAGTGAAGAATACATCTCTTGGTGTAATGTTTATACAATGTGTTTTGAAGGTCTGAGATGCTCATCATTTTTTAAATTGAGTTCCTTGAACTATCAGAACTGTTAGTTTAAAGAGTATTATGCCAGTTGTAAGTACCAGTGCAGTTAAGTTAACCAAGATGTTGTTATCAAACAAGTTGTTCTCGAAGATTTGTTAAGTTATACCAAGAATTGTTAAGCTATAACAAGAACTGTTAAGTTATACCAAGAATTGTTAAGTTATGCCAAGATTTGTTAAGTTATACCAAGAACAGTTAAGCTATACCAAGAATTGTTAAGTTATACCAAAAATTTTGTTAAGTTATGCAAGAATTTGTTAATAAAGTTTTATAACCAAGAAAGTTAAGTTATACCAAGAATTGTTAAGTTATACCAAGATTTGTTAAGTTATACCAAGAATTGTTAAGCTATAACAAGAACTGTTAAGTTATACCAAGAATTGTTAAGTTATGCCAAGATTTGTTAAGTTATACCAAGAACAGTTAAGTTATACCAAGAATTGTTAAGTTATACCAAGATTTGTTAAGTTATATCAAGAATTGTTAAGTTATACCAAGAATTGTTAAGTTATACCAAGATTGTTAAGTATACCAAGATTTGTTAAGTTATACCAAGATTTGTTAAGTTATACCAAGAATTGTTAAGTTATACCAAGATTTGTTAAGTTATACCAAGAATTGTTAAGTTATACCAAGAATTGTTAAGTTATACCAAGAATTTGTTAAGTTATACCAAGATTTGTTAAGTTATACCAAGATTTGTTAAGTTATACCAAGATTTGTTAAGTTATACCAAGAATAGTTAAGTTATACCAAGATTTGTTAAGTTATACCAAGATTTGTTAAGTTATAAAGAAAGTATTTGATTTTAAGTTATACCAAGATTTGTTAAGTTATACCAAGAATAGTTAAGTTATACCAATATTTGTTAAGTTATACCAAGATTTGTTAAGTTACAAAGAATAGTTAAGTTATACCAAGATTTGTTAAGTTATACCAAGATTTGTTAAGTTATACCAAGAATAGTTAAGTTATACCAATATTTGTTAAGTTATACCAAGATTTATTTAAAAGTTTAAGTTATACCAAGATTTGTTAAGTTATACCAAGATTTGTTAAGTTACACCAAGAATAGTTAAGTTATACCAAGAATTGTTAAGTTACACCAAGAATAGTTAAGTTATACCAAGAATTGTTAAGTTATACCAAGAATTGTTAAGTTATACCAAGAATTGTTAAGTTATACCAAGAATTGTTAAGTTATACCAAGAATTGTTAAGTTATACCAAGAATTGTTAAGTTATACCATTTATTACCAAGAATTGTTAAATATATACCAAGAATTGTTAAGTTACACCAAGAATTGTTAAGTTATACCAAGAATTGTTAAGTTATACCAAGAATTGTTAAGTTATACCAAGAATTGTTAAGTTATACCAAGAATTGTTAAGTTATACCAAGAATTGTTAAGTTATACCAAGAATTGTTAAGTTATACCAAGAATTGTTAAGTTATACCAAGAATTGTTAAGTTATAACCAAGAATTGTTAAGTATACCAAGAATTGTTAAGTTATACCAAGAATTGTTAAGTTATACCAAGAATTGTTAAGTTATACCAAGAATTGTTAAGTTATACCAAGAATAGTTAAGTTATACCAAGAATAGTTAAGTTATCACCAAGAATTGTTAAGTTACACCAAGAATTGTTAAGTTACACCAAGAATTAAGGAAAGATCCTGGACTTCACCTTACGAAACAGACAAAGTAAATGCAATAATAATTATGGACAAGGTAGATTATAGTGGAAAAATAAACATGATATTAGAAGAAGGGGGAACTTAGGTGCCCTTTAACGTTTTAGTCACATTTTTGTATATTTTTAAATACATATTTCACATTAAAAAAAATAATTTAAAAATTCAAAAAAATATATTAATGAATATTTCATATTATTTTTTAAAACACGAGAACGTTAAATAAATAAGAGAAAATGTGTTGTCTACGTGGGTATTTTAGGGCACAAATGATATTACCTGGAGAGAGTTCCGGGGGTCAACGCCCCCGCGGCCCGGTCTGTGACCAGGCCGTAGAATTACCGACGAAATGTTATGTAAATGGACACAGGTGTAACTAATGTGACAATAAATTGTCACCTTAAAGAGAAAAAGTGTGACTAGTGAATGGTTCAAGTGGGACAGAAACGTCGTCAAAAGTTTGTGTCTCCTATGTGCGGGTTATTTGTGAAAAGTTACATTAGTTGCATCTGTGACCATTTACCTGACATGCAATAATCGCGAACAAGCGATACAAGATGCAGAGCAACCACCCGAGGAGTTGAATTATAGCTCTAGGCCTTTCGTGGTGCAATCAGCATATCAGGAGCCTGCAATGTTGCAGGAAATCCAGGTAGATAAATTCAAGGGAACGAATCTAGCTAGAGTCGCTCTCTTGAACGGATCTACCTGGACTTCCTAATTATTTCTGCAACATTGCAAGCTCCTGATGATGTGTTGATTGCAACACAAAAGGCCTAGAGCTATCATTCAACTCCCCCCGTGGTTGTTTTGCATCTTACATAACATATTATGTTACAGACTTGTGAGGTTAGGTAAGGTTTGTCAGGAAACAGGACAAGTGTTTCTTAACGCTGGTCTTAGTCATATAATGACCCGCCGTTGAAGGTTCTGGTAATCTGACCGAGGCCTTCCGCGGGCTTACCGGTCCACCCCCTTTAAAAGTTATGGTCATAGTTATAACCATTTTATAGAGTCTTGTTGCTCTACCACCCAGCACTCGATCCTCATTAGCACATAAATAAAAAAGATTATTTCGTACATTGTCATTACTATAATTTTCCTGAGTTGCTAGACACGGTCGCGGGTCGGGTAGAATTGATTGGCGAGGTTCTTATGAGCCGTGGGCTGTGTTTTGCCCACACCTGATCTGCGGTATACTTCCCTCCTCCCGTCCCACCCACACCTGATCTGCGGTATACATTCCTCCTCCCGTCCCACCCACACCTGATCTGCGGTATACTTTCCTCCTCCCGTCCCTGGATACCACCAAGGGCTGATTTCCAGAATTTTTCTACTCTCGCAGCCTGGCCTGGGGGCTAGGCTTCTCTGTTGATCGCCTTTTCAACCAGGCTGTTGCTTTTCGGCATGCTGCTGGCAGACACTAGCAATAGTCAGTGGCCAGGAAGACACTAGCAACAGTCAGTGGCCTGACAGATACTAGCAACAGTCAGTGGCCTGGAAGACACTAGCAACAGTCAGTGGCCTGGAAGACACTAGCAACAGTCAGTGGCCTGCAAGACACTAGCAACAGTCAGTGGCCTAGCAGACACTAGCAATAGTCAGTGGCCTGGAAGACACTAGCAACAGTCAGTGGCCTGGAAAACACTAGCAATAGTCAGTGGCCTGGCAGACACTAGCAACAGCCAGTGGCCTGCAAGACACTAGCAACAGTCAGTGGCCTGGCAGACACTAGCAACAGTCAGTGGCCTGGAAGACACTAGCAACAGTAAGTGGCCTGGCAGACACTAGCAACAGTCAGTGGCCTGGAAGACACCAGCAACAGTCAGTGGCCTGGCAGACACTAGCGACAGTCAGTGGCCTGGAAGACACTAGCAACAGTCAGTGGCCTGACAGACACTAGCAACAGTCAGTGGCCTGCAAGACACTAGCAACAGTCAGTGACCTGGAAGACACTAGCAACAGTCAGTGGCCTGGAAGACACTAGCAACAGTCAGTGGCCTGGCAGACACTAGCAACAGTCAGTGGCCTGGAAGACACTAGCAACAGTCAGTGGCCTGGCAGACACTAGCAACAGTCAGTGGCCTGGAAGACACTAGCAACAGTCAGTGGCCTGGGAGACACTAGCAACAGTCAGAGGCCTGGAAGACACTAGTCAACAGTCAGTGGCCTGGCAGACACTAGCAACAGTCAGTGGCCTGGCAGACACTAGCAACAGTCAGTGGCCTGGAAGACACTAGCAACAGTCAGTGGCCTGGCAGACACTAGCAACAGTCAGTGGCCTGGAAGACACTAGCAACAGTCCGTGGCCTGGCAGACACTAGCAACAGTCAGTGGCCTGGAAGACACTAGCAACAGTCAGTGGCCTGGCAGACACTTTGCAACAGTCAGTGGCCTGGAAGACACTAGCAACAGTCAGTGGCCCGGCAGACACTAGCAACAGTCAGTGGCCTGGAAGACACTAGCAACAGTCAGTGGCCTGGAAGACACTAGCAACAGTCAGTGGCCTGGAAGACACTAGCAACAGTCAGTGGCCTAGCAGACACTAGCAATAGTCAGTGGCCTGGAAGACACTAGCAACAGTCAGTGGCCTGGAAAACACTAGCAATAGTCAGTGGCCTGGCAGACACTAGCAACAGCCAGTGGCCTGCAAGACACTAGCAACAGTCAGTGGCCTGGCAGACACTAGCAACAGTCAGTGGCCTGGAAGACACTAGCAACAGTAAGTGGCCTGGCAGACACTAGCAACAGTCAGTGGCCTGGAAGACACCAGCAACAGTCAGTGGCCTGGCAGGGCACTAGCGACAGTCAGTGGCCTGGAAGACACTAGCAACAGTCAGTGGCCTGACAGACACTAGCAACAGTCATTGGCCTGCAAGAAACAAGCAACAGTCAGTGGCCTGGAAGACACTAGCAACAGTCAGTGGCCTGGAAGACACTAGCAAAAAGTCAGTGGGCCCGGCAGACACTAGCAACAGTCAGTGGCCTGGAAGACACTAGCAACAGTCAGTGGCCTGGCAGACATAGCAACAGTCAGTGGCCTGGAAGACACTAGCAACAGTCAGTGGCCTGGCAGACACTAGCAACAGTCAGTGGCCTGGAAGACACTAGCAACAGTCAGTGGCCTGGCAGACACTAGCAACAGTCAGTGGCCTGGAAGACACTAGCAACAGTCAGTGGCCTGGCAGACACTAGCAACAGTCAGTGGCCTGGCAGACACTAGCAACAGTCAGTGGCCTGGAAGACACTAGCAACAGTCAGTGGCCTGGAAGACACTAGCAACAGTCAGTGGCCTGGCAGACACTAGCAACAGTCAGTGGCCTGGAAGACACTAGCAACAGTCAGTGGCCTGGAAGACACTAGGAACAGTCAGTGGCCTGGCCGACACTAGCAACAGTCAGTGGCCTGGAAGACACTAGCAACAGTCAGTGGCCTGGCAGACACTAGCAACAGTCAGTGGCCTGGAAGACACCAGCAACAGTCAGTGGCCTGGCAGACACTAGCGACAGTCAGTGGCCTGGGAGACACTAGCAACAGTCAGTGGCCTGGCAGACACTAGCAACAGTCAGTGGCCTGGAAGACACTAGCAAAAGAGAGGCATATATAGGCAAATCAAAAGAGGAGAGGGGCAATTAAGAAATCGATATATTCAGTTAAAGAGAGAAATAAAAAAGGGAATTAGAAAAGCAAAAAGAGATTATGAGGTTAAAGTTGCAAGAGAATCGAAGACTAACCCAAAAGGATTCTTTCAGGTATACAGAAGTAAGATCAGGGACAAGATAGGCCCACTCAAAAGTTCCTCGGGTCAGCTCACTGACAGTGATAAGGAAATGTGTAGAATTTTTAACACATACTTCCTCTCAGTTTTTACACAGGAGGATACCAGTGATATTCCAGTAATGATAAATTATGTAGAACAGGACGATAATAAACTGTGCACTATTAGGGTCACAAGTGACATGGTCCTTAGGCAAATAGATAAATTAAAACCTAACAAATCCCCAGGCCCTGATGAACTGTATGCAAGGGTTCTAAAGGAATGTAAAGAGGAGCTTAGCACACCTTTGGCTAATCTTTTCAACATATCACTACAAACTGGCATGGTGCCAGATAAGTGGAAAATGGCAAATGTGATACCTATTTTCAAAACAGGTGACAGGTCCTTAGCTTCGAACTATAGACCAATAAGCCTAACCTCCATAGTGGAAAATTTATGGAATCAATAATTGCCGAGGCAGTTCGTAGCCACCTTGAAAAGCATAAATTAATCAACGAATCTCAGCATGGTTTTACAAAGGGACGTTCCTGCCTTACGAATTTATTAACTTTTTTCACTAAGGTATTTGAGGAGGTAGATCATGGTAACGAATATGATATTGTGTATATGGACTTCAGTAAGGCTTTTGACAGGGTCCCACATCAGAGACTATTGAGGAAAATTAAGCACATGGAATAGGAGGAGAAATTTTTTCCTGGATAGAGGCATGGTTGACAAATAGGCAGCAGAGAGTTTGCATAAATGGGGAGAAATCAGAGTGGGGAAGCGTCACGAGCGGTGTTCCACAGGGGTCAGTGTTGGGCCCCCTGCTGTTCACAATCTACATAAACGACATAGATGAGGGCATAAAGAGCGACATCGGCAAGTTTGCCGATGACACCAAAATAGGCCGTCGAATTCATTCTGACGAGGACATTCGAGCACTCCAGGAAGATTTGAATAGACTGATGCAGTGGTCGGAGAAGTGGCAGATGCAGTTTAATATAGACAAATGCAAAGTTCTAAATGTTGGACAGGACAATAACCATGCCACATATAAACTAAATAATTGTAGATCTTAATATTACGGATGCGAAAAAGATTTAGGAGTTCTGGTTAGCAGTAATCTGAAACCAAGACAACAGTGCATAAGTGTTCGCAATAAAGCTAATAGAATCCTTGGCTTCATATCAAGAAGCATAAATAATAGGAGTCCTCAGGTTGTTCTTCAACTCTATACATCCTTGGTTAGGCTCATTTAGATTATGCTGCACAGTTTTGGTCACCGTATTACAGAATGGATATAAATTCTCTGGAAAATGTACAAAGGAGGATGACAAAGATGATCCCATGTATCAGAAACCTTCCCTATGAGGATAGACTAAGGGCCCTGAAACTGCACTCTCTAGAAAGACGTAGAATTAGGGGGGATATGATTGAGGTTTATAAGTGGAAGACAGGAATAAATAAAGGGGATGTAAATAGTGTGTGATAATATCTAGCCTAGACAGGACTCGCAGCAATGGTTTTAAGTTGGAAAAATTCAGATTCAGGAGGGATATAGGAAAGTACTGGTTTGGTAATAGAGTTGTGGATGAGTGGAACAAACTCCCAAGTACCGTTATAGAGGCCAGAACGTTGTGTAGCTTTAAAAATAGGTTGGATAAATACATGAGTAGATGTGGGTGGGTGTGAGTTAGACCTGATAGCTTGTGCTAACGGGTCGGTTGCCGTGTTCCTCCCTTGAGTCAATGTGACCTGACCTGACTAGGTTGGGTGCATTGGCTTAAGCCGGTAGGGACTTGGACCTGCCTCGCATGGGCCAGTAGGCCTTCTGCAGTGTTCCTTCGTTCTTCTTCTTCTTCTTCTTAACAGTCAGTGGCCTGGCAGACACTAGCAACAGTCAGTGGCCTGGAAGACACCAGCAACAGTCAGTGGCCTGGCAGACACTAGGAACAGTCAGTGGCCTGGAAGACACTAGCAACAGTCAGTGGCCTGGAAGACACTAGCAACAGTCAGTGGCCTGGCCGACACTAGCAACAGTCAGTGGCCTGGAAGACACTAGCAACAGTCAGTGGCCTGGCAGACACCTAGCAACAGTCAGTGGCCTGGAAGACACCAGCAACAGTCAGTGGCCTGGCAGACACTAGCAACAGTCAGTGGCCCTGGCAGACACTAGCAACAGTCAGTGGCCTGGAAGGACACCAGCAAACAGTCAGTGGCCTGGCAGACACTAGCAACAGTCAGTGGCCTGGAAGACACTAGCAACAGTCAGTGGCCTGGAAGACACTAGCAACAGTCAGTGGCCTGGCAGGACACTAGCAACAGTCAGTGGCCTGGAAGACACTAGCAACAGTCAGTGGCCTGGAAGACACTAGCAACAGTCAGTGGCCAGGAAGACACTAGCAACAGTCAGTGGCCAGGAAGACACTAGCAACAGTCAGTGGCCAGGAAGACACTAGCAACAGTCAGTGGCCTGGAAGACACTAGCAACAGTCAGTGGCCTGGCAGACACTAGCAACAGTCAGTGGCCTGGCAGACACTAGCAACAGTCAGTGGCCTGGAAGACACTAGCAACAGTCAGTGGCCTGGCCGACACTAGCAACAGTCAGTGGCCTGGCAGACACTAGCAACAGTCAGTGGCCTGGAAGACACTAGCAACAGTCAGTGGCCTGGCAGACACTAGCAACAGTCAGTGGCCTGGAAGACACTAGCAACAGTCAGTGGCCTGGAAGACACTAGCAACAGTCAGTGGCCTGGAAGACACTAGCAACAGTCAGTGGCCTGGCCGACACTAGCAACAGTCAGTGGCCTGGAAGACACTAGCAACAGTCAGTGGCCTGGCAGACACTAGCAACAGTCAGTGGCCTGGAAGACACTAGCAACAGTCAGTGGCCTGGAAGACACTAGCAACAGTCAGTGGCCTGGAAGACACTAGCAACAGTCAGTGGCCTGGCAGACACTAGCAACAGTCAGTGGCCTGGAAGACACTAGCAACAGTCAGTGGCCTGGAAGACACTAGCAACAGTCAGTGGCCTGGCAGACACTACACCAGACTCAACTTTCTCTTCTCTGTAATCAATACAACTTTCTAGATAACTTCTTAATAGTTACCACATTATATACCGTTATTGTTATACCAGTAACTGTTATAACAGTTACTGTTACAACAATAACTGTTACAACAGTAGCTGTCACAACAGTAACTGTTACAACAATAACTGTTACTAACAGTAACTGTTACAACAGTAACTGTTACAACAATAACTGTTACAACAGTAACTGTTACAACAATAACTGTTACAACAGTAACTGTTACAACAGTAGCTGTCACAACAGTAACTGTAGCAACAGTAACTGTTACAACAGTAACTGTTACAACAGTAACTGTTACAACAGTAACTGTTACAACAGTAGCTGTCACAACAGTAACTGTTACAACAGTAACTGTTACAACAGTAACTGTTACAACAGTAACTGTCACAATAGTAACTGTTACAACAGTAACTGTTACAACAGTAACTGTTACAACAGTAACTGTCACAACAGTAACTGTTACAACAGTAACTGTTACAACAGTAACTGTTACAACAGTAGCTGTTACAACAGTAACTGTTACAACAGTAACTGTCACAACAGTAACTGTCACAACAGTAACTGTTACAACAGTAACTGTTACAACAGTAACTGTTACAACAGTAACTGTTACAACAGTAACTGTTACAACAGTAACTGTTATACCAGTAACTGTTACACCAGTAACTGTTATAACAGTAACTGTTATAACCAGTAAACTGTTACAACAGTAAACTGTTACAACAGTAATTGTTACAACAGTAACTGTTACAACAGTAACTGTTACAACAGTAACTGTTATACCATAACTGTTGCAACAGTAACTGTTACAAAAGTAACTGTTCACAGTAACTGTTACAACAGTAACTGTTAAACCAGTAACTGTTACAACAGTAACTGTTATACCAGTAACTGTTACAACAGTAACTGTTACAAGAGTAACTGTTACAACAGTAGTGTTACACAGTAACTGTTACAACAGTAACTGTACAACAGTAACTGTTACAACAGTAGCTGTTACAACAGTAGCTGTTACAACAGTAACTGTTACAACAGTAACTGTTAAACAGTAACTGTTACAATAGTAACTGTTACACACAGTAACTGTTACAACAGTAACTGTTACAACAGTAACTGTTACAACAGTAACTGTTATACCAGTAACTGTTACAACAGTAACTGTTACAACAGTAACTGTTATACCAGTAACTGTTACAACAGTAACTGTTACAACAGTAACTGTTACAACAGTAACTGTTACAACAGTAACTGTTAAACCAGTAACTGTTACAACAGTAACTGTTATACCAGTAACTGTTACAACAGTAACTGTTACAACAGTAACTGTTACAACAGTAGCTGTTACAACAGTAACTGTTACAACAGTAACTGTTACAACAGTAACTGTTACAACAGTAACTGTTACAACAGTAACTGTTACAACAGTAACTGTTACAACAGTAACTGTTACAACAGTAACTGTTACAATAGTAACTGTTACAACAGTAACTGTTGCAACAGTAACTGTTATAACAGTAGCTGTTACAACAGTAACTGTTACAACAGTAACTGTCACAACAGTAACTGTTACAACAGTAACTGTTACAACAGTAACTGTTACAACAGTAACTGTTATACCCAGTAACCTGTTACAACAGTAACTGTTACAACAGTAACTGTTATACCAGTAACTGTCACACAGTAACTGTTATAACAGTAACTGTTATACCAGTAACTGTTACAACAGTAACTTACAACAGTAACTGTTACAACAGTAACTGTTACAACAGTAACTGTTATACCAGTAACTGTTACAACAGTAACTGTTACAAAAGTAACTGTTACAGCAGTAACTGTTACAACAGTAACTTTTTAAACCCAGTAACTGTTACAACAGTAACTGTTATACCAGTAACTGTTACAACAGTAACTGTTACAACAGTAACTGTTACAACAGTAACTGTTACAACAGTAAGCTGTTACAACAGTAACTGTTACAACAGTAACTGTTACAACAGTAACTGTTACAACAGTAGCTGTTACAACAGTAGCTGTTACAACAGTAGCTGTTACAACAGTAACTGTTACAACAGTAACTGTTACAACAGTAACTGTTACAATAGTAACTGTTACAACAGTAACTGTTACAACAGTAACTGTTACAACAGTAACTGTTACAACAGTAACTGTTACAATAGTAACTGTTACAACAGTAACTGTTATACCAGTAACTGTTACAACAGTAACTGTTACAACAGTAACTGTTATACCAGTAACTGTTACAACAGTAACTGTTACAACAGTAACTGTTACAACAGTAACTGTTACAACAGTAACTGTTAAACCAGTAACTGTTACAACAGTAACTGTTATACCAGTAACTGTTACAACAGTAACTGTTACAACAGTAACTGTTACAACAGTAACTGTTACAACAGTAGCTGTTACAACAGTAACTGTTACAACAGTAGCTGTTACAACAGTAACTGTTACAACAGTAACTGTTACAACATAACTGTTACAACAGTAACTGTTCAATAGTAACTGTTTACAACAGTAACTGTTACAACAGTAACTGTTATAACAGTAACTGTTACAACAGTAACTGTTACAACAGTAATTCACTGGGTTTGATTACACTTCCATATTAATTAAAATTTATGTCAATATTTTTAGTACATCTTTTATCTTGTTACTGACATTCTGAGTTTGTTTTTTTTAGGATCAAACTTTTATTGACGTAGACAACAGTCTTTATATACTTTAATTTTATCAAAAATGTTTTATACCCTTTGTCCTCCCTAGTTCCTTCACCCATTTACGTCCTTCTGCCTCTTTCTTCCTTCCCTCTTTCCCGGGGCTCAGGCTAACTTCTCTATTTCTTCTCTACAAAATTTTTCGTTTAAAACTTGAGAACTTCAGTATATGTTGATGCTGGGTGTGCATCCTAATGTATTCCTTCTGATTCTTTGTAAGAAATGTCATTATAAAGGCGTTGGAAGTTTGGTGGACATCTGGGTGTACTAAACAGAAGGAAAGTTCTGGCGTCCCAGGTGCCACCATTAATCGTGTCATACTCAACTAATTAGACAAGAAGCAGAAAATAATGGCTGTTGGTGTATTGTTTGATCTTAGTCGCTCTCTGTTGGTGTATTGTTTGATCTTAGTCGCTCTCTGTTGGTGTATTGTTTGATCTTAGTCGCTCTCTGTTGGTGTATTGTTTGATCTTAGTCGCTCATCTGTTGGTGTATTGTTTGATCTTAGTCGCTCTCTGTTGGTGTATTGTTTGAAACTTAGTCGCTCTCTGTTGGTGTATTGTTTGATCTTAGTCACTCTCTGTTGGTGTATTGTTTGATCTTAGTCGCTTTCTGTTGGTGTATTGTTTGATCTTAGTCGCTCTCTGTTGGTGTATTGTTTGATCTTAGTCGCTCTCTGTTGGTGTATTGTTTGATCTTAGTCACTCTCTGTTGGTGTATTGTTTGATCTTAGTCACTCTCTGTTGGTGTATTGTTTGATCTTAGTCGCTCTCTGTTGGTGTATTGTTTGATCTTAGTCGCTCTCTGTTGGTGTATTGTTTGATCTTAGTCACTCTCTGTTGGTGTATTGTTTGATCTTAGTCACTCTCTGTTGGTGTATTGTTTGATCTTAGTCGCTCTCTGTTGGTGTATTGTTTGATCTTAGTCACTCTCTGTGGTGTATTGTTTGATCTTAGTCACTCTCTGTTGGTGTATTGTTTGATCTTAGTCGCTCTCTGTGGTGTATTGTTTGATCTTAGTCGCTCTCTGTTGGTGTATTGTTTGATCTTAGTCGCTCTCTGTTAGGTGTATTGTTTGATCTTAGTCACTCTCTGTTGGTGTATTGTTTGATCTTAGTCACTCTTGTTGTGTATTGTTTGATATTAGTCGCTCTCTGTTGGTGTATTGATTAATCTTAGTCGCTCTCTGTTGGTGTATTGATTAATCTTAGTCGCTCTCTGTTGGTGTATTGGTTAATATTAGTCACTCTCTGTTGGTGTATTGGTTAATATTAGTCACTCTCTGTTGGTGTATTGTTTGATCTTAGTCACTCTCTGTTGGTGTATTGTTTGATCTTAGTCGCTCTCTGTTGGTGTATTGATTAATCTTAGTCGCTCTCTGTTGGTGTATTGTTTAATCTTAGTCGCTCTCTGTTGGTGTATTGGTTAATATTAGTCACTCTCTGTTGGTGTATTGTTTGATCTTAGTCGCTCTCTGTTGGTGTATTGGTTAATATTAGTAGCTCTCTGTTGGTGTATTGTTTGATCTTAGTCGCTCTCTGTTGGTGTATTGGTTAATATTAGTAGCTCTCTGTTGGTGTATTGTTTGATCTTAGTCCGCCCCGTCTGTTGGTGTATTGTTTAATCTTAGTCGCTCTCTGTTGGTGTATTGGTTAATATTAGTCACTCTCTGTTGGTGTATTGTTTGATCTTAGTCGCTCTCTGTTGGTGTATTGGTTATTTATTAGTAGCTGCTCTGTTGGTGTATTGTTTGATCTTAGTCGCTCTCTGTTGGTGTATTGGTTAATATTAGTAGCTCTCTGTTGGTGTATTGTTTGATCTTAGTCGCTCTCTGTTGGTGTATTGTTTGATCTTAGTCGCTCTCTGTTGGTGTATTGTTTGATCTTAGTCGCTCTCTGTTGGTGTATTGGTTAATATTAGTCACTCTCTCGCTTCTCTATAGTTCAAGGTGAAGGGCAGCAGTAGTAGGTGGCGATTTTAACAAAGTTAGTAAAACTGATCACACCTGACAACTTCACAAATAAGACGACGGGATTTTGACAGGTTGATAAATTTAATGCCAAGGCCTTGATGACCAACACGATGGTAGAGATACTCATCAGTCGAGGAGGTGAGTGACTCGTGACTCGTGAGTGACTAGTGAGTGGACACTCAAGACCTGCAACACCATGGATGTGCAATACCATGGATGTGAAACACCCAGGACCAGCAACATCCTAGACGTACAACACCATGGACGTGCAACACCTTGGACGTGCAACACCTTGGACGTGCAACATAATGGACGTGCAACACTTATCTGATAAAGGCGATGCTTCTAAATAAAAGTAGGAAGTCCTAACCTAACCCTGTGTTGACAGAGACAGAGACAGAGACAGACAGAAAGGTGAAGAACGTACACGTACAACTTGGCCGTGGGAAAGAGGAAACTGGCCAGCCCTTTGCTCTAAGCTCGCCACCTCTGAATTGAATGATCTTCTCCAAGGTGATGTTGACAACCAAGTGAATGCCTTAACTGTACACATCCTTAATCTAATAAAAACACATTCCTCAGCTGCAGTATGTGAAGAAGCCTACAGATCAGCTTTGGTTCAGCTTTCGTTGTAGAGAGGCTGTTACTGCTAAGTACAGGGTTCGGAGTAGGTATATGAGGCATCCCACTGCCTATCATAGGAATCTGCTCAGACAAGCCTGCAGGCATATGGGTGAAGTTCAAAAGTGGGCCATCTCTAAATGGGAGGTTGACACAAAAAGAAAGCTGGCGTCAGGTAGAGTGGGATCCAAAACCTGGTGATCCTTGGACAAGGATCAACAAGATTATTCACCTGATGAAATTACTCCACCTGGTACCATCTCTACTAGCAGTCAGGAGAAAGCTAACCTCTTTACCGAACACTCGGCTGTCAAGATGCAAGTTCCTGATCCAGATAGGGTACCTCCTTGGCTAGCCACAAGAACTGTGTCAAAGTTGTCAGTGGTGACAATAAGGCAGGGTGAAGTGCATCTTCTTAAATCAATGGACCAAGAAAAGGCTGTTCGCCCAGATAGGGTGGGCTCTAGACTGTTGAGTAGATGTGCAGACCACGTAGCATCACCTCTAACTCGCGTCTATCAGCACTGCCTAGCACAGTATAAATGACCTTCTCTGTAGAAAGAGGCAAATGTAGTTCCTGTTCACAAAAAGAAGAGCAGAGCGGAAATCAACAACTACAGACCAGTGTCACTTCTGTCAGTCACTGGCAAGATTCTTGAGACAATTTCACGGCAGATGACAGCGTTTTCCGACTACCACTCACTTATTTGTGACCGTCAATACGGCTTCAGGAAAGGCCACTTGTGCTGATCCGCTGTTAAATCTTTCCACTATGTGGCACCAGTCACTGGATGAATCCAAGGTCGGCTGTGTAGTAGCGTTGGATATCGCTAGTGCTTTCGACCGAGCATGGAACCAGGGGCTCTTGGCAAAACTGCAAGGACTAGGAGTCGCTGGCTTTGCACTATACCTCTTCTGAGGTAGATCTCTAAGCGTAGTTCTTAACGAGACAGAGCCAACAAGGCACTCTACGGTGCAAGTGTTCCACAGGGAAGTGTGCTTGGGCCATTGTTATGGAATGTCTACTTCAATGACCTTCATCTCATCTCAGAATCCAGGGCATATGTTGATGACTGTACTCTGATATTTACTTATCTAAAAGAGGAAATGCCAGCTGCTCTTAGTTATATCAAATACCAGATTACAGCTATATCAGACCGAGGAAAAGGAATGCAGGTAAAAAACAAATGAGAAACAAATGATGGTAGTGGTAAGAATAAATGGGGGAGAGCTGGTACCCGGGGACGTAAATTGATATCCTTGGGGTGAAATTTTACTCCAAACTATGAAGAACCATGTTGTAAAGCTTGTAAACAAGGCGGCCAGGAACCTTACAGCACTTAGACGTGTCTCGCACCTGCTCGACAGTAGAGGTTGCAAGATTCTGTACGAGGCACAAGTACGCTCACAGCTTAAGTATGCTGCCTTTCTTGGATTGCTTGGCCCCATCTCATCTACGACCTCTTCACAGAATAAAGGACAGAGCAAGACGACTCATTTCTCGCCCGGATCCAGCCTGTATTAATGTCATTTTAGCAGAGCATTCAACCAACACATGAGGAATATGGGTGACCTTACTGTTATGTACAAGACCAACACTGTCAAAGTACCACACTTGGCTCCACACCGAGGACAGCAAGAAGTGAGCTTCTACACAACAGGACGGGCAGCCAGCAACAACACTCTGAAAATCTCAAGAACATCACTTCATCCGAGATCATTTATTCGTAGAATGACTCGAATCTGAAACACATTCGTACAGCATGATGGCATCAACGAAATAAAGTCAGTTGTTGGAATGAAATCGCTGGTTCACAGATGGCTCCAACTTCATCCTGTTCACTATTTGTATGTCTCATAATAAAAAGGCTTTAAAATGAACTGATGCAGGTAACAGCTCTTAGCTTGTAAATAAATTAGGAACTCTTAACCTAACCTTGTAAAACCTTGTGAAAGAGAGAGAGAGAGAGAGACGTCAGGAGGTAGGGAAAAGGGGTTAACCTCTCATCAACCAAAACTATAATCAAGACAAAGGCTTCAAGGTCCCTCCTTGTCTGCGCCACGCCCCCTCACCCCCTCTATAGGGAGACCAGGAGGAGGGGAGAGGAGGGGGAAGGGGAGGTGAATATGAATAAGGAAGGAAGAGAGGGGGAGAGAGAGAGGGGGAGGGGAAGAGAGTACCTGGATGAGACGACGCCAGACTGTCGTGGGTAGTATTTGAGCAGACTCGATGTTACTATCATTACTACTGCTACTACCACTACTACTACTGTGGTAATCAGTCCCTCAGTCTGGAGCCGATGTGTGCAGTCCATCACACGTGAGAAATGTACATTTCTTCTTACACAGGATGTGAAACAGACTCAAGAATCATGGTAATCAGGAATCTGATGTCTGATGTATAGGCATCCGTAATAAGGCTATCACAGCACCTGGATTTACTTGACGTAGTGTAAGCAACAGGAGACAGAAGCGTTACAGGAAGCTGGTATATCAAACCATAAGATTCTTATGTGGCTAGCTGGTCTAGTGGCTAACGCGACGGGCTGGAGTTTTGAGACTCTATGACCGCGGGTTCAGTCCCGGCCGGGGGTATGGTTTGTTTGCAATCGTGTCATTACGATTTCTTGAGTCAAGCTGGTGTATGTTTACCCTACGGAATGTAATACACCGCTGTAACATTTTATCAGGACACGGAAAGATGCGCCATATATAGGTGAAGTTATGTCAGGTGCGGGAGGCGCCAGGTTAATGAAGTTGTTGGTCTAAGGCCTGTTTTCGAGAGCATCTACCAAAGAGCTGGCACTCGTGGAGAGCTCTCGCTCTGTCTGATGCGGCCCTACGTAAGGACAATACCTTTGCCTTAGGCACCAATCTTGGCTCTGGGCTACCTTCGTTCGCGTCCGTCTGGATGAACCCTTACACTAATAATCTACGGTCTAGCCTGCAAGGCGTCTACGTCTTCTGCATTGCTTCAGCCTTCTCGACAACCACAGGCAAGGTGGAGTGCTTCACGCCAGCTTCCTTCAACACAGAACATAGTTGTTACAGTGTCGCCAGCAATTTCCCTAGCAGGAGCTATTTGAAACAGACTGGGTAGGTATACTGTCTACAGTGATGCGTTGGTCAGGTCACCTGACCAAACAAAGGAACCGGAATGTTAATGATCAACGAATCCAATTACACATCTAAATTTTACAAGCTGCTGGACAATCACAATACTTACGAAACGCTACAAGAGCGACTAGTAGTTACAAAAGGCCTCTAAGACTGTTCTTCAGCGAGCTCGACACGTCCCCCATAAGACAGATCATGACAAAAAGCTTCATATCTTCTGCCTGGTAAACATGAACTCGGCAGGTTACATGATCTTCCAAAACCCATGAACCTAACATCCCCACTTAGACCCATCACCTTAGGCAGTGGAAGTGAGCCACACAGACACGCGGGTCTGCTCGCTAAGTACATTTCAGAATTACTGGGAATAATATGCTAAGCCAACTTAAAACACTCGGAAGACCTCATCTCACACACGTACACTATCAACGTCTTAGACACGAACCTGACCAGTTTCAACATCGCCTCGTTGATTACCAGTGTACCCACCACACAGCCCTTACGGCACCATGGCAGAAAATTAGCGACAGCATGGACACCCTTGTTCTAAACAAATTAGTCGTTAATCTAGTAGAATAATATATACTCTGTTACACAGCAACAGGGAATTATTCTAAGCTTGCCTAACCTACAGGCATGACCTACTTACACTAGTGAATTTGTCCAATGGTGACTCCGCCTCCTCCTGCTTCTACTCACCTGACTGCAGTATATAAGCCACTTCTTCCAACATATTCTATACTTTTCTCAAGATTGATGGACTGAACACATCCACTCCATCCTCAGTCACCGATTACTTCAAACTCCTCCTCTCTTTACACCATTCTTCTTTGTATTGGACTGATGAAGCCACTATGTGGCGAAACGTTTCCTCAATAAAAATTCCCATATTAGTTACCTTTCTTGGACAATTTAACATTTCGAACCTTTTCACTAAAATCATCAGCACAGAACCAATCCTCAAGCTCACCCTGGCAGTAGATAAAGAGATGTTCTGATGTAAAAACTGACGAGATCCTGGTTTTCATGGTTATACACCAGTCAAGTAATAAAGATAATCTCCTGTGTTAGTACTTCCATCACCACACTAGCACTATGATAACAGTCATAATTACATTCTCCTTGAGAGCTTATAGGATCTCCAGCCCGACCGTCCTCGAAGAAGTGTACTCACATATCCAGCGTATATTAATCTGTCTACAGTTTCCTTCACACTATAACAATGGTTGTAGGTGGTGAGTGCAACGCATCGCCAACACAACAGCTTAAGAAAGACCCACTAGAGGTACATGGTCCTGTGTGAGGACGCAGCCAGTAACGTGCCTAATGCCTAATATTTTGTAGTGTTGAACACGTTTCTTCATTACAAAGGCTATTCTTACACTTTTACTAAGGCCTCGTTTAGATCATGAGGTGCAGTGTTCCTCTATACTGCAAAATGGATATAAATTTATGGGAGAACTTGCAGAAGACGATGATACAATTAATCGATGGGATAGGAAACTTGTCCTACGAAGAAAAATTGAGAACCCTGAGCCTAAACTTTCTAGAAGACATATAGCAAAGGAATATACGATTGATGGTTGATACGATGATGGGTTTAGAGCAGGTCGCTCCTGCCTGTCCCAACTACTGGATCACTACAACAAGGTCCTTGATGCACTAGAAGACAAAAGGAATGCAGATGTAATATACACAGACTTCGTAAAAGCCTTCGACAAGTGTGACCATGGCGTTATAGCGCGCAAAATGCGTGCTAAAGGAATAACAGGAAAAGTTGGTAGATGGATCTATAACTTCGTCACATATAGAACACAAAGAATAATAGTCAACAGAGTAAAGTCTGAGGCGGCTACGGTGAAAAGCTCTGTTCCGCAAGGCACATTACTCGCTCCCATCTTGTTCCTCATCCTCATTTCTGACATAGACAAGGATGTAAGCCACAGCACCGTGTCTTCCTTTGCAGATGACACCCGAATCTGCACGACAGTGTCTTCCATTGCAGACACTGCAAGGCTCCAGGCGGACATCAACCAAATCTTTCAATGGGCTGCAGAAAACAATATGAAGTTCAACGATGAGAAATTTCAATTACTCCGATATGGTAAATATGAGGAAATTAAAACTTCATCAGAGTACAAAACAAATTCCAGCCACACAATAGAGCGAAAAACTACCGTCAAAGACCTGGTTGTGATCATGTCGGAGGATCTCACCTTCAAGGACCATAACATTGTATCAATCGCATCTGCTAGAAAAATGACAGGATGGGTAATGAGAACCATCAAAACTAGGAATGCCAAGCACATGATGACACTCTTCAGGTCGCTTGTTCTATCTAGGCTGGAATATTGCTGCACACTAACAGCACCTTTCAAGGCAGGTGAAATTGCTGACCTAGAAAATGTACAGAGAACATTCATGGCACGCATAACTGAGATAAAACACCTCAATTACTGGGAGCGCTTGAAGTTCCTGAACCTGTACTCCCTGGAACGCAGGCGGGAAAGATACATGATTATATACACCTGGAAAATCCTAGAGGGACTAGTACCGAACTTGCACACGAAAATCATTCTTTCCGAAAGCAAAAGACTTGGCAGACGATGCACCATCCCCCCAATGAAAAGCAGGGGTGTCACCATCACGCTAAGAGACAACACAATAAATGTCAGGGGCCCAAGACTGTTCAACTGCCTCCCAGCATACATAAGGGGGATTACCAATAGACCCGTGACTGTCTTCAAGAAGGCACTAGACAAGCACCTAAAGTCGGTACCTAACCAGCCGGGCTGTGGCTCGTACGTTGGATTGCGTGCAGCCAGCAGTAACAGCCTGGTTGATCAGGCTCTGATCCACCATGAGGCCTGGTCACAGACCGGGCCGCGGGGGCGTTGAGCCCCGGAACTCTCTCCAGGTAAACTCTCTCTCCCCAGGTAAGATGGCTGGCAAGTGTGAGAAATCAGGGAAGTCAACTGATTTCCCGTAACCACTAGGAGAAAGGGAAGGGGGCTGAGGTATGAGAATATGTATGTAATATGTATACTTACTCGATGTTGCCACATTTCCTTTATCCACTTTTAATTTCTAAAACTAATTTAGTAATGAAGCTTCTATAGGTTAAAATTACCAGGTTTTATAAGTATTTAAGCTAAGCTAGAGCTAGACATACATAATTTAGTTTAGTATCTACAGTTACCTTTCACAGCCCACACAAATTGACAATAGCGATCACAACCATACATCTATTCTACACAACAAGTATAAACGAAGGAGATATACAACGGGTATTGAGACATAAAAAAAATCTAAATAATACATTTAAGTTGGATAAATTCAGGTTTAGAAAGGATAAATGAAGCAATATGTGCAAGGTGTTTACAGAGGGCGGGATGAGACTGACCACTACCGCTAACACCTCTATTAAAAAAAAAAATATCGGTATTTTTAAAGACAGAATAAAAGTGTCACCGTGCTGGAGCTGCGACAAAATCTATGTGGGAGAAACGTCAATGACCTCAAGAATGCTTGGCATAATTTCAGATATACAGGAGAGATATATAAGAACAGCCACGCTACTGTAATGTACTGCAGTTTGGCCAACCTCATCTATAAATATTCACACGACGTTGTTGGCGTCGAATTAGCAGTTATCATTTTGGTTAATACAATTGTGCAGAACACCGGGAGTCTGAATATTTCAAAAGTTTAAGCTAAAGTGGTGGTGAGGTACCAAGGCAAGACACGGCTGATAAGTCATACTATTGTTCTTCACACGCCTCGGCTACATTACACCTCGCATTCTCCCCTTCCCCTACCTATATTTTCTCATGATTTCCTTACGCTGTCTTGGACTGCAAACGCTCCGGGTGAGCCAAACATATCCTGTAAGTTTCCAGAGGTACTTGTAGTATACTGAGTATAATACAAACTCTAATCACACAATAGAGCGGAAAAGTAATGTGAAGGACGTGGGGTGGTAATGTCTGAGGACCTCACCTTCAAGAATCACAACAATGCCACTATCACATCTGCGAGGAAACTGATAGGAGGGATAATGAGAACATTCAAGACAAGAGATGCCAAGCCAATGATGATCCTTTTAAAATCACTTGTTCTCTCTAGAATGGAATACTGCTGTACACTAACAGAATGTAGAGTACCATTACTGCACATATAAGTTCCATCAAACACCTTAACTAGTGGGAACGCTTGAAAGCACTTGACTTGTACTCACTGGAGCGCTGACGAGAGAGATACTTCATAATCTACACGTGGAAAATTCTAGAAGGACTGGTCCCTAATCTGCATACAGAAATCACTCCCTACGAAAGCAAAAGACTGGGCAGGCGATGCAATATACCCCCAGTGAAAAGTAGGGGCGCTTTAGTACACTAAGAAAAAACAATAAGTGTCCGGGGCCCAAGACAGTTCAACAGCCTCCCACCAGCCATAAAGGGAATTACTAATAGACCCCTTGTTGTCTTCAAGAGGGAGCTGGACAGATACCTAAAGTCAAAGCCAGATCAGCCAGGCTGTGGTTCGTACGGTGGACTACGTGCGGCCAGCAGTAACAGCCTAGTTGATCAGGCCCTGAGCCACGGTGAGGTCTGGTCATGGACTGGGTCTCGGGGGCGTTGATCCTCGGAATACCCTCCAGGAAGACTCCAGATAGGTAGGTAGACACAAACATCAGTTCCCATGATCTACACTGACACAGACTCACCAAAACAATTATACATACATGATTCCTGATTATCACTAGACTTACTGAGTGGTGGTGGTAACACTAATGATTGGTGGTGGTAACACTGGTGATTGGTGGTGGTAACACTGGTGAGTGGTGGTGGTAACACTGATGATTGGTGGTGGTAACACTGGTGAGTGGTGGTGGTAACGCTGCCTGGCTTCTTAGCTGAAGGTAAACACCACCAAGACATCTCAGGCGAGACCAGTAGCATCAACACCATGAAGTAGGAGTTGGAGTAGGTGGTGGTGGTGGTGGTGGTGGTGGTGGTGGTGGTGGTGGTGGTGGTGGGTGGTGGTGGTGGTGGTGGTGGTGGTGGTGGTGGTGGTAGTGGTGACGACGACTTAGTATACACGACACACTCGACCTTAAAGTACTGATCATAATATCATGAGAGAGTTATTATGGGTGAGTGAAGACGTGGAGGCACGAGGCTGGGCGTCTCTCCCTCACCCATCACATCTTCTTGGAAGACGCCAAGGCTGATGTCTCTCAGCTTCAACAATAGTATATAACAAAAAAAACACAATATCGTGACTGGAATAATACACAAATAACCTGCACATAGGAGAGAGGAGCTTACCACGACGTTTCAGCCGACTTGGACCATTTACAAAGTGAATTTACAAATGTCCCAAGCCGGACCGAAACGTTCTCATAAGCTCCTTTCTCCTATGAGAGGGTTATTTGTGTATTATTCAAGAATAGTAGTGAGTAGCACCTTCCTAGCATGGACCAGTTGCACCTTCCTAGCATGGACCAGTAGCACATTCCTAGCATGGACCAGTTGCACCTTCCAAGCATGGACCAGTTGCACCTTCCTAGCATGGACCAGTTGCACCTTCCTAGCATGGACCAGTTGCACCTTCCTAGCATGGACTAGTTGCACCTTCCTAGCATGGACCAGTAGCACCTTCCTGGCATGGACCAGTTGCACCTTCCTAGCATGGACCAGTTGCACCTTCCTAGCATGGATCAGTTGCACCTTCCTAGCATGGACTAGTTGCACCTTCCTAGCATGGACCAGTTGCACCTTCCTAGCATGGACCAGTTGCACCTTCCTAGCATGGATCAGTTGCACCTTCCTAGCATGGACAAGTAGCACCTTCCTAGCATGGACCAGTAGCACCTTCCTAACATGGACCAGTATCACCTTCCTAGCATGGATCAGTTGCACCTTCCTAGCATGGATCAGTTGCACCTTCCTAGCATGGACCAGTATCACCTTCCTAGCATGGATCAGTTGCACCTTCCTAGCATGGACCAGTTGCACCTTCCTAGCATGGACCAGTTGCACCTTCCTAGCATGGATCAGTTGCACCTTCCTAGCATGGACAAGTAGCACCTTCCTAGCATGGACCAGTAGCACCTTCCTAGCATGGACCAGTATCACCTTCCTAGCATGGATCAGTTGCACCTTCCTAGCATGGATCAGTTGCACCTTCCTAGCATGGACTAGTTGCACCTTCCTAGCATGGACTAGTTGCACCTTCCTAGCATGGACCAGTTGCACCTTCCTAGCATGGACCAGTTGCACCTTTCTAGCATGGATCAGTTGCACCTTCCTAGCATGGACAAGTAGCACCTTCCTAGCATGGATCAGTTGCACCTTCCTAGCATGGACCAGTATCACCTTCTTAGCATGGATCAGTTGCTCCTTCCTAGCATGGACCAGTTGCACCTTCCTAGCATGGACCAGTTGCACCTTCCTAGCATGGATCAGTTGCACCTTCCTAGCATGGACAAGTAGCACCTTCCTAGCATGGACAAGTAGCACCTTCCTAGCATGGACCAGTTGCACCTTCCTAGCATGGACCAGTAGCACCTTCCTAGCATGGATCAGTTGAACCTTCCTAGCATGGACCAGTAGCACCTTCCTAGCATGGACCAGTTGCACCTTCCTAGCATGGACCAGTAGCTCATTCCTAGCATGGACCAGTTGCACCTTCCTAGCATGGACAAGTAGCACCTTCCTAGCATGGACCAGTTGCACCTTCCTAGCATGGACCAGTAGCATATTCCTAGCATGGACCAGTTGCACCTGCCTAGCATGGACCAGTTGCACCTTCCTAGCATGGACCAGTAGCACCTTCCTAGCATGGAACAGTAGCACCTTCCTAGCATGGATCAGTTGCACCTTCCTAGCATGGACCAGTAGCACCTTCCTAGCATGGACCAGTTGCACCTTCCTAGCATGGACCAGTAGCACATTCCTAGCATGGACCAGTTGCAACTTCCTAGCATGGACCAGTAGCACATTCCTAGCATGGACCAGTTGCACCTGCCTAGCATGGACCAGCAGCACCTTCCTAGCATGGACCAGTAGCACCTTCCTAGCATGGACCAGTAGCACATTCCTAGCATGGACCAGTAGCACCTTCCTAGCATGGACCAGTAGCACCTTCCTAGCATCTACCAGTAGCACCTTCCTAGCATGGACCAGTAGCACCTTCCTAGCATGGACCAGTAGCACCTTCCTAGCATGGACCAGTTGCACCTTCCTAGCATGGATCAGTAGCACCTACCTAGCAAGGACCAGTTGCACCTTCCTTGCATGGACCAGTAGCACCTTCCTAGCATGGACCAGTAGCACCTTCCTAGCATGGACCAGTTGCACCTTCCTAGCATGGACCAGTAGCACCTTCCTAGCATGGAAAAGAAGCACCGGCCTAGCATGGACCAGTAGCACCTTCCTAGCATGGACCAGTAGCACCTTCCTAGCATGGACCAGTTGCACCTTCCTAGCATGGACCAGTAGCACATTCCTAGCATGGACCAGTTGCACCTTCCTAGCATGGACCAATAGCACCTTCCTAGTATGGACCAGTAGCACCGGCCTAGCATGGACCAGTTGCACCTTCCTAGCATGGACCAGTAGCACATTCCTAGCATGGACCAGTTGCACCTTCCTAGCATAGACCAGTAGCACCTTCCTAGCATGGACCAGTAGCACCTTCCTAGCATGGACCAGCAGCACGGCCTAGCATGGACCAGTAGCACCTTCCTATCATGGACCAGTAGCACCTTCCTAGCATGGACCAGTAGAACCTTCCTAGCATGGACCAGTAGCACATTTCTAGCATGGACCAGTAGCACCTTCCTAGCATGGACCAGTTGCACCTTCCTAGCATGGACCAATAGCACCTTCCTAGCATGGACCAGTAGCACCGGCCTAGCATGGACCAGTTGCACCTTCCTAGCATGGACCAGTAGCACATTCCTAGCATGGACCAGTTGCACCTTCCTAGCATAGACCAGTAGCACCTTCCTAGCATGGACCAGTAGCACCTTCCTAGCATGGACCAGTAGCACGGCCTAGCATGGACCAGTAGCACCTTCCTATCATGGACCAGTAGCACCTTCCTAGCATGGACCAGTAGAACCTTCCTATCATGGACCAGTAGCACATTTCTAGCATGGACCAGTAGCACCTTCCTAGCATGGACCAGTAGCACCTTCCTAGCATCTACCAGTAGCACCTTCCTAGCATGGACCAGTAGCACCTTCCTAGCATGGACCAGTAGCACCTTCCTAGCATGGACCAGTTGCACCTTCCTAGCATGGACCAGTAGCACCTTCCTAGCAAGGACCAGTTGCACCTTCCTAGCATGGACCAGTAGCACCTTCCTAGCATGGACCAGTAGCACCTTCCTAGCATGGACCAGTTGCACCTTCCTAGCATGGACCAGTAGCACCTTCCTAGCATGGACCAGAAGCACCTTCCTAGCATGGACCAGTAGCACCTTCCTAGCATGGACCAGTAGCACCTTCCTAGCATGGACCAGTTGCACCTTCCTAGCATGGACCAGTAGCACATTCCTAGCATGGACCAGTTGCACCCTCCTAGCATGGACCAGTAGCACCTTCCTAGCATGGACCGGTAGCACCGGCCTAGCATGGACCAGTTGCACCTTCCTAGCATGGACCAGTAGCACATTCCTAGCATGGACCAGTTGCACCTTCCTAGCATGGACCAGTAGCACCTTCCTAGCATGGACCAGTAGCACCTTCCTAGCATGGACCAGTAGCATCTTCCTAGCATGGACCAGTAGCACCTTCCTAGCATGGACCAGTAGCACGGCCTAGCATGGACCAGTAGCACCTTCCTATCATGGACCAGTAGCACCTTCCTAGCATGGACCAGTAGCACCGGCCTAGCATGGACCAGTAGCACCTTCCTAGCATGGACCAGTAGCACCGGCCTAGCATGGACCAGTAGCACCGGCCTAGCATGGAACAGTAGCACCGGCCTAGCATGGACCAGTAGCACCGGCCTAGCATGGACCATTAGTACCGGCCTAGCATGGACCAGTAGCACCGGCCTAGCATGGACCAGTAGCACCTTCCTAGCATGGACCAGTAGCACATTCCTAGCATGGACCAGTTGCACCTTCCTAGCATGGACCAGTAGCACCTTCCTAGCATGGACCAGTTGCACCGGCCTAGCATGGTCCAGTAGCACTGGCCTAGCATGGACCAGTAGCACCGGCCTAGCATGGACCAGTAGCACCGGCCTAACATAGGCTAGTAAGCGCTTTCTAGCATGATCCAGCATGAAATATTATAAGAAATTTTATGAGAAATGTTACACTGTCAGCAGTGTTACTCAACACTGTCAGCAGTGGCACTCAACACTGTCAGCAGTGTCATTCAACACTGTCAGCAGTGTCACTCAACACTGTCAGCAGTGTTACTCAGTAATGTTAGCGGTGTTACTCAACGCTACCAACAATGTTACTCAACACTGTCTGCAGTGTTACTCAACACTGTCAGCAGTGTCACTCAGCACTGTCAGGAGTGTCACTCAACACTGTCAGCAGTCACTCAACACTGTCAACAGTCACTCAACACTGTCAGCAGTGTTACTCAACACTGTCAGCAGTGTCATTCAACACTGTCAGCAGTGTCACTCAACACTGACAGCAGTGTTACGCAACATTGTCAGCAGTGTTACTCAATACTGTCAGCAGTGTTACTCAATACTGTCAGCAGTGCTACTCAACCCTGTCAGCAGTGTTATTCAACACTGTCAGCAGTGTTACTCAACACTGTCAGCAGTGTCACTCAACACTGTCAGCAGTGTTATTCAACATTGTCAGCAGTGTTACTCAATACTGTCAGCAGTGTTACATAACACTGTCAGCAGTGCTACTCAACCCTGTCAGCAGTGTTATTCAACACTGTCAGCAGTGTTACTCAACACTGTCAGCAGTGTCACTCAACACTGTCAGCAGTGTTACTCAACACTGTCAGCAGTGTTACTCAACACTGTCAGCAGTGTTACTCAACACTGTCACTCAACACTGTCAGCAGTATCACTCAACACTGTCAGCAGTGTTACTCAACACTGTCAGCAGTGTCACTCAACACTGTCAGCAGTGTCACTCAACTCTGTCAGCAGTGTTACTCAACACTGTCAGCAGTGTTACTCAACACTGTCAGCAGTGTTACTCAACGCTGTCAGCAGTGTTGCTCAACACTGTCAGCAGTGTTACTCAACACTGCTAGCAGTGTCACTCAACAGTGCCAGCAATGTCACTCAACACTGTCAGCAGAGTTACTCAACACTGTCAGCAGTGTCACTCAACAGTGTCTGCAGTGTTACTCAACAGTGTCAGCAGTGTCACTCAACACTGTCAGCAGTGTTACTCAACACTGTCAGCAGTGTTACTCAACACTGTCAGCAGTGCTACTCAACACTGTCAGCAGTGTCACTCAACAATGTCAGCAGTGTTACTCAACACTGTCAGCAGTGCTACTCAAGAATGTCAGCAGTGTTACTCAACATTGTCAGCAGTGTTACTCAACACCGTCAGCAGTGTCACTCAACATTGTCAGCAGTGTTACTCAACACCGTCAGCAGTGTCACTCAACACTGTTAGCAGTGTCACTCAACACTGTCAGCAGTGTTACTCAACACTGTCAGCAGTGCTACTCAACAGTCAGCAGTGCTACTCAACACTGTCAGCAATGTCACTCAACACTGTCAGCAGTGTCACTCAACACTGTCAGCAGTGTCACTCAACACTGTCAGCAGTGTTACTCAGCCTTAATCTTAATTTCCTGCTCTTATTGGCTGAATTACGTTTAGGTTTCGTCCTATTCCTGTGATTGGTTAGTTTTCCTTGTTTTCAAGGTGTCTCATTGGTTGACGTGCTCCTGAAGTTCTGTGATTGGCTGGTTGTCACTCACAGAGTGTGGACTCCCTCCTGAGTGCTTCCGTCATTCACTCGTGGTTGTAATAGCTCCTCTCCGCTCGTTTAGTCCTCTCAGTTCCGGGTTTTTCCGGCTTTGCGTAATTGTCGGAGACGCCGTCGTCAATTATTACGTAACAGCTCTAAAAATATACCTTGCAGACCTTGGAACGTATACTGAGCTTGATTAACTTTACTGCATGGTTAAGTTCATTATATCAAGGTTAAGTTCACTACACCAAGGTTAGGTTCACTACACCAAGGTTAATTTCACTATACCGTGGTTAAGTTCACTACACCATGATTAAGTTCACTACACCATGGTTAAATTCAGTACACCATGGTTAAGTTCAGTACACTATGGTTAAGTTCAGTACACTATGGTTAAGTTCAGTACACTATGGTTAAGTTTAGCACACCATGGTTAATTTCAGCACACCATGGTTAAGTTCAGCACACCATGGTTAAGTTCTGCACACCATGGTTAAGTTCACTACACGATGATTAAGTTCACTACATCATGGTTAAATTCAGCACACCATGGTTAAGTTCAGTACACTATGGTTAAGTTCAGTACACCATGGTTAAGTTCAGCACACTATGGTTAAGTTCAGCACACCATGGTTGATTTCATTACACCATGTTTAAGTTCACTACACCATGGTTAAATTCGCTACACCATGATTAAGTTCAGTACACTATGGTTAAGTTCACTATACCATGATTAAGTTCAGTACACCATGGTAAAGTTCACTATACCATAATTAAGTTCAGTACACCATGGTTAAGTTCACCACGGCAGTGTTAAGTTCACTACAGCAATGTTAATTTCACTACAGTAAGGGAAAGTTCACTATAGTAAAGTTCACTACAACAGTCTTAAGTTCACTACAGAAGAGTAAAGTTCACTACAGCAGAGTAAAGTTCACTACAGCAGAGTAAAGTTCACTAAAGAACTAGTAAGTTCATTACTGTAGAGTTGCACTACAATTTTAAAATTCACTACATCATAGTTTAGTTCACTACTGCAAGGTTAAGTTCGATATATCATTATTAAGTTCAGTACACTAGCTCAGTTCAGTTCGCTAGTTTAATCCTATTTTCTCTCCACTATGGTCAAGTTCACTACTACATGGTCAAGTTCGCAACATCTTGGTTAAGTTCATTATTACATATTGTTAAAGTCACTACTGCAAGGCTATTTTCAATACCACTATGGTCAAGTTCACTATAACATGGTAGGTTTACTTCCGAATACACCAGTCATTACGTCAAGTTCACAGCGTAAATTTTTAGTTTACTGCGCACCTCCATATGCATCCTGTGGAGGGTAGGGCAAGTACATATGGATACACAAAAGGCCTAGGAACTAGGCTCCGAAAGTGTTTACAGAAAGATTTATATCTACAGTCCACTTATCTGTTGCAAGAAAATTTAGGAAGTTTGCTTAATGTTCCTGGTATCTTATTTTTGTAATAAGATATCTTGACATACTATGTCTATATTCCTCAATAAATGGACAATTAAGCACATAGTGTTCAAAATAGTGTCTATAGCGCTGGCCACATAACTTTGCATTTGGCTAGATCATCATCTGTGTGTCTGCCAAACTGCCAGAAGCACTTGTAACCAAGCTTAAGCCTGGCTACCACATCATTGCAGATTGTTCCATAAACGTACTTATACCCACTATGTTACCATAGTGGGTTTTAGAGCTGCTAAGGCTTCTAACTCCGTTCCTATAATATTGTTTCATTATTTACTTCTTTCCTAATATTATTCCTAATGCTAAACACAGGCACACCAAAGTTATATTCTACATTTTCTTTCAGGGCACTTTTTTGGCTAACGTATTAACTTTATCATGAAGGAGTAGTCCAATGTGTGATGGAATCCATAATAATTGTACATTAATTCCCCTTTCCCGGATATTTTAGTATCTATACCTGGCTTCTCCAGTGAGTATGTTGTTAGTCATTATATGAGTCAAGAGCCTTTAATGATGACACAGAATCAGTAATAATCAGAGGGTCAAGCTCAGTGTCACAGGTTAACTTTAGTGGAGATAAAAGATATCATATAGTCTTTACCCAGGTAGATCTGTTAGTGACTTGATAAAGTCCAATGTGTGGGTGAAACGTAATCAATAAAGGATCATATTATTCTGCATTTGTGTTTATTTCTCCTTGTTAACTTTAGTGCCATTAAGATGACAAACAATTCAGTTTGTATTGTAGACGTCCAGTTGTCAATTCTTGTGTCTAACTCAACATAATTCCTATCGTTCTTAAACAGGGAAGTGACAACGAGAGCAGATGCAGCCCTGTCAGTAGATTCCTGCTTAGATCCATCACTGTATATAACTTGCGATAAATTGTTACTAACAGTTAGGTGAGAAATTTATTCTTGAGCAATTGCTTTTACAAGTGATTTAAGGAAGAGATTATTAGTAATGAGTTTCCTGGGAGTGGCTTGCAGGTATGTGATATTAAATGAACATATCTTCCATGGAGGGGTGAAATGCTTGTGTTGTCTACAGTGATACAGTTCGTACAGGTTATAAAACTTAATATAAATGCATGTTGTCACAACCCATTTCCATCCATGTGTATGTATTTACTTCTAGACGTTGAGTAAGATTCGTAGTGACATTTCCATTTCTTTCACCTAAAATTGACTAAGGGTAAATCCTTAGTTGCTTTGTCACGCCTTTTTTTTCCTTCACATTTCTATCTAGGATCTTTCCTTCCCCAACGCTTGCCTCTGCTTTACTCAACCTCACTGTCCTCTTAATTATATCTGTTGTCTGTTGCTGTGTGGATTCCTTTGTACGTCTTCCTATTGGTGGATTATAGAACCAGTGACAGCGAGCGCCGTATCGAGCTCTTTGTACGGTACAGTGTAGGGGGTTTGGTGAGGGCCCGGCCCCAAGGAATAAATTTTAATCTTGTTCGACGGGGGAATCAGCATTCCAGCAACTCGATTATGTATTCATCAAGGGGAAAACAACCATTAATTATTTGATGCTAGAGGCAACGAACCCACACACAGATGGCCAAAACACACGAAACAATGCAAGGCTATATTCTAACAGATGTTTCGCTCTCTGAAAACTTTAATCAAGTCATGAATTGATGAAATTCCACGTGAGCCCAAAAGGCAACCCAAGACAGATCTCAAAAGAGTGTTTTCAAAGTCAGTTATTAATACCATATGTGTTTACCCATAACAGGTGTTTTGTTTTAAAAAATTTTTCTAATAATAATAATAATAATAATAATAAAAAATAATAATAATAATAATAATAAAAATAAAATAAAAATAATAATAAATTTAACTTTTATTTTCCTATTTAAAAAAGTCCCCCCTTTATTCATTGCCGAAACTATTTGGTTTTAAAACTGGTCGTTCACTAAAACATGACTTAATAAAACATATATATTTTATACAACATACATAATATATAATATTAGAATATATAGGGGGTGGTAAGGGGGGAAAAATTTTCAAACAGCCTCAGGGGGAACCTTGAGTTTTCCCCGAAGCAAATTTATTCTTTTCTCTGAATGGGGACAGTTCTAGAGGTGGTACCTCTTTATGTCCTTCTTCAGGTCCCATGCGTCACTCACACCTCACTTCCGCCTATAATATAATGTCTTTCACCTCTGTTGTTAAAGTGATCAAGGTCCCAGGACCCCAAACGTTTTTAATAAATATGTCATAGTGTTTGCCCTTACGGTCTTGTCTAAACCAACTTGTCGGTATTTATTACCAAGGTTTATGCCAGACAACACAACACACACCACACACACACACACACACACACACACACACACACACACACATTTATATATATATATATATATATATAGATATATCTATATATAAATATATATATATATATATATTGCAATAAGATCACAGTAAAACAGAGTCGATTTTAGAATATGCAATAAACAAACCACTGTGAAAGAATAGAGAATTCCAAGCGCTTTGTGACTATACATTATCAATGAACATTGTTCCTTGATAATGTGAGAGTAGTCACGAAAGCGCCTTGCGGAATTTTCAATTCTTTCACAGTAGTTGTTTTGCATATTTATATTATATAATATATATATATATATATTATATATATATATATTATATATATATAATATATTATATATCTATATAGAAGATATATATATTATATATTATATATTATATATATATTTATATATATATACTAATATATATATGTCGTGCGATATGGTAAAACTGCCGTCAATTCGCCAAGAAATTATTTAAAATTAAGTTCTTTATGAAATTTTCTCTTATACGGCCTTTAACGATATATTTTTTTCATTACTGTTCAATGTAAAAAAAATTTAATTTTGCACTAAATGTATCTTAGACAACTTACCTCTAACCTTATTATACCAAGTGCAATTTAGTTTAGCCCATAACCCAAACTAAATATATTTTAGATTTGTTCAATAATTTAAAAACTAAACAAAACACAATGAAATATATTTTTTTCATTTCGTCTCTCGACCTGCCGGGGAGGAGGACGCCTTCTACAGGTTCTCTTGCACGCCACCTTGCCCCGGGTGAGCGAGGGAAAAAAGCTTTAGCCACCAAGAACTGGCGGACCTACTGCTACCGGCGCATAAATATCTGTCTGCCATTGAGCTGCCCGTTAGAGGACTTTAAGCAACGACACGAGGAACGTTCTCCTCCAAACAATTATCAGGGACTGTTATGGCCATCCCCAATGAAAGCGCTGTATGGTGTGGCACTGAACGGTATGTCAAGGTCGGGTCTTCGTGAAGCTTCATGAGGGCTGTC
Organism: Cherax quadricarinatus; assembly: GCF_026875155.1. Taxonomy (NCBI): domain Eukaryota; kingdom Metazoa; phylum Arthropoda; class Malacostraca; order Decapoda; family Parastacidae; genus Cherax; species Cherax quadricarinatus. The sequence continues at coordinate 32,073,928 of NC_069423.1, read as the reverse complement.
CCTGGACTTCTCTTCTACCATCGTCGACGATTCCAAGAAAGGCGGCTGAGTATCAAACACGGAGCTGCCGAAGTATGCTTGCATGATGTGTCTACGTATTTTACATTTGGGTGAAGGTAAGGAATGCTACTTTTGAGGCCACCGCCTACAGCCTACAAGATGTGCCTTCATGTGGTTATGGCGACTGTACACTCGACGAGCATGGGAATGTGGAGGAGACGGCCCTTATGAGGGATGACGCGAGGATCCTTCAACACTGGAAAATGACCTGAGCGAGACCGATACATCATATGTTACATGGCATAACCATAGAAACAAGGTTTTTGCTACACTATGCGTGGGTGGGGCGAGGAAGACGTGCGTTTATGTGACTTTTATGAGCACATGGTGGCCCCCCACAATGCCCAGGAGACAGGGCCCTAGGCGTCAGGAGACGCCTTCTGTGGATACGCCCATTCATTCGAAGCCACGGATGTTGTGACGTGTGTGGGGTGAGTGGAAAGCCGGGGTACAGGCCTAGGAGTGAGGAGGTAGACAGGGCAGAGGGGGCTTTTGCGAGACGTGTGTTACATACCAGTGCGAAACGGGGGGGGAGGGAAAATGCTGTCAGAACAGACCGTTGATAATGCCAGAGTTCAGCTCAGGACGGGATTTTGGAGGCTGTGCTGGAAGGCTTTTTTGGATGAGTCGGAGGCATGGAAGTGTTGTGGAAAGTGATGTGACGGTCAGGTGATATGACAAGGTGATGGATTGACGAAGCAGGCGTAAGGAAGACTTGAGTGAGGACGTTTCGAAAGTAGCAGAGAGCAATGTGGTGGTGGAGGTCCATCAAGAAGATGGTGGTGCCAGAAGAAATGTGTGTAGAGGGTAGCTCCCGCCCCAAGAAATCAGCGGGGGCATCGAATGGACGAAGTCTCCACACCAGCGCCCAGAGGCCTGGCGGAAGAAGATGTGCGGCCAGCACCCTTGTGGCTATAGCAAAGGCAAGTCGGGAGGAGGGGGGGGCAATGCCGGAAGCTGCGTGGGGGGAAGGGACAGTGGGGGGTGGGTGGGGGTTGGGGGGCAGGAACGAGGGATTGATAGAGAGAGAACCGAGACCTATTGAAAGGAGGACCAAGTAAGCCTCAGCGGCACAGGGCGTGGTAATGCCGCCATTCTTGTAAAATTCAGGTGTGTAACTTTCAAAGTAAAACGGGTTCTTTAAAACCGAGGTCATAAGCAGGGTATGGTTAGAGTGGGTTTTGAGGAGATTTAGTATGGATGTCTGTGTTTTGCCCAGGAACATAACCATAGGTTAGGATGGGAGTTGTTGTTGAAAGGTTATAGGTTGTTTACATGTGATGCTTTGAGGTTGAAAGGAGGTGGTGGCTGTGGCGGTAAAGGGAGACCATCCTTTGCAGTATCCTTGGGTTGGGAGGAAGGGGGGGGTGGGGGTGGGAGGGTTGTCAGGGTGGATGGGTTTTGGTGGGGCCAGGAGGGGTAGTTTGTTTAGGTGTGCTACATGCCAGCAACTAGTAACATAGAGTGACAGGTGCGATTTTGTACGCGGGGAGGTTCTGCGTATATCACTTGCGAGGTTTACCTGCCTTTTTTACGGTGATTGGTGGGGTGGATTGTGTCATTAGGAAGGGTGATGTGGCTTTCCGAGGGGGGCGGGTTATGTTTGGTGGGTTCTGGGGATGTTTTGCGCGATGTTGGAGGGTAGATGTGGTGGCGAAGTAGTGCCCCGGAAGCTAGGGGCTACCTATGGGAGTGAGCACACTTTTATTCAGTAGGGGATATGAGCGCACGCGTTATATAGGATTTATGTTAGGCCAGGGCCCTAGCGATGTGGTGAGGGGAGGACTGATCCATGTGGGTTTTTCTGATCATCGTTGCCTGTTGTGCCCCAGATTTGAGGGTAGTGGCTCCATAGTGAGAGTTGTATGCAGCGGATACTGGAAATTAAATGTGAGGCTACTTAGGGAAAGAGGGTGACCCTACGGGGTTTGAAGATTTGGTGGAAATCTTTTTGGCGAGACTAGGAATATGGAAATGGACTTTGCTGGATTGCGTGCGGAAAATGAGGGTTAAAGTTGAAATTGCGAAAATTTTTTAAATGTACGGGCCGTAAGGGATGCCTAGGTGGAGCTATGGCCTACAAATTATCTTGAGGGTCAGTTAAAATTGACTGTTATGGCATGGAGGAACGGGTGGGGCAGAGTGGGACATGGAACGTTTGCGGAAATAGGTTGGGGAAATTCACAATGAAAAATTTGAGGCAATTCGAGTTAGGGCCGGGTTGGGGCTGTCTTACGGCCGGAGGATAGGCCATCGGCGTTTTGTATTAAGGAGCGCTTTTAAGGACCGGCAGGGCGAAGACCTCCTTGGCGTATTATTGAGGCAGGTACCAGGGGGGGGGGTGGCCTTTGAGGAGGGTCAGCGTCAAGGCCTATCCACCACGGCAAATATTAGTTTGTATCAGATTTATTGTTTAGGGAGAAGTGGAGGAGGGTTGGCGGGGGCGGGAGTGGGTGAGGGACGGTTTGTGGGGATATGCAAGGGGTTTAATAGGGTATTAAGTGAGCAGCCGACAGTGACAAGAATCAAGGGTAGTATTATGTAGAGGAGGTGGGAGGAGGCAGAAGTTATGTTTTTGGATGTGCCCAGGGTAAAACCCCAGGCCATAGACGGATACCAACCGATTTTTATTGGTATCATTGGGGGGTGCTCGGCATTGTCTGCGTGGGGGTTTTGAATTGTATGTTAAGTAGTGGGAGGAGGATGGGGAACTCACAAAAGAAGGGTTGGTCACGGTTTTAGTGCCCAAAAAGAAGGAATGCCGAGTTAATGAATTACCGTGCGCATTACGTTAATGTGCTCGGGGATCAGGATTTTTGCTAAGGTTTTGGCGGCAACAGATGAGGAAAGTGCTTGGGTTAGCTGCTTACATAGGGCGACAGTTTGGGAATTCCGGCGAAGAAGGATGAGGGATATGGAATGGACATGGTTTGATAGGGATTTTCCTAGAGAGATGTACGGGAGGGGCCGGAATACTAGGTTTAGATTGGGAGTGATGGCTTATTGAATTGCTGCGACCAGAGATTTCTTACGGGTTTGCTTTTAGAGAGGTTGGGGTTTCGGGAGGGGGTAGTTAGTGAGGTGGCGTGAACACCCTGTATGATGGGGCCAGAGGTGGAGGCGTACAGCGTCATATGGGAGGTTGCGGTGAAAGTGTACCAATGGAGAGAGGTTTGAGGCAGGGCTGTCCGATGTCACAGCTGCTCTTTGCGTGTGTGCCAGAATCCTTTTGATGGGTCTGTTGAGAGGGTAATGAACAATCAGGAGATGGACAGGGGGGTTGCCCAAAGGGGGGCATCGGTTGGATATGTGGCTGATATACCTTTTTGCTAAGGGTGAAGGAGGCGTTAAGGAGGCGTGGGTTTGTTTAGGAGTGATTCAGTATGTTTGGTCTGAATACCCTGTGAATGAGAGTTAATACGGTGATGAAATCAAGGTACTAGAGGTCGGTAATTGGATAGGGGGGGGCCTTGGGGAAAGGGTTAGGATGGACAGTGGTTGACAGAAACAAGGTATGTGGGATTGGTATTTGGCGGAAGTGCAGGCATGCAGAAGGGTAAAATCGGAGTCTGTCACGGGTTAAGGTTTTAAGTAGACTAGGAGGTTTAAGTCGAAGGGAGTTAGCTTTAATCAGGGGTAGTGGTGGTAAATTCACTTGTTGTAGCCAAGGTATGGGGGGTGGGGTTGTCCCCGGTGCAGAGGTTTTTTCCCTTCGAGGTACGAGATATTGTGGAAACTGCCAGAGGAGGGTGCACCCCAGACGTTGTGTGGGGATTTGGGGGGCTAATGGCTTAAGTCAGGAGGTAGTTATGCCGGTGTTCGGACGCGGGGGTTTCGGTTTGTTGCATTCGGACTGAAGGCGTAATGGCCTCTGTATATCTTCACGTGGATGACTCGAGGGAAGGGGGTGTGAGGGAGCCGTAAAGTAGGAAGAGTTAGTGGAGGCGGCACGTAAATGGTGGTAGTGGGAAGCGAATTGAGGGTTTGTTGAAGATATGTTGAGATTTTTATTGACAGTGCAACAGGTGGATATAAAATCAATAGTGAAACGGTGTTGGTGAGGGTCGTGAAAGGTCAAGGAAATTATGCCAAGGGGTAGCCGTGTATTCCAACGTATGATTGGGGGGCTTATTTGGGAAAGACTCTTAGTAAGCCTTCGACCGATACCGGCCCCCTAGAGTAAGAGAATTAGAAATATAGGTTTATCATGGGGATTCTGGCTTCCAAGGAGGCTGTTACGTCGTATTGGGGTTTGTGAAGAGGCTTTTTGTCAGGTTTTTGCTGGTGATGTTATGAAACGGCGTTTCTGTGGTCTTTTTTTGTACTCCTTGGAGGGGTGTGAGATCATGGTGGGTGGGGTTATCAGACTGTTGGGGGGGGGGTCGTTTGCCGCTTTTTTAAGGGCCTTTACTACTAGATGTAAGGGGAGTGCCTAGGGATGTTGGAAGGGCTATAATGGCTATATCATAGTGTAAAATAATGGATTAGTGGACATTTCAAGGGCGACTGAGGGGATTATTAAGGGGTGATATGAGGATAAAAGCGTTGGCGGCCAGTTCTCATAGCGACGAGTGTAGCGAATAAGTTGGTTTATGGGGCGTTCTTGGCGAAATCAGTTTCCCGGAAGAGTTATTGGAATTCACTGATGGGTTCCCTTAGGCGGGCGTCCCTGAGGATGAGACAAAGGAGTGGTCTCCTTTATGGGGGGATGATCACGGGAGGGTGGGGGATGTGGTTGTTTTTGGTTTATCAGGCCCTGATGTAGTGTGTAGAGGCCAGTGGCCTCCCCCCCCCCCACACATGGGCTAGTGGAATTAGGTATGGATCGGCACTACGCCCATGTTTCGCCGAGAATGTTTGTCATAGTGAGATATAAGTGTCGGTAGTATTTTCCAGGGTTACATTTCTAAGCTGTTGGTTATGTCACTGCAGGTTTAAATTTCCTTGAAAGCCAGGATTCCGCCCCTAGGCCTTTGGATTCGCTTTTTAAGTAATTAGATTGGCCAGTTGGTATCAACACAAAATTTTTCTGAGATACGTGTCAGTTTCTTTGGAATGGCACATTACAGCAGCCTTCTTATCCTTATAAAACTACTTAGTCTTAATTTGAGTCTCGCGGTTCTTTAAATAATTTACATAGCCTTAGTATTGCCCCCCTACGTCTAATGTGGCTGTGGGTATTATCTTGCATTTTGAGTGTGGCGAACTTCACGATATTCAATGTTTTGAATGTTTGTAATTCATGGGCTTAACATTAATTTTTGATTCATATTGCGTGGTGTATATTCTTATACTTATTATCAGTGTATGCCGTATAGGAATGTCATGTTTCATATCTGTTTTAGTCTGTAAATTTTGATGTTTTTGTCTTGTTCATGCCCACTACCAATTTTGGTTTTGATGAGGTCAGGGTATACATTCATTAGGATAATTCAATGTATGTTATTTAGGAACGGGGACTGCCCTACATACGGGGGAGGGGGGGGGGTAGAATAGAGGTGGTCAGCTGTGTCTGCATTGCAATAATGAATTATTATGAAAGGGAGGGTTTATCGGTTATTGTATATGGTTGTGGGTTATGTATATGCGTTGCTAATATAGCCTTGATCTATGGTGTTCTTTAAAATGTACCGGGGATTGTGTTATAGAGGTTTTGTAATATCTAGCCCCTATGGTTTTTAATTTGATACTATTATCATTATTGTATTTGCTCTGTTTTAAATAAAAAAAAAAAAAAAATTATGTATCAGGGTTTGGGTTTTTAAACCCTTTAATGTACCAAGGTTTGTTATATAAAATTGTTTTGCGGTTATTTTATGTATTGGATGTTACATGTATGTTGTTCTGTTTTCTGTAAGCAGAATTATTGTATTGGGAGGCGTTAACATATTTAATAATATTAAAATACAGTTTCTCTATTGTTATTGATGCATAAGGAATCATACGTTCTATCGAATTCCTATTGGTTAGGATATAATCGTAACATAACTTACCAATACTTTGTACCTGTCATATGCGGGTATGTTAGGAGTTTCTGTCTTGCTTTTGTAGTTGTTATGGTAGCTTTGGTTAGGGTCTTTTTACTTACTGACCAGATGTGTAGTATCTTTATTGTATGTTAAAGGTGCGTTATGGTTTTAGTCGTGCTATGAAAATTTCACTTTTTAGCTTGTGATGATTGCCTACATTTGTAATGTTGTTTTTGTTGTGATGCGACATGCTCAGGTCTCCAATCTTTATATTGTTAAAACTATGCTAAAGTTTCATTTTGGTGTGTTGTCGTTTGGGCTACAATGGCTTGGGGCGGCCAACTATTAATGACTGTTTTTATACATTAGTGAGGTTTGCCTCAGCGGTGTATTGTTTGCGATAACAAGATGTTATAATGCTTGTTCCCGCCAGGAATAACCCTGGCCGGGCTACTAGCTAGTCAAAAGAATGTTTTGTATTCCTGCCCTACTTGATTATGCATTCATTTGCTATTTTATATGGATTTTTCTAATAAAAATTTATAAAAAAAAAAATAAAATCTGTCATAGTGTTAGCCTTACGTGTCTTTCTAATAAACCAACTTGTCGCGAATTTATTTACCAAGGTTTATGCCTGGAACACACACACACACACACACACACACAACACATCTATATATATACTATATATATTTATTATATATATATATATAGATAATATATATATATAATCTATATATATATATATATTATATATATATAGATATTTGATATATATATATATATATATAGATGCAATAAGATCACAGTAAAAAGGTGGATTTTCTATGACTATGCAAAACAACCACTGTGCAAGAATAGGAGAAATTCCAAGCGCTTTCGTGACTACACATTATCAAGGAACATTGATTCCTTGATAATGTGAGTAGTCACGACAAGCGCTTGGAATTTCTCTATTCTTTCACAAGTAGTTGGTTGTGCATGTATATATATATATATCACTATATATATATATATATTATATTTATATATATATATATTATATATATATATATATATTATATTATATATATATTTATATATATATTATTATATATATATATATGTCGCTGCGAATATGTAAACCTGGTCAATTAGCCAAGGAAACTTATTTAAAATTAAGTTCTTTATGAAAATTTTCTCTTAACGTTTTTAAAGAAATATTTTTTTCATTAATGTTAGTCGATAAAAAAATTTAATTTTGCCCCATAAAAGTATCTTAGACAACTTACCTAACTTATTATCAACAAGCCTGCATTTAGTTTAGGCCCATAACCCAAGCTAAATATATTTTAGATTTTGTTTACAATAATTTAATACTACAAAAACCACCAGTGAAATATATTTTTTTTCGTTAGGATTCAGAATGATTTTGGTGAAATTAATTGCCTACACAATTTTCACTTGTCCTATATGGCCAAGAATGACCGTTGTCTCCTATTTAAGCCAAGATCGAAAGTTGCCTGCCTAATTCGGCCACCACGACATATATATATCAATATATATATTATATATATATATATATAAATATATATATATATATATATATATAGATAACTATTATATATATATATATATATATTCATAGGTACTGCAATTATGTTCCATGAAGCGGTAAACCCATATGTCTGGCCCCTTCAACCAAGAAGTAGTGAGAATAGGAACAAACCTTGACTTTCTGGACGCCACTGGTCTCCCACGACAACATCTGGCGACAAAAAAAAATGATAATAAGAAATTTAAGGCTAAGATAATGATAGTGATTGTTGCCAATGACAGAGTAAGATAATCTAGTGTTACAATTGCAAGATCAAGTATTTACGCCCCCCCCCCCCCCCCCCCCCCCCCCCCCCCCCCCCCCCCCCCCCCCCCCCCCCCCCCCCCCCCCCCCCCCCCCCCCCCCCCCCCCCCCCCCCCCCCCCCCTGCCCCCCTAAGACAATGATAGTTGTTAGTGCAAGATAGTGTTAGGTGTAAGCTAATGATGTTTTAGCGTAAGGATGATGATAGTATTAATGAAAACATTATACAAGACAATACAAGTATCAAACACAATAAATGTAAGAGCCGGGGAGGAGGAGGGCAAATTGAGGAGCTGGGTAAAACTGGGTAAACTGATAACTGGGGAAAACTAGGACGAGGGGGAAAAATACAGATGGGAGGGGAAAGGGACCTGCAGGTTACGATACAAATTGCCTTCGACAACTCTAGATTTTGGGCCCCCCCCCCCCCCCCCCCCCCTCCCCCCCCCCCCCCCCCCCCCTCCCCCCCCCCCCCCCCGCCCCCCCCCCCCCCCCTACTAACAAAAAAGAGGAAAATGATCAAAGACACGAGTTTGTTGTTAATGTTGAGATTATCTGTTGAGCGAAGCTGAGACATCACTTATTGTTCTTACCCAGTAATAATAACATATTGTTTATGGTAATTGTGATAACTACCGTTCTTGTAAAAGTAATAACAGTGGGTTTGGTAACAGTGATAACATGGTCGTTCTGGTAATAGCGATAACATTGTGCTTCTGGTAATAGTGATAATACTCTGGTTTAATAACAACTGGTTCTTGTAATAGTAATAACAACTGACTCTTGCAATAGACATCATTGCCCCGTGCAAAAAATGGCATTTAAATTCTGCAATATTAATTAACATGTGCAATGGAGATAGTTATATTTTGGGACAATGGGGAATAAGTTTTTTTTTTTTTTTGGTAAGAAATCAAATAACATAATCCATACCAAGATAGCGTAGTATTTAAATCAGAATCTAACTTAGCTTACAGTGTTTTGGGTTAACTTAAATGTAAGTTAGCTTACAATAGGTCGGGTTAGAGTATGTTGGGCCTTTTTTTTTTTTTGACTATTATAAAAAAAATTCTTCACACAGGCACCAAAAATCTAAAGTTCTCCCCTACAAAAGCCACTTACTGTTGCAGAATGTACTTAATATCCCGTATTTTCCTAGCAGTCAATGTAAATTATATCGGGGATGGTACGATACCAAAATTTTTATTGATACAAATTTCAATGCCGAGGATGCGTCCTTGTTGTCTTCAGCACTCCCTCAGAACGCTGTTATTTCTAATCTCATTACCTAATATAACCTCCTACTATTGTCTTAGTCTACTTTAATATTCGAATATTATTTAAATTATTCCTATGGTATAAATCTCTCAAAATACCACTTCGAATTTAGGGTTTTGAAAAGGTTTTTCTACTGGTTTCATTAAGAAGATTAAGGGTACTATACGGTCTTAGCCATGTGACATAAACACAAGACACTGAACGTTTACAAGCAGTTTACCTGGAGTTTACCTGGAGAGAGTTTCGGGGGTCAACGCCCCCGCGGCCCGGTCTGTGACCAGGCCTCCTGGTGGATCAGCGCCTGATCAACCAGGCTGTTGCTGCTGGCTGCACGCAAACCAACGTACGAGCCACAGCCCGGCTGATCAGGAACTGACTTTAGGTGCTTGTCCAGTGCCAGCTTGAAGACTGCCAGGGGTCTGTTGGTAATCCCCTTATGTGTGCTGGGAGGCAGTTGAACAGTCTCGGGCCCCTGACACTTATTGTATGGTCTCTTAACGTGCTAGTGAACCCCTGCTTTTCATTGGGGGGGATGGTGCATCGTCTGCCAAGTCTTTTGCTTTCGTAGTGTGAGTGATTTGTGTGCAAGTTCGGTACTAGTCCCTCTAGGATTTTCCAGGTGTATATAATATGTATCTCTCCCTCCTGCGTTCCAGGGAATACAGGTTTAGAAACCTCAAGCGCCCCCAGTAATTGAGGTGTTTTATCTCCGTTATGCGGCCCTTTGAAAGTTCTCTGTACATTTTCTAGGTCGGCAATTTCACCTGCCTTGAAAGGTGCTGTTAGAGTGCAGCAATTTATTCCAGCCTAGATAGAACAAGTGCCCTGAAGAGTGTCATCATGGGCTTGGCCCTCCTTAGTTTGAAGGTTCTCATTATCCATCCTGTCATTTTTCTAGCAGATGCGATTGATAAAATGTTTATGGTCCTTGAAGGTGAGATCCTCCGACATAATCACTCCCAGGTCTTTGACGTTGGTGTTTCGCTTATTTTGGGGCCCAAAGAATTTGTTTTGTACTCTGATAAAGATTTAATTTCCTCATGTTTCCCATATCTGAGTAATTGAAATTTCTCATCGTTGAACTTCTATTGTTTTCTGCAGCCCATGAAAGATTTGGTTGATGTCCGCCTGGAGCCTTGCAGTGTCTGCAATGGAAGACACTGTCATGCAGATTCGGGTGTTCATCTGCAAGGAAGACACGGTGCTGTGGCTGACTCCTTGTCTATGTCGGATATGAGGATGAGGAAAAAGATGGGAGCTAGTACTGTGCCTTGTGGAACAGAGCTTTTCACCGTAGCTGCTTCGGACTTTATCTGTTGACGACTACTCTCTGTGTTCTGTTTTGTGAGGAAATTATAGATCCATCGACCGACTTTTCCTGTTATTCCTTTAGCACGCATTTTGTGCGCTATTACGCCATGGTCACACTTGTCGAAGGCTTTTGCAAAGTCTGTATATATTACATCTGCATTCTTTTTGTCTTCTAGTGCATTTAGGACCTTGTCGTAGTGATCCAATAGTTGAGACAGACAGGAGCGACCTGTTCTAAACCATGTTGCCTGGGTTGTGTATACTGATGGGTTTCTAGATGGGTGGTGATCTTGCTTCTTAGGACCCTTTCAAAGATTTTTATGATATGGGATGTTAGTGCTATTGGTCTGTAGTTCTTTGCTGTTGCTTTACTGCCCCCTTTGTGGAGTGGGGCTATATCTGTTGTTTTTAGTAACTGAGGGACGACCCCCGTGTCCATGCCTCCTCTCCATAGGATGGAAAAGGCTCGTGATAGGGGCTTCTTGCAGTTCTTGATGAACACAGAGTTCCATGAGTCTGGCCCTGGGGCAGAGTGCAATGGGCATGTCATTTATCGCCTGTTCGAAGTCATTTGGCGTCAGGATAACATCGGATAGGCTTGTGTTAATCAAATTTTGTGGCTCTCTCATAAAAAATTTCATTTTGATCTTCGACTCTCAGTCTGGTTAGCGGCTTGCTAAAAACTGAGTCATATTGGGACTTGAGTAGCTCACTCATTTCCTTGCTGTCATCTGTGTAGGACCCATCTTGTTTAAGTAGGGGCCCAATACTGGACGTTGTTCTCGATTTTGATTTGGCATAGGAGAAGAAATACTTTGGGTTTCTTTCGATTTCATTTATGGCTTTTAGTTCTTCCCGCGATTCCTGACTCCTAAAGGATTCTTTTAGCTTAAGTTCGATGCTTGCTATTTCTCTGACCAGTGTCTCCCTACGCATTTCAGATATATTGACCTCTTTTAGCCGCTCTGTTATTCTTTTCCGTCGCCTGTAAAGGGAGCGCCTGTCTCTTTCTATTTTACATCTACTCCTCCTTTTTCTTAGAGGAATAAGCCTTGTGCATACATCGAGTGCCACCGAGTTAATCTGTTCTAGGCATAAGTAGGTGGGGATTTTGGACACCCCATAAATTTCTACAATGGCAGCGTTACTTTTGCACACACCTAGTAAATATTGACCAGAATAACTTTATTACTAATCTATTAAGCAATTACATATATCCATGCAAGTTTTATTTGCTCGATATGTGTAACACAATAATAATAATAGTAATAATAATATCTTATTTCTACAAGTACAAGTACAAGGTATACAAGCCTAGCTGACATCAGCGACACACTGGACTATATAATACACTGCTGCGTGAGACTTGTATGGTGGACCTTCAAAAATAGTTTCGTCTTTACCATAACAGAAAACGCCGACGGCAGCTTTTAAGATTAACTAAAAAAAACTTCTAATTGTAATTTAAGGGAAAGCAACCGTTCTGGCATCATTACCGGTCACATCATGCTAAGCGGAAAGGTTGTTCACTGAAATCACAGAACGGATGGTGTTCGAACCCAAGGCAGCCAGTTTTACAACTAGCAGCCCAGTGGCAGCACTGGTCTCCTAGTTTTAAGACTGGCTTGCCCTAGGTTCGAGCCCCCTCGGTCAGTCTCTTGTTTACAATCGAGTTATTACGATTTCGTGGAACCTTCAGTGGGCTGCGACGTATGAAGACCTACCTCAGCACACTCATGGAACAAGTTAGTTTAAATAGTGCAACTAAAATGAACAGTGGATCAGCATATGAGAAAAATAATAATCTTAATTTCTACAAATACAAGGTATACAGGCTTAGCTGACATCACTGACATACTACTATATAGAAAGCCGCTTGTTATGCAGAGAATTTCAGGCAAATTAGGTCCCAGGATGAGACCCACACCAGTCGACAAGCACCCAGTACTTATTTCACTGGTAGGTGAACATGGACAGCAGGTGTCTTAAGGAAACACGTCCTAATGTTTCTACCCGTACTGGGAATCGACCCCCGGACGTCAGAGTGTGTGAGCTGAGTGCACTAGCAATCGAGCTACGGGACATTTGGTTAACAATACACTTGAAATTTATCTGGACAAAACTAATCGACCCTTTCGTCTACACTTTCTGTAGCCGACAAGGGCGAAATATAAAATTTCTAACTTGATCATAATTATACAGAATGTTAATCATCAACAAATGTCTGTTCTTAAATTTCATTGATTTTTACGTACGCAGGAATTGGTTCTTTATTTGTTATCTTATGTTAATCCGTTTTTACCCTTTAATACATAATAATGCAAAGATTCATAGTTCACTGTAAGACTGGAAGAGTTATGTTTTGGTCTTTGTTTTCAGACTGTGTATGCCATGGAAAATACCTGGAGTATCCCTGGAGAGTGTTTAAGGGGTCAACGCCCCCGCGGCCCGGTCTGAGACCAGGTCGTGACAATATTTCTATAGAAACTATGGTAAGAATTTAATATGCACCCCTTAGTAGAGCTTATACTGGCGTGCCAGACTGCTGCCACTTATCATAATTCCTGAGTATGTTCCTCTTATTCGGAGCGCTGTTTGCCGTAACCTGAAAAATTGTAATCTTCGTATCTTCATCCCAAAAAAGCATTATGAACACAACATCACTATACAAAACATGTTTAGAGTATGGTGTATTGTGTCAGAAGAGAATACACCAACTTGTGTCTTCAAAAGCTTGTTGCTTCACTGAATTGGAAAGTTACTCTGGCATGCAGTGTTCAGACATGTCTTCGCTAACCTCGCAGGGGACAATATTGGCAGAGTGGAATAATCGCTGACCGGAAAAGGAACACGTCAGAGGGTCAATGGTTTTGTTATACAACTGAAGGTTGTCGTGCCTCATCTCCCAAGTATGTCTCGCCCAGCAGTCCAGAAAAAGAGAAGCATAACGTCCACAGATAGCGGCAAGAAGAATGCTAGAAATTACAAGACAGTAATCTCATACGAGCATTCTCAAGACAAGATGACAACGGTCATCAGAAGATATGAAAGTAGACAGCATTCATTATATGTGCGATAGTCATTACCATAATAACATATAATAACGACAAACTGATGAATAAGACATGTGCAACACCTGGGTATATTTATTGTGTAGCTATCGCTGATGTTTGGACCAGCAACTAAACCGTGGGAGACGACGAGTGACTGTAAGACAGCAGGACAAGAGGAAATATAAGTCTAAACAGCAGCAGTCTGGAAGATACCAAACAAGACGAAACCAATTTTTCAGAGCGGGAGTGAACAAAAATGAATGATGCTGCTCACCGATTATGATTCTTATAATAATAATAATAATAATAATAATAATAATAATAATAATAATAATAATAATAATAATAATAATAATAATAATAATATAATAATAATAATAATAATAATAATAATAATCTTTATTTCAACAAGCGCACGTACAATAAGGAATCAGATACCTAATTTAAGGTCAGGAAGTGAGGCAAGTTTGTTTATACAGAGGATCAAACATATGACTTGATAAAAACCTGTGAAACAAAAGTGTTAGGAGAGATTCCTGGTGACGAGGTACCTCTCACCAGGTCTTTGTTTATATCACACAGAGAGAAGTGTTCCGTCAGGGTCATTACCTTGCTCAGTTTTGTCAGAGTTGCATCACCAGCTGGTTGACTCACCTCACTTGCTATCTGTCTCACCTGTAAACTGCTTGATGCTGAGTCATACACATCCAGGTTGTTACTCATTCATTCATAGTTCTCTCTGATGGTTATTCATTCATCCTTGTGATTATTGCTATGCATAGTATAAGTGGCTTTGGCATGCTGCTCTTATCTGTATTTTTTTGTACCCCTGTATGTATGCTCAAATTGTAAATAAATAAATAAATAAATAAATAAATTTATTGATAAGTGTGATTGATATACAGTAATTCTGGTGAATGATATTATACAGTAATCTTGGTGATTGATATTATACAGTAATCTTGGTGATTGATATTCGTTAATTCTTGTTATTCATTGATCCAAATTTCTTAAATAATTTTCTGCCTCTACAGTCATTTATAGTTTATGTTGCTTTTACAATCACACAATCAGTTGTAATTTATGTTGCTTCTACAATCACACAATCAGTTGCAATTTATGTTGCTTCTACAATCGCACAATCAGTTGTAATTTATGTTGCTTCTACAATCACACAATCAGTTGTAGTTTATGTGGCTTCTACAATCACACAATCAGTTGTAGGTTATGTTGCTTCTACAATCACACAATCAGTTGTAATTTATGTTGCTTCTACAATCACACAATCAGTTGTAGTTTATGTTGCTTCTACAATCACACAATCAGTTGTAGGTTATGTTGCTTCTACAATCACACAATCAGTTGTAATTTATGTTGCTTCTACAATCACACAATCAGTTGCAATTTATGTTGCTTCTACAATCACACAATCGGTTGTAGTTTATGCTGCTTTTACAATCACACAATCAGTTGTAATTTATGTTGCTTCTACAATCACACAATCAGTTGCAATTTATGTTGCTTCTACAATCACACAATCAGTTGCAGTCTGTTTTTTCTACAATCACACAATCAGTTGTAGTTTATGTTGCTTCTACAATTACACAATCGGTTGTAGTTTATGTTGCTTCTACAATTACACAATCGGTTGTAGTTTATGTTGCTTCTACAATTACACAAACGGTTGTAGTTTATGTTGCTTCTACAAAATTTCACAATCAGTTGTAGCTTATGTTGCTTCTTACAATCACACAATCAGTTGTAGTTTATGTTGCTTCTACAATTACACAATCGGTTGTAGTTTATGTTGCTTCTACAATTACACAATCAGTTGTAGCTTATGTTGCTTCTACAATCACACAATCGGTTGTAGTTTATGTTGCTTCTACAATTACACAATCAGTTGTAGCTTATGTTGCTTCTACAATCACACAATCGGTTGTAGTTTATGTTGCTTCTACAATTACACAATCAGTTGTAGCTTATGTTGCTTCTACAATTACACAATCAGTTGTAGCTTATGTTGCTTCTACAATTACACAATCAGTTGTAGCTTATGTTGCTTCTTTCAATCACACAAACAGTTGTAGTTTATGTTGCTTCTACAATCACACAATCGGTTGTAGTTTATGTTGCTTTACAATTACACAATCAGTTGTAGCTTATGTTGCTTCTACAATCACACAATCAGTTGTAGTTTATGTTGCTTCTACAATCACACAATCGGTTGTAGTTTATGTTGCTTCTACAATTACACAATCAGTTGTAGCTTATGTTGCTTCTACAATCACACAATCGGTTGTAGTTTATGTTGCTTCTACAATCACACAATCAGTTGCAGTCTGTTTCTTCTACAATCACACAATCGGTTGTAGTTTATGCTGCTTTTACAATCACACAATCAGTTGTAATTTATGTTGCTTCTACAATCACACAATCAGTTGCAATTTATGTTGCTTCTACGATCACACAATCGGTTGTAGTTTATGTTGCTTCTACAATTACACAATCAGTTGTAGTTTATGTTGCTTCTACGATCACACAATCGGTTGTAGCTTATGTTGCTTCTACAATTACACAATCAGTTGTAGTTTATGTTGCTTCTACGATGACACAATCGGTTGTAGTTTATGTTGCTTCTACAATCACACAATCAGTTGCAATTTATGTTGCTTCTACAATCACACAATCGGTTGTAGTTTATGTTGCTTCTACAATCACACAATCAGTTGCAGTCTGTTTCTTCTACAATCACACAATCAGTTGTAGTTTATGTTGCTTCTACAATCACACAATCGGTTGTAGTTTATGTTGCTTCTACAATTACACAATCAGTTGTAGCTTATGTTGCTTCTACAATCACACAATCAATTGTAGCTTATGTTGCTTCTACAATCACACAATCAGTTGTAGTTTATGTTGCTTCTAGAATCACACAATCAGTTGTAGCTTATGTTGCTTCTACAATCACACAATCAGTTGTAGATTATGTTGCTTCTACAATCACACAATCAGTTGTAGTTTATGTTGATTCTACAATCACACAATCAGTTGTAGATTATGTTGATTCTACAATCACACAATCAGTTGTAGTTTATGTTGCTTCTACAATCACACAATTAGTTGTAGTTTATGTTGATTCTACAATCACACAACCAGTTGTAGATTATATTGATTCTACAATCACACAATCAGTTGTAGTTTATGTTGATTCTACAATCACACAATCAGTTGTAGTTTATGTTGCTTCTACAATCACACAATCAGTTGTAGTTTATGTTGCTTCTACAATTACACAATCGGTTGTGTTTAAAGTTGCTTCTACAATTACACAATCAGTTGTAGCTTATGTTGCTTCTACAATCACACAATCGGTTGTAGTTTATGTTGCTTCTACAATTACACAATCAGTTGTAGCTTATGTTGCTTCTACAATTACACAATCAGTTGTAGCTTATGTTGCTTCTACAATCACACAATCAGTTGTAGCTTATGTTGCTTCTACAATTACACAATCAGTTGCAGTTTATGTTGCTTCTACAATTACACAATCAGTTGTAGCTTATGTTGCTTCTACAATCACACAATCGGCTGTAGTTTATGTTGCTTCTACAATTACACAATCAGTTGTAGCTTATGTTGCTTCTACAATTACACAATCAGTTGTAGCTTATGTTGCTTCTACAATCACACAATCAGTTGTAGCTTATGTTGCTTCTACAATTACACAATCAGTTGTAGCTTATGTTGCTTCTACAATTACACAATCAGTTGTAGCTTATGTTGCTTCTACAATCACACAATCAGTTGTAGTTTATGTTGCTTCTACAATCACACAATCGGTTGTAGTTTATATTGCTTCTACAATTACACAATCAGTTGTAGCTTATGTTGCTTCTACAATCACACAATCAGTTGTAGTTTATGTTGCTTCTACAATCACACAATCGGTTGTAGTTTATGTTGCTTCTACAATTACACAATCAGTTGTAGCTTATGTTGCTTCTACAATCACACAATCGGTTGTAGTTTATGTTGCTTCTACAATCACACAATCAGTTGCAGTCTGTTTCTTCTACAATCACACAATCGGTTGTAGTTTATGCTGCTTTTACAATCACACAATCAGTTGTAATTTATGTTGCTTCTACAATCACACAATCAGTTGCAATTTATGTTGCATCTACGATCACACAATCGGTTGTAGTTTATGTTGCTTCTACAATTACACAATCAGTTGTAGTTAATGTTGCTTCTACGATCACACAATCGGTTGTAGCTTATGTTGCTTCTACAATCACACAATCAGTTGTAGTTTATGTTGCTTCTACGATGACACAATCGGTTGTAGTTTATGTTGCTTCTACAATCACACAATCAGTTACAATTTATGTTGCTTCTACAATCACACAATCGGTTGTAGTTTATGTTGCTTCTACAATCACACAATCAGTTGCAGTCTGTTTCTTCTACAATCACACAATCAGTTGTAGTTTATGTTGCTTCTACAATCACACAATCGGTTGTAGTTTATGTTGCTTCTACAATTACACAATCAGTTGTAGCTTATGTGCTTATGTTGCTTCTACAATCACACAATCAATTGTAGCTTATGTTGCTTCGACAATCACACAATCAGTTGTAGTTTATGTTGCTTCTACAATCACACAATCAGTTGTAGCTTATGTTGCTTCTACAATCACACAATCAGTTGTAGATTATGTTGCTTCTACAATCACACAATCAGTTGTAGTTTATGTTGATTCTACAATCACACAATCAGTTGTAGATTATGTTGATTCTACAATCACACAATCAGTTGTAGTTTATGTTGCTTCTACAATCACACAGTTAGTTGTAGTTTATGTTGATTCTACAATCACACAATCAGTTGTAGATTATGTTGATTCTACAATCACACAATCAGTTGTAGTTTTATGTTGATTCTACATCACACAATCAGTTGTAGTTTATGTTGATTCTATAATCAACAATCAGTTGTAGTTTATGTTGATTCTACAATCACACAATCAGTTGTAGTTTATGTTGATTCTACAATCACACAATCAGTTGTAGTTTATGTTGATTCTACAATCACACAATCAGTTGTAGATTATGTTGCTTCTACAATCACACAATCAGTTGTAGTTTATGTTGCTTCTACAATCACACAATCAGTTGTAGATTATGTTGATTCTACAATCACACAATCAGTTGTAGTTTATGTTGATTCTACAATCACACAATCAGTTGTAATTTATGTTGCTTCTACAATCACACAATCAGTTGTAGTTTATGTTGCTTCTACAATCACACAATCAGTTGTAGTTTATGTTTCTACAATCACACAATCAGTTGTAGTTTATGTTTCTACAATCACACAATCAGTTGTAGTTTATGTTTCTACAATCACACAATCAGTTGTAGTTTATGTTGCTTCTACAATCACACAATCATATTACTTTTACAAACATACAATCAGTCACCCTCACCATTTATCTCATCATCACCTTCATCTATGTCTCATCATCACCTTCACCATCTATATCTCATCATCACCTTCACCATCTATGTCTCATCATCACCTTCACCGTCTATGTCTCATCATCACCTTCACCATCTATGTCTAGTTATCACCTTCACCATCTATGT
Source organism: Cherax quadricarinatus (assembly GCF_026875155.1). NCBI lineage: Eukaryota > Metazoa > Arthropoda > Malacostraca > Decapoda > Parastacidae > Cherax > Cherax quadricarinatus. The sequence goes on along the minus strand of NC_069423.1, from coordinate 32,054,766 downwards.
CTTACTATCATTATTACCATCTGTTTAGCTATTACCATCATCATCTATGTCCCATTATAACCATCACCATCTATGTCTCATTATAACCATCACCATCTATGTCTCATTATAACCATCACCATCTATGTCCCATTATAACCATCATCATCTATGTCCCATTATAACCACCACCATCTATGCCTCATCATCACCATCTGTGCCTTATTATTACCATCTATGTCTCATTATCACCCTTGCCATCTATGTCTCATAATCATCACCATCTATGTTTCATTATAACCTTATGTCTCATCATAACCATCATATATGTCATTATCACCCTCACCATCTATGTCTCATTATCACCCTCATCTTCTATGCCTCATTATCACCCTCACCATCTATGTCTCATTATCACCCCTCACCATCTATGTCTCACTCGGCTTGCTTAGTGGGTTACGCCTGTGTCTCCTGCTTAACCTCTGACCCCGCCTGGAGCTGAGCCGGGGGTCACGTGACCTTCTCACGGCATCGGGGCAGAGTTGTGACCATCATACAACCTACGTACTTATGCGTCTTATAGTGTATGATTATTGTTGTGAAGTTCAATATTGTTATTAAGTCAGAGGAAAACTTTTCACTGTCTCTGAACGAGTCAAGTTCACAACTTTGCTGTAGCTACATTTTTTCAACCATATTTGTATTTGTCCTGTAATTGTTTTACTTGATGGTAGGATTGCTGGTGTCTCTTTTGTCTCATAAACACGCGGGATAACAGGTATACCTTGCTATTCTACTTGCACTTAGGATCCACTACCCATGCATGTACACGCATATATATTTACATACCCATCTGAGTTTTCTTCTATTTTCTTACTAGTTCTTGTTCTTCTTTATTTCTTATCTCCTTGGGGATGTGGAAAAGAATTCTTCCTTCGTAAGCCATGCGTGTCGTAAGAGGCGACTAAAATGCCGGGAGCAAGGGTCTAGTAACCCCTTTTTCTGTATACATTACTAAATTTAAAAAGAAAAATTTTCGTTTTTCTTTTTAAGTCACCCTGCCTCGGTGGGATACGGCCGGTTTGTTGGAAAAAAAATTGTATATGATGGGTTTGCGGTATATGTTTGTATTTTGTTTATTAGGGAAGCATGAAAGTGCTGTCGCCGCCTGAAGTATTATTGACTGGCCTAACAAACTTTGGGCATGGCTACTTTGTCAACAGCAAGGGGTAGCTTATATATACTCTCGCCAGTAGAAGGCATTCTGTCGTCTTCTGGGAAGGACATGAACTTTGGTTCCTTTGTCTCTAGTGACAATCTTACATGAAGTCACAAGCCTTAGCACTATGGATTTTGGGACTCAAAATTTCTGTGTCAGATTGTGTCTGTATCATGTGTTCATACTGTGGACTCGTGTCATTATTAATGACATTACTGACATAGTCACTGCTAAGACTAGTAATCACTCTGGCTTCATTCACAGTATCCATAACACAAGTTATGGATACTTTATTACCTGACCACTAGTTACATGTAAGAAAGGTTTGATCTGAGAGGGACCTACCCGGTAGGTTTGCTACACTGCCTTGCAGTTATTACACTCTTACATCTACTATTAGGCCTCGCCTCTTCTGTCGTCTTCAAGATTTTCTATGCCTCACCTATGCCAGTATATAAGTTTCCATGTTGATGCTTCAGCTTCACATTGTTCCAGACTATGGAGCATAAGGGATCGACCACCTCAAGCTACATCTTCGAGAATGATGGACTGATTACGTCGCCTCTACATCTCCACTGCTTCCACTGCCTCCTCTGTATTTGACTGAAGAAGCCTACAGTGTAAGCGAAACATTTCGGAATGTGTGAATTTTCCATTACTAGTCAGGGACAACTGTTGTGGAGCGGGATTGTGAATTTGGGTCAGCTTTTGTAAATTCCTTCTCACTTAGGCTTCCAAAAATATGACCAAGTTGATGAATTAGCTAAACAAGCAGCAAATAAAGAGAATGTTTAGTATAACATTTTTTTTTCAAACAAAATTTCAAGAAACATTGTCAGAAATGAATTAGCAAACGAGTTTGAAAAAGGTAGAATAGTACAGGTAGCAACTAGCACATTCATTATCCATCATAATAGAAACTGTCAAGTTAAACATATATTTGGATAAAGTAAAAAGGTCAGTAAATTACAAGATGTTGTTACTACTAGACTAAGGCTAGGCTATAAGTGTCTCTGGCAGTACTACTGTTACTACTAAACTAAGGCTAGGCTATAAGTGTCTCTGGCAGTACTACTGTTACTACTAAACTAAGGCTAGGCTATAAGTGTCTCTGGCAGTACTACTGTTACTACTAAACTAAGGCTAGGCTATAAGTGTCTCTGGCAGTACTACTGTTACTACTAAACTAAGGCTAGGCTATAAGTATCTCTGGCAGTACTACGTTACTACTAAACTAAGGCTAGGCTATAGTATCTCTGGCAGTACTACTGTTACTACTAAACTAAGGCTAGGCTATAAGTATCTCTGGCAGTACTACTGTTACTACTAAACTAAGGCTAGGCTATAAGTGTCTCTGGCAGTACTACTGTTACTACTAAACTAAGGCTAGGCTATAAGTTCTCTGGCAGTACTACTGTTACTACTAAACTAAGGCTAGGCTATAAGTATCTCTGGCAGTACTACTGTTACTACTAAACTAAGGCTAGGCTGTAAGTATCTCTGGCAGTACTATTGTTACTACTAAACTAAGGCTAGGCTATAAGTGTCTCTGGCAGTACTACTGTTACTACTAAACTAAGGCTAGGCTATAAGTTCTCTGGCAGTACTACTGTTACTACTAAACTAAGGCTAGGCTATAAGTGTCTCTGGCAGTACTACTGTTACTACTAAACTAAGGCTAGGCTATAAGTATCTCTGGCAGTACTACTGTTACTACTAAACTAAGGCTAGGCTATAAGTATCTCTGACAGTACTACTGTTACTACTAAACTAAGGTTAGGCTATAAGTGTCTCTGGCAGTACTACTGTTACTACTAAACTAAGGCTAGGCTATAAGTATCTCTGGCAGCATGACTTGTATGAGATGTCAAACTAAGTGCTGGGACTATAAGTATCTACTGAGCATTACTTGTAACTCCAAACAAGCTGCTATATGTCTCTGGCAGACTACTGTACGACTAGCCTATAGGCTATGGTATAACACTCATCCTGCAGACTAACGTTATACTGAAATCTTAGTATATGAATACTCTTGTGCAACATTAGTACTTTATCTACTAAGCTAGGATAACGTTTCGCGCAGCATGGCTTTTATGGCAGTCTACAGTGTGGAAGATAAGAGCCATACTGATTAGCTCAAATCCTCCTCAACATCCACCTTTCGACACTCGATGGCAGGCTTATGGAATGGTAGAAACATTTCATATAATGAAAGATATCGAAATGTTGCTCAGTGATCCATTTTGCAACTTGTATGGTTTATTCTGGAAATAGTTTGCAGCATTTTCAGTCTACAGAAGATAAGAGAGTGTACTCAATCCAATCATTTCTCTGCATTGACTGAAGAATGCTGAACAAATTGTCCATTATAGAACCATTGTCAAGTGTTCTCCTTTTCAACTTTTGGTTTTCTAAACATTGTGAATATATTCTAAAATCTTGATTTATCAAATTTTATTGAGATGAACAATTGTCTTATGTAACTGTAAACAAGTTTTGCCTGGGAATTTTTTTAGTGGAATAAAAAATTTTTAATAATATTCCTTCTGTATGTAAACAATATCAGACGAGATTTAAAATACAACATTATAATTTTTCTTTTATGATGTACAATACTCAGGGTCACAAATGACATTGGTGCATCTTTGTAACGTTGTACGTTTTAATTGTGGTAACATCCGTAGTGTGCTGCTACACTAGTTTTTAATATCATTTGTATATGGTCTCCCAGGATCACTAACGACCATTCTCTGGACTATCCATAGGACCAATGGCATGACCATTACCAGGACCATTGGCATGACCGTCACCAGGACCACTGGCGCAACCATTATCAAGTCCATTAGCTTAAGGCGTTCAGAGTAATTTAAATGTTTTATTGGCTCTTAAGCGGGCTATAAACGATCTCTGTATTTATTCCAGCTATGCGCAGGGGTGCGGTGGGGACAATAAGGGAACACTGTATCAACATCCGGGGTCCCAGACTTTTCAACATCTTACCAGAAGATATCAGAAACACTGCTGGAACAAGTGTAGAAGCCTTCAAGAGGAAACTGGACAAGTATCTTCACCAGGTGCCAGATCAACCAGGCTGTGATGGATATGTGGGGCAGCGGGCCTCCAGCAGCAACAGCCTGGTTGACCAGGCAAGCACCAGACGAGCCTGGCCCATGGCCGGGCTCAGAGAGTAGATAAACTCTCGAAACTCTTCAAAGGTATATCAAAGGTATGCTATCTCCCCTGCCCTGAACGGGACCGTCAACACTGAACAATGTTTAACTAGAGAACACAACGATTTGAAAAGTGTCCCCATTGGTTCTATTTTCCTTGTTTCCAAAGTTCTCATTACCCACCCCGTCATCCTCCTGCTGGTGACATTTGCCTTGTCTTCTCTGAAAAAAAAATCAGCTGTCTTTCACGTGTTCCTTTCGTTCTATTTGACGATCCTCTTGAGTTTTACATCCAGTGTTTCCTTTGAGTTCTTCATTCTTTCCATAATTAAGGAGTTGAAACTTATCACCATTGAACGTCATGTTCTCCACTGCCCAGTGGAAAACACTACTTCTATCTTCCTGCAATTTTTCACTGTCTTCTATCGAAGTGACTTCCATGGTTTTTTAGTGTCATCTGCAAATGATGATACAAAACTGTGACGGGTGTTTAAATCCGTGTCTGCTATGAGGATAAGAAACAACAAAGGTGTCAGGACAGTGCCATTCACCGGGCAACTGACAGAACCATTGGGAGAACCATTCCCAGGATCACTGGCAGGACCATTCCCAGGACCACTGGCAGGACCATTCCCAGGACCACTGGCAGGACCATTCCCAGGACCACTGGCAGGACCATTCCCAGGACCACTGGCAGGACCATTCCCAGGACCACTGGCAGGACCATTTCCAGGACCACTGGCAGGACCATTCTCAGGACCACTGGCAGAACCATTCCCAGGACCACTGGCAGGACCATTCCATGAGACAGTAAAGGTGTGCTGGGAACGTGAGAGTGTATGACCTTGGAGTAAATTATAACCCCTGAAGACGACCTTGAACGACCTTCCCTGCACCAGGGATAGAAAGGTAGACGATTCCAGTACACGACAGTCAGGTAGACCTTGAACGACCTTCCCTACACCAGAGGTAGACAGGTAGACGATCCCAGTGCACGACACTGTAGGGTTGACCTTCAAAAGAGTACGTTATACTGGTGAAGGGCTCTTGATCCGAGGAATGGGAGCGTAGTTCTGATTCCCCGGATCTTGCATGACCCCCTACGGGTTTAGCGGTCGCAGTGAATGTGACATTAATAATAATAATAATAACAGCAACAACAAAAACAATAATAATAATAATAACAATAATAATAATAATAATAATAATAATAATAACAATAATAATAATAACAATAACAATAATAATAATAATCAAGGAGAGGCAGTAATAATAGGATTCAACTCTCTACTACTCCCAGTGTCTGAAGATACAGTAGATAATACATCAGATCTAACGTATACATAAATACAATATACACCACGTATGGTACTACTGTATATGCAAAATGCATCTCCCTGCCCTCGTATATCCCCCATATACAGGTATACCCGTGGAATACCATCTCACCTGTGTGTGTGTGTGTGTGTGTGGTGTGTGTGTGGTGGATGGTGTGTGTGTGGTATATATATATTTTATATATATATATATATATATATTATATATATATATATATATATATATAATATATCTAAAAATTATATATGGATAACTAAAGTGTAATGAAAACTTGTCAATGCTCAATAATAACGCACAAGGAGACAGAAACTTATAAGATTAAATGATCTATATATTTCGATCCCCTTCCGGGATCCTCTTCAGCAGATACATAAGAGAAGGGAGAATATGAATATATAAAGAGAAGGTTGCACCTCACCCCGTACAAGTAACCTTCCCAGCATCAAACCACCAGAGATTTGGTACAAGCATGTTGATGATGTCATTACCATGAGACCACACTTGGGGTACCTTTGACACAGTCTTTGAGAATTTTAACCACCTTGCTCCCTCCATACAGTTCAAGGTTGAACGGGAAACAATCAACTTCCATTCCTTGATGTTCTCATTACCAGAAATAACGATCAGGTTGAATTATCAGTTTATAGGAAGGCCCCTCACACTGCCAACTATGTTCATCTCTACAGCCACCATTCATTCCAGATCAAGAAGAGCACCATCTCAAGCCTGTTCTTACGTGCACTCAGGATATGCTGCCCCTCAAACTTACACCAAGAAAAAGAAATCCTTAGAACACAATTTTCCAGATTAGGATACCCTGACTGGTTAAAAAAAGGGAGAAAAGAAAGCAAATATTAACTACTACAAAACCTCAGTTCACAAAAACTTGACTCCATCCAGTAAATCTCAACTCACGTTGCCCTACCAGCAAGACACATTCAACAGTCTCAACAAAGTGACCAACACAATCACGTTCTATCCTAACAAACAAGGGAATGTCTTTTCCAAGAAACACAAACATTCAGAGAGGTAAGACACACCAGGAGTTTACCAGATACCATGTAAAGACTGCAACGAAGCATACATAGGGCAGACAGGACGAGCACTATCTACAAGAATCATTGAACACTAGAGAGCAATACGTTATGCACAGGCCAATTCAGCCATTTTTCAACATGTCAGCAACAGCAATCACAATATTCATTGGGAAGCTGCCACTATCAGACACAAATCACACTGCAACTACAATTGCAAAATCATAGACACAGTCCGCTTAGCTACCACATCTCACAGGGACAATGGAAGCCAGACGTCATTTCAAATTTCGCCGTCAAAAAGTACATACCAGCGCCCAACCTCATACAGAACGCCAACACATCAGGAATCATAGTACAAAGGAACTTCCTACCCAAATTTTTAGTTTTATTAAAGGTCCTGTCTTCTTTACTCACTCACTGCTTGACATGTCCCACCCCCCACGAGGTGGGGGGATATGTCAAGCAATGTGGGATCATGTACGAGGTGAAGTGCAACGTTTCTTATATATTCATGTTCTCCTTTCACTTATGTATGTACTGAAGAGGATCCCACAAGGGGATCGAAATATACAGATCAATTAATCTTCTGAGTTTCTGTCTCCATGTGGGATATTATTACACACACAAGTTCAGAATGAATTTTGCGAAGTTATTGCACACACAAATTTTCACTTGCCTTATACGGTAAGAAGAGCGATGCTATTTAAGCGAAAATCGCAAGTTTTACTTATTCGGCACGACATACATACACACACACACATAGGAGTGAATGGAGACAAATGGTTTTTAATACTTGACGTGCTGTTGGAGTGTGAGCAAAGTAACATTTATGAAGGGATTCAGGGAAACCGGCAGGCCGGACTTGAGTCCTAGATGGGAAGTACAGTGCCTGCACTCTGAAGGAGGGGTGTTAATGTTGCAGTTTAAAAACTGTAGTGTAAAGCAACCTTCTGGCAAGACAGTGATGGAGTGAATGATGGTGAAAGTTTTTCTTTTTCGGGCCACCCTGCCTTGTGGAATCGGCCAGTGTGATAATAATATATATATATATATATATATATATATATATATATATATATATATATATATATATATATATATATATATATATATTTATATACCTATGTTGTTTTACTTTCTGTTGTATTTTGGGGAATGTTTGGCCAATGTATTTTGTCTTTAAATAAAACATACTTGAAATATAGGGGTGGTAGGAGAAAATTCTCAAACAGCTTCAGGGAGAACCCTGAGTTTTCCCTGAAGCAAGTTTATTCTTTTATCTGAGGATGAGGGTCCCCAGAACAGTTCTAGAGGTGGTACCTCCCATATTATATTATACATATATATCAATATATATATATAATATATTATTATATATTATAAATATATATATATATATATAATATATATAATAATATATAATATATATATATTAATATATATATATATATATATATATGTCGTGCCGAATATGTAAAACTGGTCAATTAGCAAGAACTCATTTAAAATTAAGCCCTTTCTAAAATTTTCTTTTATACGTTTAAATATATATTTTTTTCATTCATGTTAATGTAAAAAAATTTAATTTTGTTCCAAAAGAATCTTAGAAAACTTACCTAACCTTATTATAACAAGAAAATATTATTTTAGCCTACCCAACTAAATATATTTTAGATTTGTTTACAATACTTTAATACTAAACAAACACAGTGAAATATATTTTTTTCGTTAGGTTCTGAATGATTTTGGCGAAATTATTGCATACACAAATTTTCGCGTGTCCTATATGGCAAGATGAGCGTTGCTATTTAAGCCAAGATCGCAAGTTCTGCCTATTCGGCACGACATATATTATATATATATATATATAATATATATATATATATATTATTATATATATATTATATATATATGCGTATATCAGTCATAGCTACAGTTTGTGGAGATGGGTGGGTAATGGGGAAGGGAACTGGATAAGGGATGGAGGGAAGGGAAATCTTTGTCAGGGGGGCGCTAAGGGGGAAGGTGAAAGAGATGAAGGGTGGCTGTGGATGCTTGCGAAGATGACCCAACTTCTTGCATCATCATCTTCCCTGCCCCCCCCCCATCATTCCCATCTCCCTGCCTCACTCTCATCCCATCCTCTCCTTCCTCTAGTCACAAAGCCTGATTATCTCCCATTCCCCAGGCGTTGTATGACCCTTACGGATTTGGCGCTTCCATATGATAATCATTATAATAATAGCAATTAATAATAATAATAATAATAATAATAATAATAATAATAATAATAATGGTTCCTGCAGCACTACCACCTCACCCACTCAGGTGGGAGGTTCAAGGATATATAAGATCATTTATGAGAGTTGACGACAAGCACACCAGAGAATACAAGTTTTGTGATTCAGGTTGGAAGTAATGATTGAAAGGAGATAATATCACAAGTCTCAGTAGATAAACAGGCCTTACTAAGACACTGAAGGAGAACGGAAGATGACTGGTACTTACATCATCACTGCCACTGTATCATGTATACGACTATGCAACCAGTACAGCTATGACTCTAAACTATGCACTTAAGGACTTACATAAGAACATGAGAATGGAAAAGGCTTCAGCAAGCTTACTGGCCCAACATTCCCACCCACATATTTTTCTAACATTTGCTTAAACAACCCAAGGAATTAGCTACAATAACTCATGTTAGGCAGGTCTTAATCTAACTCATACATTTGTTCAACCCATTTTTAAAGATATCCAATGATTTAGTTTCAATAACCTAACTTGGCAAATTGTTCCACTCATCTACAACTCTCAGTGGTTCAATTATACATTATCACTTTTAACTGTATCTGTCTTCCATTTGTATAATGCATGGAAGGAGGGGAGGTACCTAGTTACTGGCAGAGAGCATGCCATAGGGCATAGGGATGGGGGTAAAAGAGTGTGCAGGAATTTTAAGGAAATGAGTTTGTTGAATATAGCGAGAAAAGTGTATGGTAGAGTTATTTAATGACATTTTCCCCTCACTCTACGATGCTCTACACTAAACTGACCTGTGGGATGACTTTAATAGTGACTGAAAGTTAGTTAAAAAAAAAAGGCTTCACTTGAGTGAGGTGGGTAATGGAAGATTCACACGGATCATACAGTAGGTGAAGAAGCAGCAGAGAGTGGGAAGGATGGAGGGAAGAGTTACGAAGGAGGGAGAGGCCAACTTACAAGAAGCCAGGTAACCAGCTGGGAGAGACCAGATGTGTGAGCTAAAAATACTTCACACAAACGCTCCCGGTTTATTCCAAAAGGTAATGAACTATCTTCATTTGTTTCACAAGAGCATCCCAACCACATATTATTGTTATAAGTGAATCTTGGTGCGACTCCAACATCCACCATATAACAGAAGTATTCGTGAAAGGCTACATTCTTTTGAGTAGTCTCGCACTCATAAGAAAGTTGGTAGAGCGGCTCTATTTGTTAATATTGAACTGTTTGTGACAGAAGTTCAAAAGTATGATGTAGTGGTATATGACTTTGTATGAAGAAATTCAAGCGAGTGTACCATTACCCTAAACAGAACTAGGATGATGACGCCCTTTTATATAATGAAATGAAGGTAATCTGAATGTACAAAGAGGACGTATTACTTTGTGACTTTAATGGGTGAACCAGGAGGCTGCCACACTCAACATCACTGAGGACAACCTTTTCTATAAAACTGTTACTTCGGCTACTCTGGGAAATAATTTGGATCTTGCTCTGACCACAGACTGTGGCCTTGTTCAATGAGATAAGAGAGAGACAAAGAAGCAGTCATCACATCATGAATAGTGAAGTTGTCATCTCAAGATGACAACGTCGTTATTCATTACTTGGTCTGTTCTGTTAGTTATTAGTTGTCAAGGGTACTTGTCAATAGCGTGTGTGTGTGTATGTATGTGCAATCTCCTGTGTGTGTGTGTGTGTGTGTGTGTGTGTGTGTGTGTGTGTGTGTGTGTGTGTGTGTGTGTGTGTGTGTGTGTGTGTGTGTGTGTATCTCACAATAGTGAGGTAGAGTGTTAATGTTGATATTTTTAAGCACACATGTAATATTAATATTTTAAAGAAGTATCGGCTGTTGTAATGGTCGATACTCGCTGATACTGATACTTGGCACATCTCTGAAGCACACTGTATAGGAGACAAACTTCATACCAGAATAAGTGACTGACTGAGACATGTAATACAACATGATACCAGTACTCAACAGAGTCACCAAAGTGGAGTTCCCCAGGGATCCAGTTTTTGGTTCATTCTTCTTCACAATACACATAAATGATCCTGAGTTAGTACCAACATCTAAGATTGAAAAAAATTGAATGTTACACCAACTTGGGGACAAGGACAGATTGCTGGAGTATTTGGAGTGATCTGAACAGGTCAGACACGCTATGGTCAGACACGTGGAAGTTGAGGCTGAACGTAGATAAGTGCAAATTAATTCATTTTAGTTAGTTTGTTGCCAAACAAAATGTTTGGCAACAAACTAACCGCAACGAGACAAGAAAAAAGACCTTGGAGTAATCATAAGCAACTACCTCAAAAGTAGCAAGTAATGCCTTACTTCCAGAAAGTTAGCATAATGTTAGGTTTTATAGTTAGAAACTTGGAATACAAAATACAAGACGCCATATTCATTCCCTATAATGCACTTGCCAGACGGCATCCTGAATAAGTCGACCAGTTGTATTAACCAAATTACATAAAAAGACGCAGGGGGTACGGAGAACTACTAAACTCCTATACCCAATCCGAAATAAACCTTATGAAGGAAGACTCGAAGTATCTAAGACATTTTCTCTCTTGGGAAACTAAGACTACGAGATCTCATTTAAATTTTTTAAGGCTTCAGTGGCCTTGACGCACTCAAACATGCAGAACTAGCTGAGGTGCTGAATAAGCTTTTAACTAGAAAAAATGAAAGAAAACTGAGAGGTAGAGGATATAACACGAACGTATGCAAAGCTTTTGTTTGGGCAAACAGAATTATAGCAGAATGGAATAAGCTACCCATTAATTTTGTAATCGCGAGGGCAATACAGTCATCCAAAAAACAGGTGGAATAAACAGTTTGCAAGTAGAGGGTTCACCCAAATACACGGTATCCTAGAGTATCCTTGAGTATACCTGGAGTATACCTGGAGAGGGTTTCGGAGGTGAACGCCCCCGCTGCCCGGTCTGTGACCAGGCCTCGCACCCTAGTGAAAGGAGTTGCCAAAACTTCAGGTTCTGTATGCGCAGTGTACATCTGTCACTCAAGATTGCTGAGTCGCCCCAAATTGTATTATAAGTCAGAAAAAGTGTTACTAGAGTGAGCAGTGAGGCACAAGTAACGGTGGGCGAGGACCGGACCGAGATATGACCAATACACTCGCTACCTCACTCACTCACAGACCATCATACACACACAACTGATGGACAATCCGTTCAATTGTATCTCTCCTATACATGTCATGCCTCTTCTTCAACATGGTGTGAAACATATATCACATATATAACACCGACATCAACATTTTCATGTTGATGCGGCTGGAGGGAGTGGAAGGTGGGGAGAGAGCTTCCGCTTTTTTCTCTTCTTTACCAGTACATCTCTTCTCCCCACGTTCTTCATGAACACACACACCTTATCCACTCCCACCCGACCCCTACTCTTCCACAAACACCCACTCACTCACTTTTCTACCATCCACCCACTCTTCCTCTACCACCCACCAGCTCACACTTTACCACACCCACCCTGACATTTGAAGGTGCAACGCTCACACCAGGTGATGAATCTCGCGTGTGTGCGTGCGTGTGTGTGTGTGTGTGTGTGTGTGTGTGTGTGTGTGTGTGTGTGTGTGTGTGTGTGTGTGTGTGTGTGTGTGTGTGTGTGTGTGTGTGTGCTGTTACATGTGTGGGTGTGTGTGCTGTTACATAGCGAGGTCAGTAGTAAATCAAAACCACACTGCCAGAACAACCTTTCACGATAGAAAACGTTTCGCGCAATGAAAGTATAATCAAGTTGACAAACCTCTCATTGAGCGAAACAGCATTTGGTCTATTTACATTGTTTTGTAATTACTAAGTCTGGGCTTACTGTCTGTCTGTGAAGCCAACAGCCTATGTCTGTCTGTGCCTCACACTGAGTTGCAGTGTTGCACAGTAGTGTTGATGCTATGATTCACCTGTGTACAACACCTTGTTTTGCACAGTGTTGCACAGTGTTGATTCCAGGGATCACCTGTGTTTGCACATCACCTTGTGTTGCACAGTGTTGATGCCATGGTTCTTGTTCATATATTTGCCTGTACCTCAAGCTGTGTTGCCACGGGTCTTCTCCTGTGTTGCAGAGCGTTGTGTGGCAGTGTTGCTGTGTTGCAGAGGAGGGAGGGTCACCTGCACGGCCTTGGTCATGACATAGGTGTATAGGAATCCTGCAATGATGGAACACTGACATCACCAGTACCAGCACTGACATCCCCAGTACCAGCACTGACATCACCAGTACCAACATTGACATCACCAGTACCAACACTGACATCACCAGTACCAACACTGACATCACCAGTGCTAACACTGACATAACCAGTACCAACACTGACATCACCAGTACCAACACTGACATCAATACCAACACTGGCATCACCAGTACCAGCATTGGCATCACCACCATCAACGCTGATATCACCAGTACCAACACTGACATCACCAATGCCAACACCGGCATCACCACCATCAACGCTGATATCACCAGTACCAACACTGACATCACCAGTACCAACACTGACATCACCAGTACCAACACTGGCATCACCAGTATCAACACTGACATCACCAGTGCTAACACTGACATCACCAATGCCAACACTGGCATCACCACCATCAACGCTGATATCACCAGTACCAACACTGACATCACCAGTACCAACACTGACATCACCAGTACCAACACTGGCATCACCAGTATCAACACTGACATCACCAGTGCTAACACTGACATCACCAGTACCAACACTGACATCACCAGTACCAACATTGACATCACCACCACCAATGCTGATATCACCAGTACCAACACTGACATAACCAATACCAACACTGACATCACCATTACCATCACTGATATCATCAGCACCAACACTAACATCAGCAGCACCAATGCTTACATCAGCAGCATCAATGCTTACATCAGCAGCACCAACACTGACATCACCATTACCATCACTGATATCATCAGTACTATCACTGATATCATCAGTACCAGCACTGACATCACCAGTACCAGCACTGAAAGCACCAGTACCAACATTGATATCACCAGTACCAACACTGACATCGCCAGTACCAACACTGACATCGCCAGTACAAGCACTGACGTCACCAGTACCATCATTGACATCACCAGTACCAACACTGATATCACCAGTGCCAACACTGACATCACCAGTGCCAGCATTGACATCACAAGCATCAACGCTGACATCACCAGTACCAACACTGATATCAACAGTACCAACACTGACATCACCAGCACCAACACTGATATCACCAATACCAACACTGACATCACCATTACTAACACTGATATCATCCGTACCAACACTGACATCACCATTACCATCACTGATATCATCAGTACCATCACTGATATATCAGTACCAACACTGATATCAGCAGCACCAACACTAACATCAGTATCATTTACACTGACATCACCAGTAGCAACACTGACATCACCAATAGCAACACTAACATCAGCAGCTCCAACACAGACATCGCCAGCACTGAACACCATTTATCAAGACTGAGGGACTGAACACCTTCAAGACTGAGGGACTGAACACC
>NC_069423.1:31986105-32039657 GCF_026875155.1 Cherax quadricarinatus | reverse complement strand
GGTCTATTGGTAATCCCCCTTATGAGTCCCCCTTATGAGTTTGTAGAGGAAATTACTATAAATAGATGACCACAGGAATACCTCATCTTAAGTATGGGACGGGTTTGGTCAAGGAGTCTCTCAGAACAAGCAACATACACCTTATTACCCACACAGTATTGTACCATAAGATTGGTAGAGCAAATTTACTTCAAACAAATGCATCGAGACTAAGCATCATCATTATTGACGTTGTCAAGGAGTTCCTTGAACTAGTCACCTAAGAAGGATTCCTTGACCTACAGTTGGATGAGAGCCTGAATCTTCAACAACCCCATCGGACTTGATCCCCTAGATTCTCCGAGATATCCATCCATATGACTATTACCCCTTAGGAGTCCATGTTTGAGTCTACTAGAGGAATTAGGATTGTGCCCATTTCCTTAATAAAATGAATAGTTGAACACACAGTACTACTAGTATATGAGTTTAAGGTTCCTTAGATATAAAATAATAATAATTATTTGTAAAGATGTAAAAGATTATAAGATCTTAATAAAGTAATAATAGTATGTTCTCAAATATATTAAAGTTCCATTAAGTATGTAAAGTATTATTTAAAGTATAGTAAAGTATATAAAGTATATAAAGTTATAAGTAAAGTATATAAATAATATAAAGTATATAAAGTATATAAAGTATATAAAGTAAGTATATAAAGTATATAAAGTATATAAAGTATTAAAAGTATATAAAGTATATAAAGTATAAAGTTATAAGTAAAGTATATAAAGTATATAAAGTATATAAGTATATAAAGTATATAAGTATATAAAGTATATAAATATATATAAAGTATTATAAAGTATATAAAGTATATAAAGTATATAAAGTATATAAAGTATATAAAGTATATAAAGTATATAAAGTATATAAAGTATATAAAGTATATAAAGTATATAAAGTATATAAAGTATATAAAGTATATAAAGTATATAAAGTATATAAAGTAATATAAAGTATATAAAGTATATAAAGTATATAATATACTCAGCAGTAATGCTTTATGGATCTAAACCAGGAGATTCCGCCACATTCCCAGTAAATATCGGACTTTCTCCATGTTAGAAATCGCAAAGAACAAAAAAATAATTTCTAGTATTATGAAAACAGGATTCCGAGCCCACTGATACCCCTGATCAGCCCCACTTGATCAGCCCATGATCCACCCACTGATCCAGCCCCACTGATCCAGCCCCACTGATCCAGCCCCACTGATCCAGCCCCACTGATCCAGCCCCACTGATCCAGCCACAATGTTGATGTAAACATGATCTTCGATGCAGTGAAAAATTTACATAACCAAGGACAGATTACTCTGGTAGCAACGAGCAATGTGAGCGAGACCTTGGACAACTTATGGCAAGACGTGCTGACCTTCAAATATTCCTGATCACAACCGGACCTTTCTGAGATTGATATCAGTTTCCTCACCAGCCGAAACTATCAATCTTCACGTCACCAAAAAAAATCAGAAGTATCTATCACAGCAGGAGTCACAGCAGGAGTCACAGCAGGAGTCACAGCAGGAGTCACAGCAGGAGTCACGCATGGACGTAAGCCATTAGTAAATTAGAACCTAATTTAAGATTGAAGTTTACACAGTTAAGTGGGATTGTGGGATTAATTAGTGTCAGTCAAAACCGAACCCTCCCTCCTCCCCCTCTCTTTACAACAACACCAGCAGTGTGCTGCTAACTACTCTATATGATAGTTATACAGTGGGAACATCATCAGTGTTAGTCTGATCTGGTGGACTTAAGTAGTGTCAGCTTGAGTTGGGAGACTTTAGTAGAACAATGAAAATATCGTCAAGTATTCCATTGAAATTCATCAGTCACGGTAGTTCTAGAGGTTTCCTCCCAGCAGAGCTGGAGTTACTATCACTTGGGAACTACCATCTCTCAGTAAATACTATCCCATACACAAGATTAGATTTTAGATTTTGCCATCGAAGCGGCTAGTTTACTATGCGCCCCATATCAATCCTGTGGACGATATCGCATAAGGCACATAGATACACAAAAGGCCTAGAAACCAGGCCCCAAAAATAAAAGATTATCTGTTGCAAACAAATTTAGGATATTTACCAAATATGTCTAGCATTTAGTTTTCATTAATATATTCTGACATATAACATAGGCTATTATACTATCTTTATATTCTTCAAGAAAATGAGTATAACACTGACCAGACATTTTGTATTAACAGAAGTTTAATCACCATCTGTGTGTCTGTCAACACTGCCAGAAGTACTTGTGGTAACCAAGCCTGAGCCTGGCTACCACAACATCACTCAGTCTGTTGTGTCTGTCAACACTGCCAGAAGTACTTGTGGTAACCGAGCCTGAGCCTGGCTACCACAACATCACTCAGTCTGTTGTGTCTGTCAACACTGCCAGAAGTACTTGTGGTAACCAAGCCTGAGTCTGGCTACCACAACATCACTCAGCAAGTTGCTCCATGAACGTAAATGGAATTTTTATGAAAAATTTACATTCCAGAGCGGGGGCACGAGGGATTATATATTAAGAAATAGACAGAGGTGTAGAGGGAGATATATACGAATTTGGATGTCATAAAATATAAAAGCATATATATGTGTGTGTGTGTGTGTGTGTGTGTGTGTGTGTGTGTGTGTGTGTGTGTGTGTGTGTGTGTGTGTGTGTGTAATAGGGCGTAATGACAATAGTTTGTTGGACTATGTATTGATGGATAAAAGGTAGATGGGGTACAAGGAGAATGGTATCAGAAAGTAAGAGTAGGAGAAGAGGAGGAGGAGGAAGAGGAGGAGGCAGTTAGGATAAGATATAAACAACTATTGGTAGAAAAATGGGCTAGTGAGAGTATAGGCAATGAGGAGGTTGCAAAGGTTGGGGTAGACTTAAAAATGCAGTGTTAAAGTGTTCAGCAGAAGTTTGTAGATACAAGAGGGTGGGTGAGGGAGGAAAGAGGAGCGAGTGGTGGAATAATGAGGTAAAGAGAGTACTAAGAGAGAAAAAATTAGCATATGAAAGGGTTTTTCAGAGTAGAAATAATATAAGGAGGGAGGAGTTTATGGAGAGAAAAAGAGAGCTTAGGAGAGTTTTGAAGGACTGTAAAAAGAGAACAAATGAGAAAGTGGGTGAGATGCTATCAACAAATTTTGCTGAAAATAAGAAAAAGTTTTGGAGTGAGATTAATAAGTTGAGCAAGCCTGTGTAATAAATGGACCTGGCAGTTATACATAGGAGAAAAGAGTTATTACGTGGAGAGTTGGAGGTATCGGGAAGATGGAGGGAATATTTTGAGGAACTGTTCATTGCTGATGAAGATAGGGAAGCTGTGATTTCGTACATTGGCCAGGGACGTATAATATCTTTTAAGGGTGAGGAAGAGCCAGATGTGAGTGTGGGGAGGTTAGTGAGACTGTAAGTAGAAGGAAATGGAGTAAATCAGCTGAGATTGATGGGATCAAGACAGAAATGTTAAAAGCAGCTGGGGATGTATTTTTGGAATGGTTGGTGCTTTTATTTAATAAATGTACGAATCGGGGAGGGTGCCTAGGAACTGGCAGTGAGCATGCATAGTTCCTTTGTATAAAGGCAAAGGGGACAATAGAGAGTGAAAAAGATTATAGGAGAATAAGCCTGTTGAGTATACCTAGTAAGGAGTACGGTAGAGTTATCATTGAAAGAATTAAGAGTAAGACGGAGAACAGGATCGCAGATGAACACGGAGGCTTTAGGAAGGATAGGGGGTGTGTAGACCAAGTGTTTACAGTGAAGCATATAGGTGAACAACATTTAGATAAGAGGAAAGAGTATTTTGTTGCATTTATGGATTTAGAGAAGGCATATAACAAAGTGGATAGGGGAGCAATGTGGCAGATGTTGCAAATGTATGGAATAAGTGGTAGGTTAAGAGCTTTTATGAGTATAGTGAGGCTCAGGTTACAGTATGCAGGAAAAAGAGGGAGATTATTTCCCAGTAACTCCAGGTAACTCCAGGTAAAAGTAGACCTTAGACAGGGATGCGTGACGTCACCGTGGTTATTCAAAATATTTATAGATGGGGTTGTAAGAGAAGTGAATGCTCGGGTGCTGGCAAGACGTGTAGGATTAAGAGATAAGATCATATTTTGGAAGGTTTTCTTTAAGGAAATCTAGCAGGTCATCTACTGGTACTTTAGCAAAAAACGATGTAACATCAAAACTAATGAGCTTGAAATCATTAGACATATTAAAACCTAGAAGTTTATCATGAGATCAACATTATTTTGAACATGAGAAAAAGACACAGTACCCCAAAATTGAGGCTAATATTTTCACTAATCATTTAGATAATATATTGGTTGCAGTACCAACAGGATTGTCAACTTCGTGTGTTTTACTTAGATCATAATAGATAAAGAAGAGATGCATTTCTGGAAGAAAACTTATTAAATTATTCCCTTTTAGAATTCTCTCAGTTTACTGTTAAAAGGAAGATTCTTTCTCAACAATACACAATCAGAGTCCCTCAATAAACCTTCCATTTCACCATTATTATAGTCATTTTTGCTCAGAATGACAATTAAATTAGATTTATCAGCTTCTGCAACTTAAACTTTTGTCGTTCTTCAATTTCGTCAAAACTTTTGTCGTTCTTCAATTTCGTCAAAGCATTAGTGAATCTTGAAGGGTAATTAGGCACAGTAGATTTTAATAATGCGCTACAAACCATTTCCTTACAAAGGTTAATCTAATCTTGTGAGATATTGGACATTTTACCTAAATTACAAAATACATTGGCTATCTCATCATTGGTTAGTAGTATCACTAGACGCGTAACTCAATAAAAAACCTAGTGCTCATTTTGTGTTTTCCTCCAATTATTTAGTAGACAATTTAACAAAAAAACATTATTATTTACATGTTTTGTCCATTTATTGCTAGAAGTTTAAGAGAATAACTTACGCTGGTAACATAGGACCAACCCTCAGACAAGTAGTGTCAAGGATACCTAGAATATAGCCCATCAATTGGTTAATCTAAATTCCAGGACAGCTTGTTTAAAAGTTCCAGGGATGGGGAACCTGCGGCCTTCTAGGCCGCAGGTTCTGCCTCCGAATGAATTATTTTTTCTTGAAGTTAATATATAACAATTAACTTCTTGAAAAAACTCACATTTTGCAGTATATCTAATCGAAATTTCTTGAGTGTGGCCTTATTAGATTACAGCTAACTTTATTGTGGCCTTCCAACACAAAACGGACACCCACCCCTTGTATACCTGGAGTATACCTGGAGAGGGTTCCGGGGGTCAACGCCCCCGCGGTCCGGTCTGTGACCAGACCTCATGGTGTATCAGGGCCTGATCAACCAGGCTCTTACTAAAAAATAAAACAGAAATAAAATTAAAACTGTACGTTGTGGAAGTTACATGCTGGAAGCAAACCTTTTTTTGCAGCATTAAAAATCTGTTTATTTTTTTTTTAAAGACTAGATGTCGGAAATCATCTAATGAAGTATCGGCCATTTCAATGGTCTCTCTCGTAAGACAGATTTCGGGAGCACCTGCTCATTCAAAAAAAAATTAGAGACTTTACTTGTAACTTTAATTTTATGTGCTTTCAGTAAAGAAAATAATTAGTAGCAAAACAACCAGGTGTGTAACGAAGTATGTGGTAGCCAGGTGTGTAACGGTGTTGTAGCCAGGTGTGTAACGGAGTATGTGGTAGCCAGGTGTGTAATGGAGTATGTGGTAGCCAGGTGTGTAACGGTGTTGTAGCCAGGTGTGTAACGGAGTATGTGGTAGCCAAGGTGTGTAATGGAGGTATGTGGTAGCCAGGTGTGTAACGGAGTATGTGGTAGCCAGGTGTGTAATGGAGTATGTGGTAGCCAGGTGTGTAATGGAGTATGTGGTAGCCAGGTGTGTAATGGAGTATGTGGTAGCCAGGTGTGTAATGGAGTATGTGGTAGCCAGGTGTGTAACGGTGTTGTAGCCAGGTGTGTAACGGAGTATGTGGTAGCCAGGTGTGTAATGGAGTATGTGGTAGCCAGGTGTTAACGAGTATGTGGTAGCCAGGTGTGCAACAGTGTGGTAGCCAGGTGTGTAACGAAGTGTGTGGTAGCCAGATGTGTAACGAAGTATGTGGTAGCCAGGTGTGTAACTGAGTGTGTGGTGTGGTGTGGGGTTCGAACATGGATTTGGTAATAAACACTCATGTCGGATGCTCCAGTATGTCTATTAGATGGAATATATGGGGAGCACCAAGCCTGACCTGCCGTCTGCCCTAACGTCTCTATTTGAACCGGCTTGCTGAGTGCCTTGGAAGGTGAGCGGCATTCAAATCATACTAGGTCAGCAGTAACAGTCAGTGATTCATGCAGGAGGCAGTGAATCAGTAACAGTTGTATGAGTCATTACTACTGACACTACTGATAGCTCGGCGACATTAACATATGGCATCCTGACATACAACTAATACAAACTAGAGGCGACAGGCATATGGCCTGGAGCTGATTCTATACAATGTCAAAGTACACAACAATTGAACATTATAACATACATAAGGATATTATCAGAATAAATATTAATGGAATGGAACTTATTGTAATGCACTACAAGATATGATATAGCACAATTCATGGAATGAGGCTCAACGACGGGAATATACAATGAAAGTGATAAAAAATTTTCTCATCCTCATATCCGACATAGACAAGGATGTCAGCCACAGACCGTGTCTTCCTTTGCAGATGACACCCGAATCTGCATGACAGTGTCTTCCATTGCAGACACTGCAAGGCTCCAGGCGGACATCAACCAAATCTTTCAGTGGGCTGCAGAAAACAATATGAAGTTCAACGATGAGGAATTTAAATTACTCCGATATGGTAAACATGAGGAAATTAAAACTTCATCAGAATACAAAACAAATTCCGGCCACAAAATAGAGCGAAAAACCAACGTCAAAGACCTGGGAGTGATCATGTCGGAGTATCTCACCTTCAAGGACCATAACATTGTATCAATCGCATCTGCTAGAAAAATGACAGGATTGATAATGAGAACCTTCAAAACTAGGGATGCCAAGCCCATGATGACACTCTTCAGGTCGCTTGTTCTGTCTAGGCTGGAATATTGCTACACGCTAACAGCACCTTTCAAGGCAGGTGAAATTGCTGACCTAGAAAATGTACAGAGAACCTTCACGGCGTGCATAACTGAGATAAAACACCTCAATTACTGGGAGCGCTTGAAGTTCCTGAACCTGTACTCCCTGGAATGCAGGCGAGAGAGATACATGATTATATACACCTGGAAAATCCTAGAGAGACTAGTACCAAACTTGTACACGAAAATCACTCACATCGAAAGCAAAAGACTCGGCAGACGATGCAACATTCCCCCAATGAAAAGCAGGGGTGTCACTAGCACGTTAAGAGACAATACAATAAGTGTCAGGGGCCCCAATTCTGTTCAACTGCCTCCCAGGATACATAAGGGGGATTACCAATAGACTCCTGGCTGTCTTCAAGCATGCACTGGACAAGCACCTAAAGCCAGTACCTGACCAGCCGGGCTGTGGCTCGTACGTTGGATTGCGTTGCAGCCAGCAGTAACAGCCTGGTTGATCAGCGCTTGATCCACCAGGAGGCTGGTCCCAGACAGGGCCGTTGGGGGCGTTGACCCTGAGAATGTCTCCAGGTATAAACTACAGATCTGTAATTCGGTGATCTACGGATCCAGGAAAAATATTCAATAAAGAAGTGTTTTAAACAGAAATAAAACAGATTTGCTGCACTCAAATCTAGGACTGTTTAAATCTCAGAATTTCGGAGGATGAACGCGGAAACACACACAACAAAAAAATTCTTGAATATTAATAACTGATTTTATAGCAGACAACAGAAATACTTTTTAAAAATATAAATATTCATCTATACAGGTTTTTACATTTAACCCCATCTCAGATCAGGGTAAGATTTAACTTATGCAAAATGGGTATTCATCTCTGGCAGGATGAACTCTGTAGCAATGGCATAACACATGCGTGTTGAGGCAGATCTGAATTGGTAGTTACAATGATACTTAAAGATTTTCAATACCTGTCATGTTACTACCCGATAATGATATTCAGGTTGATGTCTGAATGGAGTATTAGAGGTAGAAGGTACAGAGTCAGAAGGATTGGCAGGGCCTGTCACATTCGTCTGGGTAGGGACATCATTATCATCGCATACTAACTTCATATTATCTAAATGTGATTCTTTATACTGACCAGTACTAATTTCTTTAACCTTATACTTATTGCTATTGATATGTTCAACTACTCGATAAGGACCAACAAACTTTTAATCGAGCTTAGGCACTGCAGACGTTTTGTTAAGTTAGTCAGTATCAAGGCTGGTGTGTGAGGCAGTACTGGGAGAGCAGCAGTTGGAACAAGGCTGGTGTGTGAGGCAGTAATACTGTAATTTTGGTCGGCTTTGCTCGAGTATTAGTGACTCTTGTAAATTCTGCTGTTGATTTATGTAGTGTTTCGTGGATTCTTCTAAAAACACTTCGAGCTAAGCTGGTACTGGTTGCCATGAAATCATCAGGGTTGTAATTTGGTTTCGGGTTAGAATATAACAACTCATAAGGCAAACGCTTATCTACACCGTACAACGCTTAATGTGGAGTGTCGCCTATAGAAACATTGTAAGCAGAATTTATGGCACACTGAACTTCAGGTATAACTTCATCCCAAGTTTCACTGTTGGGAGTGATAGTGGCTCTCAAGACATCAAGTACTTTCTTATTGGTTCATTCTACTAACCCATTACTGGCAGGATGGTGAGGAACAATGGTAGATTTAGAGATCTTGTACAATGTACATAAATTTTCAAGAATCTCATTACAGAATTCACCTCCATTATCTGTTACTAGGGACTTAGGAGTGGTATGCCTGCAGATTATGCATTCTTTAAATGCTTTGGCTACTGTCTCAGCAGTCTTATCTGCAATAGGAACTAACTCACAATATCTGGTGAAATGATCTTCCATAACACACAGATGTTTGTTGCCCTGGAGGGAACATTGGAAATTAGTCAACAGATCTAGCACAATTCTTTCCCATGGTTCGCTAGTAGTTAGATACACCTGGATTGGATTAGGACCATTAACATTACCTTTATGCTACATGCAGACACTGCATTTTCTAACATACTCAGAAATATCACTTGCCATAACGAGGCTAAAAGTATTTCAATCTGGCTTGCTTTACAGAACGATCCATACCAGGGTGTGTAATACCTGGTACATAGTGAACTAGCTGTAAAGCTACATTCACTAGTGACTGTGGAATTACTAACTGGTATACCCTTCTGCTTGGAGTACCCAGCTTGACTGTGCAATACAGTAATTCGTGGTTCATGACAAAGTCACTGATGGGTGCTGGTGGCTTCACAGTCAGAATAAGATCTTCCTGGAGCAGGAATCAAATAACACCAGACCACATGGGATCTGTTCTTTGAGCCTTCTTTATGTCCTCGGTACTAAATGGAAGGTCTGCAGTTACTATACTAACATATCACGATAAAGCGTCTGCGACTATATTTGACTTGCCAGGTAAGTGTTCAAAGGTAGGATTGAACTCTTGGATAGTCAAGGTCCATCTGGCTAACCTACCAATTGGTTGTTCTGGAATAAAGGTATCAGTGGAGCATGGTCTGTCAAGAAATGAACAGAGTACCGATATATAATGTCTCGGAAGTGCTTTTAAAGACCATACTATTGCTAAAGCTTCTTGCTCAGTTACTGTATAATTACATTCAGCCTTCGTAAGGACTCAGCTAGCAAATGCAACTGTGTTGTATTTGCCATCAGTCTTCTGAGCTAGTACGGCACCTATGCCAATTGAACTAGCATCAGTTGTCAGATAGAAGGGCTTAGAAAAATCTGGGAATTTCAAAATTGGAGCAGATGTTAGCTTTTCTTTGAGAGTTTGGAATGGTCTTTCTTGACGGAAGGTCCAAACGAAAGGAGCATCTTTCTTAAGCAACTCAGTTGGTGGAGGAGCTATGGAAGAAAACTTGGCAATGAAAGATCTATAAAAACCTACTAAGCCCACAAAGGATCTTACGGCATCAGCAGTTTTGGGAGATGTAAAATTTAGTACTGCAGTTACTTTACTCTGGTCAGTCGTAACCCACCTAGGAGTGACTATATGACCAAGAAACTTGATTTCTGATCTGAAAAATTGGCATTTAGACAGTTTGATCTTTAAATTGGCTTCTTCAAGCTTACCCAGTACTATATCAATCTTTTCAAGTGCATATCCACGTCTTCGGATATCATCTAAGTACACCATAAGTGCATTACCTATGAGGCCTCTAAAGATATTAGTCATGAGCCTCGAGAATGTGATAGGCGACGATCGTAACCTGAAGGCCATATGGAGGAAATGATAATGACCTGTAGGAGTGGAAAAAGCACTTAGCTCTTGGCTGTCCTCGTGAAGATGGACTTGTCAAAACCCTTGTAACAAGTCCAGGGTCGGAAAGACTTTGTTATCTCCAATGTCACATGAAAGGTCACCAAGTACAGGAAGTGTGAAGTGACCTGGAATTGTTCTCGCATTTAACTTCTGAAGTCAATCACTGGGTGCCAAGTACCATCCTTCTTAGGTACTAGGATCAAGGGCGCTTTCCAGGGTGAATTGCTAGGTTGCAATAACACCTTCATCAAGCATCTGATTGATTAACTCTTCTGTGACAGCAACTTATGAGGCATTCTCTACGCAGGTATATAAATAGGTCTGGTACCAGGTTCAAGTGGGATACGATGGGACACTAAGTTCGTTATACCCATCTTCTCACCTGGTAAGGCAATGGCTTTACGTCGTTCGTTCAATAGACTCAACAAATGCTTGACCTCGTCTGGGAAATCAATGGGAGCTAAGTCTTTCTCCTTTACTGACAGAATGGACTGATCCAGTGGAATGGATGAAGTCTCCCTGGTTGAAATAACACTGACCCACTGGTCAGGTGACAACTCATCCTCTACCTGAACAGGGTAAAGATAGTGAACAAGGTCAACAATATCAGTATTTGCTCTGAGACGAACACTGTGACCGGAAGTGTTAGCTAGGAAGAAATGGATCTTACTATCTCTTACAACATGTAAGGATGGCTCAACAAATAAACCCTTAACTTTGCAGGAATCACTATCAACTAAGACGTTATCATCATCCGGAGCACAAACAACAACAGATACTCCAGTGAGGCCACTAGCCGCGACAGAGACGTCTTTCTGCAAACGGCATGTGACAT
Source organism: Cherax quadricarinatus (assembly GCF_026875155.1). Lineage (NCBI taxonomy): Eukaryota > Metazoa > Arthropoda > Malacostraca > Decapoda > Parastacidae > Cherax > Cherax quadricarinatus. The sequence goes on along the minus strand of NC_069423.1, from coordinate 32,028,336 downwards.
CAACAAGAGATGGCATTACTAGTTTCAAGTAATTGTTTTCCGACAAGGCGTCCCCTGTGGAGAAACTACTTCTTGAACTAGCAGACATTGCAGGGATAGGCTCAGCACTCAAGGTAGTCGGAGGTTCTTCGGATACCTGAGGCAACTGGACACTATCTTGCATGCCTGAAGTTGTAGGTGGAACATAGACAGGAGTGACAGATTACCAGTGCCTGATCGCTTGGGTACGCTACTGGAAAATGCACTGGCTTGTAAGGACTTAACCCGAACGTCGTACTCTGCGGCAGTATGGCAGATCTCGGATCCAAGCTGGTAACCCCAAAATGGTACAGTAAAGTCATCAATTTGGCCATGCCATCGGTAAGGGTCGAGCACAATGCGTAAGTCTCTCATGGAAGCAAATCCCAGTAGAAGATCACCAGGGAAACTAATCTGGTCGACAACAAGGAAGGAAGCAATAAAGTCTCTACCTTGGATAGAAAAGGTGAGGCAAGTCCGACCTCGGACATGCAGATGAGAACCAGCCACTCCACTAGGGAAGGACACATGAGTTGATTCTACAAGAAGGACATGTCGTAACTGCTTATTCTTAGACAAATTAGACCTGATAATATTGACTTGCGCACCAGAGTCCATGAACACATGAACGGGCTCATTAAGAACAGATTCTTGTACTATGGGACCTATCGTTGCATTGGAGGTTATGTGCAAACAAAAAGGAGGGTTGTCATCAAGGAAGGTTTGTTCCACTTCATCCCCAAAATCATCTTCGTCTGAGACGTGTGAAGCAACATCATCAACGAGATTGTCGTTCCCGAAACTGCTTAAGGCATCAAAGGGATTACGAACGGGGATGGTGTACTCATTATCACCTACTGTCACCATGGGACGGTTTGACTGGGGCGCTCGAATTCCCCCGAATTGGAAGAATGAACCTGGTCCTGGTTAGTCTGAGAACTACGACCTCTGTTTCCTCTCCTGGTTCTGCGGATGGAACGACCATGGAAAGATCGAGAGTACTGAAGGTTATAGAGAGCATTGCACTTGTAGCCAGGTGTGTAACGGAGTGTGGTAGCCAGGTGTGTAACGGAGTGTGGCAGCCAGGTGTGTAACGGAGTATGTGGTAGCCACGTGTGTAACGGAGTGTGTGGTAGCCAGGTGTGTAACAGAGTATGTGGTAGCCAGATGTGTAACAGTGTGGTAGCCAGATGTGTAACGGACTGTGTGGTAGCCAGGTGCGTAACGGAGTGTGTGGTAGCCAGGTGTGTAACGGAGTGTGTAGTAGTCAGGTGTGTAACAGTGTATGGTAGCCAGGTGTGTAACGGAGTGTGTGGTACCCAGGTGTGTAACGGAGTATGTGATAGCCAGGTGTGTAATGGAGTGTGTGGTAGTCAGGTGTGTAACGGAGTGTGTGAGTAGCCAGGTGTGTAACGGAGTGTATGGTAGCCAGGTGTGTAACGGAGTGTGTAGTAGTCAGGTGTGTAACAGTGTATGGTAGCCAGGTGTGTAACGGAGTGTGTGGTACCCAGGTGTGTAACGGAGTGTGTGGTAGTCAGGCGTGTAACAGAGTGTGTGGTAGCCAGGTGTGTAACGGTGTGGTAGCCAGGTGTGTAACAGTGTGTGGTAGCCAGGTGTATAACGGAGTGTGTGGTACCCATGTGTGGAACGGAGTGTGTGGTAGCCAGGTGTGCAACGGAATGTGTGGTAGTCAGGTGTGTAACAGAGTGTGTGGTAGCCAGGTGTGTAACAGTGTGAGGTAGCCAGGTGTGTAACGGAGTGTATGGCAGCCAGGTGTGTAACAGAGTGTGTGGTAGCCAGGTGTGTAACGGAGTGTGTGGTAGCCAGGTGTGTAACAGTGTGGTAGCCAGGTGTGTAACAGAGTGGGTGATAGTCAGGAGTGTAACAGAGTGTGTGGTAGCCAGGTGTGTAACAGAGTATGTGGTAGCCAAGTGTGTAACAGTGTGGTAGCCAGGTGTGTAACAGTGTGGCAGCCAGGTGTGTAACGGAGTGGTAGCCAGGTGTGTAACAGTGTGTGGTAGCAGGTGTGTAACGGAGTGTGTGGTAGCCAGGTGTGTTACAGAGTGTGAAGTAGCCAGGTGTGTGTGTGGTAGCCAGGTGTGTATCAGTGTGTGGCCAGGTGTGTTACGGAGTGTGTGGTAGCCAGGTGTGTAACAGTGTGGTAGCCAGGTACTCACCTAATTGTGGTTGCAGGGGTCGAGACTCAGCTCCTGGCCCCGCCTCTTCACTGAGTGCTACTAGGTCCTCTCTCTCCCTGCTCCATGAGCTTTATCATACCTCATCTTAAAGCTATGTATGGTTCCTGCCTCCACCACCTCACTTGCTAGGCTATTCCACTTCCTGACAAATCTATGACTGAAGAAATACTTCCTAACATCCCTTTGACTCATCTAGGTCTTCAACTTCCAATTGTGACCCCTTGTTTCTGTGTCCCATCCTTGGAACATCCTGTCTCTGTCCACCTTGTCTATTCCACGCAGTATTTTGTTCGTGTGTAACGGAGTGTGTGGTAGCCAGGTGTGTAACGGAGTGTGTGGTAGCCAGGGTGGAGATGTTCCGCTCGGTTACTGGACGACCTTGACAAGGAAGCAACTATCCCCACTCTCACCAACCACACCTCCTCTTCCCGATGCCTCCTCTTTGCGCTGCCTCCTTTCAAATCCTGGAGTATACCTGGAGGAGATTTCGGGGGTCAAAGTCCCCTGCGGCCCGGTCCATGACCAGGTCTCGCGGTTAATCAGGGCCTGATCAACCATAAACACATAAACCGATATATGAGCCACAGCCCGGCTGGTCAGGTACTGGCTTTAGGTGATTTTCCAGCGCCTTCTTAATTAAAGACAGCCAGGGGTCTATTGGCTATCCTTATGTATTCTGAGCAGCAGTTGAATAGTCTTGGACCCCTGACGCTTATTGTGTTTTCTCTTAGTGTACTCGTGGCGCCCCTGCTTTCATTGGGGAATGTTGCATCTCTTGCCAAGTCTTTTGCTTTCGTAGGTAGTGATTTTCATGAGTAGATTTGGGGACTTGCCCCTCTAGGATTTTCCAAGTGTACATTAACTTGTATCTTTCTCGCCTGCATTTCAGGGAGTACAAATCAAGGGACTTCAACCGTTTCCAGTAATTTAATTGCTAAATTTATCATACTTATAAGTGCGGTGAAAGTTTTCTGTATATTCTCAGGCCTGCAATTTAGCCTGCCTTGAAATGGGCCGTTAGTGTACAGCAATATTTGAGCCTAGAGAACAAGCGATTTGAAGAGAATCATCATGGGTTTGGCATCCCTAGTTTTGAAGGTTCTCATTATCCATCCTATCATTTTCCTAGCAGATGTGGTAGATACATTGTTGTGATCTTTGAAAGTGAGATCCTCTGAAATTATCACTCCCAGGTCCTTCACATTAGTTTTTCGCTCTATTGTGTGGTTGGAATTTGTTTTATACTTTGATAGTTTTATTTTCCTCGAGTTTTCGATAGCGGATTAATTGAAATTTGTCTTCACTCAACTTCACATTGTTTTCTGCGCTTGGAGACTAGCAGTGTCTTCGATGGATGGCATTATCATGCAAATTCGGGTGTCATCCGCAAAGGAAGACACGGTTCTCTAGCTTACATCTCTGTGTCAGATATGAGGATGAAGAACAGGATGGGAGCCAGTACTGCACCTTGTGAGACAGAGCTAAACTTCCTCTGAATTTACTCTGTTTACTATTATTCTTTGTTCTGTTTGTTAGGAAGTTGTAGATCCATCTACCAAATTTTCCAGATCCTCTTCCCGCAGGCCTGGGGACAGTTGGTCCCAAAGATGAGGAGGTACTTGTGCCTCCTCCCATGGGAGACTTAGGTCTCAGACACTCCCTAAAGAGGGAGCCAAGCTGGGCCACCACTTGGAAAAGGCCCGGGCCGGGAGAATACCGGTGAATCTTTAATAATAATAATAATACTCTTCCCGCTGCCTCCTCTCAACTCCTCTTCCCGCACTTTCCCAGAGTCCAGATCTAATCAGCATCATGAATTTTTCCCCTCTCACAAATCCTACACATCTCGCATACGAGACAAGTTTAACTTCTTTGCCCAAAAGCAGGTTTAACAAATAAAGATGCTTCTTAAAAGGCAGTAAATAAGGAATTTGTTAATAAGTTTTGAAGTTTAGTGTCAGGCAAGAACCACCTCTACCGACCACTGGTATAAGGCCGGAATCCACTTGGGTAGAAAGTATTTAACTGTCAGAGTGTCACAGTGGCAATTGAGGATGAGGTCACTAGGTCGATACTGTGGTGACCTGTGGTGTGTGGTGACCTGTGGTATGTGGTGACCTGTGGTGTGTTGTGGTGACCTGTGGCGCATTGTGCGAAGTGTGTTGTGGTGACCTGTGGCGCATTGTGCGAAGTGTGTTGTGGTGACCTGTAGTGTGTTGTAGTGACCTGTAGTGTGTTGTAGTGACCTGTAGCATGTTGTAGTGACCTGTGGTGTATTGTGGTGACCTGTAGTGTGTTGTGATCTGTAGTTTGTAGTGACCTGTAGTGTATTGTAGTGACCTGTGGTGTATTGTGGTGACCCGTAGTGTATTGTGGTGACCCGTAGTGTGTTGTAGTGACCTGCGGTGTGTTATGGAGACCTATGGTGCGTTGCGGTGACCTGTGGTGTGTTGTGGTGACCTGTGGTGTGTTGTGGTGACTTGTGGTGTGTTGTGATAACCTGTGGTAATGGTGACCTGTGGTGTGTTGTGGTGACGTGTAGTGTGTTGTGACCTGTGGTGTATTGTCGTGGTCTGTGGCGTATTGTGGTGACATGTAGTGTTGTAATGACCTGTAGTGTGTTTATAGTGACCTGTGGTGTGTTGTGATGACCTGTGGTGTGTTGCGGTGACCTGTGGTGTGTTGTAGTGACCTGTAGTGTGGAGACCTGTAGTGTGTTGTGGTGACATGTTGTGTGTTGTGGTGACCTGTGGTGTGTTGTAGTGACCTGTAGTGTTTGGAGACCTGTAGTGTGTTGTGGTGACCTTGGTGTGTTGTAGTGACCTAGGGTGTGTTGTGATCTGTAGTGTTTTGTAGTGGCCTGTAGTTGTATGTAGTGACCGGTGGTGTGTTGTGGTGACCTGTGGTGTGTTGTGGTGACCTGTGGTGTGTGTGGTGACCTGTAGTATGTGGAAACCTGTAGTGTGTTGTGGTGACCTGTGGTGTGTTGTGGTGACCTGTAGTGTGTTTGTGGTGACCTGTATTGTAGTGACCTGTGGTGTCTTATGGTCACCTATGGTGTGTTGTGGTGACCCGTAGTGGGTGACCTGTGTGTGTTATGGTGACCTGTGGTGTGTTGTGGTGACCTGTGGTGTGTTGTGAACTGTAGTGTGTTATAGTGACCTGTAGTGTATTGTAGTGACCTGTGGTGTGTTATGGTGACCTGTGGTGTGTTGTGTGACCTGTGGTGTGTTGTGGTGGTCTGTAGTGTATTGTAGTGACCTGCGGTATGTTGTGGTGACCTGTAGTCTGTTGTGGTGACCTGTAGTCTGTTGTGGTGACCTGTAGTCTGTTGTGGTGACCTGTAGTCTGTTGTGGTGACCTGTAGTCTGTTGTGGTGACCTGTAGTCTGTTGTGGTGACCTGTAATCTGTTGTGGTGACCTGTAGTCTGTTGTGGTGACCTGTAGTCTGTTGTGGTGACCTGTAGTCTGTTGTGGTGACCTGTAGTCTGTTGTGGTGACCTGTAATCTGTTGTGGTGACCTGTAGTCTGTTGTGGTGACCTGTAGTCTGTTATGGTGACCTGTAGTCTGTTGTGGTGACCTGTAGTCTGTTGTGGTGACCTGTAGTAAGGCGTAGTTTATGGTGACTTGTGGCTCTGCGTATTATTATTATTATATAATCAAGGGGGAAGCGCTAAACCCGGAGGATTATACAGCGCCTGGGGGGGGATGTGGAAGGCATTCAGGCTTAATTCGGGGAACTGGAGCACAGATCCAATTCCCTAAATCAAGAGCCCCTCACCAACATCAAGGAACCTTCCTTGAGGGGTGGCTCTGCGTAGAACCTTGTTAATATATATTATATAATAACTAAGCACTAAACCCACAAGGGTTATAAAGTTTTGTTTCACTCTATTATTAATATTATAATCAAAGCAAAGCTCTAAACCACCAGGGTCACAGAGCACTGCGCTTCACTGTGTAGAGCTTCAAGTTGTTTCACTGAGTAGAGCTTTATCAAGTCCCTTTTCACTGAGCAGAGCTTTATAAAGTCCTGTGTCCCCCTGAATAGCGCTTTATCAAATTATGTCTCGCTCCGTATATAGCGCTTTATCAAATTGTTTCGTTCTATACATAGAACTTTATTAAGTCATGCGTCAGTTTGTAGAGTTTTATCATGGTTCACTATTTGTAATGGTTTATTACAAATAGTTTTTGTCAAGCTTTATCATGTTTAACTAAATGTAAAGCTTTTCTAAGTCTTGCATCACTGTGTAAAGCTTCATTAAGTGATGCTTTACACTGTAAAGCTTTATCAAGTCAATGTTACTGATGAAAGGTAAACTCGGCGCCTGTCTACCTTGCTGCTCTCAGTAGTATACCTCTGTGTACACCGAGTGGTTTATCTCTCACTGTAGACACGCAAAGTTTACTTTAATCCTTATTTTAGGGATTAAGGTATAGCTAGTGGTGAACAGGTGACATTGTAGCCTCGATGATCCTCTCGTAGTCGATAGGCTTTCAACCCAAGTAAGCAATTCTTACACATCTAAAGATGAGGGAAGACCTTGATGTCTCTGTGTTACACGTTATGGATGAGGTTCGGCGGTACCATCTCGGTCTGGGTCTTGTCCAGTTGGTGACTCCGCGTTCCACACAATGATGTTTATCTCTCTCTTTACAGAAGAGTTTAACAGGGTTAGGTTACATTTTCCAACCTTCATATACAAGCTAAGAGCTGTTACCTACATCAGCTAGACACAGTGATGTTCATCTCTTTCTCTCGCTCTCTTCATTTTTTCTTTCTCTCCTCTCACACGAGACGTGAAATGTTATGTGACCAAGGTCGCTTTTGACACGAAAATAAGTAATAAATACCTAATCACAAGAATACTGCTTCGATGGTAATCGCTTTTTTTATATTAGCAATTACAGCAGCAAGGCTATGCAGACAGTACTCACCAATATGTGGTTGCAGAAGTCGAGTCATAGCTCCTGGCTCTGCCTCTTTGCTGGTCACTAGTAGGTTCACACTCTCCCTGCTTCAGGAGGTTCATCGTACCTCTTTTTAAAGCTATGTATGAATCCTGCCTCTACTAGTTCACTCCAGATTTTTCCATTTTCTGACAACCCTAAGGCCAAAGAAATACTACTTAGCATCCCTATGACTCATTTCATCTCTGTATTTTCTATGACATCATATCCTCCCTATCCCTCCTGTCCTCCAGTGTCATCAGATTGAGTTCCTTAACCTCTCCTCATAGGACATACATACCACTTAGCTTCGGGACTAGTCATGATGCTGCAAGCAGAGCTCTGACCCTATTATTATTTTAATCATAACTAAGCCAGGATGAATTACAGCAGTTGGATTATGCTGAATGTTGTAAGACAGAGTAAAACAACTGAAAGCTAAACTCATGTTTATAAAATTGCTCACAAACAATGTCCAGAATATCTTGCTGTCAATTTTGTCAAGGTTGGGAACCAAAGCAATCATAGTACTAGGGACGGGCACAACAATGTAGTAGCCCTACAGTCAGTGGCCAGGGTTCAGAAACCTTTTATTGTACAGCAATAAGGAATGGAACAGACTACCCGCACATGTCAAATGCCGTATAGCATGGAAACCAGTTCAAGAAGAGTGTCCGAAAGGTGTCGATGAATGTAGCTACAGAAGGGAGTGGGAATATTATATTTTCTATTTTTTAGCTAACATACGTTGTTAAATTTTTCAACTACTTATCCTAGTAATGACCTCGTAATTGTAGATAGTCCTTAATGACCTCGTATTGTAGATAGTCTTAATGACCTCGTGTAGTAGATAGTCTTTTTAGTATGATAATTAAGATGTTATCTTCATTGTTGAATAATAAGAAAATATTATAAACCTTTATATTATAATAATAAGGTAAAAGGGCCCCAATGGAAATAAGTCACTCTGTCTGACTTTTTTGGGTTATCCCAGGTTCTCTACACATATGCTGCTATGTATGATAATTCTATGTAACTGTATTGTGTATACCTGAATAAACTTACTTACTTAAGCACTAAACCTACAAGAGTCATACAGTGCTGTACCTCTGACCCTAACCTTTTTTATTATGGTCTTACAACACACACAAAATTAACCTCTTTTGTTTTTTACAGGAAAAAATAACTTTTCTTTTTAAATATTCAGAGTGCTACTGGATGTGTTGATCAATGTCTTGACAGTTAAAGGGTTAATGTAGTTAGCTAAAAGCACCCGGGCCTGAAGAAAGTTGTTTAGCATAGAATTAACATTGCTTTATGATGCTGGGGAGGAGGCTACAATGACAGGGTCATCAAATTAACATTCACAAGCACAGCTCATTGGAGGCACTAGGTCGTTGACACTTGATAGTTCGGAAACAAGTGCAGCTTCTTCAGGAAGATATCAATTTTCGACAGTACAGTTTGCTTCTTTTTTTCATTATAATTTTCTTTATAGCAAGCAAAAGCATACTGTATTTGTCTTTCAAATTTTGCAGATCTCTCATAATTGACTTTCATTTCTTCTATCATCTACAAACCACAACAGGCAAACTCCTCTGCCAATATTTTCATTGTGAACTTTCTTGGTGTGTCAGGTATAACTTCTTCCTCTGTCTCTCTTTCTTTACTTCTTGCTTCCTCCAGTTCAATCAACTCATTGGAAACCTCTTTAGCCTCAGTACCAAAAAACTGATAATTATAATAAAATAAAGTGCTAAACCAACAAGGGTCATGCAGCCAAAAAGCTGATGATTTTCATCCATTTCAAATTCTAGCTGTCTCCTAAGCAATAAAAATCTTGTTATTTCATCAAAAGCAGAATCTTTATTAAAGCCTTGGAAGGTGTTCACAAATGTCATCACAACTTTCTTCCATATGCTTCTCAAGCATTGCTTTGTGACTTTTTCTCATGTTGCAGCGATGTTCCTGATAGCATTAATAAAATCTTTCTAAAATTATCAATGTGTTCAACCACATTTAGTCTTTCAACAGCCTGAGTGAACGTGCTGAGTAAATAGTGTGCTTTGAATGCAGCTATCGCCTTGATACGTTGGTTGGATGAATGCAGTTGTGTTCAGTGGCAAATACACAGCTTTTACATCCAGATGCAGGTTGCTGAGATGTTGTGGATGTCCTGGAGCATTATTTAAAATAAGTTAAATCTTCAAGGGTATATTGTCTTGACAATAATGTTTTTTCACCTGGGGAATAGAACAGTTCAAAAACCAGTCTTCAAACAATCCTAATATTATCCAGGCTTTCTTGTTGTGGCGATAATACACGGGAAGCATATGCTTGCTCACATTCTTGAATGCTGTGGGGTTCTTGAAGTAGCAAATTAGGGAAAGCTTCAGTTTAATAAAACCAGCAACATTTCCACCCAGAAGTAGCGTAACATGATCTTTGAATTTCTTGAATCCCAGCATTGTCTTTGCCTCTTGATGAAAGTAAGTACACTCAGGCATACGCTTCCAGAACAAACTCGTCTCATTTACATTAAATATTTGTTCTCGCAAAAATGTTTCGTTAATAATTATCTTGTGTAGCTTCTCTCTAAAAGCTTTGGCAGCTTCAGTATCAGAACTTGCTGCCTCACTATTAACCTTCACATTATGATGCCTTTTGAAGCATTGAAACCATCTATGATTTGCTGTAAACGTTTGTGTATATGAAGGGTCATGAGCATGCTCTTTAAGCGTATCAAAGAGACTCCTTGCCTTGGTACGCTAATTATTACTATCATAATCAAAACCTAGCGCTAAACCTACCGGGGTCATACAGCGCTAAGTAGGCTAAGTGGTATGCATTTTTGTGTCCGGTCTTCCACTGATGTGACAACTAATCTTTCCATATCATCAACTGGTCCAACTCTTTTCTTTGTGATGACAGTGGATTTAATGGGTGCAGATGACTTTAATGCCTGAATAGCCTCTTATCTTTCAAGATGGCTTAGAGTGTCAACTGTGAAAGACTCAAATCATATGCCGCTTTCATGATTGGTACGTAATTATCTTAAGTTTCATCTCCTAAATAATTGCCTTCCTCTTTTTTTTCTCAACAGAAGCAGGAGACACACTTGAGCATTTGGTAGATATAATGGGCTTGGGAAAACTTGGTTAAACACAGAAAAAACACCGTACAATACATTACTAAACACTGTATAAGATGTTTACACTTGCAATCGCTACAGATTTTTATTATTATTATAATCAAAAAAGAAGCGCTAAGCCACAAGGGCTATACAGCGCTGCAGGGTAGGGAAGGAAGCGAGGGTATTGGGCGGCAGAAGGGAGGAGGGATGATCAGTAGGTTACAGAAAACAGCGGGGCAGGGGATAGTACGGGGGTAGAGGGTAGCAAGAGATTGAGGTAGAAAGGGCTGAAGGTATCAGAATTTGTGAAGTCAGTTGTTGTCAAAAAATCAATGAGAGAGTCCGGATGGAAGGTGGGTCCATCAGCGAGAAGGGAAGGTAAAGAGAGACCAGCGGAGCGAAGACGACAACGGAGGTAAATTCTGCGTGCTCGTTGATAAAGTGGGCAGTCCAACAGAATGTGGCTGACTGATAATGGAGCCTGGCAATTCTCACAGAGAGGAGCAGGGCGCCTCTCCATGAGATATCTATGAGTAAGACGAGTATGGCCAATGCGAAGATGGGAGAGAGTAGTCTCCCAACCTCGACACTGGTGATAAGAAGACGGCCAGTAACCTATACTCGGTTTAATAGATTGAAGTTTGTTACCGAGCATAGTAGACCAACATTGTTGCCAACGGGTGTGAAGGTGGGAAGATATTGCAGCAAAATAGTCCGTAAATGGAATACCTCTATATGAAACTGGTAGGTCATGTACTGCTGACCGCGCAGCAGTGTCTGCCTGTTCATTGTCCTGTACGTCAACATGACCAGGGACCCAACAAAAAACAATATCTTTATGCTTGGTAAAGATGCGGCGTAGCCAAAGTTGGATATGGAGGACTAAGGGGTGAGGTGTATCAAATTTCTGTATAGCCTGTAAAGCACTAAGGAAGTCTGAGACAACCACAAATGATGACACAGGCATAGATGCAATACTGATAAGTGCTGCAAGGATGGCATACAATTCAGCAGCAAAAATACTAGCCGAAGATAGTAAATGCCCTTGTACGACGCTGTCCGGAAACATTGCTGCGAATCCTATGCCGTCAGAAGACATAGAGCCATCTGTGTACATAGCAATGGCATGAGAATGAGAGTGGAAGTGGTCAAGAAAAAGAGAGCAGGAAGCGACCATAGATAGTTGGGCTTTCGAGCAAGGGAGAGAGAAAGAACAGACTCGAACAGCTGGAACTTCCCAGGGGGGTAGGGAAAAGTGAGATGCTACATGAACATAGAAAGGTGGTAATTGAAGAGAAGACAAGAGCGAATGAAGGCGAAGAGAGAAGGGATGGAGTAAACAGGGGCGGCGAACAAATAAAGAATGTCTACTAATATCAGTGACCATTCTATAAATGGAAGGATTGTGGAGATCATGAGAGTGTACATAGTAGTGAAGGCAATGGGCATCACGGCGATTGGATAAGGGTGGAACATTCGCTTCTGCATAGAGGCTCTCAACAGGGGAAGAGTGAAAAGCACCAAGGCATAAACGTAATCCTTGGTGATGAATGGGGTTAAGGCTAGAGAGAGTAGCAGGAGATGCCGCTGAATAGATCTGGTCACCATAATCAAGTTTCGATAAAATGAGGGTGGAATGAAGGTGAAGGAGGGTTCGACAATCAGCTCCCCATGAAAGATGAGCAAGGGTTTTAAGAAGGTTCAGCCGGCTGTGACAAGTTGCCTTCAGAGAGGTAATGTGAGGTTTCCAGGATAACCTACGGTCAAAGAGGAGGCCCAGAAACTTGACTGTATGACGTTCAGGGATACGGGAGCCATAGAGGTACAAAGAATGATCGGAGATGACAGAGCATCTAGTGAAAGTAATTTGGTGGGTTTTAGTGCTGGAAAATTTAAACCCATGTGTGGTGGCCCAATTGGAAACACGGTCGACCGCATGCTGGAGAGAAACTGTAATGAGGTGACAGCCAGCACCTGCACAGGCAATAGTGAAGTCATCAACATAGAGTGATGACCAAATATTTGATGGAAGACTAGAGGCCAAATCATTAATAGCAAGGAGAAAAAGTGTTGTGCTCAGAACACATCCCTGGGGGACACCTTCAGCTTGGATAAAGTCCGGGGAGAGCATATTATTAACCCGAACACGGAAATGTCTATCAGTTAAAAAGTTCTTAAGAAAGGATGGTAGATTGCCTCGGAGGCCTAAGGAGTGGGCTTGGGCCAAAATATTATACCTCCAAGTTGTGTCATAGTGGTTATTCGCAAAGGCATTACGAACATACGTATCCAAGCATAGTAAGGGGTCTATGGTAGAATGTCCCTTACGAAAGCCATATTGACGAGTGGAGAGACTGTTGTGTGTCTCTAAATACCACACTAAACGTCTATTTACCAGGCGTTCCACCACTTTGCAAACTGCACTGGTAAGAGCAATGGGACGATAGTGGGAGGCTTCATGTCCCGTAGTGCCTGGTTTGTGGAAAGGGAGAACAATGGCAGATTTCCACAGCTGTGGAAGAACTTGTGACCAAATAAGATTGAAAAGGCATAATAGGACTACAAGGGCTGACTGATGTAAATGTTGTAGCATACGAATATGAATGTCGTCGGGCCCAGCTGCCGATGATCGGCAAGCTGAGAGTGTTACCTCCAGTTCTTGAAGTGTAAAAGGCATATTATACTGTTCTTCTCTGAGAGAAGAAAAGTCCAAGGGTGCTAACTCTCTGGCACACTTTGAGGAAAGAAATGAGGGGCATAGATGGAGCCCCTGAGAAATATGGACCAGATGATTGCCAATTTCATTGGCAACATCTAGTGGGTTTGCTATATCAACACCGGCACCCCTTAGAACAGGAACTGGGTCAGGAGAATATTTACCACTCAGTTTTCGTACTTTTTTCCAGACTGCACTCATAGAGGAAGCAGAGGTGATGGTGGAGATATAATCTCGCCAGCAAGTGCGTTTAGCATCACGGATGACGCGGCGAGCGATTGCAAGCTTCTGCTTAAAATCAAGAAGTCTCTCTGTGGTTCTATTGTACCGGTACCTGCCCAATGCAGCGCGTTTCAAACGTACTGCACGAGCACAAGCAGGAGACCACCAAGGCACGCATTTCTGAGAATGCCTGCCCAAAGTTTGGGGTATAGAATGAGAAGCTGTGGTTAAAACGGAGGACGAGAAGAGGTGTAAAAGCTCATCAATGGAGGACGAAGAAGGAACCTCACTAAAAACAGTTAGTTGTGAGTAAAGGTTCCAATTTGCCTGATCAAATTGCCAGCGTGGGATACGAAGAGGTGGTGAATATGAAGGGAAGTAAGAATGATTGGGAAATGATCGCTGTCACGTAAATCCGGGAGAACAGACCAGGTGAAGTCTAATGCGGCGGAGGAAGAGCAGACGGAGAGATCGATGCAAGAGTGTGTGTGAGTCCGAGGATCAAAATGGGTGTGAGTACCTGTATTTAAAACATGGAGGGGGGTGGGTAGCAAGAAAAGCCTCTAACTGAATGCCACGGGAATCACAGTGAGACCCCCCCAGAGGAAATGATGGGCATTAAAATCGCCAAGTAGCAGAAGCAGTGGTGGTAATGACGAAACAAGAAAGGCAATATCCGGAATAGATAATGCCTGAGAAGGAGAGAGATATAAAGAACAGAGCATATACCACCTATGCAAGTGGATATGGGCTGCTGTGTAATGCAGCGAAGTATGAACAAATAGCTGATGGTATGGAATATCAGTGCGTAGAAGAAGGGCACTTTCATTAAAGGTCCCATCAGGAAAAGGATCTGAAGAATACAAGAAATTATAGCCTGAGATGGGATAGATAACAACAGAGTGTAATTTTGGTTCCTGTAAGCAAACACCAACAGGGGAAAACTGGGAGAGTAACATCTGAAGCTCACCCCGATTACCCCTGAGGCCGCATATATTCCACTGTAAATAGGCCATGATTGGCAATGATAAAGATACCTGAAATCCGCAGGTAAGGGTTCCTATGGACTAGAGGGGTTAGAAAAGTCCACGTGCGGAGGCAGCAGAAAACGGTCAAGTAGCAAAGGAACGGTGCGCTGTGAAGAAAGGAGTTGCGCAGATGGAGGAGAGGAGAGAGAAGGAACAGAGGGTGGATCAGTGTCCATTGATGGTTTGGTCTCTGCAATATATTCAGAGATTGCTTCAAGTGTTTCGGAATTCAGAGATGTCGTATGGGAGACAATATTGGAGATGGTAGGGGGAGGATGAGTAAAGATTGGAACTGTAATGGACTGTACCAAGGTAGGGGGGGGGTGAAAGGGTGGAGAGAACTGGAGAAGAAGCATGGAAGGGGACAGAAGAGGCAGAAACCTGGGAGGTGGCAGAAGAGGAAGAAAGTTGGGAGGGAACAGGGGAGGAAGGTACAGTACGAGGAGGAGGGTGAACCTCTACACTTGTAATAGAGCCAGTGAGAGGGGAAGAACCAGGTACAGAGACAGGGAAGGTAAAATGAGGAGGTGGAAGAAGGGAAGGAGGGGTTAAAGGACCTTTTTTTGACTTCTGAGAAGTAGAGGGACAATTGGGAGGAGGTGTCGTACAAGATCTCGTCGATACTGAAGCTTGTGAGGGAGAACATGAAGAAGCAAGAACAGACTGAGGCGTTGAAGTAGGGACGTCTGAACCTAGGACAGCAAAAGAATTAAATACAGGAGTGGCTATGGGAGAGGTAACCACAGAGGAGGCTGCAGAAGATGGGACCCCAGAAGTGAGGGGACATTTTGAATCATGGGAATAAGAAACACGAGGTAGTCTCCCTTGGAGGCGGAGATGAGAAACTGCCATGGCATAAGGGAGACCTGCCTCTTTGAGGTAACGGATTTCCCACTCATTTAAGTAGACTTGGTAACTGCAAGAGTACGAAGGGTGAGCCTCATGACAATTAAGGCAAGAGGGAGGTCGATTGCAAGACGTATTAGAATGGTCATCGGCACCACAGACTGGACATTCGACTATGGATCTGCAATATTTCGCTGGATGGCCAAATCGCCAGCAATTTCTACACTGTTGCGGTGTAGGGATCACCTTTCGAACTTGTAACCGATGTCCTGCTACATAAACTGAGGATGGGAGTTCACGGCTGTCAAAAGTTAAACGAGCCACATTGCTAGGGTGTCGTCTCCGCCCGCGGGCAGGAAGAACATAAGTGTCTACCTTGAGGATTGGGAGATCTTGGAGTTCCAGCTGTTCACGAATGTCATTGCCACATGTCTGGAAATTTTGTTGAACTATGGTATGGGGCAGAATGACGGTACCACTACAAGAATTGAGGGAATGATGTTTTTCAATAGTGACAGGAAGAGTATCAATATGGGAAAGAAGAGAAAGATCATGAGCTTGAGTAGCATTCTGTACAGTGATGATGCGCGTACCGCTCTTAAGAGCATGAAAAGAAATATCTTTACCAACATGGTGTAGGAGTGCCTTGCCAATACTGTGGTCGGAAAGATAGGCAGTAGGGGAAAGTCGGTCGTTTAAAGTGAAGAATTTAGTCCATTGCCACATTCTGAAATAAATGGGGAAAGGGAGTGCAGGACGTGTCGATCTTTTCTGAGAAGAACGAGAAGGTGGAGAAGTATCATCAGCAGGTAATTGTCATTGCCGTTTAGGCATGGGACCAGAGTTGGTCCGACGTGGAATGGGCCGGCGATTCGAAAATTGCCGCACCGTAGAGGGAGAGGCCGGAAGCATAGTCAAAGGAGAGCGGAGGTCAGACAAATTGAAGGAGTCAGTCGAGACCTCAGTACCTGAAGCGGGTGAGGAAACAGCACCGGCAAGAGGTACAGAGGCATGAGGGGTGTCCGAAGAGTGGTCCAAAGACGAGGTGGGGGCCGGAACTGGGTGCGGTATCAAGAAGGGGCCTGGGGGTAGCAGGTTCATGGACTGGGGCTGCCATGGTTAGGTTACTTCTTTCTTTTTGCTTTTAAGAAAAAAAAAAGAAAGAAGAAAAGAAAATAAAAATAAAAAAAAGA
Organism: Cherax quadricarinatus; assembly: GCF_026875155.1. Taxonomy (NCBI): domain Eukaryota; kingdom Metazoa; phylum Arthropoda; class Malacostraca; order Decapoda; family Parastacidae; genus Cherax; species Cherax quadricarinatus. The sequence continues at coordinate 32,012,028 of NC_069423.1, read as the reverse complement.
ATAAAAAAAGGGGGGACCGGGGAGGGATAGTTCCTAGGAGGAATGAAAGGGCCAGAAATCTCCCTCCGCGCCCAAGAGGACCTCAGCACCGCTAGTAGCGTAGATGCAGCATGGAACCCGTGCCATACCCTACCCATCATGCCAGTAAACCAGCAATCCGGGATAGCAACCTCATATCTGCCGAGCTACCTCGGTGGACAAAAGAGAGGGCGGCCGGATATCCACCACAAAGCATACCTCCTTCGGCCACCACCCCCGGAATTCGAAAGGTGGCTTCCAGAGATACACCCGTCGCCCGAGAGACACCCAAAGCCATCCTCCGGGGTACCGGAGAGGGATCGGGACATCCCCAGGCAATCCAGATTCCACGGCAAACTACGCCACCGCCAAGAACCTGAACAGAATGGGATGGACCCCGGTACCCTTTCCCCTACCTAGGAACTAGCGTGCCTGTGGGAAAAAATCCCAAAGGCCAAAAAGGAGGGCAAAAGGGAGGGGTGGGAGGAGGAGGAGGAGAAAGGAAAAAGGGGAGGATGGGATAGGGAAGGGGGGATTGGGGGGTAATTAGGTTCGGTCTGAGGAAGGAGACCGACAGGTCTACTTCCTCAGACCAAGAGCCTCTTCACAACGCCAAGGAGCCCCCCTTGAAGAGGAATCGCTACAGAGGCTGACAGCGTGGCTTGGTGGATGCTGCCATCGCCCAGTATCAGTAGAAAGTATTATATGGCATATTGATAATTATTTCTAGTCTTTCCAATGACTTTACTTCACTATCACAGATTATACTAAAAACTGTCTAAAATGATTTTTGCTTAGGTTCTCTGAAATGATTATGATATTTATGGAAGAATGTTAAAAATAAAATATTAAATAGTCTCTAAACACAGCAAGCTTGTCCAATGCATGACTAAGGACAATGACTGCCTCAGAAGAGTTCTTGATCCAGGGAATTCAAACTACTCTCCTTATCCTCCTTACAATTTTTATTTTATAAATCACTTTGTAACTTTTATATTTTTTTTACTTCCTGTTAATACAGAAAGAATAAAAAGTCATGATATCATGGGTGGAACATTTCACCTACAACCCACTTGGAGAGGACTTTTTTGGTTCAACCTGGACCATTTGACAATGGTCAAGGATGGACCTGACATTGCTTTCCAAGTGGACGTTTATGACGAATGCCTGTCATTACCTTGCAGCAGACCATAAAAATAAAAAAAATTAAAACTAGTATATAGTTCTTTGCAAAGTATATAGTTCTGAGCAAAGTAACATTTATGAAGGGATTCAGGGAAACCGGCAGGCCGGACTTGAGTCCTGGAGATGGGAAGTACAGTGCCTGCACTCTGAAGGAGGGGTGTTAATGTTGCAGTTTAAAAACTGTAGTGTAAAGCACCCTTCTGGCAAGACAGTGATGGAGTGAATGATGGTGAAAGTTTTTCTTTTTCGGGCCACCCTGCCTTGGTGGGAATCGGCCAGTGTGATAATAAAAAAAAAAATATATATAGTTCTTATACTAGTCTTAAGTTTTGCTCAGAATGTTGTGCATCCTATTGACTTTCTGATTATTGTACATTTTTTGTGCACAGTGATTACCTCCCATTCACCAGGCTTTGTATGAATCCCCCATGGGTTTTGTGCTTCCCAAGAATATGATAAAATATAATAATAAGGTTCAAGACAAGTACCTTCCTTATTATACAGTCCTGGATGTAGCAAACTCTTCTTGATTTTCAGTCACTAAGTCATTAACAAAAGATTTCTTCAAAATTCTTCAGCCTTTAACCTGTAAACGGTCCAAGCAGATCTACGTTCACATGTGTAGTGCTACAAAAGTAGATCTATGTTTTTTTTACATATTTTCAAATGTAAAAAAACAAAAAGAAGATCTACTTTTTTTACATACTTTTAAATGTTGAAAAAACGTATATATACATTTGGACCGTTTACGGGTTAAGTCAAGCACAGTGCTGGATGACCCTTGTGGGTTCAGCAGTTAGTTTTGATTATAATAAAAATAATTTAAGTTAATCAACCTTGCTATTTGGTGAATAAGAATATTTTTTCCAGTGTCTGAAGAAAAAAGTGAAGCTCTGTATAATTAAAGCATACAACCTACATATTTTTTCTGTCTACATCAAACTTTCTGTTTCTAATTATTTTTATGAAAACATTGTACCTATTAAAGGTAGTAGGTTGGTAGACAGCAACCGCCCAGGGAGGTACTACCGTCCTGCCAAGTGAGTGTAAAACTGAAGCCTGTAATTGTTTTACACAATGGTAAGATTGCTGGTGTCTTTTTTTATCTGTCTCATACACATGCAAGATTTCAGGTATGTCTTGCTACTTCTACTTACACTTAGGTCACACTACACATACAAGTACAAGCATATATATACACACCCCTTTGGGTTTTCTTCTATTTTCTTTCTAGTTCTTGTTCTTGTTTATTTCCTCTTACCTCCATGGGGAAGTGGAACAGAATTCTTCCTCCGTAAGCCATGCGTGTTGTAAGAGGCGACTAAAATGCCGGGAGCAAGGAGCTAGTAACCTCTTCTCCTGTATATGTTACTAAATGTAAAAGGAGAAACTTTCGTTTTTCCTTTTGAGCCACCCCGCCTTGGTGGGATACGGCCGGTGTGTTGAAAGAAAGAAAGATTGTACCTATGTCTGAATGAAGCTTTCCCTATCAAATTTTATAAAAACAAAGAAAACGGTGATATTAACCCTTCCAGTGGCCATCATGTAAAACTGTATCATTAAAGCCAGGGTCCCTCATGTAGTTCTATGTTATGAGCTCAGCTCACTCATAAGCTGTGAGTGGTAAAATTTGGTGTACATATGAGAGAATAGGTCTGTGTGGTGAGCACACACAGCATAAAAGAATCTTGCCCCATGTGTTGCATGATGGGATAAATAAAACTCTGACTGCATGTATGGTTTAAAATAGTGACTTTGAGGTGTTTTCTTGGATGGCTTTTATAGATTTATTGGCTATTTCTTGGTATCAATTGACAGAATGGAAGACATACTAGTGATGATTTTGAATGGTTTCAGGACCAAAAGTAGACTGAAATTGAGTTCAAAGTAGTGGAAATGTTAAATTTTTGTCAATAATTCTTTGGGATGGGTAAGCCCCTTTATATCCCTGGGCTGTTTAATGAGTTTTTAATAGGTATGCTTCAATCATTGGGACACCTTAAGCCATAGTAATATAGTGTAATATATATTACATTCCCCACCACAGCCAATCATAGTGCAATATAGACAAAGTCTGGGGATGTGATTAATGGACAGAGGAAATGCTGTTTTATTGCCTGGAATGTCTACATTGCTTATTTTGAACTCTATTTTTAAATTGATATTTTTTTTAGTTTTGTGTAAAATTGGCCAAATTACTGACTTTTGTGTACTTATAGGGTAGTTGAAATAGTTGAAAGAGTGGAGGCATACTAATGAAATAGAAAAGAATTTAGTAGAATGGAGTAATGGATGGCTAAAAATAGAACTAACAATTGGCAAAACCTCTGATGCATAAATTTTGCCAAGACTGATATCTTTATGCCAGAGTAATTCCAAAAGTTTTCCATCAAATTTCGTACTTTTGTTGTCTTTACCTTCAGAAAAAATTCTCTACCATTTCAGAAGAAAAAACTTTTAAAAGAAGAAAAGTGGACACCGAGAGCAATGTTAATTTTGGAGGTGTGGACCATGAAAGGGTTAACCATACAAAAAAAGACATGTCATTCTTAAGTAATGTAAATCCTCCATGTATGATGCAAGTACTGAACCTGAACAGCAAGGAAGTGGTTAACCATAGTCTTGAGATTAAGCCTTTAAATTATCCTTAACATGTTGTGGAATCTTAGCCAGGTAGACCTCATGTTGCTGACCTGCTGCTGAAGCAAGCACTCCAGTGGAATTTCTGTACGTATAAAAGATTAGTTAAAAACACAACCATTTCAGTTATATGGGCACAAGAGTTTTGCACATTTCTGTGTATATAATAATTAAACTTAATGGCTTCTGTAACTCATTATAATTTAAATTTCACTAACTATAAAGACAACTTCAGAATGACTTATTGACTTGAAAAAGAGTATTATGTCACATTATGTTTACAAACAAAAGTATAGTTACTTATCTAATATGACCTACCTGTGGGGAGCCGAAGCATGGTAGGGTATCTGCACACCTTTGATATCTGTCAACGTTCCTCCAGCAGCTTCTAAAACAGCTTGAGGAGCACATGTGTCCCATTTTTTACATCCAGGGCTTGCAAACACATACACATGAGCCTTTCCTTCTAGCAGGAGCATCACCTGAAATTTATATGTACTTTATGCAGACAATTACCCACAGAAAAATCATATTTTCCACAGGGCACTTTTAGAGTAGTTTGACTTCTGAAAAACACTACATACAATACATTAAAATTTTCAAGAGAAACCCACACTAATCTGTATAAAATTATGTAATTTGGTAAAAATTGGTCAAAAACTTGGGGGATACAGGGTTATTAATAATTACATAATTATCATTGTCATAGAAAATGTTAAACCCATAAGAATAGTTCAGCATTATACTGAAGAGAGATAAAGACACTAATGTAGTATGTGACTGTTTACTAACAATGTCTCACTTATACAGTAGCTGTGCAAGTCACAAACAGATCTTTATCCATCATACTGGTATTTGATATTTCTTTCTGCTGTACTGAAAGGGTGAAAGAGATGGTTGGGACAGACTTATGGAGTTGAGGTTAAGACATCAGCTGAACAGAAATGAATGAAAGATGTGACAAGTGATGAAGCAAATTGATGTCAGTTAAAACAATTTTTTACCATACACTACGAAAGCTTGGTGTGCAGAAAAAGTGAGACTGTCAAAGAGCAGGGCAGGAAACTAGGAATCCCAGGCTGTCAAAGGTGAATGAAATATAGTTAGTGAGATCTCTGACTAACGAGAGTGATGTTGGATCATCAGGATGACCTTACAATTGTTGCATTTATTTATCTGGAAGTGATAGAGGGAGGCCAACCAAAATGCCAAATGTAGTTTGATAAAAAAAAAATGTGTGTTGGTTAATAATGAGGACTAATGATGCTGCCAGTGATCTTGCAGAAGCCGAGTTAGTATTGGAATGTAATCAAAGAATGGTAAATGCCCTATGGGCATTAATAGTAAGAAACAATTGAAGAACTTCTCCATTCCCCTTCCCTTAAAAAGTTGGTTTCATGAATGTACATTCAAGTTTTACATTATTTTTTTAATTTCTGCTACTAAAATTTCTACATATATATTTTTTAATATATATTTTTGTAGTTTTTCACATTAATAGTTTCAGTCCATTTCATTTCTTCATTTTATTTCATCAATTTGGTTTCAGTTAAAAGCATTTCTTTTCATACTGTACATATCTATCTACTCAAGAAGTCTTATTGTCCCACGTAGAATGGCAAACATTTTTGGGTGTTCACTTTAAATTTGCTTCCTTCTCATTATTTCAACTAGCTACAGCACTAACTTATCAAAAAGCTCTTGGCTTGTAATAAAAGTAAAACCTCTTCACCTCACTCTTATAAAAGCCTTAAGTGTAGAAAAATGAGAGAGTAGGAGAGAACAGAGCAAGACAGAATTATGGCTTACTTTATGACCTGCACCACCAACTCTTACTACTTCACTGGGGGACAGGGCATCAATGGCATCATTAACAGTGGAGGAAGAGTGTGACCTTGTTGTAGTGACGATCAAGCAACCATCAGGTGGAGACACTGTTGACATCCCTCCAACCTCTCCTCCCACTACTCCCCAGACAGTGCGACCAAGCACACTCCTGCAACACCATGACAAACATATTATGTATATTTTAGTATGAGAATAAATTATGTACTAGCACAGTCCACTTAACAACAGCTTTGTAGATGAATGGTTCAGAGAACCGACATGTTGATAAATTAGACACATGTGCAACTCTTGGGTATCTTTATTGAGGAAACGTTTCGCCACACAGTGGCTTCATCAGTCCATACGTAGGAGAAACTTGAAGAACAGGAGGAGAATGAGGTAATCAGTCCCTCAACCTTGAGTCGATGTGTTCAGTCCATCAATCTTGAATAGAATACGGCATATGAGCGGAGAAGCAGCTTATAAACCGTATGGCAGGAGAGGTGCAGCAGTCATAGGTGGTGTCACATTTGTTCAATGTGGAAGTAGGTCGTGCCCAAGAATTAGGCAAGCGAAGAATTCCTAAGTATTAAGATACCAAGAAGTTGCAGTGTCTGACAGGTTTGTAGATGAATGGTTCAGAGAACCGACATGTTGATAAATTAGACACATGTGCAACTCTTGGGTATCTTTATTGAGGAAATGTTTCGCCACACAGTGGCTTCATCAGTCCATACGTAGGAGAAACTTGAACATGTCGGTTCTCTGAACCATTCATCTACAAACCTGTCAGACACTGCAACTTCTTGGTATCTTAATACTTAGGAATTCTTCGCTTGCCTAATTCTTGGGCACGACCTACTTCCACATTGAACAAATGTGACACCACCTATGACTGCTGCACCTCTCCTGCCATACGGTTTATAAGCTGCTTCTCCGCTCATATGCCGTATTCTATTCAAGGTTGATGGACTGAACACATCGACTCAAGGTTGAGGGACTGATTACCTCATTCTCCTCCTGTTCTTCAAGTTTCTCCTACGTATGGACTGATGAAGCCACTGTGTGGCGAAACGTTTCCTCAATAAAGATACCCAAGAGTTGCACATGTGTCTAATTTATCAACAACAGCTTTAAATGTGAAAAAGCTACCGAATAACAATCAAAGGAAGGTATTGAAGCTTTTTTTTAAAGATCAACAAAACCTGAAAATATATGACACTAAACTCTGATGGTTTAGTGCTTAGTTTTGATAATGATAATAATAATAATAATAATAATAATAATAATAATAATAATAATAATAATGATAATAATAATATTGATTATAATCATTATGGGAGTACGTATGCTTTATAAGGTATTTGCACATACATTTATGAATCTTTCTTCTTTCAACAAACCAGCTGTATCTAACAGAGGCAGGGTGGCCCAAAAATAAAAACGAAAGTTTCTCGTTTTAAATTTAGTAATTTATACAGGAGAAAGGGTTACTAGCCCCTTGCTTAAGGCATGTTAGTTGCCTCTTACAACAAGCATGGCTTACGGTGGAAGAATTCTATCCCATTTCCCCATGGAGATTAGAGGAAATAAAGAAGAACAAGAATTACATTGTATTAAGATAATAGAAGAAAACCCATATAGGTATGTGCATGTATATACATATATGCAAAAAGATTCTCTACAATTTCTTCTTCTTTCAACAAACCGGCCATATCCCACCGAGGGAGGGTGGCCCAAAAGGAAAAACGAAAGTTTCTCCTTTTACATTTAGTAATATATACAGGAGAAGGGGTTACTAGCAGCTTGCTTCCGGCATTTTAGTTGCCTCTTACAACACGCATGGCTTACGGAGGAAGAATTCTGTTCCACTTCCCCATGGAGGTAAGAGGAAATAAACAAGAACCTGAAAGAAAATAGAAGAAAACCCAGAGGGGTGTGTATATATATGCTTGTACATGTATGTGTAGTGTGACCTAAGTGTAAGTAGAAGTAGCAAGACATACCTGAAATTTTGCATGTGTATGAGACAGAAAAAAAAAAAAAGACACTAGCAATCCTACCATCGTGTAAAACAATTACAGCTTCTGTTTTACACTCATTTGGCAGGACGGTAGTACCTCCCTGGGCAGTTAATTCTTGGACAGTGTGGATAAGATTCAGATTGGGGGTCTGGACAGTTTACCCAACAATAACAACAACACATATTCAAGAGCCTTCAGAAACTTTTCTCATGATTTTATAATAGTTTCAGGTTTTCCTGGATAGCTTACATTCATATAATAATAGTAATAATAATAATCTTTATTTCTACAAGTACATGTACAAGGTATACAGGCCTAGCTGACATCAACGACAGACTACTATACAGAAAGCCACTTGTTATGCAGAGCATTTCAGGCAAATTAGGTCAATTTTGTCCCCAGGATGCAACTCACACCAGCTGACTAACACTCGGGTATCTATTTTGCTGATAGGTGAATGTGGACAGCAGGTGTCTTAAGGAAACAAGTCCTAATGTTTCCACCTGTACTGGGGATCAGCTTACGGACCTCAGTGTGTGAGCTGAGTGAGCTAGCAATCAAGTTGGTGGGTACTGCCCTAGGACATATTTGGTAAAAAAAATCTTGTCTTGACTGGTAAAATATGGTATTTCTGCTGTTTGTAGGTGATAGTGGTTTTAGTGGACGTAGGTGATTCCTGTAGATCTCTGTCATATGCTTGCACATATACTGTACAGGGTCACATCAACCCTCCCCACACATTCCCATATCAACAAGCAATGACAACTACAATGTATAAAAAACTATTATTTTTATAGTTCTGATGAATTACAAATTTAATTGGCTTTATTTTAGAGGGTTTCATGAATATAACCCTGTTTTTTCCATACGTTCTTCAGGGGGTCAAGAGCAGCTGACAATGCTTTACTGTCAGCAGTAGCTGACAGTAAGGCAGGGTAAAAAAGACCAAAGACACATTACAGAATTTTTCACTACTCCAGTACAACCATCCATCTCGGCAAACAATGCACAACATTCAATGTCAGCCCAATAGGGCCACAGCATCCCATTCCACTCTGTTTAGAATCAATGACATATACCAGCAACCATAATTTAAGGTAAGAAATATTATTTCTGTAACATTTATAGCCTTAAGCAATGTATTAAACATAATGTAATTGTAGTTAGTTGCTGATATATTATCATTTTCAATTTGTTTACAATATGGAGACCTAAAAAAAAGTTATCTGCCAATTTTTGGGGGTCCAATGAATGTAACTCTATTTTTCACTTGAATTCTTCAGTTTGTTTTACATGATTTTGTTTTGGACACAATTTTCAAGATCGTAACTAGTGTTAATTGATGGTCAGCTGTATGTATATACAGTGGACCCCCGCATAACGATCAGCTCCCAACTCAACCAATTATGTAAGTGTATTTTTGTAAGTGCTTTTGTAGGTGTATTTTTGGGGGTCTGAAACGGACTAATCTAATTCACAATATCTCTTATGGGAACAAATTCGGTCTATAACGGCACCCAAACAGACTTCTGGATTGAAATAATATCATTATGCAGGGGTCCATTGCATATGCATATATGTATATTGTTCCTAGGTAGTAGGATGGTAGACAGCAGCTGCCCAGGGAGGTACTACCATCCTGCCAAGTGAGTGTAAAATGGAAGCTTGTAATTGTTATACATGATGGTAGGACTGCTGGTGTCTTTTCTCTGTATCACAAACATTCAAGATTTCAGATATGTCTTGCTACTTCTACTTACACTTAGGTCACAGTACACATACATTTTTTTTTTTTAACAAGTCGGCCGTCTCCCACCGAGGCCGGGTGACCCAAAAAGAAAGAAAATCCCCAAAAAGAAAATACTTTCATCATCATTCAACACTTTCACCTCACTCACACATAATCACTGTTTTTGCAGAGGTGCTCAGGACACAACAGTTTAGAAGCATATATATGTATAAAGATACACAACATATCCCTCCAAACTGCTAATATCCCGAACCTCTCCTTTAGAGTGCAGGCATTGCACTTCCCATTTCCAGGACTCAAGTCCGGCAATATACATATATGTATATATATATATACAAGCATAATATATACACACCCCTTTGGGTTGTCTTCTATTACTAGTTCTTGTTCTTGTTTATTTCCTCTTATCTCCATGGGGAAGTGGAAGAGAATTCTTCCTCTGTAAGTTATACGTGTCATAAGAGGTTACTAAAATGCCAGGAATAAGGGGCTAGTAACCCCTTCTCCTGTATACATTACTAAAGTTAAAAGAGAAACTTTTGTTTTTCTTTTTGGACCACCCTGCCTTGGTGGGATACAGCCAGTTTGTTGATAGAAGATGTATATAGGGACGCATGGGGAAGGGGCAGGAGCTGTGTCTCCACTTCTGCGAACACAGCTCATTGAGTACAGGTACAGTATGACACTGCAGCAGCTACTTCTGCTCTATTGTATTTATGTACAGTATACATTAAAGTACTGTATATGACTGATCTAATATGGCTAGAAATAATAATAATAATATGCTTTGACAAAATGCTTTGCATTATTATGGGCAGTTACATGTAAGAAACCCTTGCATCAAATGTGCCTTAATGAAAAATAAATGGTTATTATTATTATTATAACCAAAACCTGAAGCCCTGGCCATGCATCATACATACATGCCTCTCAACTTTCACTGCCTCTCATTCACAGGGACCTAGAGATGAACACATTAATTCATGAACATTTTCTCAAATACTCACCCAGGAGTCTGATAATTGTAGTATGGTTGGTGGATGACACCTCCGACAGCCTTGCCACCGGTAGCAATGCCTATCAAGACCGTCACATGGTCTAGAAGACCTGTCAACTCAAAATGATCAAAACTGCCTTTGTAACTAATAATTAATATATTTTCTAGCCTATATGATGACTGTTTATAATCAATGTAAATTTTTTCTACCGATGGAAATGTAGATTCTTTTGAATACATTAAACACTTGAGATGAACCTTAAGATACCAATGAAAATAAAAATCCTTAAAGGATATCGCATGAAATCAAGAACTGTGTAAAATATTTGTCTTATTACTTAGTGTAATCTAACTTGTTTCTTAAATTACTGTAATGTAACTTATTTCAAATACTTACTGTAATATAACTTGTTACATTACTCAATGTAATCTAATTTGTTTCATGTTTACACAACCTCATATCAAATGATACCATGTTCACTGGACTTCATCTCAAATGATATCATGCTCACTCAACTTCACATCAAATAATACCATGTACACACAACTTCATATTAAATGATGCCATGTTCACACAACTTCATATTAAATAATACTCGTGCAGACTTGACTTTGTATCAAATGGTGCATAATTCATACTTTTAGTCAATCATTTCTGCATGCCAATGTTTAGAGACTAACACTTCACTTTCATGTCAAGAGCTTAAAATTCTTTTTCAAGGCTAATCTCTCACCTTTCATTTGATCTAAAGTTATGAGTTTCAAAATATACTATAAAAAAAAACTGTACTGGAACATAAATCTGATTTTTAATATTTTACAATAATTTTTTTCAAAAATGTTATCAGGAAAGCAATTTTCTATGACCTATACTACTAATAAAAATTTATTTACAACACAATTATTTTTAATGAAACTGTTAGTGTTATATCTATTAATCACAGCCATTATACATTAAAAATTTAGTGACAAAATAGTACAGTGGACCCTCAGCTAACGATGGCATCACCTAACGTTAAATCTGGCTAGTGATACATTTTAAGGCAAAAATTTTGCCTCGGCTAGCGCTAAAAAACTCACCCAACGCGATTCGTTCGAGACGCGTCCACGTGTGGCCTGAGCGCGCCTCACTTGTCCCGTGGGTGCCAGTGTTAACAAGCCAGCCACCGCGGTCGCATCCAAGCATACAATCGGAACATTTCATATTATCACAGCATTTTTAGTGATTGTACCTGCAAAATAAGTCACCATGGGCCCCAAGAAAGCTTCTAGTGCCAACCCTACAGGAGAAAGGGTGAGAATTACTATGGATATGAAAAAAGAGATAATTGCTAAGTACGAAAGTGGAGTGCGTGTCTCCGAGCTGGCCAAGTTGTATACGAAACCCCAATCAACCATCGCTACTATTGTGACCAAGAAAACGGTAATCAAGGAAGCTGTTCTTGCCAAAGGTGCAACTTTGTTTTCGAATAAGAGATCGCAAGTGATAGAAGATGTTGAGAGACTGCTATTGGTGTGGATAAACGAAAAACAGATATCAGGAGATAGCATCTCTCAAGCGATCATATGTGAAAAGGCTAGGAAGTTGCATGAGGATTTAATTAGAAAAATGCCTGCAACTAGTGGTGAATTTTAGGCCAGCAAAGGTTGGTTTGAGAGATTTAAGAATCGTAGTGGCATACATAGTGTGATAAGGCATGGTGAGGCTGCCAGTTCGGACCACAAAGCGGCTGAAAAATATGTGCATGAATTCAAGGAGTACACTGACAGTGAAGGACTGAAACCTGAACAAGTGTTTAATTGTGACGAAACAGGCCTGTTTTGGAAGAAAATGCCAAACAGGACCTACATTACTCAGGAGGTAAAGGCACTCCCAGGACATAAGCCTATGAAAGACAGGCTTACTCTCTTGATGTGTACTAATGCTAGTGGTGATTGCAAAGTGAAGCCTTTATTGGTGTATCACTCTGAAACTCCCAGAGTGCAGAGTGTTCAGGAGAAACAATGTCCTCAAGGCTAATTTGTGTGTGAAGTGGAGGGCAAACAGTAAGGCATGGGTCACTAGAGACCTTTTCTATGACTGGTTACACCATGCATTTGCCCCCACTGTGAAAAATTACCTCCTGGAAAATAAATTGGACCTTAAGTGCCTCCTAGTATTAGACAATGCTCCTGGTCATCCTTCAGACGTGGCAGAGCGACTTTCTGGGGACATGAGCTTCATTAAGGTCAAGTTTTTGCCTCCTAATACCACTCCTCTCCTGCAGCCCATGGACCAGCAGGTCATTGCAAACTTCAAAAAAATCTACACAAAAGCAATGTTTGAAAGGTGCTTTGTAGTGACCAGAGAAATTCAATTGACTCTAAGAGAGTTTTGGAGAGATCACTTTAGCATCCTCAATTGTGTAAACATTATAGGTAAGGCTTGGGAGGAAGTGACTAAGAGGACCTTGAACTCTGCTTGGAAGAAACTGTGGCCAGAATGTGTAGATAAAAGAGATTTTGAAGGATTTGAGGCTAACCCTGAGAAGTGTATGCCAGTTGTGGAATCAATTGTGGCATTGGGGAAGTCCTTGGGGTTGGAGGTTAGTGGTGGAGGAGGACAATGAAGAACTAACCACTGATGAGCTGCAAGATCATCTTCAACAGCAAGAGGCCAGACCTGAGGAAACTGCTCCAGAGGGGATAGAGAAATTGAGGAAGTTGCCTACTTCAAAGATTAAGGAAATGTGTTCAAAGTGGCTTGAAGTGCAAACCTTTTTTGATGAAAATCACCCTCACACAGCTATTGCAAGCCGTGCTGGTGACTATTACACTGACAATGTTGTGACCCACTTTAGGAAAGCCATAAAGGAACGGGAGGAACAGGCCTTTATGGACAGATATGTTGTGCGACAGAGGTCCAGTGACACTCAAGCTGGTCCTAGTGGCATTAAAAGAAGAAGGGAAGTAACCCCGGAAAAGGACTTGCTACCTCAAGTCCTAATGGAAGGGGATTCCCCTTCTAAACATTAACAACATCCACACTCTCCCCTCCTCCCTCCCATCCCATCAATCATCACCAGATCTTCAATAAGGTAAGTGTCAGTTTGTGTGTATTAAAATTAATATTTCATGTGGTAAAATTTTTTTTTCATACTTTGGGGTGTCAGGAACGGATTAATTTGATTTCCATTAGTATTTCTTATGGAGAAAATTAATTCAGCTAACGATAATTTCAGCCAACGATGAGCTTTCAGGAATGGATTAATATCATTAGCTGAGGGTCCACTGTACTGTATTTATTAATAACACTTGCTTATATTGTAATGAAAAACTTCACATTTCACTACTGAAACAAATTACCAGAAAGTTAATAATACATAGATTTATTTAAAATAATTGTACTATGTTCATTCCTTAAGCAGAGTACATGCCAGGCCACAGTGCCCTGTGGCCTGGTGGCTAAAGCACTTGCTTCACACGGCGAAGGTCTGAGTTCAATTCCCAATGAGGGTAGAAACATTGGGTGCGTTTACACCGGTTGTCTATGTTCCCCATCAGTAAAATGGGTACCTAGGTGTTAGTCGACTGGTGTGGGTCACATCCTGAGACAAAACTGACCTAATTTGCCTGAAATGCTCTGCATAACAAGCGGCTTTCTATGTAGTAGTATGTCACGGATGTCAGCTAGGCCTGTATACCTTGTATATGTGCTTGTAGACAAAGATAGTTATTATATAAGTGCGTACAGTGGAACCTCGTTTTTTGGCCATAATCCATTCCAGAAGATCAGCCTAAATTCAAAATGACCTAAATTTGAAGCAATATTTCCCATAAGAGTTAATGCAAATACAATTAATCCATTCCAGACACCCAAAAATATTCACAAAAAAATACATTTTTTAAAGATTAATTATAGTTTTACATACACAAAGCAATGAGAACTAAATAAAATAAATAATAAAAAAAATACTATTTAAATCACTATTACATACCTTTACTGAAGACTCTTGTTGGCTTATGGAGAGAGGGAGGACTGGTTATTGTTTGGAAGGGGAATCCCCCTCCATAAGGACTTCAGATATCAAAGCCATCTCTGGGATTACTTCCCTCCCTGCCTCCTACACTCCCTGCATGACTGCTACCCTCCCTGCCTCCCTTCCACACTCCCTGTTTCCCTGCTCAACTCCCTGCTACACTCCCTCCTCCCTTCCACACTCACTATTTCCTTGCTACACTCCTTGCATGCCTGCTACACTCCTTTCCTCCATGCTACACTCCCTACATGCCTGCTACACTCCCTCCCTCCATGCTACACTCCCTACATGCCTGCTACACTCCCTCCTTCCATGCTACACTACCTGCCTGCCTGCTATACTCCCTGCCTGTCTGCTACACTCCCTGCCTCAATGCTACTCTCCCTGCATGCCTGCTACACTCCCTGCATGCCTGCTACACTCACTGCATGCCTTCTACACTCACTGCCTCCCTTTCACACTCCCTGCATGCCTGCTGCACTCCCTGCCTGCCTACTACACTTCATGCCTTCCTGTTACACTCCCTCCCTCCATGCTACACTCCCTGCCTCAATGCTACACTCCCTGCCTCCATGCTACACTCCCTGCCTCCATGCTACACTCCCTGCCTCAATGCTACACTCCCTGCATGCCTGCTACACTCCCTGCCTGCTACACTCCTTGCCTCCCTTCCACACTCCCTGTTTCCCTGCTACACTCCCTGCATGCCTGCTACACTCCTTGCAAGCCTGCTACACTTCCTGCCTGCCTGCCTGCTACACTCCCTGCCTGCCTGCTACACTCCCTGTTTCCCTGGTGCACTCCCTGCCTGCCTGCTATACTCCCTGCCTCCCTTCCACACCCTGTTTCCCTGCTCACTCCCTGCATGCTGCTACACTCCCTGCAAGCCTGCTACAAATTATTGCCTGCCTGCTACACTCCCTGCCTCCCTTCCACAGACCCTGTTTCCCTGCTACACTCCCTGCATGCCTGCTGCACTTCCTGCCTGCCTGCTACACTTCCTGCCTGCCTGGTACACTCCCTGCCTGCCTGCTACACTCCCTGCCGGCCTGCTACACTCCATGCCTCCCTTCCACAGTCCCTGTTTCCCTGCTACACTCCCTGCATGCCTGCTACACTCCCTACATGCCTGCTACACTTCCTGCCTGAATGCTATGCTCCCTGCCTGCATGCTACACTCCCTGCCTCCCTTCCACAGTCCCTGTTTCCCTGCTACACTCCCTGCATGCCTGCTACACTTCCTGCCTGCCTGCCTGCTACACTTCCTGCCTGCCTGCTACACTCCCTGCCTCCCTTCCACAGTCCCTGTTTCCCTGCTACACTCCCTGCATGCCTGCTACACTCCCCACATGCCTACTACACTCCCTGCCTGCCTGCCTTCCTGCCTGCCTCCATGCTACACTCCCTACATGCCTGCTACACTACCTGCATGCCTGCTACACTCCCTACATGCCTACTACACTCCCTGCCTGCCTGCCTCTATGCTACACTCCCTGCATGCCTGCTACACTCCCTGCCTGCTTGCTACACTCCCTACATGCCTGCTACACTCCCTACATGCCTGCTACACTCCCTGCCTGCCTGCTACACTCCCTGCCTGCCTGCTACACTCCCTACATGCCTGCTACACTCCCTACATGCCTGCCTACACTCCCTGCATGCCCGCTACACTCCCTGCCTGCCTGCTACACTCCCTACATGCCTGCTACACTCCTACATGCCTGCTACACTCCCTGCCTGCCTGCTATACTCCCTGCCTGCCTGCTACACTCCCTACATGCCTGCTACACTCCCTACATGCCTGCTACACTCCCTACATGCCTACTACACTCCCTGCCTGCCTGCCTACTACACTCCCTGCCTGCCTGCTACACTCCCTGCCTGCCTGCTACACTCCCTACATGCCTGCTACACTCCCTACATGCCCGCTACACTCCCTACATGCCTGCTACACTCCCTACATGCCTGCTACACTCCCTACTGCCTGCTACACTCCCTACAAAGCCTGCTACACTCCCTACATGCCTGCTACACTCCCTGCCTGCCTGCTACACTCCCTACATGCCTGCTACACTCCCTGCCTGCCTGCTACACTCCCTACATGCCTGCTACACTCCCTGCATGCCTGCTACACTCCCTGCCTGCCTGCTACACTCCCTACATGCCTGCTACACTCTCTGCATGCCCGCTACACTCCCTGCCTGCTTGCTACACTCCCTACATGCCTGCTACACTCCCTACATGCCTGCTACACTCCCTGCCTGCCTGCTACACTCCCTACATGCCTGCTACACTCCCTGCCTGCCTGCTACACTCCCTACATGCCTGCTACACTCCCTGCATGCCTGCTACACTCCCTGCCTGCCTGCTACACTCCCTACATGCCTGCTACACTCTCTGCATGCCTGCTACACTCCCTGCCTGCTTGCTACACTCCCTACATGCCTGCTACACTCCCTACATGCCTGCTACACTCCTGCCTGCCTGCTACACTCCCTGCCTGCCTGCTACACTCCCTACATGCCTGCTACACTCCCTACATGCCTGCTACACTCCCTGTATGCCCGCTACACTCCCTGCCTGCCTGCTACACTCCCTACATGCCTGCTACACTCCCTACATGCCTGCTACACTCCCTGCCTGCCTGCTACACTCCCTGCCTGCCTGCTACACTCCCTGCCTGCCTGCTACACTCCCTGCCTGCCTGATACACTCCCTCACTGCCTGCTACACTCCCTACATGCCTGCTACACTCCCTGCCTGCCTGCTACACTCCCTGCCTGCCTGCTACACTCCCTACATGCCTGCTACACTCCCTACATGCCTGCTACACTCCCTACATGCCTGCTACACTCCCTACATGCCTGCTACACTCCCTGCCTGCCTGCTACAGTCCCTGCCTGCCTGCTACACTCCCTACATGCCTGCTACACTCCCTGCCTGCCTACTACACTCCCTGCCTGCCTACTACACTCCCTGCCTGCCTGCTACACTCTCTACATGCCTGCTACACTCCCTACATGCCCGCTACACTCCCTACATGCCTGCTACACTCCCTACGTGCCTGCTACACTCCCTACGTGCCTGCTACACTCCCTACATGCCTGCTACACTCCCTACATGCCTGCTACACTCCCTGTCTGCCTGCTACAAATCCCTACATGTCTGCTACACTCCCTGCCTGCCTGCTACACTCCCTACATGCCTGCTACACTCCCTGCATGCCTGCTACACTCCCTGCCTGCCTGCTACACTCCCTACATGCCTGCTACACTCCCTGCATGCCTGCTACACTCCCTGCCTGCCTGCTACACTCCCTACATGCCTGCTACACTCCCTGCCTGCCTGCTACACTCCCTACATGCCTGCTACACTCCCTGCCTGCCTGCTACACTCCTACATGCCTGCTACACTCCCTACATGCCTGCTACACTCCCTACATGCCTGCTACACTCCCTACATGCCTGCTACACTCCCTACATGCCTGCTACACTCCCTAAAATGCCTGCTACACTCCCTACATGCCTGCTACACTCCCTACATGCCTGCTACACTCCCTACATGCCTGCTACACTCCCTATATGCCTGCTACACTCCCTACATGCCTGCTACACTCCCTGCCTGCCTGCTACACTCCTACATGCCTGCTACACTCCCTACATGCCTGCTACACTCCCTACATGCCTGCTACACTCCCTACATGCCTGCTACACTCCCTACATGCCTGCTACACTCCCTACATGCCTGCTACACTCCCTACATGCCTGCTACACTCCCTACATGCCTGCTACACTCCCTACATGCCTGCTACACTTAATAAACAAGCCTCATCAGCTTCCTTAATTTGTTCTTTGCCAGGATAGAGGTGATTGTTGATTTGTTTTTGCTATATATCCCATCTTGACTTATTTCCCAGTTGCACTTAAATACAATGGCCAATAAACACAGCGGCCGAAAAATAAGGTTCCACTGTATTTTCCTGTTTTACAAGATGCAGTAATTTCATTTGTTAATCAATGTAAGAGGTTTAACTAAAAATAACAAGTGCAATTGTGTTACAGTGTTAAAGTAATTAACTACACACCAAGAATAATACATTAAAGGAAAGCTGAATGATAGCTCTGGGCCTTTCATGTTGCAATCAACATATCAGGAGGTTGCAGTGTTGCAGGAAACAGGTAGTCCAAACAAATATGATCAGAGGAAGCACCTTTGCTCTAGCAAAAGCACTTTCTATGATTGTATCTGCTTGGACCTCCTCTTCTTTTCTGCAACACTGCAAGCTCCTGATGATGTGTTGATTGCAACACAAAAGGCCTAGAGCTATCATTCAACTCCCTCAGTGGTTGTTTTGTATTTTATATCGCTTGTTCGCGATTTTTGTATTACATTAAAGGAAAGTTTATATCCACTTAATAAAGTGAGCCTCTGAGCTCTTTAATGAATGGTTTAGGACAAGATTTTACGTGGGGGAAAAGACGTGATATTTTATTCATTAGGATAAAAGTGCTCTTAACGTGGGTTTTAATTACAATGTCTTAGGGCTTGTGGGATATCTTACTGGGGCCTTATGTTGCCTTACTGGTCCAGCCTTCAAAATATTGGTAATAACCATGCAGAAAATACTATGACATGTTGCTAAACTTTCCTGAGATGTACTTGTCGTGCCAAATGGGTAAAATTGGTTGATTAGCAAGAACTCAATTAAAATTAGGTCCATTCTAAAATTTTCTCTTATAAGTTTAAAGATGTATTTTTTTAATTTGTGTTAATGTAAAAATTAATAATTCTATACCAAAAGAACCTTAAAAACTTACCTAACCTTATTATAACAAGCACAATTTAATTTAGCCTAATCCAATTAAATATATTTTAGATAAGTTTACAATAATTTAATAATAAACACAATGAAATATAAATTTCTCATTAGGTTTAGAATGATTTTTGCGATATTACTGGATACACAAATTTTTGTCTGCCTTATTTGGCAAGAAGAGTGTTGCTATTCAAGCTCAAATTGCAAGCTTTACCTATTCGACACGACATACTAATGAGGCTGTTCATGCTACGAAGGTGCAAAATGTGCCTTAACACGACCTAACTAACTTTCACACGTCACTCCAAGAGTCTTACAAACCCCCTGATGGTCACTCTTACAGCATTCGAAAGCTTGCACAAAAGACAAGAAAAAATTCAATTAGTAATTCTGATACATAATCTAAAAAAAAGTTATCTTCATGAAAAGCCTTAATAGTAAAAATACATCATCACATATTCCACCGAAAGTGTTCAAAGCATATTGTTTTTCTTAAATATGAAAATTTATTATAAATGGCTGATGGCATAACAGCAATGCTTGATAATGTTGGATGAAAAATTATTATTATTATTTTATATATAGGTCTGGAGTTCTCCATAGGGAAGTGGAACAGAATTCTTCCTCCATAAGCCATGCATGTCATAAAAGGCAACTAAAATGCCGGGAGCAAGGGGTTAGTAACCCTTTCTCCTATATACATTACTAAATTTCAAAAAGAGAAACTTTTGTTTTTCTTTTTGAGTCATCCTGCCTTGATGGAATATGGCCAGTTTGATGAAAAAAAAAAAAAAGGACAGGAGTATCTGAGAGAGTTAGAGCTAAGGAAGGGGTAACAATAATGTTAAGGGATCTGTTATGGCAGGAGAAGAGGGAATATAAATGTATAAATTCAAGGATTATGTGGTTTAAAATAAGGGTAGGGTGCAAAATGTGGGTTACAATAAGTGTTTATTCACCCGAAGAAGATGAATGTAGAAGAGAGATTTTGGGAAATGTTAAGCGAGTGTTAAGGGAGTTTTGAACCAATTGAGAGAGTAATTGTGGTAGGGGACCTGAATGCCAAGGTGGCAGAGTGGGAGTTGTCATAGTTGCTTTTTGTTGATGACACTTTGTTTCTGGGATATTCTGAAGAGAAGGTGCAAAGGCTGGTGGATGAATCTGGGAAGGTATGTAAAAGAAGGAAATTAAAAGCAAACATAGGAAAGAGAAAGGGAGATGAGGGTAACAAAAAATTTAGGTAATGAAAGATTGGATATCAGATTAGAGGGAGGGAGTATGGAGTAAGCAAATTTGTTCAGATATCTGAGAGTGGACTTGTCAGCAGATGGGTCTATGAAAGACAAGGTGAAACATAGAATTGACGAAGAAAAAAAAAGGCGAGTGTTGCAATGAGGCATCTGTGGAGACCAATAACATTATACATTGAGGCAAAACGTGGAATGTATGAGGGTATAATGGTAGCAACATTCTTATATGGGTATGAAGCAAGGGTTGTGAATGTTGCAGCAAGGAGGAGGCTGGAGGCAGTGGAGATGTTGTCTGAGGGCAATGTGTGGTGTGAATATTATGCTGAGGATTCCTAGTTTGGAGATTGGAAGCATGCACAGGTTTACTAAAAGTATTATCCAGAGGGCTGAAGAGAGGTTCCTGAAGTGGTCTGGACATTTAGAGGATGACTTGGAGGGTGTATAAATCTATAGTGAAAGAAGACAGGGTACAGGTTGTCCTAGGTAAGGATGGAGAGAGGGGGTAGAGGAGGGTTAGTGTGTGAGGGGACTTAGACTTACAGCAAGCATGCATAAGCATGTCAGATAGGAGCTAGTGGAGGCAAGTGGTCTTCATGAAGTGTTGTTGGAGTGTGAGCAAGATTAACATTTATGAAAGGACTCAGGGAAACCGGTTACCTGAACTTGAGTCCTGGACAGCATACTAGTGAAATAGCTAAGAATTTAATTGAATGGAGCAATGGAATTAACTTAAAATAGAACTCAAAGTGGGCAAAATTGCTAATGCGTAAATTGTGCTCAGACCGCTAACATTATGCCTCTAATTCCATAAATTTTCCATCAAATTTTGCACTTTTGGTGCCATTACCTTCAGAAAAAGATTCATTACCATTTCAGAAACAATTTTGTTTTTTAAAGTGGATAGAGACAAACATTAATTTCAGGGGATCTAGACAATGAAAGGGTTAAATGCCTCATTACTTTCAATTAAAAGTGTTCTGCCCCCTTGTTTTTAATGACAAGCATGAAAAAACCTTATAGTACAATAATTGCTGAAAGAACATCTGACCTAACTAGTATGAGGGACAATACAAAAGCTCCATGAGCTTGATAGTAGGAATTTCTTAATGAACAACAACCTAATATTTCACCAGTACTATGGACAGTCCAGGAGTTACACAAACATGATTGTAGGAACTGTTTTTAGTGGGTTCCAACAACTTAACATTTCACCAGTACCAGGGACAGTCCAGAAGTTCCATCAACTTGGTAGTGAGAACCTCTTAACAAACTACAACACCCTAACATTTCACCAGTACTAGGGACAATCCAGTTCCATCAACTTGGTAGTAGGAACTTCTTAACCCTCTGACTGTTTCAGTCATATATATACGTCTTACGAGCCACCTTGTTTGACGTATACATACTCAAAAATTCTAGTGGCTTCAAATCAAGCAGGAGAAAGCTGGTAGGCCCACATGTGAGAGAATGGGTCTGTGTGGTCAGTGTGCACCATATAAAAAAAAATCCTGCAGCACGCAGTGCATAATGAGAAAAAAAAAATCCGACTGTATTTTTGGATTAAAATGCTGACTTTGTGGTGTATTTTCCTATAGTATTTATGGTTGTATTCTTGTTTTCTTGGTCTCATTTGATAGAATGGGAAACATATTATAGAAATAGAGGCGGTTTTGACTGGTTTTACTATGAAAAGAGCCTTGAAATGGAGCTCAAAGTAGGGGAAATGTTTGATTTTTGCCGATGTTCAAAAGTAAACAAATGATGTCATTTTCCAATAAATGTCCAACTAGCCATTCTAATATGCAGTCATGAATGGGTTGACATTATATATACAATTATTACAATATTGCAGTAGTCTGCATAACAGTAAATCTTCCAATTTTTGTTTGAATAAAAATTCAAAATAGAAAGCAAAAGTAATATCAGAGGGGCCTGGAGACGTGACTGATGAACAAAGAAAATGTTATTTTAGAGCCAGGAATGTCTGCATTGTTCATTCTGAACCCTATTTTGAAATTGGCATATTTTTTAATTTGCATGAAATTGGCCAAATTGAAAATTTCTGACCACATTATTGGGTAGTTGAAATCAGTAAATGGGCAGTTTCTTGTACTCATTCGATAGAACAAATGAAATTTTAAAGAAATAGCTATGAGTTTGGTCAACTGGAGGAGACTCTATAAACATTTTAATTAATCTCTATAGCTGCATACACCTAGGTAGTAGGCTGATAGACAGCAACTGCCCAAGGAGGTACAGTACTACCGTCCTGCTAAGTGAGTGTAAAACGGAAGCTTGTACTTGTTTAACATGATGGTGCTTTTTCTCTGTCTCATAAACATGCAAGATTTCAGGTATGTCTGCTACTTCTACTTACATTTAGGTCACACTACACATACATGTACAAGCATATATATATACACCCCCCCGTAGGTTTTCTTCTATCTTTTTACTAGTTCTTCTTTCTTTCCAAACACTGGCTGTATCCCACCAGGCGGGGTGGCCCAAAAAGGCAAAAAACGAAGTCTCCGTTTATTTTTTTTTTTTTTTTTTTTTTCAAAAATCAGCCGTCTCCACCGAGCAGGGTGACCCATACAAGAAAGAAAATACCAAAAAAAAATACATTCAATCATTCAAATAGCACCAACCAGCAGTTTATATTGTTTATTGCTAGAGGTGCCATCGAATACAACTAGTAAGAAGGCATTAACATAAAATACAAATATCTCAACGCCAAAGCCCAAACACTCCTCCTAAAGTGCAGGCATTTAAGTTCCCATTTTCAGACTCAGGCTAGGAGAAACTACCGGTTTCTCCTGAATCCCTTCACTATATTACTAGTCTGCTTTACTTCCAACAGATAGTCGGGTCTCAAGTACCATTCTCCTTCCCCCATAACAACAGCTCAAGCACGCTTGGGAGAAGAGCCTAACCCCTTCCACATACTTTTACCCACTTCTAAACCCAAACTTTTTTTTCCCTAGGGCCCCCTTCCCTATGATTTATATGCTTTCCATGCATTTTTATGGATCCATTCTCTTAAATGACCAATACCACTCAACAACCCCTCTTCTGCCCTCTGACTAATTATTATTACTCCACCTTCTCCTAATTTCCACACTCCGAATTTTTTGCATAATATTTACACCACACATTGCCCTTAGACAGGACATCTCCGCTGCCTCCAACCGTTCCTTGTTGCTGCATTTACCACCCAAGCTTCACACCCATATAAGAGTGTTGGTACTACTATACTTTCATACATTCCCTTCTTTGCCTCCATAGATAACGTTTTTTGACTCCACATATACCTCAACGCACCACTCACCTTTTTTCCCTCATCAATTCTATGATTAACCTCATCCTTTTACATTTAGTAATATATACAGAAGAGGTTACTAGCCCCTTGCTCCTGGCACTTTACTCACCACACGCATGGCTTACAGAGGAAGAATTCTGTTCCACTTCCCCATGGAGATAAGAGGAAATAAACAAGAACAAGAACTGGAAAGAAAATAGAAGAAAACCCAGAGGGGTGTGTATATATGTGCTTATACATGTATGTGTAGTGTGACCTAAGTGTAAGTAGAAGTAGTAAGATGGGGTGTACCTGAAATCTTGCATGTTCATGAGACAGAAAAAAGGACACCAGCAATCCTACCATCATGTAAAACAATTACAGGCTTTCGTTTTACACTCACTTGGCAGGACGGAAGTACCTCCCTGGGTGGTTGCTGTCTACCAACCTACTACCTATGTTACTAGTTCTTGTTCTTGTTTATTTTGCCTTATCTCCATGGGTGAGTGGAACTGAATTCTTCCTCCATAAGCCAAGCATGTTGTAAGAGATTACTAAAATGCCAGGAGCAAGGAGCTAGTAACCCCTTCTCCTGTATATATTACTAAATTTAAAAGGAAAAACTTTTGTTTTTCCTTTTGGGTCACCCTGCCTCGGTGGGATGCGGCTGGTTTGTTGAAAGAAGAAGCTGCAAATAACATATTACATTCCTGGATAAACAAGCGATTATGTGTATCAAAATGTTTACTAAATGCGCATTATTACCTTGGGTGTACTCAGCTGTTCCATCTAATGGATCTACCCATACAACAATCTGAAAAGCCATGCATATATACAGAATTAATTACTGAGATCAAGCCATTGTATTCAACAACCACAAAATGAAAAAGCATCATATTCACAAATAAGAGTTCCTCGTAATTTTTATTGTGTTGCAAAATTTTTTTAAGGTTATGAGTGCTAAGTGACCTATGTGATCTAAGTGCTCAGTAAATGTCACAACAACTACTACTACAAATACTAACACATCCATACAACATTCAGATGATAAAGGAAGTGACAACCAGACCTACCTAAATGTTCAAAGAAGCATAAACCAAAGAAACTTCAATAAATAAAATATACAGGCACTCCTCACTTTGACAGGGTTTCGTTCCATGTTCACTTTTGAGAACACACAAGATAACCCATTTACAATGAACTTCTTTTGTACTTCTTCCATTGTTTCCTCTTCCAAGTGCAGTTGCAATTCCAACTCTATTAAATCTTCGTTAGTTAGCTCTCCCTCGACCAAAGTTCTCACACAGCGTACAATACCGACTGGTCAGAAAGCTGGTCATAAGACCACATGGTCATTAAGTGAAGAGTGTCTGTATTACAAAGTACTACTGTATTTTACTGGCCATAAGTTGCACTCAGTCAAAAGTCACAGTCTGCCATTAGACAGAGGGGTATACAGGGAACCCCGCATATACAGCACCCACTTCTCAGTGTTCCCTGTTTTCATTGGCATTCAAGTGAGTAATTGTTCATTATATTCAGTGCTTTTATTGCTTTTCCACTGTTTTTGTGCAACAGTTCTGTAAGGGAAGGTTGACTGACACCATATTTTAAGGTAAATATTGCATGTGCTGTGTATTTATTTTACTTTTTTATCTGCTTTTTTTATGCCTAGCTGAACTGAGCTAAGATTGCCTTAATATATGAATGAACTAAAGCACAAAGTCTTCTCTTTTCCAAATGCAGTATGGTGATTATTATTCATGCTTTTACTTAAGGGTTGGAGGAGGAGGTACCTAGAACTGATGTTACAAGGGATCTCTGTCTTTTATTCTTCACATAATATATAGTTTTGCTCTTAACTACCTGGTCATAACTAGATATATGTATACAAAACACACTCTGGGTCGAGTTTATTAATGGTTTATTCCTGCATTATTCAATGGACTGCAGTTTTCTCACTAAGTCTCTATAAATTAATAATGAGCAAGGTAATAACTCATGAATATATATTATAAATAATAAAAGAAAATACTATTTTAATAATAATTAAATAATAATAAATAATAATAATAATAATAATAATAACTAATATTAAG
>NC_069423.1:31928605-31981105 GCF_026875155.1 Cherax quadricarinatus | reverse complement strand
TGTAAAAAAGAGAGAGGAGAGAAAGAGAGAGAGAGAGAGAGAGAGAGAGAGAGAGAGAGGAGAGAGAGAGAGAGAGAGAGGAGAGAGAGAGAGAGAGAGAGAGAGGAGAGGAGAGAGAGGAGAGAGAGGAGAGAGAAAAGGGAGAGAGAAAGGGAGAGAAAAGGGAGAGAAAAAGGGAGAGAAAAGGGAGAGAAAAGGGAGAGAAAAAGAGAGAGAAATGAGAGAAATGAGAGAAATGAGAGAAAAGAGAGAAAAGAGTGATCCTTAACCTTGTCAAACCCTGTGTAAAAAAAAAAAAAAAAAAAAAAAAAAGAGAAAAGAGAGAAGAGAGAAAAGAGAGAAAAAAAAGAGAAAAGAGAGAGGGAGAGGGGAGGAGGTTTCCTGATGGAAAATGTGGACTCCCTTCTGCTTCAACACAAATGTCAACATATACATGTAATTGTTGGTGACCTCAACCAACATCTTATACATAGGGACTTTGATGACCTTCTTGCAGTGTTTGACATGAGAAACTTTGTTGATTTCCCTACTCACATCTCTGGCTCCTCCCTCGACCAGGTAGTGAGCGATCTGTCAGAAGGAATAGTCACTTGCCAACCCTTGGCTATGTTGGATCATCTGACCAAAAGGCTGTCTTTATGACACGGAGGATTCCAACAGAACGAGGTGAAGAATATACATGAACTACTTTGAGCTGAATTTCATGCTACTTTCAGTCCTGAAACCAATCAAAAATCATCTCTATTTCAGTAATATGTCTTCCATACCAAAAACTGCCAAAAAAACATAAAAACCATTTGAAAATACACCATTAAGTTGCTATTTTAAACCATACACATGGTCACCATTTTGTTTTTCATCTTACACCACATGGGAAAGAATTTTTTTTATATCTAGGCCAAAATTTACTGCTCAGTTTATCTGAGTAAGCTGAGCTCATGATGTAGAACTAAGTTAGAGACCCTGGCCTCATGCATAGTTGTACATGACAGACAGTGAAAAAGTTAATTTTTTTTTTTTTTTTTTATTATCACACTGGCCGATTCCCACCAAGGCAGGGTGGCCCGAAAAAGGAAAAAACTTTCACCATCATTCACTCCATCACTGTCTTGCCAGAAGGGTGCTTTACACTACAGTTTTTAAACTGCAACATTAACACCCCTCCTTCAGAGTGCAGGCACTGTACTTCCCATCTCCAGGACTCAAGTCCGGCCTGCCGGTTTCCCCGAATCCCTTCATAAATGTTACTTTGCTCACACTCCAACAGCACGTCAAGTATTAAAAACCATTTGTCTCCATTCACTCCTATCAAACACGCTCACGCATGCCTGCTGGAAGTCCAAGCCCCTCGCACACAAAACCCCCTTTACCCCCTCCCTCCAACCCTTCCTAGGCCGACCCCTACCCCGCCTTCCTTCCACTACAGACTGATACACTCTTGAAGTCATTCTGTTTCGCTCCATTCTCTCTACATGTCCGAACCACCTCAACAACCCTTCCTCAGCCCTCTGGACAACAGTTTTGGTAATCCCGCACCTCCTCCTAACTTCCAAACTACGAATTCTCTGCATTATATTCACACCACACATTGCCCTCAGACATGACATCTCCACTGCCTCCAGCCTTCTCCTCGCTGCAACATTCATCACCCACGCTTCACACCCATATAAGAGCGTTGGTAAAACTATACTCTCATACATTCCCTCTTTGCCTCCAAGGACAAAGTTCTTTGTCTCCACAGACTCCTAAGTGCACCACTCACTCTTTTTCCCTCATCAATTCTATGATTCACCTCATCTTTCATAGACCCATCCGCTGACACGTCCACTCCCAAATATCTGAATACGTTCACCTCCTCCATACTCTCTCCCTCCAATCTGATATTCAATCTTTCATCACCTAATCTTTTTGTTATCCTCATAACCTTACTCTTTCCTGTATTCACCTTTAATTTTCTTCTTTTGCACACCCTACCAAATTCATCCACCAATCTCTGCAACTTCTCTTCAGAATCTCCCAAGAGCACAGTGTCATCAGCAAAGAGCAGCTGTGACAACTCCCATTTTGTGTGTGATTCTTTATCTTTTAACTCCACGCCTCTTGCCAAGACCCTCGCATTTACTTCTCTTACAACCCCATCTATAAATATATTAAACAACCACGGTGACATCACACATCCTTGTCTAAGGCCTACCTTTACTGGGAAAAAATTTCCCTCTTTCCTACATACTCTAACTTGAGCCTCACTATCCTCGTAAAAACTCTTCACTGCTTTCAGTAACCTACCTCCTACACCATACACTTGCAACATCTGCCACATTGCCCCCCTATCCACCCTGTCATACGCCTTTTCCAAATCCATAAATGCCACAAAGACCTCTTTAGCCTTATCTAAATACTGTTCACTTATATGTTTCACTGTAAACACCTGGTCCACACACCCCCTACCTTTCCTAAAGCCTCCTTGTTCATCTGCTATCCTATTCTCCGTCTTACTCTTAATTCTTTCAATTATAACTCTACCATACACCTTACCAGGTACACTCAACAGACTTATCCCCCTATAATTTTTGCACTCTCTTTTATCCCCTTTGCCTTTATACAAAGGAACTATGCATGCTCTCTGCCAATCCCTAGGTACCTTACCCTCTTCCATACATTTATTAAATAATTGCACCAACCACTCCAAAACTATATCCCCACCTGCTTTTAACATTTCTATCTTTATCCCATCAATCCCGGCTGCCTTACCCCTTTCATTTTACCTACTGCCTCACGAACTTCCCCCACACTCACAACTGGCTCTTCCTCACTCCTACAAGATGTTATTCCTCCTTGCCCTATACACGAAATCACAGCTTCCCTATCTTCATCAACATTTAACAATTCCTCAAAATATTCCCTCCATCTTCCCAATACCTCTAACTCTCCATTTAATAACTCTCCTCTCCTATTTTTAACTGACAAATCCATTTGTTCTCTAGGCTTTCTTAACTTGTTAATCTCACTCCAAAACTTTTTCTTATTTTCAACAAAAATTTGTTGATAACATCTCACCCACTCTCTCATTTGCTCTCTTTTTACATTGCTTCACCACTCTCTTAACTTCTCTCTTTTTCTCCATATACTCTTCCCTCCTTGCATCACTTCTACTTTGTAAAAAACTTCTCATATGCTAACTTTTTCTCCCTTACTACTCTCTTTACATCATCATTCCACCAATCGCTCCTCTTCCCTCCTGCACCCACTTTCCTGTAACCAAAAAACTTCTGCTGAACACTCTAACACTACATTTTTAAACCTAGCCCATACCTCTTCGACCCCATTGCCTATGCTCTCATTAGCCCATCTATCCTCCAATAGCTGTTTATATCTTACCCTAACTGCCTCCTTCTTTAGTTTATAAACCTTCACCTCTCTCTTCCCTGATGCTTCTATTCTCCTTGTATCCCATCTACCTTTTACTCTCAGTGTAGCTACAACTAGAAAGTGATCTGATATATCTGTGGCCCCTCTATAAACATGTACATCCTGAAGTCTACTCAACAGTCTTTTATCTACCAATACATAATCCAACAAACTACTGTCATTTCGCCCTACATCATATCGTGTATACTTATTTATCCTCTTTTTCTTAAAATATGTATTACCTATAACTAAACCCCTTTCTATACAAAGTTCAATCAAAGGGCTCCCATTATCATTTACACCTGGCACCCCAAACTTACCTACCACTACCCTCTCTAAAGGTTTCTCCTACTTTTAGCATTCAGGTCCCTACCACAATTACTCTCATTTGGTTCAAAGGCTCCTATTTCATTCACTTAACATCTCCCAAAATCTCTCTCTCTCCTCTGCATTTCTCTCTTCTCCAGGGCATACACGCTTTTTTTAATAAAATTAAAAAACAGTAAATCCAATGGAAAATTGGAGACAAAATGGTGTGAGCACATGTGCAGACAATAAGAAACTCACATGGTAGTTACTGGCTTTGCTGCCCAGAAACAATGACACTAGATGCATCTAGGACAAAACCTGAACCATACAAACTTGTGATTAAGTGGTCTCAGTCTATTTTAGCAAATGCATGACCAGAGAGTCATTTGATATAGTGGATTTAATCCACTTCATGGCAAATTTTATTAGACACCCCCATTAAATATACATGTTGAGCCATTTTCCAGCCAGATTTTTTGCCATCTCTTTTCCTTCTATTTGCCAACAGAAAAAAGAAATCAAGAGTTCATAATCTCTCTTCATAGCTTCTCTCTGTTTCTAGGAAAAAGTATCATAAGTGATGTAGCAAATCAGATACAGCAAAACTTACAAAATCGTAATAATGCGATTGCAAACAAACCACGGAATAGGTGGGACTTGAACTCACGGCAAGAAATCAGACAGATGATCTGCATTAGGTGCAGAACAGTCAGAGAGGATGCTGCTTTTTATGAGCATCAGTGAAAGTGAAACTGGCATCTTCAATAGTGGCATCAGCAATGGAAGCATCAGCAGAATCCTTCTCAATGGCACTAGTGATGGCCACAAAAATCAAAATCCATTTGTCAAAGTGTGAAGCATGTCACAGACAATAAGCCACAAAAAATTTTAACAGGCAAGGATATTTAGCAATCTCCAGAATAAACTGTGATTTTGTATAGCAGTTCTTATTCAGAAATGAGCAAAATTTTTTTATAATGCTTAGATAACCCAATACAGCTGTTCCACATCATTTTTAAATACATACTACCTCTTAGGTAATTGCTGCATCATTCAAGATGACCATACTCACCAATGATGGTGATCTTTGGGAAACATCTGCTGAGGGAGCTGACAATACATCTCTGAGCAGCCCTGTCGGCCTCTGTTTGTAGATCACGTGCATTCTGACAAAAGAATATTTTTATAATTATTAGCAAGAGAGCTATTTATTGTATAATCTAAAATTACCTGAAGTTTACTGAAGTTGACTTGAAGTTTGTTTCATGGATCACTTTGCACACAACCTGGTCCCAGACTAGGCTTCCCTCTTAACACTGATCAATGAGACTGTTGGTGCTCATCACAGGCAGTCTGATGTAAGACCACAGCCCAGTAGGGAAGATTATGGAAATAAATGGTATAAAATACCGACACAATGGAAATATAAACACATATGCAGTATAATGTGATCCTTTATTGACTACGTTTTGCCCACACAGTGGGCTTTTTCAAGTCACAAACAGAACTACCTGGGGTGGAAGGAACGCGAGTATTTATAGTCAGGTTCAGAATGCTGAGGTCAGGTGGAGAATGCTGCATCTGATGATGTACCGAGTGGGGTTACAGAGTCTAAAATCTTGGGTAGCTTGGAAAGGAGATTGAATAAGTTTGTGAGCAGACCCCCCACAGTGTTCTCATGTGGGATAGCGATGAAGAAGTTTCTTGGCAAGTGGTTCAGCTATGTTGTAGAAGCCACTATTCTGGTTGAAGTTGTTGGATATGAAATAAGTGATGATTCCAGGATTCTTCGGTATTGAGTGTTGTCTTCTGTGGCGATAAGTCTTGAGTTTCTGTAGTTTATCAAGTGGTTGTGTGAATTACGGTGTTGTACGCAGGCATTCCTTGTGTCGTCAGACCTGCTTGCATATTGGTGTTCTGAATACGTGTTTGGAGGTCCCTTGATGTTTCGCCCACGTATAACTTGTTGCAGTCATTACAAGGGATTATGTATACCCCTGCAGAGGGTGGAAGCTTGTCCTGTCTATCACTGGTAATGTCCTTGATGGTCGTGGTTGTGGAGGTAGATACTTGAAATGAGGTATTGGAAAAGATGTTGGAAACGTGTTTGGCAATGGAGTTGGTGGGGAGGACTATGTATCTCTTCTCGGCAGTGTCTTCTCTGGGTGTGTTGAAGATGTTTAATGCCGTCGTCTGCAGTCTCTGATGAAGTGACGAGGATAGTGGAGTTTAGAAAATACTTGTTCAATCATTGTGCATTCTTCTTCAAGAAACTCATTGCTGCAGATTCTGAGTGCACGCAGGAAGAAGCCTATAATTACACCATGTTTGGTTTTGGTGTCGTGGTGAGAGTAAAAGTGGAGAAGATCGTTTTGGTTGGTGGGTTTTCGATAGACTTTAAAACGAAGTTCATGGTCAGCTTTGCAAAGTAGAACATCAAGGAAAGGAAGAGTGTTGTCGACTTCTTCTTCAAGTGTGAACTGGATTGAAGGCTCGACCTGGTTGAGCTTGTCTTGGAGAGCTTGAACATTGAAGCGTTTAGGAGTTATGAGGAGAATGTCGTCAACATAACGGAGCCAATCGCATTCACAACATCAACATCAGGAACAAGAAACTTTCCAGCCTAGACGTGACTTCCCTATTCACCAAAGTACCTACTACACAAGCCATCGATCTCTTGCACAGGAAAATTGACGATTCACTTGATCTTCGCATTCCAGCCAGCGATTTCATCGACCTTGTTGAACTATGTGTTGGCTTTACGTGTTTCTCTTTCGAAAATCACCTCTTTCAGCAGACTTTTGGACTACCCATGGGTTCGCCACTCAGTGCGGTCCTGGCGAACCTATACATGGAACATCTAGAAGCCGAACGTTTCTCCACCATTATTCCTTCGTCTGTCACCTGGCTCCGTTATGTTGACGACATTCTCCTCATAACTCCTAAACGCTTCAATGTGGCTTCTACAACATAGCTGAACCACTTGCCAAGAAACTTCTTCATCGCTATCCCACATGAGAACACTGTGGGGGGTCTGCTCACAAACTTATTCAATCTCCTTTCTAAGCTACCCAAGATTTTAGACTCTATAACCCCACTCGGTACATCATCAGATGCAGCATTCTCCACCTGACCTCAGCATTCTGAACCTGACTATAAATACTCGCGTTCCTTCCACCCCAGGTAGTTCTGTTTGTGACTTGAAAAAGCCCACTGTGTGGGCGAAACGTAGTCAATAAAGGATCACATTATACTGCATATGCGTTTATATTTCCAGGGAAGATTATATTTATGCAAAAACTCTAAAACCCACAGAGGTCAGAGCATATGGAGAATAGAGAATAGGAGGCAATCAGGTTTAATCTATGGAAATGAAAGGTCGCTCAAATTTCCTGGGCCAAAAGCCCCTCGCCACTGTCAAGGAAAGGAACTGATCGGAAACTACCTTCAGCTTGATTATTTGCTTAAAATTAAAGTGAACAGCCATAAAGAAGCAATTACCTATCCATATATTTAAGGGTTAACAATTTCAGTGATCATAGGTTAGATAAATACATGAGTGGGTGTGGGTGGGTGTGAGTTGGACCTGACTGGCTTATGCTGCTGGGTCTGGTGCAGTGCTCCATCCTTGAGTGGAGGTGACCAGACTGGGTGGGTCATTGGGCTAATCTGGGGGGGGGGCATCATTGGGCTAATCTGGGGGGGTCATTGGTCTAATCCGGGGGGGGGGGACATGGACCTGCGCTGCATGGGTCAGTAGGCCGGTTGCAGTGTTCCTTCTTTCTTATGTTCTTAAATCCATCAATAAGGCCAGGAGTCCCCCACGTAGTTCTACATCATGAGCTCAGCTCACTCAGATAAGTTATGAGCGGGAATTTTTTTGCCTAGATATGAGAGAATGGGTCTGTGTGGTGAGTGTTCACAGAATAAGAAAATTTTTGCCCCAAGTGGTGCATGATGGGAAAACAAAGCTGTAACCATGTGTATGGTTTAAAATGGTGATGCTGAGGTGATTTCTCAGATGGTTTTTAAAGATTTCCAGGTGGTTTCTTAGTATCAATTGATAGGATGGAAAACATACTACTGAAACAGAGATGATTTTGATAGGTTTCAGGACTGAAAGTAACTTGAAATTGAGTTCAAAGTAGTGGTAGTATTCAATTTTTGCTGATGTTTCTGAGAAGGCCTCTCTACACCCCCAGTCCAATTTTATGGGGCTTTTAATAGGTCAGATTCAATTATTAGAATGCTGTAAGCCATGTTCAATCATTTCTGGTTATATTTTATAATCCACAAAACAGAGTAAATTTTCTATTTTTGTGTGAATAAGAATTCAAAATGGAAGGCAAGTGTGATATAGAAGAGGCCTGGGATGTGATTAATGAACAGAGGACATGGTTTGTAGATGAATGGTTCGGAGAAGCGACATGTTGATAAATTAGACACATGTGCAACTCTTGGGTATCTTTATTGAGGAAACGTTTCGCCACACAGTGGCTTCATCAGTCCATACAAAGGAGAATCTTGAAGAACATGAGGAGAATGAGGTAATCAGTCCCTCAACCTTGAGTCTATGGGGTCAGTCCATCAATCTTGAATAGAATCTCTATTCAAGATTGATGGACTGACCACATCGACTCAAGGTTGAGGGACTGATTACCTCATTCTCCTCCTGTTCTTCAAGATTCTCCTTTGTATGGACTGATGAAGCCACTGTGTGGCGAAACGTTTCCTCAATAAAGATACCCAAGAGTTGCACATGTGTCTAATTTATCAACAGAGGACATGTTTTAGTGCCAGGAATGTCTATACATATTTTACTTTGAAATTTTTTTTTTAATTTTGTGTAAAACTGGCCAAATTACAGATTTCTATGCACTCTACAGGGTAGATGAATTAGTTGAATGTGTGGTTTCTTGTGCTCAATCAAGGGAACAGAAGGAATACTAGAGAAATACAGTGGACCCCCGGTTAACGATATTTTTTCACTCCAGAAGTATGTTCAGGTGCCAGTACTGACCGAATTTGTTCCCATAAGGAATATTGTGAAGTAGATTAGTCCATTTCAGACCCCCAAACATACAGGTACAAACGCACTTACATAAATACACTTACATAATTGGTCGCATTCGGAGGTAATCGTTATGCGGGGGTCCACTGTAACTAAGAACTTGGTCAAGTAGAGCAATGAAATTGGCTTAAAATAGGACTCAAAATAGTCAAAATTGCCAATGCATAAATCTCTTTTCATTCTTGGAGAGAGAAGGTGCCTGTCTAAGTCATCCTCTTCAGGAGTAGATAGGATTTTCTGTGCCCTCTGAATGCAGTCTTTGGTAAACTGTTATGGAAATTGTAGTGCGGTGAAGATGTGGTTAATGGTGTCACATTTTTCTTCTAAAACTTTGGGGTTGAAAACTCAATAAGCTTACAAAAACAAGAATCCCACTGGTTTTGCCTCTGCCATGATGGAAGTGTACAGGAGGGCCCCACTTATACGGCGGGTTAGGTTCCAGGCTACCGCCGTAAAGCGGAAACCGCCGTAAAGTGGAACACCCTTTTTTTCCACTTACAAATGCATACAAACACTAGATAACAAGTTTACACTAACATATATTATGTTAGCAATAGAACCAGGCATCAAAAAACAATAAAAAAGTACAATACACACATAGTGCACTCATTACTTACCTTAAAATATTTATAGTCTTAATCTAGGGTGAGACAAGTAGTATTTATTGTAAGAAATCAAGTGTGGTATGTATGGTAGTCAGCCAGGCTACCATACCAGGCCACCCCACCCACATACTATTCTATGATATTTAAGCATCCCAGAGTGATAAAATGTATATACAGTTCACTCATTACTTACCTTAAAATATAGGGTGAGATGAGTAGTATTTATTGTAAAAATCAAGTGTGGTATGTATGGTAGTCAGCCAGGCTACCATACCAGGCCAACCCACCCACACATACTATTCTATGATATTTAAGCATCCAGAGCGATAAAATGTATATACAGTTCACTCATTACTTACCTTAAAATATAGGGTGAGATGAGTAGTATTTATTGTAAAAAATCAAGTGTGGTATGTATGGTAGTCAGCCAGGCTACCATTCCAGAGAGAAGAATGATGTGCATGAGAGAGGACAGGTGCAGTTATGTAAACAAACCAGGCGAAGGTAAGTTTTTGTAAACAGTGTACACGTTCTGGTTTGTGTACAAGTTACATTGTGTACAGGTTGTCTCTACATTGATACGGTAGAATAAATAAAGAAGAACACTCCCATTCTCATGTAAACATCATTTTGAGAAGAAATGACGCTCTGAGTGAAGGCAATGGAAGTAAGTCACTCTGACTGTTTGGGTTATCCTAGGTTCTCTACACATATGTTGTTATGTATTTATGTTATGTATCGTGTTTATTATATAATTTTGAAAAAAAATATCACGGATGGATTAATGAAAATGTGTATATTAACGTAATATACAACATTTAATGATACACCGAGCTCAGACAGCGTAAACAAACAAACTGAACAGGTTGTGGACGATCACTCGGTCAGGCAAAATAGACGGTATTAATACGTGTCAGTTTTAGTTCATTCATGTACATTTGTAAGAGTTTGTGAAACTTTACCTTATAATATTTTTATTTATTATTATAATAATTAAATCACGAAACAAATACTCTTACACTGTGTACAAGTTAGTACAGAATTATAGCTATAAAGTGAAGGCATACGAAAGGAATATTTTTCTACAGTTATCCCTAGTAACAGGTGACGGGCTAGAGAAAACGTAATTCTTCCGACACTTCTACAAACCGTTTGGTAAACATCTCATATATATTTGTATAAATTTTATACTGTGGGTGCATGCATCTGTTTGTGTTACATAATGTGTTTCTTATATAATTTTGAAAAAAATATCATAGATAGATTAAGGGAAATGTCTATATTAACGTAATATGCGACATTAATGCGCCCAAGAGATTATTATTATTATTATTATTATTATTGCATCAAGAGTAGAGAGACTCTTAGTGATTTTAATGTGTACCTACATGCCAGCACAGTGTGTAAGTTTATTTAGGTACAGGTGTACACAAGTTTAATTATCAGTACAATACATATAATATATACAATAACTTTAAAACACTTGAAATTTTGGAAAGTTTCCAGACATAATAAGGAGATGTGCTCAGGGAGAATGTAAACAAACTCGGTGGGCCGCTGTGACCGTATTAGAAAGACAGGTGGGGGGAGCCGTATAGCGAGTTTTGGTCATAATTTGAAATGTTCGTATTAGCGGAACGCCGTAAAGCGAAACGCCGTAAAGCGGGGCCCTGCTGTATAAGATCATTTTTAATAGTAGGTTTACGTAAAACCTTAAATTTCAGATACTGGTCATATTAACAAGACATCTAAAGGGAAACAAGTGTTTTCTCCTTCAATAACGAACTGTATGGAAGATCAACAGAATTAAGAAAGCTCCTGCAGTTTGCAAAGTAGAATCTTCTAGGCAGAATAATGAGGATGCCATTAACACAGCATAACCAGGTAAAGGTTGATTCAAAATGTCAGAGAAACATTCCAAAACAGATGAAATTTAGATTTTCAGTAAACCCCCTTATAAAATGATCTTTTACACCTCTCCCATCATAACAGAAAGAAAAAAGAAGAGGTCTTACTGGCATATTTTTTCAGAGCTCCTCAAGTAAGCAGCCCCAAAGTTTCAGAAGAGGAATGTGACACCAATAAGAACATCTTTCCTGCACTATAATTTCTGTCACAGTTCATGAGAGACTGTAGACAGAGGGCCCAGAAAATCCTATCTAATACCAAAAAGCAACCAACTCAGGCAACTTGTCTTTCCAATAGGCAACACCACAGTGCTACTCACCATGGCACTGAAGGGAAATGGTATTAAGGCAGCAGTCATCACATCACAAATCATGTGAAATATTACCAAAACAATATAATGTATACAGAACCAATTAACAGCAGCGCTGTTAATTGGTTCTGTAATCTTTTTGTGTGGTTCTGTATGCTGCAACAGTGCAGGCTGTGATAAAAAAATATAAGAGAAAATCATAGAGCTTAGACACCTAAATAGTGGATTAGCAGGCTAAATGCAGTGCCCCAATACCCAAATCATCAGCACCTGATACACAAATTTTTTGTTCTTACCTCATATTCCTTGAGCATATAAGCGTAAAAAGCATCATCTATATGACCTGGTGAAGTTCAACTCAGCTTTGTGAAAATATTCTGTGCAACAGTTTATCATCATCAGTATAATTTGCCCTTTAAATGTTCAAACTCTCAACTTTCACAACTGATACCGATCATGTAAATTACTATAATGTACTTCCAATGTATTCTGAAGCTTTAAATATAAAAAGAAATTTATTTTGAAGATTTAACTTTAAAACCAACAAAATCGTACCTCTTTTTCAACAATTCCTAGTTCCCCCTTCTTCATGACCTCTCGGATGATCTTTCCAGCATGATTGGCAACAGCAACAGATGATGATAAGATTCTTGAGAGAAGTGGTGAACTTTGTGATGCTAAAGACATGTTTGAATTGTAGTCTTCTTACACTAATTGTAGTCTTCGTACACTAATTGTAGTCTTCTTACACTAATTGTAGTCTTCTTACACTAACTGTTGTCTTCTTATGCTAAATGCAGTCTTCTTACACTAATTGTAGTCTTCACTAACTGGAGTCTTCTTACACTAACTGGAGTCTTCTTACACTAACTGTAGTCTTCTTACACTAACTGTAGTCTTCTTACACTAACTGTAGTCTTCTTACACTAACTGTAGTCTTCTTATACTAACTGTAGTCTTCTTACACTAGCTGTAGTCTTCTCACTTTAGATGCAGTGCTCTTACACTAGTTATGTCAACTGGGAAGGGTTCAAGAATGTATATCATTATAATTCTTTAACCTGGAAAGAAAAAAAGTACTGGTAGTCTATTATTTTTTAATATTAATTAAAGGAATAGTGAACTTAGTAATGAAATCATAAAGATATCCTTCAAATACAGTAGGTACTGTATTCATCTGCCTTCTGCTTTAACCACTAGCAAGCTTGAAAATTAAAAAGGCCAGACAGTTTACCAACTATTATTGGAAATGCCTGAAGTCCCTTGAACTGTATATATGCCTAGAGACACAGATGAGAAAGTATTATCATAATTTACACCTGGAAAATTCTAGAGTGACTTGTTCCAAATCTAGATACCAATGGTGAAATATACTGACAGGTATGTGAATAAAGCACATTACCAAGCATGTGGTTTATGGAGGTTATTGAGACGATGTCTTGTCCACCTGAGATTTTATCAATCCATTCCAAATCTGCATGCAAAAAAAAAAAAAAAAAATAATTCCCTACAATAGTCAGACAGTGCAAAATACCCAACAAAAAAGAAGGGGATGCAGTGAGAATCAAAGCCTTTCCAACACCTTTCCTTCATATATAAAGAAAATTATGAAAAGACAAATACTGTAGTTGATGAATTCACTAAGATAGTTTCTGAGCAGTTGGACTGTAGTGTCTACATTGGATTGCTTGCAGCAAGCACCAATGATCTTGCTGATCAGTCAATTAATCTAGAGGCCAGATCTGGAACTGGGCCAGTGGTCTGTGACCCAGGAATCAACAAGCACACACAACTACATCAAGGTCTAACTTCCCTAGACATATGCTTTATTTGGTACTTGCTTGGTCAACCAGACTGTTACTACTGGCAGACTGTTGGCTCACAAATCCATCACAGCCTGTGTGATTAGGCACATGATGTAGAGATACTTGCTCAGTTTCTGCTTTAAAGGCTTTTACACTTGTCCCACAAGTGTTTCTGATATCTTCTGGTAAGATGTTGAAAAATCTGGGACAAGTGATGTTGATACAGTGTTCTTTTACTGTGCCCAGGGCAACCCTGCTTTTCACTGGGTTTATTTTGAACTTTCTCCCATCTCTCTCACTCCAGTATGCTGTTAATGAAGTGTGTAGATTTGGGACTAGGCCCTCAAGTACTTTCCAAAATACTTAAAAACAGTATTACTGTAATCTCTTCCTCCACTCCAGCAAATTACAAATCAAGACTTGAGAAGTTTCCCGCAATTAAGGAGCTTTATTGGGTTTTCGTAAACATAAATTATCTCCCTATCTGTTCCCGCTCCCAATATTTCTCTGTCAGAATGGGCCAAACACTGAACCAAATTCTAAAGAAGAGAAAACAAGTGATTTGAGAATTTTACCCTTGGCACAATTTCCTGTTAGAAAGTTCTCATTATCTACATCGTCCATTTTCCGGGTTGTTGGTTACATTTTCCGTATTGTGTTCTTTGAAAGACATACAGCCAACCTAATTTCTCACAGATATTAATATTAGAAGCGTCAGCCACTGAATTTTGTTTTGGTTACGCTTCTGAGGCCCCGAGAAAAATAATTTTGGGGTGTTTACGGGCCCCAAATCTTGATTGGGAGCAGTTAATTCTATGGGACGAAATTGTAAGGCATCTACTTTACGAAAATGTTGTGCTAATGGGAGATTTCAACTATAGACAGATTGACTGGAGCAATTTGACAGGAAAATTTAGAGTCGGGTTGACTTTCTGATACGATCAGGATTGTTTTTTAAAACAGTTTGTGACAAAACCCAACTAGGGGAAAAACCTCCTTGACTTGGTTTTGCCAGTAGGGAAACATAAATTAATAATTTGAGGTTAATGATGAGCTTGGGGAGAGTGATCACAAATCACTCAGTTTTAAATAGCATGGAATTCCCCTAATAATGGCAATAAGTCTCCGTCCCTGACTTTCGCTTGGCTGATTTCATAGGACTGAAAATTACTTAGGGGGTGAACTGGAATGACCTGACTAGGGGGCAGGTAGGTGGTGATGGTTGCCCATATGATGCTTTCCAGGGCATTAGTTCTAGCTGCTCAGTCAAATTATGTTCCAAATAGGGAAATCAGATCAAACAAAAATGATCCTAAATGGATGAACAATAGATTAAAATATTGATTGGTCAAAAGAGAGGCATATATAGGCAAATCAAAAGAGGAGAGGGGAATTAAGAAATCGATATATTCAGTTAAAGAGGGGAATAAAAAAGGGAATTAGAAAAGCAAATAGAGATTATGAGGTTAAAGTTGCAAAGAGAATCGAAGACTAACCCAAAAGGATTCTTTCGGTATACAGAAGTAAGATCAGGGACAAGATAGGCCCACTCAAAAATTCCTCGGGTCAGCTCACTGACAGTGATAAGGAAAATGTGTAGAATTTTTTTAAAACCCTACTTTCCCCTCAGTTTTTAAACAGGAGGATACCAGCGATATTTCCCGTAATGATAAATTATGTAGAAAGGACGATAATAAACTGTGCATTTAGGGTCACAAGTGACATGGTCCTTAGGCAAATAGTAAATTAAAACCTAACAAAAACCCCAGGCCCTGATGAATGTATGCAAGGGTTCTAAAGGAATGTAAAGAGGAGCTTAGCACCCCTTTGGCAAATCTTTTCACATATCACTACAAACTGGCATGGTCCCAGATAAGTGGAAAATGGCAAATGTGATACCTATTTTCAAAACGGTGACAGGTCCTTAGCTTCGAACTTTAGACCAATAAGCCTAACCTCCATAGTGGGGAAAATTTATGGGAAACAATAATTGCCGAGGGGAGTTCGTTTGCCACCTTGAAAAGCATAAATTAATCAACGAATCTCAGCATGGTTTTACAAAGGGGCGTTCCTGCTTACGAATTTATTAACTTTTTTCACTAAGGTATTTGAGGAGGTAGATCATGGTAATGAATATGATATTGTGTATATGGACTTCAGTAAGGGTTTTGACAGGGTCCCACATCAGAGACTATTGAGGAAAAATTAAAGCACATGGAATAGGAGGAGAAATTTTTTCCTGGATAGAGGCATGGTTTACATTTGGCAGCAGAGAGTTTGCATTTAAAAGGGGAGAAATCGAGTGGGGAAGCGTCACGAGCGGTGTTCCACAGGGGTCAGTGTTGGGCCCCCTGCTGTTACAATCTACATAAACGACATAGATGAGGGCTAAAGAGCGACATCGGCAAGTTTGCCGATGACACCAAAATAGGCCGTCGAATTCATTCTGACGAGGACATTCGAGCACTCCAGGAGGATTTGAATAGACTGATGCAGTGGTCGGAGAAGTGGCAGATGAGTTTAATATAGGGCAAATGCAAAGTTTAAATGTTGGACAGGACAATAACCCTGCCACAATAAATAAATAATGTAGATCTTAATTTACGGATTGGAAAAAGTTTAGGATTTGGTTAGCAGTAATCTGAAACCCAAAACAAAAGTGCATAAGTGTTCGCCAAAAAAGCTAAAAGAATCCCTTTGGGTTCTATCAAAAAGCATAAATAATGGGGTCTAGGTTGTTCTTCAATCTATACATCCTGGTTGGCCTATTTAATTTTGCGCCCCAAAGCATCATCTATATGACCTGGTGAAGTTCAACTCAGCTTTGTGAAAATATTCTGTGAACAGTTACTTTGGCTAAATTTGCCCTTTAATCCTACAAACTGGCATGTTCCAGATAATGGATCATGAAATTATACTTAAATTTCAACTTGACAGTCTCTGAAGCTTCAAAAACAAAAAATATTTTCTAACCTCCAATTGGAAAAATCTATGAGTTTTTACACTAATGTATCTCTTACCTAACTGAGTTCTTCACTACTGTGTTTTTACCTACTGTGTCTTCTTATAAACTGTAGTTTTTACACTGTAGTCTTCCTTGATGCGTGTCTACACTGTTATGTCAATGGGAAGGGTTCAGATGTATATCATTTAATTTTAACGGAAGAAAAAAGTATGTAGTCTATTTTTTTTAATATTATTAAAGGATAGTGAACTAGTAATGAAATCTAAGATTCCTTCAATCAGTAGGTACTGTATCTCTGCCTTCTGTTAACACTAGCGTGAAAATTAAAGGCAGACAGT
Source organism: Cherax quadricarinatus (assembly GCF_026875155.1). Taxonomy (NCBI): domain Eukaryota; kingdom Metazoa; phylum Arthropoda; class Malacostraca; order Decapoda; family Parastacidae; genus Cherax; species Cherax quadricarinatus. Next base: position 31,964,386 of record NC_069423.1, on the reverse strand, counting down.
TTCAACTATTATGAAATGCCTGAAGTCCTACTGTATTTGCTAGAGCACAGATGAGAAGTATTATCAAATTTCACCTGGAAAATTCAGAGTGACTTGTTCCAATTAGATACAATGGTGAAATACTGACAGGTATGTGAATAAAGCAATTACAGCATGTGTTTAGGAGGTTATTGAGACGTGCTGTCACTGGATTTTATCAATCATTCAAATCTGATGCAAAAAAAAAAAAAAAAAATCCCACAATGTCAGAAGTGCAAAATACCAACAAAAGAAGGTGCAGTGAGAATCAAACCTTTCCAACACCTTTCCTTGCAATAATTAATAAGAATTATGAAAATGACAAATCTGTAGTTGATAATTCACTAAGATATTTCTGAGCAGGGATCTGGGAATGTTACATTGGATTGGACTTGCAGCTTTACAGGGCACATCAATGATTTGGGAATACAGTCAATGGAATAGAGGAGAATCCTGGATAGAGGCAGTGGTTGACCAAATCAAGCAGCAGAGAGTATTGCATAAAGGATCTAACTTCCTAGACGTGTTAAGGCTTTAGTTTGGCCTCTGTTGGCAACCAGACTGTGACTAAAGGCAGAAGTTTGCATCACCCAAAATACCGTCACATTCCTGTGTGATTCGAGCACTCAATGATTGTAGAGATGCGGTCAATTGCATCAGTTTTATGCTGTCAAAGCTTGTTACACTTGTCCCACAATACTAAAATTTCTTAATATTCTTCGGTAAGATGTTGCAGAAATCTGAGGACAAGTGATGTTTGATACTATGATCTTGTTATATCCAGGGCAAAAACCTGTTTCACTGGGTTCTTATTTAACTTTTCCCATTTATTATGCTCACAGTTTGTCCGTATTAATGAAGTGGTATAATTTTGGGAAAAGGTCAAGTACTTGCCAGATACTATGTACAGAATTACTGTATACTCTCCTCACTCTCTAGAAAGACAAATTAAGATCTTTGAGGAAGTTGAGACAGAATTAAGGGGCTTTATTTGGTTGTATTAGCATAAAGATCGCAGCAATGGTTTTAGCTTAAAATATTTCTTACTGGTTGGAATGGGGATTAACAACTGAACCAATATTCTAAAGAAGGGGGAAAACAAGGTTGGGTTATGAGTAATGGGTTTTACTCTTGGCACAGTCGTTGCCTTGTTTCCTAAGTCCATTATCCTACTGATAGTTTTTCTGGTTGTTGGTACCTGTCTCCGTACCTTTGGGGTTCTTTTAAGTATACCTACTAATTTCTCAAGTCTTACAGGTGTTCCTCTCAGACTAACTGATGATCCTCTTGGATTTTGTATGCAGCATTCCCTAGCTGGAACTTATCACCAATGAACATCATGCTGTCAATAACTAGAGCCTATAACAAGATTCTGTTTGGACTTTTAACCCAGAGTTAGTAACCCAAGATAGCCCAATAGTCAGTGAATCATCGGAAACAGTCGGTCTTGCTTCCACTGGGATCCTTCAAGATTCTTCCCCAGGATGCGACCAACAACAGTCTACTAATACCCAGGTACCTACTTACTGCTAGGTGAATAAGAGCCACAAGTGTAAAGAAGCATAACCAATGCTTCACCCATGCCAGTGAGCAAACTCAGGTCCCTCAGTGTGTGAGCTGAGCATGCTATCAACTGAAGAAATCAAGTCCAAGCTAGGGAAGAGAAGGTCAAATCCAGTTCCTTGGATCAAAAGCCACTCGCCAGTATCACTGAACCTCCCATGAGAAGTACACATGACATGGTACCTAATGCTGACCAAAATATAATAGGTGTGTTCTCCACAGGTACCAGTATACCTAACTTCCTCCTCGACATGTATCAGCATCCTTAACACAGATACCAGCATCCTAACTCCCTCTTCCTGAGGTACCAGTATATCAAACTCCGTCTTCCAAAGGCACCAGTGTGCCTAATTCCCTCCTCCACAAGTACATGTGTACCTAACTCCGTCCTCCACAGGTACTAGCATACCTAACTCCCACTACCACAAGTACTAGTATACCTAACTCCTTCCAACGGTACCAGCATCCCTAATTCCCTCCTCCACAAGTACCAGAATCCCTAATTCCCTCCAACACAGGTAACAACATTCCTAACTCCATTCTTCAAGGGTACCAGCGTCCATAAATTCGTCACGACAGGTACCAGTGTCCCTAACTCCAGCTTCAACAGGTATCAGTGTCCCAATTTTGTCCTCCACAGGCACCATTGTGCCTAACTTCCCCTCCACAAATACCAGCATCCCCAATTCCGTCATCCATAGGTACCGGTGTACCAAACTCCCCTCCTCCACAGGTACCAGCGTACCTAACTCCTTCCGCCACAGGTACCAGAGTCCCCTGCTTCGTCTTCCACAGGTAAAAGTTACACTGGACAGTAATAATGACACAACAATAACACAGCTCTGGTTTGTTTTGATATCAGTGTTACCATACCAGCCAGCGCTGCCTCGCTCAACACCCGCTACTTTGTAGCGTTAAATGATAGTGATGAGTGCGGTGGTGTCTATGATGTTAGTATGGCTTAGCGCTTCTTTTTTATTATAATAATAATAATATGATGTTAGTAACAGTGATGCATACGTGGTGGTGCCGAGTGTGATGAGGTGGTAAATCACATTGACATTAATGTTGAATATAATACTGCTGATAAATTAATGAACACAATGATGGTAGTGGTGTTGATGACAAAGTGTTAGGTGTAATAGTGTTAGTGGAGGAGGGAGTGTAAGTGGTGGTGCCACCTATCATACACTCAGACATGAACAGCGTCGTGCTGTGTGTAAAGAGACTCCCACGAGACCTTACAACTGGAAGTGCACTTCAAAATCTCATAGACCAGGGTAACACTGCTGCCATGGATAAGGTCTGCTATTTATCTGAACATTTTTCATTATGCTGAGAAAGATAAGATAAGATAAGATTTCGTTCGGATTTTTAACCCCGGAGGGTTAGCCACCCAGGATAACCCAAGAAAGTCAGTGCATCATCAAGGACTGTCTAACTTATTTCCATTGGGGTCCTCAATCTTGTCCCCCAGGATGCGACCCACACCAGTCGACTAACATCCAGGTACTTATTTACTGCTAGGTGAACAGGACAAAAGGTGTAAGGAAACGCGTCGAAATGTTTCTGCCACGCCGGGAATCGAACCCGGACCCTCCGTATGTGAAGCGAGAGCTTTGCCAGCCAGACCACGGGGTCACAGGGTCACCTCTAAGCAAGATCCCAGGACTTCTATAATGGATCAAAACTCGTATAAACTTTCTATTATAAGGTGGAATATTGCATCACATAGCAAAATATTTCCTGACCTTCACCATAGAGTAACCACCGAACCCATTGATGTGTGTCTACAAGAGTGCAGTCCCTGAAAAATCCCAGCCCCCTAAATTATCATCATTTGTTACATATAACCTCAAATCTACTAACTCTTCTTACACATAAGAAAACAGAGGGGGCTACAATACCAAGATGTTAGGATTTATGCTTGGAACTCTGCTCTCAACATATTTAACTTGTATGCTCCTGCTGATAAGTTTAATTACTTGGAGCTCCCCACTTGGCCTGGAGGCCTGGTCACAGACCGGGCCGCGGGGGCGTTGACCCCCGGAACTCTCTCCAGGTAAACTCCAGGTAAACTTGTGTTCAGTCTGAACCTACACTTATTATTGGTGATTATAATGCAAGACACAAAAGCATTGGAAACTCACAGTTTGGTAACTGTAATGGTAAACAACTGTTGTCACTCTTAAATAGTCATGATGATGTGCAAATTGTAGGTGACCTTGAACCCACACATATCTGAGGAGGCGTCCTTGATCTGTCTTGGCTTCAACATTACTTTTGCCAGTTGTGAGTCTTCCATTGTAGCAGATATATCATCAGACCATTTCCCAAGCCTAACCTCACTAGATATTGGTAATACTATCCTTCCTGGTGGGATATTCAAACGGAAACGTTTTAATGTTCCCCCTGATCAGCATGATGGCTTTGTTGCACATGTGGGTGACTGGTATAATTCCTACGAGTGTTCCTTTGTTGAGAACTTTAACAATGACCTTGTGAGCAGTATTCATAACTACTTAGAGCCGCCAATGAAACTTTCTGGTACTCTAAACCCAACTAATTTCCATAATAATCATACCTCCTATAAAACCATACTTATTACAATGATCCTAGACTTCGAACATTGAAACGTACTGCTCGCAGACTAGGCCTAGCCTATAGAAAACATCGTACCCCTGAAATGCTGAGGCTCTTCCAAATTGCCCTTGCTACTGCCAGAGAGCGTATGACAGAACTGCGGCAGACTGGGAAAATTTTGTCAATGGTCTCAATGCTCCCACCCCACTTAGCCGGGCATGGAGGGACATAAATAGAATTAAGGGTAACAGAACTGATCAGATCTCACACCCTTATCCCTTACATACGGCGAATGAGTTAGTGCTTGGGCTGCTACATCTAGCTGTGACAATCTTCCCAGTACCACACAGGCGAAATTAATGGACAAATGTAATGCAAGGGAGAGACATGCGTGTATTTGTTTCATGCTCAGCAAGGAAGATGAATGTAACATTCCTTTCACTATCTTTGAACTTGATGCAGCACTAACTAAGGCCAACTCTACGTCGCCTGGGGAGGATGGTATTGTAAAAGGACACAAGTGCAACTAATGTGACATTTATTGTGGCAACGTTTCGCTCTCCAGGAGCTTTATCAAGCCATTACAAACAATACATGGACACAGAGGGTATATAAAGGCTCAGAGTGAGGTGTAATACTAGTGAGGTACCATCTCGATGCTCACTAGTGGTGGTAGTAGTAGTAGTGACAAAAGTAATACAATAAAGCAATTAATTCGTACATGAGTAAAAGGATATAAAAGCTATTACTTGGGTAACATAAAAATAGGTTGGACAAATATAGACTGGAAAGAGGCAAGTTGTTTCAGTGTTCACTCTGTAATGTGCTTTGTGTAGTATAACAGGAGAGATATGTGATGGCAGGGTTTGCTGTTTTAAGGAGGGATTTCTGCTAAGACTTCAGAGATGGTGGGAAACTGCCGTTGTTTTGTTTAATTGTATTCGAAACAGCGATCAGTGCTGATTCGAGGCACTTGCGTCTGCGTAAATTAGTTTCTTTGATCACTAATTGGGCGTCTCTGAATTTCATGCATGATTGGTGGAATTTCGGTGTTGTACACAGGCGTTGTTCAAGTTATCGTTCCCACATGCGTAAATGTGTTCATTGAGACGGGTGTCGAGGTTTCTTGCTGTTTCACCTACGTAAATCTTGTCACAGCCTCCACAGGGTTATAGTGTAAACTCCTGCATTGACTGGTTCGTGGTGCTTGGATTTTGTCCTAGAAGCGATGGCGACTCTGGTGTTAGCTTGTGAAAGTACTTTTGAGACGTTCAGTGCAACCTGGCTGTTGGGAAGAATTATAACTTTGTTGGGAGCGGTGTTGATGCGTGGGGAATTGATGATCTGAAGAGCTCTTTTCTTGCAGTCTTTGGTGAAAAAAGAAGGAAATTGTAACTCAGTGAATGTTTGGTGAATGTAAGTGCATTCCTCGTCAAGAAACTCAGGACTACAAATTCGGTATGCTCTTAGGAAAACCCGATGATGATGCTCTTTTGGTCTTGGTATCTTGACTGGAATAGAAGTGTGTGAGATCATTTTTATTGGTGGGTTTCGATAAAACTTGAAATCTTAGGTTGTCTACTTTGTGAATGAGGACGTCGAGGAAAGGTAGCTTGTCACTGGACTCTTCTAGTGTAAACTGGATCGCCGGTTCAACTGCGTTGAGGCTTGCCTGAAGATTCGTACATCAAAACGTTTGGGAGTTACTCGAGGACGTCGTCCACGTAACGTAACCAAGTGACGCTTGAAGGGATGATGTTGGCGAAGTGTTCGGGACTCTTGGTGTTCCATGTATAAGTTGGCTAGGACGGCACTGATGGGGGACCCCATTCCCAGGCCGTAGGTTTGTTTGTAGAGCTTGTTATTGAAAGAAAAACAGTTGAATTAACACAGAGTTCATTTAAGTCAACAAAATCTCCGGGAGGTAGAGGAAGATTAAGGTCCTGATTGACTTTACGTCGTAGAACCTCGATGGCTTTTTTGGTAGGTACTTTTGTGAAGAGGAAAGTCACATCCAAACTGCTTAGTTTCTTGTTACGGATGGAGAGGTTTCGGATGCGGTTGAGAAGGTCGCCTGAGTGTTGAAGATGAGCTGGGCTGATGGTCCCCAGAAGGCAGGAAAGATGTTTGGCAAGAACTCCGGCTAGTTTGTGTGGAGCACTGCCTATTCCTGACGTGATTGGTCTGAGAGGAATATTGTGTTCATGGGTCTTGGGTAAACCATACATGTGTGCTGGTTTAGGGTTGCTTGGTAGCAAGTACAGAAGTTTCTTCCCTTCTGAAGTGTGTTTGAGTATTTGTCTGGCTTTGTATAGAAAATCTTTGGTGAGCGTCTCCCACTGTTGAGTGCTGATGGGTTCGTATGTAGATTGATCATTCAAAAGCGTGTCTTGTAAGACTGTAGTGTGTCTTGTAAGACTGTAGTGTGTCTTGTAAGACTGTAGTGTGTCTTGTAAGACTGTAGTGTGTCTTGTAAGACTGTAGTGTGTCTTGTAAGACTGTAGTGTGTCTTGTAAGACTGTAGTGTGTATTGTAAGACTAGACTGCGTCTTGTAAGACTGTAGTGTGTCTTGTAAGACTGTAATGTGTCTTGCAAGATTGCAGTGTGTCTTGTAAGACTGTAGTGTGTCTTGTAAGACTGTAGCATGTCTTGTAAGACTGTAGTTTGTCTTGAAAGACTGTAGTGTGTCTTGTAAGACTGTAAGGTGTCTTGCAAGACTGTAGTGTGTCTTGTAAGACTGTAGTGTGTCTTGTAAGACTGTAGCGTGTCTTGTAAGACTACAGTGTGTCTTGTAACACTACAGTGTGTCTTGTAAGACTGTAGTGTGTCTTGCATGACTGTAGTGTGTCTTGTAATTCTGTAGTGTGTCTTGTAAGACAGCAGTGTGTCTTTTAACACTGTAGTATGTTTTGTAAGACTGTGTCTTGTAAGACTGTAGTATGTTTTGTAAGACTGTGTCTTGTAAGACTGTAGTGAGTCTTGTAAGACTGTAGTGTGTCTTGTAAGACTGTAGCGTGTCTTGTAAGACTGTAGTGTGTCTTGTAAGACTAGAGTGTGTCTTGTAAGACTGTAGTTTGTCTTGTAAGACTGTAGTCTGTTTTGTAAGACAGTAGTGTATCTTGTAAGACAGTAGTGTGTCTTGTAAGATTGTAGTGTGTCTTGTAACACTACAGTGTGTCTTGTAAGACTGTAGTGTGTCTTGTAAGACTGTAGTGTGTCTTATAAGACTGTAGTGTGTCTTGTAAGACTACAGTGTGTCTTGTAACACTACAGTGTGTCTTGTAAGACTGTAGTGTGTCTTTCAAGACTGTAGTGTGTCTTGTAAGACTGTAGTGTGTCTTGTAAGACTGTAGTGTGTCTTGTAAGACTGTAGTGTGTCTTGTAAGACTATAGTGTGTCTTGTAAAACTGTAGTGTGTCTCGTAAGACTGTAGTATGTCTTGTAAGACTGTATTGTGTCTTGTAAGACTGTAGTGTGTCTTGTAAGACTGGAGTGTGTCTTGTAAGACAGTAGTGTGTCTTGCAAGACTAGAGGCTGTCTTGCAAGACTGTAGTGTGTGTTGTAAGACTAGAGTGTGTCTTGTAAGACTGTAGTGTGTCTTATAAGACTGTAGTGTGTCTTGTAAGACTGTAGTGTGTCTTGCAAGACTGTAGTGTGAGTTGTAAGACTAGAGTGTGTCTTGTAAGACTGTAGTGTGTCTTATAAGACTGTAGTGTGTCTTGTAAGACTGCAGTGTGTCTTGTAAGACTGAAGTGTGTCTTGTAAGACTTTAGTGTGTCTTGTAAGACTGCAGTGTGTCTTGTAAGACTGTAGTGTGTCTTGCAAGACTGCAGTGTGTCTTGTAATACTATAGAGTGTCTTGTAAGACTGTAGTATGTCTTGTAAGACTGTAGAATGTCTTGTAAGACTGTAGTGTGTCTTGTAAGACTGTAGTGTGTCTTGTAAGACTAGAGTGTGTCTTGTAAGACAGTAGTGTGTCTTGTAAGTCTGTAGTTAGTCTTGTAAGACTGCAGTGTTTCTTGTAAGACTGCAGTGTGTCTTGTGTGACTGTAGTCTGTCTTGTAAGACTGTAGTGAGTCTTGTAAGACTATAGTCTGTCTTGTAAGACTGCAGTGTGTCATGTAAGACTATAGTATGTCTTGTAAGACTGTAGTATGGCTTGTAAGACTGTAGTGTTTCTTGTAAGACTGTAGTGTGTCTTGTAAGACTGTAGTGTGTCTTGTAAGACAGTAGTGTGTCTTGTAAGACTAGAGTGTGTCTTGTAAGACTGTAGTGTGTCTTTTAGAGTAGCAAGTACATGTGTACCTAACTGCGTCCTCCACAGTACAGCATACCTAAACTCCCACGACCACAAGTACAGTATACTAACTCCTTCAACGGGACCAGCATCCCCTAATTCCCTCCTCCACAAGTACCGAATCCCCTAATTCCCTCCAACACAGGTAACAACATTCGAACGCCATTCTTCAGGTACCAGCGCCATAAATTCGTCACGACAGGTACCATGTCCCTAACTCCACTCATCAGGTATCATGTCCCAATTTTTGTCCTCCCACAGGCACCAGTTGTGCCTAACTTCCCCTTCCACAAATACCACATCCCCAATTCCTCATCCTTAGGTACCGGTGTACCAACTCCCCTCCTCCACAGTACCACGTACCTAACTCCTCCTTCCGCCACTGTACCAGAGCCCCTGCTTCGTCTTCCACAGGTAAAAGTTACACTGGACATAATAATGACACAACAATAACTCAGCTCCTGGTTTGTTTTGATATCAGTGTACCCAGCCACCCACGCTTCCTCGCTCCTAGACACCCGCTACTTTTGGAGCGTTAAATATAGTGATGAGTGCGGTGGTGTCTATGATGTTAGTATGGCTAGGCCTTCTTTTTATTATAATAATAAAAATATGATTTAGTATCATGATGCATACGTGGTGGTCGAGTGTGATGAGGTGGTAAATCAATTGACATTATGTTGAATATAATACTGCTGATAAATTATGAACTCAATGATGTAGTGTGGTGATGACTAAGTGTTAGTGTAGTAGTGGTTAGTGAGAGGAGTGGTAAGTGGTGGTGCCACCTACTACACTCAGACATGAACGAGCGTCGTGCGTGTGTAAAGAACTCCCACGAGACCTACAACTGGAAGTCTGCACTTCAAAATCTCATAGACCAGGGTAACACTGCTTGCCATGGATAAGGTCTGCTATTATATCGACATTTTTCCATTATCCTGAGAAAGATAAATTTCGTTCGGACTTTTAAACCCCGGAGGTTAGCCACCAGATAAACCTAGAAATCAGTGCATCGAGCAGACTGTCTAACTTATGTCCATGGGGTCCCTCAATCTTGTCCCCCAGATGCGACCCACACCAGTCGAATAACATCCAGTACTTATTTACTGCTAGTGAACAGACAAAAGGTGTAAGAACGCGTCCGAAATTTTCTGCCACCCGGGAATCGAACCCGGACCCTCCGTATGTGAAGAACGAGAGCTTTGGCCAGCCAGACCACGGGGTTCCACAGGGTCTCCTCTAAGCAAGATCCCAGATTCTATAATGGATCAAAACTCTATAAACTTTCGTATTATAAGGTGGAAAATTGCATCACATAGCAAAATATTTCTGACCTTCACATAGAGTAACCAACCCCCGAACCCATTGATGTGGGTCACAAGAGGGCAGTCCCTGAAAAATCCCACCCCCTATATATCATCATTTGTTACATATAACCTCAAATCTACTAACTCTTCTTACACATAAGAAAACAGAGGGGGCTACAATCCATGATGTTAGGATTTATGCTTGGCACTCGGCTCTCAACATATTTAACTGTATGCTCCTGCTGAGAAGTTTAATTACTTGGAGCGCCCCACTTGCCTGAGGCCTGGTCACAGACCGGCCGACGGGCGTTGACCCCGAACTCTCTCCAGGTAAACTCCAGGTAAACTTGTGTTCAGTCTGAACCTACACTATTTTGGTGATTATAATGCAGGACACAAAAGCATTGGAAACTCACAGTTGGTAACTGTATGGTTAAACAACTGTTGTCAACTCTTAAAATAGTCTTGATATTGCAAATTTAGGTACCTTGAACCCACACATATGCTGAGGAGGCGTCCTTGATCTGGTCTTGGCTTCAACATTACTTGTGCCAGTTGTGATCTTCCATTGTAGCAGATATATCATCAACCATTTCCCAAGCCTAACCTCACTAATATTGGTAATAACTATCCTTCCTGTTGATAGCAAACGAAACGTTTTTTTAATGTTTTCCCCCTGATCAGCATGAGGCTTGTTGCACATTTGGGGCTGACTGGTATAATTCCTACAGTGTTTCTTTGTGAGGACTTTAACAATGACCTGTGAGCAGTTTCTTATCTACTTAGTTAACCGCAATGAAACTTGCTGGTACCTAAACCACAACTAATTTCCAGAATAATCTTACCTCCTAAAAACCATACTTATTACAATGATCCTAACTTCGAACATTGAAACGTACTGCTCCAACGAGCCCTAGCATAGAAAACATCGAACCCCTGAAAGCTGAGGCTCTCCAAATTGCCCTTGCTACTGCAGAGACGTATGACTAGAACTGCGCAAACAGACTGGGAAAATTTTGTCCCAATGCAATGCTCCACCCCACTTAGCCGCGGCATGGAGGGACATAAATAAATTAAGGGTAACATAACTGATCAGATCTCACACCCTTATCCCTTACATACGGCGAATGAGTTGTCTTGGGCTGCTACATCTAGCTGTTGACAGCGTCTCCAGTACTGCACAAGGCGAAATTAATGGACAAAATGTGATGCAAGGAAGACATGCGTGTATTTTGTTACATGCGCAGCAAGGAAGCTGAATGTAACAGTCCGTTCACTATCTTTGAACTTGATGCAGCACTAACTAAGCCAACCTCTTCGTCCCAGGCGATGTATTGTAAAAGACCAAGTGCAACTAATGGTGACATTTATTGTGGCAACGTGTCGCTCTCCAGGACTTTATCAAGCCATTACCAACAATACATGATCACAGAGGGTATATAAAGCTCAATGAAGGTGGAATACTATGAGGTACCACTCGATCTCACTAGTGGTGGAGTAGTAGTAGTAGTTGACAAAAGTAATACAATAAAGCAATTAATCGTACATGATTAAAAGTATATAAAAGCTATTACTTGGTATCATAAAAATAGGTTGACAGATAAGACTGGAAAGAGGCACGTTGTTTCAGTGTTCACCTCTGTAATGTGCTTTTGTGTAGTATAACAAGAGATATGATGCAGGGTTTGCTGTTTTCAGTAAGGATTCTTGCTAAACTTCAGAGATGGTGAAGCTGCCGTGTTTTGTTTAATTGTATTCGAAAACACGATCAGTGCTGATTCGAGCACTTGCGTCTGCGTAATTTGTTTTTCTTTGATCACAAATTCTCCCCTCTGAATTTCATGAGATGATTGGGGGAATTTCTGTGTGTACAAAGGCGTTGTTCAAGTTAGTGATCGGTCCTACATGCTAATGTGTTTCATTAGACGGGTGTCGAGGTTTCTTGCTGTTTCACCTACGTAATCTTGTCACAGCCCCACAGGTATAGTGTAAACTACCTGCATTTGACTGGTTCGTGGTGCTTTGGAATTTGTCCTAGAAGCGATGCGATCTGGTTTAGCTTGTGAAAGTACGTTTGAACTTCAGTGCAAACCTGGCCTGTTGGGCAAATTATCACTTTGTTGGAGCGTGTGATGCGTGGAGAATTGATGAGCGAAGTGCTCTATTCTTGCAGTTTTGATGAAAAAAGAAGTATTGGCAACTCAGTGAATGTTTGTGAATGTAAGTGCATTCCTCCGTCAAGAAACTCAGGACTACAAATTCGGTATGCTCTTAGGAAAAAACGATGATGATGCCTCTTATTTGTCTGGTATCTTGACTGAATAGAATGAGTGAGATCATTTTTATTGGTGTTTTACCGATTAAACTGAAATCTTAGGTTGTCTACTTTGTGAATGAGGACGTCAGGAAAGTACTTTGTCACTGGAACACTCTAGTGTAAACTGGATCGCCCGGTCAACTGCGTTGATCCTTGCCTGAAGATTCCGTACATCAAAACGTTTGGAGTATTACGAGACGTCGCCACGTAACGTAACCCAGTACGCTTGAAGGATGAGTTGGCGAAGTGGTCGGACTCTTGTTTGTCCATTATAGGGGGCGACCGGAAAAAAAAAATTAACGTCTTATTTATAACGCTTACATTCTTTTTTTGAGTACCTATTAAAGCTTATATAACACCCTCCTGTCGAAAGTTTTCAAAATATCGCCAAAAAGGAAATGAAATAGCAAAATTTACGAAAATACACTTGGCAGTACTCAAGTACCAGCGTAACTGGAAAAGTGTTTTGGAGACAGTTTCTGCTGAAAAACACTTCTAATTCCATCATAATTAAGTCCCCCAATTAATAATAAATCTTATCTTCATGCAAAAAAAAATAAAGTTTCATAACTTTTTTGACATTTTGGAAGAGTCGTCTTTTGCCCACACAAATCGGACATATTTGGATCTCAGAATAGGTAAACGTGTAACTTGTATAGAGCAATCATTTCTTTCTATGTTTGTTGGGAAATCAATCAATTCATTCATATATAAGGATGGATGGTCGTAATAATAGGTAATTAAGTTACTTCGAGATATAGCCAGAAGCGGCGCACCCCCGCTGCCCGGAATATTTTTTTTCCCCCGAAAAATTCGCTTTATTTTTAGCACTTTCAGTTTTTTTTCCGCGGCCTAACGAGTGTTTATTTACAGGTAACCATTGTAAATACGTTTCCTCATCACTACTGATGAAGAGGGCGACCCTCTCTTCACCGTCAGGAAATATCCGATAGAAATTGTATTCCTTGGGCGTCATATTATGCTATAAATTTTTTTTTGGAGGGTTACTTTTTTTATGTTTATAGCTATTATTAAATGCATTATATCATAATAGATCAATTGTGATGATAAATAAGCGCTTATAATTGATATTAGCGTGGGTATGGAATATTTTGTGGCTGGAGGTGGGCCATTTTATGCACTATTCCCAGGGGTTCCCGTTTGGTTTCCTTGACCATATTATCTCCCGCCCACTCTGGCATGATCTCAGATGTGAATTTTTTGTTAGTAGTTTAAAGATAAGTCATAAAGATGTAACGAAAACAGCATAATAACACGGGGGAAAACGCAACAAAACTCAACCAAAGCTGTCACGCTTCTTACGGCGTCATGTTTTGCTCAGCGCTGTCACCATCTGTTATAAATGGCTGTAATTCTCTTTGAGAAAACATCGTACACGTAATAATTATAACCACGTGTAGCCAGAAAGTGCAGCTATTTTTTGTAACAATAACTCCTTTTCATATATTTCGACATTTTTTTTTCTCCGCCGCGGGAACCATGAAAGCCCTAAGTTGCTAGGACGCACTGATGGGGACCCCATTCCCAGGCGTAGGTTTGTTTGTAGAGCGTGTTATTGAAAGAAAAACATTGAAATGAACGCAGAGTTCAATTCAAGTCCATCAAAATCTCCGGGAGGGAGAGGAAGATTAAGGTCCTGATGTGGACTTACGTCGTAAACCTCGATGGCTTTTTTTGGTAGGTACTTTTTGTGAAAGGAAGTCACTTCCAAACTGCTTAAGTTTCTTGTTACGATAGATTTCGGATGCGTTTAGAAGGTCCGCCTGATGTTGAAGATGAGCTGGCTGATGGTCCCCAAAGGCAGGCAAGAGTTGCAAGAACGTCCTCTCCGGCTAGTTGTGTGGACACGCCTATTCTACGATTGTCTGAGAGAATATTGTGTTCATGGTCTTGGTAAACCTTACATGTGCTGGTTTTTAAGGGTTGCTTGGTAGCAAGTACAGAATTTTCTTCCCTTCTGAATTGCGTTTGAGTATTTGTCTGCTTTGTATAAAAATCTTTGTGAGCATCTCCCACTGTTTGATGCTGATGGGTTTCGGATGTAGATTGATCATTCAAAAGCTGGCCCTTTTAAGCTGTAGGTGCTTGTAGACCTGTAGTGTTCTTGAAAGACTGTATGTGTCCTTATAGACGTATGTGTCCTTGTAAGAACGTAAGTGTGTCTTGAAGACTGTAGTGTGTCGTGTAAAGACGTAGTGTGTATGTAGGACTAACTTGCGTCTTGTAAGACGGTAGTGTGTCTTGTAAGACGGTAATGTGCTTCAAGATTGCAGTGTGTCTTGTAAGACTGTAGTGTGTCTTTAAGACGTAGCATGTCTTGTAAACGTAGTTTGCTGAAAGACTGTAATGTGGCTTGTAAACTGTAAGTGTCTTCTAACTGTAGTGGTGTCTTGTAAACTGTAGTGTTCTTGTAAGACTGTAGCGTTCTTGTAAGACTACAGTGTGTCTTGTAACACTGCAGTGTGTCTTGTAAGACTGTAGTTGTCTTGCATGAACTGAAGTGTGTCTGTAATTCTGTAGTGTGGTCTGAAGACACAGTGTGGTCTTTAACACAGTAGTATCTTTTGTAAGACTGTAGTGTGTCTTTAAGACTAACTGTGCTTGTAAGACTGTAGTGAGTCTTGTAGACTGTAATGTTCATGTAGACTGTACGTGTCTTGGAAACTGTGTGAGTCTGTAAGACCAGAGTGGTGTCCTGGTTAAACTGTAGTTTGTCTGTAAGACTGTAAGTCTGTATGTAAGACAGTATGTATCTGTAAGACAGTAGTGTGTCCTTTAAGATTGTAGTGTGTCTTGTAACACACATGTGTCTGGTTAGACTGTAGTGTTCTTTAAGCGAGGTGTCTTAAAGACTGTAGTGTGTGTCTTGTAAGACTACATGTTGTCTTGTAACACTACAGTTGTCTTGTAATATCTGTAGTATGTCCTTCAAGACCTGGTAGTTGTCTTGTAAGAACTGTAGTGTGTCTTGTAAGACTGTAAGTGTCCCTTTAAGACTGTAGTGTGCTTGTAAAGACATAGTGTGTCATGTAAGACGTAGTGTGTCTTGTAAGACAGTAATGCTGTAAGACTGTAATGTGTCTGTAAGACTGTAGTGTGTCTTGTAAGACTGGAGTGTGTCCTTTAAGACTGTAGTTTCTTGCAAGACTGCAGTGTGTCCGTGTAATACATAGAGTAGTCTTTGTAAGACGGTAGTAGGTCTTGTACGACTGTGTAGGTCTTCTAAGACTGTATTAGGTCTTGTAAGACTGCAGTGTGTCTTGTAAAGACTGTAGTATGTCTTGCAAGAAGTAGTATGTCGTTAAGACTGTCGTGTGTCTTGTAAGACTGAGAGTGTCCTATTGCGACAGTATGTGTCTAGTAAAGATTTAGTGTGGTCTTGTATACTGTAGTGTGGTCTTATAAGACTGTGTGTGTCTTGTAAGACTTAAGTGTGTCTTGTAAGACTGTAAGTGTGTCTTGTAAGACTGTAGTGTTCTAGTAGATGTAGAGTGGTCTTGTAAACTGTAAGTGTGTCTTGAAGACTGTAGAAGACTGTATGTGTCTTATAAAGATTCTGTAGTGTCTTGTAAACTATAGTGTGTCCTTTGTAAGACTGTTGTGTGTCTTTAAGACTTAAGTGTTGTCTTGTAGACTGTAAGAGTCTTGTAAGACTGTAGTGTGTCTTTAAGACGTAGTGTGCCTTGTAAGACAAACTGTGTTTTTGTAAACTGTAGTGTGGTCTTTGTAAGACTTAATCTGTCTTGAAGACTGTAGTTTGTCTGTAAACTGTAGTGTGTCGTGTATGCCTGTATGTGTCCTTGTAAGACTATAGTGTGTCCTTGTAAACGGTAAGTTGTTCTTGTAAGACTGATTGTTGTCTTGTAAACTGTAGTGTGTCGTGTAAGATTGGAAGTGTGTCTTGTAAGACAGTAGTGTGCTTGTAAGACTAGAGGCTTGCTTGCAAGACTGTAGTGTGGTCTTGTAAGACTAGAGTGTGTCTTGTAAGACTGTATGTGTCTTAAAACTGGAGTGTGTAGTGTAAGACTGTAAGTGGGTCTTGTAAGAACAGTAGTGTGTCGGGTAAGACTAGAGTGTGTCTTGTAAAACTTTAGTGAGTCCTGTAAAACTGTATATGTCTTGTAAGACCTGTTGTGTTGTCCGTTGTAAACTGTATGTCTTGTAAGACTGTAGTGTGTCCTTGTAGAATGTATTGTGTCTTGTAAACTTTAGGTGTGCCTTGTAAGACGGCAGTGTGTCTTGTAAACTGTAGTGTGGTCTTGCAAGACTGCAGTGTGTCCTTGTAAACTGTAGTATTCTTTATAAACTGTAGAATGTTCGGTAAAACTGTAGTTAGTCTTGTAAGACGCAGTGTGTCTGTAAGACTTGTATGTCTTGCAAGACTGTAGTATTCTTGTACGACTGTAGTGTCCTTGTTAGACTGTAGAGGGTCTTGAAGACGTATGTGGTCTTGTAAGACTGTAGTTGCCTTGTAAGACTAGACTGTGTGTTTGTAAGACTGTAGTGTTGTCTTGTAAAGACAGTAATGTGTCTTGCAAAGACTGTAGTTTGTCTTGTAAAGACTGGTAGTGTGTCTTGTAAACTACAGTCTGTCTTGTAAGACTGTAGTGTAGTGGCCTATATGACTGTAGTGTGTCTTGTAAGACCGTAGTGTGTCTTGTAAGAATATAGTGTGTCTTTAAGACAAGAGTGTGTCTTTGTAAGACTGTAGTGTGACGTGTAAGACTGGAGTTACTTTAGACTGCAGTGTGGTCCGTAAGACTGTAGTGTGTCTTTGCAAGACTATAGTGTGTCTATTGAACAGAGGTGTGTCTAGTAAGACTGTATGGTCTTGTAAGACTGTAGTGTGGGGGTCTTGAAGACTGTAGTTGTCCTGTAAAACTGTAGTTGTCTTGTAAGACTAAGTGTATCTTGTAAGACTGTAGTGCGTCTTGTACAACTGTATGCGTCTTGTAAGACTGCTGTGTGTCTTGTAAACTGTAGTTCGTATGCCTTGTAAGACTGTAGTGTAGTTATGCTGTAAGGACCTGTAGTGTGTCTTGTAAGAATGTTAGTGTGTCTTGTTAGACTGTAGTGTGTCGTGGAAGAACTGTAGTGGTCTTGTAAGACTGTAGTGTGGCTTGTAATGACGTATTGTGTCTTGTAAGACTGTATTTACTTTAAGACTGTAGTGTGTCTTTTAAGACTGTAGTGGTCCTTGTAAGACTGTAGTGTGTCTTGTAACTGTAGTGTTCTTGTAAGAACTTTAGTGTGTCCGTGTAAGAACCTGTATGGTCTTGTAAGACTGTAAGTGTGTCCTTGTATGACAGTAGTGTGTCTTGAATGACCTGTAGTGGTGCCTGTAAACGGTAGTGGTGTCTTTGTAAGACTGTAAGTGGTGGTCTTGTAAGACGTAGTGTGTCTTTAAGACTAAGGCTGTCTTGTAAGACTGTAGTGTGGCCCTGTCAAGACTAGAGTGTGTCTTGTAAAGACTGTAGTGTCTTACAAGCCGTAGTGATCTTGCAAGACTGCAGTGTGTCCTTTGTAAACTGGATGTTCCTTGTAAGACTGTAGTGTGTCGTTAAGACTGCAGTGTGGGTCTTGTAAGACTTTAGTGTGTTTTGTAAGTCTGTATGTTGTCTTGTAAGCCTGGAGCGTTCTTGTAAAACTGTTAGTTTTGTCCCTTGGTAAAACTGATGTGTCTTGAAGACTGTAGTGTGTCTTGTAAGACTGTAGTATGTCTTTTGTAAACTGTATGTGGTCGTAAAAGATTTGTAGTGTGTCTTGTAAGACTGTATGTATCTTGTAAGACTGCAGTGTGTCTTGTAAGACTGAGTGGGGTCTTGAAGAACTACATGTGGCTTGTAAACTGTATATGTCCATGTAAGAACTGTAGAATGTCCTTGTAAAGACTGGTAGTGGTCATGGAAACTGTAGTGTGTCTTGTAAGACTAGAGTGTGTCTTGTAAACAGTAGTGTGTCCCCTTGTGTAAGTCTGTATTAGTCTTGTAAGACTGCAGTGTGTCTTGTAAGACTGCAGTGTGTCTTGTGGTGACTGTAGTGTGTCTTGTAAGACAGTAGTGAGTCTTGTCAGACTATAGTCCCTGTCTTGGTAAGACTGCAGTGTGTCATGTAAGACTATGTAGTCTTGTAAAGACTGTAGTATGGCTTGTAAACTGTTAGTGTTTTCTTGTAAGACTTAGTGTGTCTTGTAAGACTGTAGTGTGGTCTTGTAAGACAGTAGTTGTCTTGTAAGACTAGAGTGTGTCTCTGTAGACAGTATGTTGTCTGTAAGCCAAGAATGTGTTTTGTAAACGTAGTGTGTCTTATAAGACTGTAGTGAGTCTTGTAAGGACTCAGTATGTCTTGTAAGACTTAGAGAGTCTTGAAAGACTGTTGTGTGTCCTTAAAGACTGTAGTGATCTTGTAAGACGTAGTGTGTCTTGTAAGACGCAATGTGTCTTTTAGACTGTAGTGTGCCTTGTAAGACTTTATTGTGTCTGTAGACTATACAGTGTTCTTGTAGAAGACTGTAGTGTGTCCTTGTAAAACTGAGTGTGCTTTATAAGAACGGTAGTGGGGCTTTAAGACTGTATGGTCTGTAAGACTGGTATGTGTCTTGTAAGACACAAATGTGTCTTTTAGAACGTATGTGCCTTGTAAGATTTAGTGTGTCTTTGTTAAGACTACAGTGTGTCTTGTAAGACTGTAGTGTGCTTGTAAAACGGTAGTGTGTCCTATATGACTGTAGTGTGGTCTTGAGACTATCTGTGTGTCTTGTAAACTGAGTGTGTCTTGTAAAACTGTAGTGTGTCTTATAAGACTATAGTGTGCTTGTAAACGGAAATGTCTTGTAAGACTGTATTGTTTCCCCCACCCCTCTTGGAAACCTGGAGTGTGTCTTGGTAAGATTGGAGTGTGTCCTTTAAGACAATAGTGGTGGGCCTTGTACGACTAGAGCTGTCTTGCAAGACTGTAGTGTGTCCATGTAAGACGAGAGTGTGCTTGTAAGACTGAGTGTGTCTTAATAAGACTGTAGTGGGTCTTGTAAGACTGTAGTGTGGTCCTTGTAAACTGTATGTGTCTGTAAACTAAGTGTGTCCCCTTGTAAACGTTTAGTGTGTCGTGTAAAACTAAGTAATGGCTTGTAAGACTGTAGTTTCTTTAAGGACTGTAGTGTGTCTTGTAAAACTGTATGTGTCCTTTTAGTAAAAAGATTGTTTGTGTCTTGTAAGACTTTAGTTTTCTTGTAAGACTTGCAGTGGTATCTTGTAAGACGAGTGTTCTGCAATGACGCAGTGTGTCCTGGTAAGACGGTAGTATGTCTTAGTAAGACTGTATAATGTCTTGTAAGACTGTATTAGGCTTGTAAGACTGCCGTGTGTCCCTTGTAAGCCTGTGGTAAATTCTTCAAGACTGTATTATGTCTTGTAAACTGAGTGTGTCTTGGACGACTGGAGAAGTGTCATTGAGACTGTAGTTGTCTAGTAAGACTGGAGTGTGTCCTTAAAAGACTGTAGTGTGTCTTGTAAGACCTATAGAGGTGTCGTGTCAGACTGTAGTGTGTCTGAAAGACTGTAGTGTGTCCGAGTAAGACTTAAGAGGGTCTTGTAAGACTGTATGTGTCTTGTAAGACTGTAGTGTGCATGTAAGACAACTGTGTTTTGTAAGACTGTAGTGTGTCGTTAAGACTGTAATTTCTTGCAAGACGTATTTGGTCCCTGTATGACCTGTAGTGTGTCTTGTAAGACTACAGTCTGTCCTTGTAAACTGTAGTGTAGTTGCCCTGTAAACTGTAGGGTGTCCTTGTAAGACTGTATTTGTCCGTGTAAGACTAATAGTGTTCTTGTAAGACAAGAGTATGTCTTTAAGACCTGTAGTGTGTCTTGTAAGACTGTAGTGTGTCTTGTAAACTGCATGTGGTCCTGTAAACTGTAGTGTGTCTCTGCAAGACGATAGTGGTGTCTATTGAGACAGTAGTGTGTCTATTACGTCTGTAGTGTGTCTTGTAAGACTGTAGTGTGTCTTGTAGAGACCTGTAATGTTCCTGGAAACGTATGGTCTTTAAGACTAAGAGTTCTGAAAGACTAGTAGTGCGTCTTGTAAAACTGTAGTGAAGTCTTTAAGCTGCATGTGTCTTGTAAGACTGTAGTGTAGTATGCCTTTGTAAGACTGTATGTAGTATGCCTTGTAAGACTGTTAGTTGTCGTGTAAGACTGTAGTGTGTCTTGTAAGACTGTAGTGTGTCTTGAAGACTGTAGTGGTCTTGTAAGACTGTATGTTGTCTTGAAAGACTGTAGTGTGTCTTGATGAAGACTGTAATGTGGCTGAAGACTGTAGTGTGGCTTTTAAGACTGTGTGGTGTCTTGTAAGACTGTAGTGTGTCCTTGTAAGACTGTAGTGTGCTTGTAAGACTTTAGTGTGACTTGTAAGACTGTATGTGTCTTGTAAGAACTTATGTGTCTTGTAGCACAGTAGTGTGTCTTGTAAGACTGTAGTTGTTCTTGTAAGACTGTAGTGTGTCTTGTAAGACTGTAAGTGTGTCTTGTAAGACAGTAGTGTGTCTTGTAAGACTAGAGGCGTCTTGTAAGACTGTAGTGTGTCTGTGTAAGACTAGAGTGTTCTTGTCAACTGTAGGTCTTACAAGACGTATGAGTCCTGCAAGACGCATGTGCTTGTAAGAAATGGAAGGTGTCTTGTAAGACTGTATGTGTCTTGTAAGACGGCATGTTGTCTGTAAGACTTTAGGTGTTTTGTAAAACGGTATGGTCTTGTACGACTGGAGTGGTCCTTTGTAAAACTGTAGTTTGCTTGTAAAAACTGTAGTGTGTCTTGAAGACGGTAGTGTGTCTTGTAAACTGTAGTCAGTCTTGTAAGACTGTAGTGTGTCGTTGTAAGATTGTATGTGTCTTGTAAGACTGATGTATCTTGTAAGACTGCAGTGTGTCTGTAAACTTAGGTGTCGGCAAGACGCAGTTGGCTTGGACTACTGTAAGTCTGTCTTGTAAGACTGCAAGAATGTCCTTGTAAGACGGTAGTGTGTCTTGAAAGAACTGTAGTGTGTCTTGTAAACTAAGTGTGTCGTGTAAGACAGTAGGTGTCTTGTAAAGTCTGTAGTATAGCTTGGAAAGACTGCAGTGTGTTTGTAAGACTGCAGTGTGTCTTGTTGACTTATGCGGCTTGTAAGACAGTATGAGGGCGTTTGTAAAAGACTATAGTCTGTCTTGTTCGGAGACTGCAGTGTGTCATGTAAGAACTAAAAGGATGTCTTGTAAGGACTGTAGTATGCTTGTAAAGACTGTAGTTTTTTCTGTAAGACTGTATTGTCCTTGTAAGACTGTAAGTTGTCCTTGTAAGACAGAAGTGTGTCTTGTAAGACGAAGAGGTGTGTCTTGCTAAGACTGTAGTGGGTTCTTGTAAGAACTAGAGTGGTTTTGGAAGACGTAGTGTGTCTTATAAACGGTAGAGTCTTGTAAGACTGCAGTATTCTTGTAAGACTGTAGTGTGTCTTGAAAGACTGAAGTGTTCTGTAAGACGGTAGTGTTCTTGTAAGACTGTAGTGTGTCTTGTAAGACTCGCAAGGTGTCTTTTTAGACTTATGTGCCGTGTAAGACTTTAGTGTGTCTTGTAAGACTACAGTGTTGTCTTTAAGACTGTAGTGTGTCTTGTAAAACTGTAGGGTTCCTGAAAGACTGCATGTGTCTTGTAAGACTGTCTGGATGGTGCCTTGTAAGACTGTAGTGTGTCCTTGTAAGACTGCGTAGTGTGTCCTTGTAAGACTGTAGTCTGTCGTAAGAACTGTTAGTGTGTCTTGTAAAACTGTATGTGTCTTTTAAGACTGTAGTTTATTTTGAAACTGTAGTGTGTCTTTGTAAGACTGTAGTGTGTCTTGTAAGACTGTAGTGGTCTTGTAAGACCTGTTGTGTGCTTGTAAGACTGTTGTGTGTCTTTGTAAGACAGAAGTGTGTCTTGTGAGACTGTAGTGTGTCCTTGTACGACGGAGTGTTCGTGTAAACGTAGTGAGTCTTGTAAGACAGTATGTGTCTTTTAAGACGAGAGGCTGTTCTTGTTAGACTGTATGGGTCTTGTAAGACTAAGTGGTGTCTGTAAGATGTAGTGTGTCTTACAGACTGTAGTGAGTCTTGTAAGACTGCATGTGGTCCTTGTAAGACTGTAGTGGGACGTGGTAGAGTGCAGTGTGTCTTGTAAGACTTTAGTGTGCCTTGTAAGACTGTAAGTGTGACCTTGTAAGACTGGATGTGTCTTGGAAACTGTAGTGTGGTCTTGTAAAACTGTAGTGTGGTCTTTTAAGACTGTATGTGTCTTGTAAAACTGTAGTCTGTCTTGTAAGACTTTGTTGTTTTGTAAGATTGAAGTGTGTCTATGTAAGACTGTAAAGTGTATCTTGATAAGACTGCAGTGTGTCTTGTACACGTAGTGTGTCTTTGCAAACTGCAGTGTGTCTTGTAATACTGTAAGTCTTGGAAAGACTGTAGTATGTCTTGTAGACTGGTAGTAATGTCTTGTAAGACCTGTAGTGTGTCTTGTAAGACGTAGTGTGTCCGTTTAAACGAGATAATGCTTTTAGCAGAGGGGGTCTGTAAGTTCTGTAGTTAGTCAATGTAAGACTGCAGTGTTTCTTGTAAGACTGCAGAGTATGTGCCTTGTAAGACTGTATGTGTCTTGTAAGCATACTGTAGTGGAGTCTTGTAAGACTATCTGTGTCTTGTAAGACTGCAGTTGTCATGTTATGACTACAGTATGATCTGTAAGACTTAGTATGGCGTTAAGACTGTATGTTTCTTGTAAGACTCTATGTGTCTGTAAGAACTGTAGTGGTCTTGTAAGACAGTAATGTGTCTTGTAAGACTAGAGTGGGTCTTGTAAGACTGTAGTGGTGGCTTTAAGACTAGAGTGTGTGATTTAAGACTGTATGTGTCATAAAGACTGTATGAGTCTTGTAAGACTGCAGGTGACGTGGTAAGACTGTAGTGTGTCTATAAAGACTGTAGTGTGTCTTGTAAACAGCAGGGGGTCTTGTAAGACTGTAGTGTGTCATTTCAGACTTTAGTGTGTCTTTGTAAGACTGCAATGTGTCTTGTAAGACTTGAATGTGTCTTGTAAGTACTGTAGTTTGTCTTGTACGACTATAGTGTGTCTTGTAAGACTGTAAGTGGTCTTGTAAAACAGTATGTGTCTTGTAAGACTGCTGTGTGTCTTGTAAGACTGTAGTGTAGAGTGCCCTTGTAAGACTGAGTTGTGTCTTGAAAGACTGTGTGTGGTCTTGGAAGACTGTAGTCTGTCTTGTAAAACGGTATGTGTCTTGTAAGATTGTAGTGTGTCCTTGTAATACTGTAGTCATCTGAAGACTGCAGTGTGTACTTGTAAGACTGGAGTGTTCTTGCAAGACTGCAGTGTGTCCTTTGTAATACAGTAGCGTGTCTTGAAAGACTGTAGTAGTCTGTAAGACTGTAGTATGTCTTTGTAAACTGTAGTTTGTCCTTGTAAGACTGTAGTGTTCTTGTAAGACTAGAGTGTGTATTGTAAGTCTGTGTTAGTCCTTGTAAGACTGCAGTGTTTCTTGTAAGACTGTATGAGTGTGCCTTGTAAGACTGTAGTGTGTCTTGTAAGAGTGTATGTTCTTGTAACTATAGTGTGTCTGTAAGACTGCAGTGTGTCATGTAAGACTATAGATTCGTTGTAAGACTGTAGTATGGCTTGTAAGACGGTAGTGTGTCTTTAAGACTGATGTGTCCTTGGAAGGACTGAGTGTGTTTGTAAGAACAGTAGTTGTCTTTTAAGACTCGAGTGGTGTCTTGTAAATTACTAGTGTGTTTTGTAAGACGGTAGTGTGTCCTATAAGACGTAGTGAGTCTTGTAAGACTGCCGTGTGGTCTTAAGATGTAGTGTGTCTTGAAAAGACTGTAGTATTTCGTGTATGACTCTAGGTGCCTTGTCAGACTGTATGCTCTTGTAAGACGTAGTGTTCTTGTAAAACTGCATGTGCTTTGTAAGACTGTAGAGTGTCATGTACGACTGTAGTGTGTCTTGTAAAACTTTAGTGTGTCTTGGAAGACGCAGTGGTCTTGTAAACTGTATGTAGTGGTGCCTTGTAAGACCGTAGTGTGACTTGTAAGACTGAAAGTGTTGTCCTTGTATAGACTGCAGCGTGTCTTGTATGGCGTTAGTGTGTCGTGTAAGACTGTAGTGTGTCTTGTAAGACTGTATGTTTCTTGTAAAACTGTAGTGCGTTTTGTAAAACTGTAAGTGGAGACTTGTAAGACGGAAGTGTGTCCTTGTAAGACTGTAATGTGACTTGTAAGACCTATAGTGTGTCTTGTAAGACTGTAGTGTGTCTTGTAAGACTGATAGTGGGTCTTGTAAGACAGTATTTTGTCTTTGTAAGACAGAGTGTGTCTTTAAACTGTTAGTGCGTCTGTAGGACTGAGTGAGCCCCTTGAAGACTGCAGTGTGTCATGTAAGAACGGTATGTAAGTGTGCCTTGTAAGACTGTAGTGATCCTTGTAAGACTGAAGTTGTGTCTTGTAAGACAAAGTGTGTCTTGTAAGACAGTAGTGTGTCTTGTAAGACTGTAGTGTGTCTTGTAGACGCTAGTGTGTCTTGTAAGACTGTAGTGTGACTTGTAGAACTGTAGTGGTGTCTTGTAGGAAACGATAGTGTGTCTTGTAAAACTGAAGTATGTCTGTAAGACTGTATTTGTGTCTTGTAAGACTGTAGTGTGTCTATGTACAAGTACATGTGTACCTAACTGCGTCCTCCACAGTACAGCATACCTAAACTCCCACGACCACAAGTACAGTATACTAACTCCTTCAACGGGACCAGCATCCCCTAATTCCCTCCTCCACAAGTACCGAATCCCCTAATTCCCTCCAACACAGGTAACAACATTCGAACGCCATTCTTCAGGTACCAGCGCCATAAATTCGTCACGACAGGTACCATGTCCCTAACTCCACTCATCAGGTATCATGTCCCAATTTTTGTCCTCCCACAGGCACCAGTTGTGCCTAACTTCCCCTTCCACAAATACCACATCCCCAATTCCTCATCCTTAGGTACCGGTGTACCAACTCCCCTCCTCCACAGTACCACGTACCTAACTCCTCCTTCCGCCACTGTACCAGAGCCCCTGCTTCGTCTTCCACAGGTAAAAGTTACACTGGACATAATAATGACACAACAATAACTCAGCTCCTGGTTTGTTTTGATATCAGTGTACCCAGCCACCCACGCTTCCTCGCTCCTAGACACCCGCTACTTTTGGAGCGTTAAATATAGTGATGAGTGCGGTGGTGTCTATGATGTTAGTATGGCTAGGCCTTCTTTTTATTATAATAATAAAAATATGATTTAGTATCATGATGCATACGTGGTGGTCGAGTGTGATGAGGTGGTAAATCAATTGACATTATGTTGAATATAATACTGCTGATAAATTATGAACTCAATGATGTAGTGTGGTGATGACTAAGTGTTAGTGTAGTAGTGGTTAGTGAGAGGAGTGGTAAGTGGTGGTGCCACCTACTACACTCAGACATGAACGAGCGTCGTGCGTGTGTAAAGAACTCCCACGAGACCTACAACTGGAAGTCTGCACTTCAAAATCTCATAGACCAGGGTAACACTGCTTGCCATGGATAAGGTCTGCTATTATATCGACATTTTTCCATTATCCTGAGAAAGATAAATTTCGTTCGGACTTTTAAACCCCGGAGGTTAGCCACCAGATAAACCTAGAAATCAGTGCATCGAGCAGACTGTCTAACTTATGTCCATGGGGTCCCTCAATCTTGTCCCCCAGATGCGACCCACACCAGTCGAATAACATCCAGTACTTATTTACTGCTAGTGAACAGACAAAAGGTGTAAGAACGCGTCCGAAATTTTCTGCCACCCGGGAATCGAACCCGGACCCTCCGTATGTGAAGAACGAGAGCTTTGGCCAGCCAGACCACGGGGTTCCACAGGGTCTCCTCTAAGCAAGATCCCAGATTCTATAATGGATCAAAACTCTATAAACTTTCGTATTATAAGGTGGAAAATTGCATCACATAGCAAAATATTTCTGACCTTCACATAGAGTAACCAACCCCCGAACCCATTGATGTGGGTCACAAGAGGGCAGTCCCTGAAAAATCCCACCCCCTATATATCATCATTTGTTACATATAACCTCAAATCTACTAACTCTTCTTACACATAAGAAAACAGAGGGGGCTACAATCCATGATGTTAGGATTTATGCTTGGCACTCGGCTCTCAACATATTTAACTGTATGCTCCTGCTGAGAAGTTTAATTACTTGGAGCGCCCCACTTGCCTGAGGCCTGGTCACAGACCGGCCGACGGGCGTTGACCCCGAACTCTCTCCAGGTAAACTCCAGGTAAACTTGTGTTCAGTCTGAACCTACACTATTTTGGTGATTATAATGCAGGACACAAAAGCATTGGAAACTCACAGTTGGTAACTGTATGGTTAAACAACTGTTGTCAACTCTTAAAATAGTCTTGATATTGCAAATTTAGGTACCTTGAACCCACACATATGCTGAGGAGGCGTCCTTGATCTGGTCTTGGCTTCAACATTACTTGTGCCAGTTGTGATCTTCCATTGTAGCAGATATATCATCAACCATTTCCCAAGCCTAACCTCACTAATATTGGTAATAACTATCCTTCCTGTTGATAGCAAACGAAACGTTTTTTTAATGTTTTCCCCCTGATCAGCATGAGGCTTGTTGCACATTTGGGGCTGACTGGTATAATTCCTACAGTGTTTCTTTGTGAGGACTTTAACAATGACCTGTGAGCAGTTTCTTATCTACTTAGTTAACCGCAATGAAACTTGCTGGTACCTAAACCACAACTAATTTCCAGAATAATCTTACCTCCTAAAAACCATACTTATTACAATGATCCTAACTTCGAACATTGAAACGTACTGCTCCAACGAGCCCTAGCATAGAAAACATCGAACCCCTGAAAGCTGAGGCTCTCCAAATTGCCCTTGCTACTGCAGAGACGTATGACTAGAACTGCGCAAACAGACTGGGAAAATTTTGTCCCAATGCAATGCTCCACCCCACTTAGCCGCGGCATGGAGGGACATAAATAAATTAAGGGTAACATAACTGATCAGATCTCACACCCTTATCCCTTACATACGGCGAATGAGTTGTCTTGGGCTGCTACATCTAGCTGTTGACAGCGTCTCCAGTACTGCACAAGGCGAAATTAATGGACAAAATGTGATGCAAGGAAGACATGCGTGTATTTTGTTACATGCGCAGCAAGGAAGCTGAATGTAACAGTCCGTTCACTATCTTTGAACTTGATGCAGCACTAACTAAGCCAACCTCTTCGTCCCAGGCGATGTATTGTAAAAGACCAAGTGCAACTAATGGTGACATTTATTGTGGCAACGTGTCGCTCTCCAGGACTTTATCAAGCCATTACCAACAATACATGATCACAGAGGGTATATAAAGCTCAATGAAGGTGGAATACTATGAGGTACCACTCGATCTCACTAGTGGTGGAGTAGTAGTAGTAGTTGACAAAAGTAATACAATAAAGCAATTAATCGTACATGATTAAAAGTATATAAAAGCTATTACTTGGTATCATAAAAATAGGTTGACAGATAAGACTGGAAAGAGGCACGTTGTTTCAGTGTTCACCTCTGTAATGTGCTTTTGTGTAGTATAACAAGAGATATGATGCAGGGTTTGCTGTTTTCAGTAAGGATTCTTGCTAAACTTCAGAGATGGTGAAGCTGCCGTGTTTTGTTTAATTGTATTCGAAAACACGATCAGTGCTGATTCGAGCACTTGCGTCTGCGTAATTTGTTTTTCTTTGATCACAAATTCTCCCCTCTGAATTTCATGAGATGATTGGGGGAATTTCTGTGTGTACAAAGGCGTTGTTCAAGTTAGTGATCGGTCCTACATGCTAATGTGTTTCATTAGACGGGTGTCGAGGTTTCTTGCTGTTTCACCTACGTAATCTTGTCACAGCCCCACAGGTATAGTGTAAACTACCTGCATTTGACTGGTTCGTGGTGCTTTGGAATTTGTCCTAGAAGCGATGCGATCTGGTTTAGCTTGTGAAAGTACGTTTGAACTTCAGTGCAAACCTGGCCTGTTGGGCAAATTATCACTTTGTTGGAGCGTGTGATGCGTGGAGAATTGATGAGCGAAGTGCTCTATTCTTGCAGTTTTGATGAAAAAAGAAGTATTGGCAACTCAGTGAATGTTTGTGAATGTAAGTGCATTCCTCCGTCAAGAAACTCAGGACTACAAATTCGGTATGCTCTTAGGAAAAAACGATGATGATGCCTCTTATTTGTCTGGTATCTTGACTGAATAGAATGAGTGAGATCATTTTTATTGGTGTTTTACCGATTAAACTGAAATCTTAGGTTGTCTACTTTGTGAATGAGGACGTCAGGAAAGTACTTTGTCACTGGAACACTCTAGTGTAAACTGGATCGCCCGGTCAACTGCGTTGATCCTTGCCTGAAGATTCCGTACATCAAAACGTTTGGAGTATTACGAGACGTCGCCACGTAACGTAACCCAGTACGCTTGAAGGATGAGTTGGCGAAGTGGTCGGACTCTTGTTTGTCCATTATAGGGGGCGACCGGAAAAAAAAAATTAACGTCTTATTTATAACGCTTACATTCTTTTTTTGAGTACCTATTAAAGCTTATATAACACCCTCCTGTCGAAAGTTTTCAAAATATCGCCAAAAAGGAAATGAAATAGCAAAATTTACGAAAATACACTTGGCAGTACTCAAGTACCAGCGTAACTGGAAAAGTGTTTTGGAGACAGTTTCTGCTGAAAAACACTTCTAATTCCATCATAATTAAGTCCCCCAATTAATAATAAATCTTATCTTCATGCAAAAAAAAATAAAGTTTCATAACTTTTTTGACATTTTGGAAGAGTCGTCTTTTGCCCACACAAATCGGACATATTTGGATCTCAGAATAGGTAAACGTGTAACTTGTATAGAGCAATCATTTCTTTCTATGTTTGTTGGGAAATCAATCAATTCATTCATATATAAGGATGGATGGTCGTAATAATAGGTAATTAAGTTACTTCGAGATATAGCCAGAAGCGGCGCACCCCCGCTGCCCGGAATATTTTTTTTCCCCCGAAAAATTCGCTTTATTTTTAGCACTTTCAGTTTTTTTTCCGCGGCCTAACGAGTGTTTATTTACAGGTAACCATTGTAAATACGTTTCCTCATCACTACTGATGAAGAGGGCGACCCTCTCTTCACCGTCAGGAAATATCCGATAGAAATTGTATTCCTTGGGCGTCATATTATGCTATAAATTTTTTTTTGGAGGGTTACTTTTTTTATGTTTATAGCTATTATTAAATGCATTATATCATAATAGATCAATTGTGATGATAAATAAGCGCTTATAATTGATATTAGCGTGGGTATGGAATATTTTGTGGCTGGAGGTGGGCCATTTTATGCACTATTCCCAGGGGTTCCCGTTTGGTTTCCTTGACCATATTATCTCCCGCCCACTCTGGCATGATCTCAGATGTGAATTTTTTGTTAGTAGTTTAAAGATAAGTCATAAAGATGTAACGAAAACAGCATAATAACACGGGGGAAAACGCAACAAAACTCAACCAAAGCTGTCACGCTTCTTACGGCGTCATGTTTTGCTCAGCGCTGTCACCATCTGTTATAAATGGCTGTAATTCTCTTTGAGAAAACATCGTACACGTAATAATTATAACCACGTGTAGCCAGAAAGTGCAGCTATTTTTTGTAACAATAACTCCTTTTCATATATTTCGACATTTTTTTTTCTCCGCCGCGGGAACCATGAAAGCCCTAAGTTGCTAGGACGCACTGATGGGGACCCCATTCCCAGGCGTAGGTTTGTTTGTAGAGCGTGTTATTGAAAGAAAAACATTGAAATGAACGCAGAGTTCAATTCAAGTCCATCAAAATCTCCGGGAGGGAGAGGAAGATTAAGGTCCTGATGTGGACTTACGTCGTAAACCTCGATGGCTTTTTTTGGTAGGTACTTTTTGTGAAAGGAAGTCACTTCCAAACTGCTTAAGTTTCTTGTTACGATAGATTTCGGATGCGTTTAGAAGGTCCGCCTGATGTTGAAGATGAGCTGGCTGATGGTCCCCAAAGGCAGGCAAGAGTTGCAAGAACGTCCTCTCCGGCTAGTTGTGTGGACACGCCTATTCTACGATTGTCTGAGAGAATATTGTGTTCATGGTCTTGGTAAACCTTACATGTGCTGGTTTTTAAGGGTTGCTTGGTAGCAAGTACAGAATTTTCTTCCCTTCTGAATTGCGTTTGAGTATTTGTCTGCTTTGTATAAAAATCTTTGTGAGCATCTCCCACTGTTTGATGCTGATGGGTTTCGGATGTAGATTGATCATTCAAAAGCTGGCCCTTTTAAGCTGTAGGTGCTTGTAGACCTGTAGTGTTCTTGAAAGACTGTATGTGTCCTTATAGACGTATGTGTCCTTGTAAGAACGTAAGTGTGTCTTGAAGACTGTAGTGTGTCGTGTAAAGACGTAGTGTGTATGTAGGACTAACTTGCGTCTTGTAAGACGGTAGTGTGTCTTGTAAGACGGTAATGTGCTTCAAGATTGCAGTGTGTCTTGTAAGACTGTAGTGTGTCTTTAAGACGTAGCATGTCTTGTAAACGTAGTTTGCTGAAAGACTGTAATGTGGCTTGTAAACTGTAAGTGTCTTCTAACTGTAGTGGTGTCTTGTAAACTGTAGTGTTCTTGTAAGACTGTAGCGTTCTTGTAAGACTACAGTGTGTCTTGTAACACTGCAGTGTGTCTTGTAAGACTGTAGTGTGTCTTGTAAAACTGTAGTGTGTCTTGTTAAGACTGTAGTGTGTCTTGTAAGACTGTAGTGTGTCTTGTAAGACTGTAGTGTGTCTTGTAAGACTGTAGTGTGTCTTGTAAGATTGTAGTGTGTCTTGTAAGACTGTAGTGTATCTTGTAAGACTGTAGTGTGTCTTGTAAGACTGTAGTGTGTCTTGCAAGACTGCAGTGTGTCTTGTAATACTGTAGAGTGTCTTGTAAGACTGTAGTATGTCTTGTAAGACTGTAGTGTGTCTTGTAAGACTGTAGTGTGTCTTGTAAGACTGTAGTGTGTCTTGTAAGACTAGTAGTGTGTCTTGTAAGACAGTAGTGTGTCTTGTAAGTCTGTAGTTAGTCTTGTAAGACTGCAGTGTGTCTTGTAAGACTGCAGTGTGTCTTGTGTGACTGTAGTGTGTCTTGTAAGACTGTAGTGAGTCTTGTAAGACTATAGTCTGTCTTTTAAGACTGCAGTGTGTCATGTAAGACTATAGTATGTCTTGTAAGACTGCAGTATGTCTTGTAAGACTGTAGTGTGTCTTGAAAGACTGTAGTGTGTCTTGTAAGACTGTAGTGTGTCTTGTAAGACTGTAGTGTGTCTTGTAAGACTGCAATGTGTCTTGTAAGACTGTAGTGTGCCTTGTAAGACTGTAGTGTGTCTTGTAAGACTACGTGTGTCTTGTAAGACTGTAGTGTGTCTTGTAAAACTGTAGTGTGTCCTGTAAGACTGCAGTGTGTCTTGTAAGACTGTAGTGTAGTGTGCCTTGTAAGACTGTAGTGTGTCTTGTAAGACTGTAGTGTGTCTTGTAAGACTGTAGTCTGTCTTGTAAGACTGTAGTGTGTCTTGTAAGACTGTAGTGTGTCTTTTAAGACTGTAGTGTATCTTGTAAGACTGTAGTGTGTCTTGTAAGACTGTAGTGTGTCTTGTAAGACTGTAGTGTGTCTTGTAAGACTGTTGTGTGTCTTGTAAGACTGTAGTGTGTCTTGAAAGACAGTAGTGTGTCTTGTGAGACTGTAGTATGTCTTGTAAGACTGTAGTGTGTCTTGTAAGACTGTAGTGTGTCTTGTAAGACAGTAGTGTGTCTTGTAAGACTAGAGGCTGTCTTGTAAGACTGTAGTGTGTCTTGTAAGACTAGAGTGTGTCTTGTAAGACTGTAGTGTGTCATACAAGACTGTAGTGAGTCTTGTAAGACGGCAGTGTGTCTTGTAAGACTGTAGTGTGTCTTGTAAGTCTGTAGTTAGTCTTGTAAGACTGCAGTGTGTCTTGTAAGACTGCAGAGTAGTGTGCCTTGTAAGACTGTAGTGTGTCTTGTAAGACTGTAGTGAGCCTTGTAAGACTATAGTGTGTCTTGTAAGACTGCAGTGTGTCATGTAAGACTACAGTATGTCTTGTAAGACTGTAGTATGGCTTGTAAGACTGTAGTGTTTCTTGTAAGACTCTAGTGTGTCTTGTAAAACTGTAGTGTGTCTTGTAAGACAGTAGTGTGTCTTGTAAGACTAGAGTGTGTCTTGTAAGACTGTAGTGTGTCTTGTAAGACTAGAGTGTGTTTTGTAAGACTGTAGTGTGTCTTATAAGACTGTAGTGAGTCTTGTAAGACTGCAGTGTGTCTTGTAAGACTGTAGTGTGTCTTGAAAGACTGTAGTGTGTCTTGTAAGACTGCAGTGTGTCTTGTAAGACTGTAGTGTGTCATTTAAGACTTTAGTGTGTCTTGTAAGACTGCAGTGTGTCTTGTAAGACTGTAGTGTGTCTTGTAAGACTGTAGTTTGTCTTGTAAGACTATAGTGTGTCTTGTAAGACTGTAGTGTGTCTTGTAAAACTGTAGTGTGTCTTGTAGGACTGCAGTGTGTTTTGTAAGACTGTGTTTGTAGTAGAGTGCCTTGTAAGACTGTAGTGTGTCTTGAAAGACTGTAGTGTGTCTTGTAAGACTGTAGTCTGTCTTGTAAGACTGTAGTGTGTCTTGTAAGATTGTAGTGTGTCTTGTAATACTGTAGTGCATCTTGTAAGACTGCAGTGTGTCTTGTAAGACTGTAGTGTGTCTTGCAAGACTGCAGTGTGTCTTGTAATACTGTAGAGTGTCTTGAAAGACTGTAGTATGTCTTGTAAGACTGTAGTTTGTCTTGTAAGATGAGTGTGTCTTGTAAGATAGATGTGTCTTGTAAGTCTGTAGTTTGTCTTGTAAGACTGCAGTGTGTCTTCTAAGACTGTAGTGTAGTGTGCCTTGTAAGACTGTAGTGTGTCTTGTAAGAGTGTAGTGTGTCTTGTAAGACTATAGTGTGTCTTGTAAGACTGCAGTGTGTCATGTAAGACTATAGTGTGTCTTGTAAGACTGTAGTATGGCTTGTAAGACTGTAGTGTGTCTTGTAAGACTGTAGTGTGTCTTGTAAGACTGTAGTGTAGTGTGCCTTGTAAGACTGTAGTGTGTCTTGTAAGACTGAAGTGTGTCTTGTAAGACTGTAGCGTGTCTTGTAAGACTGTAGTGTGTCTTGTAAGACTGTAGTGTGTCTTGTAAGACTGTAGTGTGTCTTGTAAGACTGTAGTGCGTTTTGTAAGACTGTAGTGAGACTTGTAAGACGGCAGTGTGTCTTGTAAGACTGTAATGTGTCTTGAAAGACTATAGTGTGTCTTGCAAGACTGTAGTGTGTTGTAAGACTAGAGTGTGTCTTGTAAGACTGTAGTGCGTCTTGTAAGACTGTAGTGAGTCTTGTAAGACTGCAGTGTGTCTTGTAAGACTGTAGTGTGTCTTGCAAGACTGTAGTGTGTCTTGTAAGACTAGAGTGTGTCTTGTAAGACTGTAGTGCGTCTTGTAAGACTGTAGTGAGTCTTGTAAGACTGCAGTGTGTCTTGTAAGACTGTAGTGTAGTGTGCCTTGTAAGACTGTAGTGTGTCTTGTAAGACTGTAGTGTAGTGTGCCTTGTAAGACTGTAGTGTGTCTTGTAAGACTGAAGTGTGTCTTGTAAGACTGTAGTGTGTCTTGTAAGACTGTAGTGTGTCTTGTAAAACTGTAGTGTGTCTTTTAAAACTGTAGTGTGTCTTGTAAGACTGTAGTGTGTCTTGTAAAACTGTAGTCTCTCTTGTAAGACTGTAGTGTGTTTTGTAAGATTGTAGTGTGTCTTGTAAGACTGTAGTGTATCTTGTAAGACTGCAGTGTGTCTTGTAACACTGTAGTGTGTCTTGCAAGACTGCAGTGTGTCTTGTAATACTGTAGAGTGTCTTGTAAGACTGTAGTATGTCTTGTAAGACTGTAGTATGTCTTGTAAGACTGTAGTGTGTCTTGTAAGACTGTAGTGTGTCTTGTAAGACTAGAGTATGTCTTGTAAGACAGTAGTGTGTCTTGTAAGTCTGTAGTTAGTCTTGTAAGACTGCAGTGTGTCTTGTAAGACTGCAGAGTAGTGTGCCTTGTAAGACTGTAGTGTGTCTTGTAAGACTGTAGTGAGTCTTGTAAGACTATAGTGTGTCTTGTAAGACTGCAGTGTGTCATGTAAGACTACAGTATGTCTTGTAAGGCTGTAGTATGGCTTGTAAGACTGTAGTGTTTCTTGTAAGACTCTAGTGTGTCTTGTAAGACTGTAGTGTGTCTTGTAAGACAGTAGTGTGTCTTGTAAGACTAGAGTGTGTCTTGTAAGACTGTAGTGTGTCTTGTAAGACTAGAGTGTGTTTTGTAAGACTGTAGTGTGTCTTATAAGACTGTAGTGAGTCTTGTAAGACTGCAGTGTGTCTTGTAAGACTGTAGTGTGTCTTGAAAGACTGTAGTGTGTCTTGTAAGACTGCAGTGTGTCTTGTAAGACTGTAGTGTGTCATTTAAGACTTTAGTGTGTCTTGTAAGACTGCAATGTGTCTTGTAAGACTGTAGTGTGTCTTGTAAGACTGTAGTGTGTCTTGTAAGACTGTAGTGTGTCATTTAAGACTTTAGTGTGTCTTGTAAGACTGCAATGTGTCTTGTAAAACTGTAGTGTGTCTTGTAAGACTGCAGTGTGTCTTGTAAGACTGTAGTGTAGAGTGCCTTGTAAGACTGTAGTGTGTCTTGAAAGACTGTAGTGTGTCTTGTAAGACTGTAGTCTGTCTTGTAAGACTGTAGTGTGTCTTGTAAGACTAGAGTGTGTTTTGTAAGACTGTAGTGTGTCTTATAAGACTGTAGTGAGTCTTGTAAGACTGCAGTGTGTCTTGTAAGACTGTAGTGTGTCTTGAAAGACTGTAGTGTGTCTTGTAAGACTGCAGTGTGTCTTGTAAGACTGTAGTGTGTCATTTAAGACTTTAGTGTGTCTTGTAAGACTGCAATGTGTCTTGTAAGACTGTAGTGTGTCTTGTAAGACTGTAGTGTGTCTTGTAAGACTGTAGTGTGTCATTTAAGACTTTAGTGTGTCTTGTAAGACTGCAATGTGTCTTGTAAAACTGTAGTGTGTCTTGTAAGACTGCAGTGTGTCTTGTAAGACTGTAGTGTAGAGTGCCTTGTAAGACTGTAGTGTGTCTTGAAAGACTGTAGTGTGTCTTGTAAGACTGTAGTCTGTCTTGTAAGACTGTAGTGTGTCTTGTAAGATTGTAGTGTGTCTTGTAATACTGTAGTGCATCTTGTAAGACTGCAGTGTGACTTGTAAGACTGTAGTGTGTCTTGCAAGACTGCAGTGTGTCTTGTAATACTGTAGAGTGTCTTGAAAGACTGTAGTATGTCTTGTAAGACTGTAGTATGTCTTGTAAGGCTGTAGTTTGTCTTGTAAGACTGTAGTGTGTCTTGTAAGACTAGAGTGTGTCTTGTAAGTCTGTAGTTAGTCTTGTAAGACTGCAGTGTGTCTTTGATGAGTG
>NC_069423.1:31826533-31928105 GCF_026875155.1 Cherax quadricarinatus | reverse complement strand
TTCACTGAACTAAAAATTTACTCTAAAAAGTGGCAAAAAAGAAATTCAACTAGGCCAAAATGATGTACAGTGGGGTAGACAAAAGAATCATAAAATTTTAAAAACCCCATAAAAAGACCAAAGGGGTGGGGGGGGGCCCCTTACCTTCCGGGGGAAAAATTTTAAACCTTTTCACACTCGAGCCTTTTTCATTTGCTTTCGTCCTAAAATTTATCTTATTCAGTATACTTCCAAGGTACAGTTTTTAAAGTACTCAAACACATGAAACTTAAAAACATAATAGACTGGTACAAACATTTTTTTCTCAACCTTTTGAGTGTTTTTATCTTAAAAATGCTTTGCATAAAAAAAATCTTGTGATATTAAAAGTTTTCGCATGTAATACCCTTAAACAAAACAACCTGATACAAGTTACTCGGGGTAAAAAAAACCCTGTTTTAACAGAACCCCCACTTAACGATCACCTCCCATGCGCCCAAATTATGAAAGTGTTTTATGCAAGTCCCTTTGTACTTATTTTGGGGGGTCTGAAATGGACAATCTACTTCACATATTCCTTATGGGAACAAATTCAGTCAGTCTGGCACTTGAACATACTTCGGAAAAAAAAAATACGTTAACCGGGGTCCACTGATTCGTAATTTTTTTTTTTTTTTTTTTTATCATCACACTGGCCGATTCCCACCCAGGCAGGGGGGCCCAAAAAAGAAAAAAACTTTCCCCATCTTTCCCACTCCTCATGTTTTCCAGAAGGGTGCTTTACACTACAGTTTTTAAACTGAAAACATAACACCCCCCCTTTCAGATCAGGCACTGTACTTCCCACTCCAGGACTCAAGTCCCCCCTCCCGGGTTTTCCCTGAACCCCCTTCATAAATGTTACTTTGCTCACACCCAACACATGTCAAATATTAAAAACCTTTTCCCCATTCACTCCTATAAAACACACCTCTTCGGGGGGGCCCCCTTGGCGTGGTGAAGGGCTCTTGGCTGGGGAATTACCCTGTGGGGTCTTCTTCCTCAACCAAACCCAAATTACCCCCCCATTCTCCCCTCCCCTACCCATCCTCCCCATCCTCCCCTTTTTCCTTTCCCCCTCCTCCCCCTCACCCCCCCCTTTTTTCCCTTCCTTTTTACCCTTCGGATTTCTCCCCGGGCGGCTAGTTCCTAGGAGGGGAAAGGAACCGGGGTCCATCCCTTTCCGGGGTTTCTTGGCGGGGGGTAGTTTCCCGTGGAATCTGGATTCCTAGGGATGCCCCACCCCTCCCGGTATCCCGGGTAGTTTTTGGGTGTCTTTTGGGCGACGGTGATCTCGGAAGCACCTTTGGGTTCCGGGGGTGGTGGCTGGGAGGTATGCTTTTGTGGGGATACCCGGGCCGCCCTCTCTTTTGCCACCGAGGTAGCTCGGCAGATGTGAGGTTGCTACCCCAGTTTGTGGTTTACTGCATAAAGGGGTGGGGTATGGCCGGGTTTCCATCTGCATCTGCGTTACTAGCGTGTCGGTCCTCTTGGCGCGGAGGGAGATTTCTCCCCTTTTCATTCCCCCTAGGAACTATCCCCCCCCGGCCCCCCTTTTTTTTTTTTTTTTTTTTTTTTTTTTCTTTTCTTCTTTCTTTTTTTTTTTTAAAAACAAAAGAAAGAAGTAACCTAACCAGGGCAGCCCTACCAAAACCCGGTCCCCCCGGGCCCCTCTTATACCGCCCCCTTTCTGCCCCCCGCCTCGTCTTTGGCCCACTTTTTCAGACTTTCCCTCAGCCTCTTACCTATTCCTTTTGCTTTTTCCCACCCGCTTCAGGTATGAGGCCTCGACTGACTCCTTGATTTATCAAACCTTCGCCTCCTCTGACTATCTTCGGCCTCCCCCTCTAGGGTGCGGAAATTTTTTCAACCCCGCCCCGTTCCACGTCGGCCCAACTCGGGGCCCACGCCTAAACGTAAAAGAAAATTTACCTAAAGATACTTCCCACCTTCACCTTCCGTTTTCTCAAAAAAGACGACACTCCTTCACTACCTTTTCCACGCTCAGTTTCAGACTGAACAGGGGACAAAATTTCTTCACTTTAGCCAATTTCCCTCTACTGCCTATCTTTCTGACCATAGTATGGCAAGGCACTCCTACCCCATGTTGGAAAGATATTTCTTTTCATGCTCTTAAAGCGGTACGGATCATTACCGTACAAAAATGCTACCCAGCTGTGACTCTCTCGTCTTTCCCATATAGAATGTTCCGTACCCTTGAAAACTCATTCCCTCAATTTTTGTAGGGGTACCTTTATTCGCCCATAAAAATTTTCAAAAAATTTTCCCAGACATGGGGGCACCGACATTCTAGAAAAAGTGGAACTCCAAGATCTCCCAATCCTAAGGGGTAACACTTACGTTCTTCCTCCCCGTGGGCGGAGACGATCCCTAAATGTGGCTCTTTAATTTTTACAGCCGAGAACTCCATCCTCGTTATATACAGGACATCGTTACAAGTTCGAAAGGTGACCCCTACACCAAAACAGTGTAAAAATTTGCGGCGTTTTGGCCATCCACAAATATTGCAGATCTATCCCCGAATGCCCAGTCTGGGGTGCCATGACCATTCTAATCGTTTTTGATCGATCTCCCTCTTGCCTTAACTGTCATGAGGCTCACCCTTCACTCTCGCCGCTGTCAGGTCTTTTTTAACGAGCGGGAAATCCGTTCCTCAAAGAAAAAGAAGGTCTCCTTATGCCATGGCGTTTTCCATCTCCGCCCCCAAAGGGGGCCCCCCAGGGGTTTTTCTTTTTCCCCGGTTTTTCAAAACGTCCCCCCTTCTGGTATCCCCCTCTTTACACCCACCTCTGTGGTTACCTCCCCCCATAATCACTCCTGTATCTATCCTTTTGCTTCCCTCGGTCAGACGCCCTACTTCAACGCCTCAGTCTAATCCGCTTCTTTTTAGTTCTCTCTTACAAGCCTCCCCTATCGACGAGACCTCGTACGCACCTCTTCCCCAAAACGTCCCCTACTTTTCAAAAGTCAAAAAAAAAGGGCCCGGGAACACCTCCTACCCCACTTCCACCTCCTCATTTTACCCCCCTGTCTCTGCCCCATTTTCCCCTCTCACGGCTCAGTTTAAAAGTGCAGAGGTTTCCCTCCTCCCCGTAATGTACCTTTCCCCCCCTTTTTCCCCCCCAAATTCCCTTTCCCCTTCTGCCCCCCCCCAGGTTTCCCGCTCTTTTGTCCCCTGCCACGCTTCTCCAGTTCCCTCCACCCTTTCGCCCCCCCCTACCTTGAAAAGTCCAATACAGTTCCAATCTTTACTCATCCTCCCCCCCACCTTCCCAAAATTGTCTCCCAACGACATCTCGAATTTCCCAAACATTGAAAACAATCTCTGAAAATTATTGCGAGACCAAACCATCAAAGGGGCACTGATCCACCTTCGTCTTTCTCTTCCCCTGCTCCATCTGCGCAATCCTTTTTTCAAGGCACCGTTCCCCTGCTTGAACATTTTCCACTGCCCCCCATGTGGGCTTTTCAACCCTTCTAGTCCCTAGGAACCCTTCCTGCGGATTTCAAGTATTTTACATTTCCCAACAGGTTTTTACAGTGGATATACGCGCCCCCCAGGGGGAATCGGGGGGAGCTTTAGATGTTCTCTCCCCGTTTGCCCCGTTGGTGTTTGTTACAGGAACCAAAAAACACTCTGCTGTTTTTCTCACATTCAGGCTATAATTTTTTGTATTCTCAATTTCCCTTTTTCCGAGGGGGCCTTTAATGAAAATGCCCCTTTTTCCCCGCACTGAAATTTCCTACCCTCACTATTTATTTATACTTCGCTGCATTAACAGCGCCCGATCCACTTTCATAGGTGGTAAACGCCTGTTTTTTTTATATTTTCTCCCTTTTCGGGCATTATCTATTCCCGGATTTTTCCTTCCTTTTTCGTCTTCCGCCACCGATTTTTCTTGGTGATTTTTAAAGCCCACCATTTCCTCTGGGAGGGTCTTTACTGTGATTCCCGTGGGAAACTTAGAGGCTTTTCTTGCCACCCACCCCCCCCAGTTTTAAATACAGGTACTCAAACCCCCTTTTTTATCCTCGGGTCATACCTCCTTGCATCGATCTCTCAGTTTCTCTTCCTCCGCCGCATTAACTTTACTTGGGCGTTCTCCGGATTTCATGACATGATCATTTCCCAACATTCTTCTTCCCCTTATATACGCCACCTCTTTGCACCCCCCCCTGGAAATTTTAAACGGAAATTGGAACCTTTACCACACCCGATGTTTTTAAAAAGGTTCCTTCTTCGCCCCTCGATGGCTTTTCACCTTTCTCGTCCCTTTTCCCCCCACTTTCATTTATACCCCAAACTTTGGGGAGGCATTTCGAATGCGTGCCCCTTTGGGGCTCCCCGCTTGTGCCGGCATACGTTTTAAACCGCTGCATGGGGGGAGGTACCGGTACAAAAACCACAGAGGCTCCTTGATTTTTAAAAAGAAAAGTGCGATTGCTCCCGTGTCTCCGTACGCTAACGCACTTGCTGGCAGATTAGTCCCACCATCACCCTCTTCCCCTATGAGTGCAGTCTGGAAAAAATCGAAAACTGAGTGGTAAAAATTCTCCGACCCGGCTCTGTTCTGCGGGTTCCGGGGTTATATAGCAACCCACTAGATGTTTTCCCAAAGAAAATTTGGAATCATTGGTCCCTTTTTCAGGGACCCATCTATCCCCCATTTCTTCCCAAAGTCTGCCAGAGATTAGCACCCTTGGACTTTTCTTCTTCAAGAAAACAGTATAATGTGCCTTTTACACTTTAAGAACTGGAGGGAAAACTCTCAGCTTTTCGATCATCGGCAGCGGGGCCCACGACATTCATATTCGTAGCTACAACATTTCATCGTCAGCCCTTGCAGTCCTATTTCCCTTTACAATTTATTTGGTCACAAGGGGTTTTCCCCAGTGTGGAAATCCCCCATTTTTTCCCCTTTCCCCAAACCCGGGGCCCACGGGGGCATGAAACCTCCCCCAAACGTCCCCTTGCTCTTACCAGTGCAGTTTGCAAAGTAATGGAACGTCAGAAATAACGTTTATGTTTGGGGGATTAGAGACACACAACAGTCCTCCACCGCAATAGGGGGGTTTGTAAGGGACGTTCTACCAAATAGACCCCTTTACTGGGGCTTGGGATACTTTATGTTCTAATGCCTTTGCAAATAACCATTTCAGTTATTGCCATTTTTTTTTGACCTTGAAAAGGGCATATGACACAACTTGGGGGAAAAATATTTTAGCCCAACCCAAATCCTTGGGCCCTTTCGGGGCCCAATCTCCCAACCCTTTCCTTAAGAATTTTTTTTAACGCAGGCATTTCCGGGGGTTGGGGTTAAATAAGGGTGCTCTCCCCGGATTTTGTTCCAAGCTGAAGGTGCCCCCCGGGGATGTTTTTGAGCACAACATTTTTTCTCCTTGCTTTTAATTGTTTTGGGCCTTAGTCTTCCATCAAAATTTTGGGTTTTCACTCAAAGTTAAATGACTTCGCAATTGCCGGTGCAGGCCCCTTGACGGGTCACCCCCTTTACATTTTTCTCTCCAGCATGAGTCGACCGTTTTTCCCAAAATTGGGCCACCACCAGGGGTTTAAAATTTTCCAGAAAAAAAACCCCAAACCAAAATCACTTTCACTAGACGCTCTGTCATTTTCTAAACTTTCCTTTTTACCCTATGGCTCACTATCCCTGAACGTGATACAGTAAAGTTTCGGGGCCTCCTCTTTGATCGTAGGTTATCCTGGAAACCTCAAAATTCCCTTCTCTGAAGGCAATTTGTCACAGCCGGCTGAAAACCCTTTTTAAAACCCCCTTTCAATTTTTTCCCGGGGGGGCTGATCGTCCCAACCCTCCTTCACCTACATTCCCAAACCCCTTTTTTTATCGAAACTTGATTATGGTGACCAAAATCTATTCAGCGGCATCTCCTGCTACTCCTCTAGCCCAAAACCCCCTTCATCACCAAGGGGTTTCGTTTAACCTTGGTGCTTTTTCCCCCCCTTTCCCCTGTCGAAGCCTCTATGCAGAAGCGAAAGTTCCCTCCTTTTTCCCCATCGCCGTGAGGGCCCCCTTTCCTGCGCTACTAAAAGACGCTCTCATGGGTCTCCCCAAATTTTCCCTTTTTTAAATGGTCCCCCTGTATTTTAGACATTCTTATTTGGTTTTGCCGCCCCTGCTTTCTCCGTCCCTTCTCCTTCGCCTTCATTCGCTCTTGTCTTTCTCTTCAACTACCACCTTTTATGTACATGTAGCATCTCAAATTTTTCCCTACCCCCCCCTGGGAAGTTCCAGCCCCCGTTCAGTCTGTTCTTTCTCCCTCCCTTGCTCGAAAAAAAAAAAAAAAAAAAAAAAAAAAAAAAACCCCCAAATGTTTTTACGTTGCTTCCCGCTTTTTTTCTTGACCCCTTTCA
Organism: Cherax quadricarinatus; assembly: GCF_026875155.1. Lineage (NCBI taxonomy): Eukaryota > Metazoa > Arthropoda > Malacostraca > Decapoda > Parastacidae > Cherax > Cherax quadricarinatus. The sequence continues at coordinate 31,921,675 of NC_069423.1, read as the reverse complement.
TCTCATTTTCCTGCCCTTGCTGTGTACACAGATGGGTCTAAGTCTTTGACGGCGTAGGAAATTTCCCGCATTTTTTCCGGACAGCGTTTGTTTCAAGGCATTTTTATCTTTTAGCTAGTATTTTTACTGCTGGGAAAATTTTATGCCATCCTTACAGGGAATTTCCGGAAAGCATCTTGCCCGTGTCATCATTTTTGGTTGTCCCCAGACCCCTTGTGCTTTACAGGCATTCAAAAAAATTTTTTACAAATCACCCCTTAGGGCCTCCGTATCCCAAATTTGGGTTTCCCCCGCATCTTTTCTAAACAAAAAAGATATTGTTTTTTTTTTGGGTCCCTGGCATGTTGGAAGTTTCAGGGGAATGAACAGGCAGAAACTGCTTTCGGGTCAGCAGTCCCTGGCCTACCAGTTTTCCCAAAAGAGGGATTCCTTTTAAAGGGCCCATTTTGCGTAATTTTCTTCCCCCCCTTCCCCAACCCCTTGGGGCCCAAAGTTGGTCTACAAAAGCTCGGGAACAAACCAGTTTTTTTTAAAAAGGTTTGGTTTAGGCCGGGGGGTTCTTCCCCCAGTGTCGAGGGTTGGGGGGAATACTTCTCCCGGCTTGCATTGGGGCCCTACTCGTTTTTACTCAGGTATCTCTTTGGGGAGGCGGGCTTGCTCCCTCTGTGAGAAATTTCCCAAACTCCATTATCAGTCCCCCACATTCTGTTGGACTGCCCACTTTATCAACGAGCACGCAGAATTTACCTCTGTCGTCGCTTCGCCCCGCTGCTCTCTCTTTCCCTTTCCCCTCTCGCTGATGGACCCACCTTCATCCGGACTCTCTCATTGACTTTTGACAACGACTGACTTACTTCACAAATTGATACTTTCAGCCCTTTCTACTTGTATCCTCTGCTACCCTCTACCCCCTACTATCACCCTGCCCCGCTGTTTTCTGTAACCTGCTGATCATCCCCCCTCCCTTCTCATCCAATTCCCTTGCTTCCTTCCTACCCTGCAGCGCTGTATAGCCCTTGTGGCTTAGCGCTTTCTTTTTGATTAAATAATAAATCCTATCAAACACGCCACGCATGCCTGCTGGAAGTCCAACCCCCTCACACACAAAACCTCCTTTACCCCCTCCCTCCAACCTTTCCTAGGCCGACCCCTACCCCGCCTTCCTTCCACTACAGACTGATACACTCTTGAAGTTATTCTGTTTCGCTCCATTCTCCACATGTCCGAACCACCTCAACAACCCTTCCTCAGCCCTCTGGACAACAGTTTTGGTAATCCGCACCTCCTCCTAACTTCCAAACTACGAATTCTCTGCATTATATTCACACCACACATTGCTCTCAGAACCAATGACATCTCCACTGCCTCCAGCCTTCTCCTCACTGCAACATTCATCATCCATGCTTCACACCCATATAAGAGCGTTGGTAAAACTATACTACATACATTCCCCTCTTTGCCTCAAGGACAAAGTTCATTGTCTCCACAGACTCCTAAGTGCACCACTCACCCTTTCCCCTCATCAATTTCTATGATTTACCTCATCTTTCATAGACCCATCCGCTGACATGTCCCTCCCAAATATCTGAATACATTCACCTCCTCCATACACTCTCCCTCCAATCTGATATCCATTCTTTCATCACCTAATCTTTTTGTTATCCTCATACTTACTCTTTCCTGTATTCACTTCAATTTTCTTCTTTTGCACACCCTACCAAATTCATCCACCAATCTCTGCAACTTCTCTTCAGAATCTCCCAAGAGCACAGTGTCATCAGCAAAGAGCAACTGTGACAACTCCCACTTTATGTGTGATTCTTTATCTTTTAACTCCACGCCTCTTGCCAAGACCCTCGCATTTACTTCTCTACAACCCCATCTATAAATATATTAAACAACCATGGTGACATCACACATCCTTGTCTAAGGCCTACTTTACTGGGAAATAATATTCCCTCTTTCCTACATACTCTACTTGAGCCTCACTATCCTCGTAAAACTCTTCACTGCTTTCAGTAACCTACCTCCTACACCATACACCTGCAACATCTGCCACATTGCCCCCCCTATCCACCCTGTCATACGCCTTTTCCAAATCCATAAATGCCACAAAGACCTCTTTAGCCTTATCTAAATACTGTTCACTTATATGTTTCACTGTAAACACCTGGTCCACACACCCCCTACCTTTCCTAAAGCCTCCTTGTTCATCTGCTATCCTATTCTCCGTCTTACTCTTAATTCTTTTAATAATAACTCTACCATACACTTTGCCAGGTATACTCAACAGACTTCTTTCTTTCTTTCAACACACCGGCCATATCCCACCAAGGCAGGGTGGCCCAAAAAGAAAAACGAAAGTTTCTCTTAAATTTAGTAATTTATACGGGAGAAGGGGTTACTAGCCCCTTGCTCCCGGCATTTTAGTCGCCTCTTACAACACGCATGGCTTACGGAGGAAGAATTCTGTTCCACTTCCCCATGGAGATAAGAGGAAATAAACAAGAACAAGAACTAGAAAGAAAACAGAAGAATACCCAGAGGGGTGTGTATATATATGCTTGTACATGTATGTGTAGTGTGACCTAAGTGCAAGTAGAAGTAGCAAGACGTACCTGAAATCTTGCATGTTCATGAGACAGAAAAAAGGACACCAGCAATCCTACCATCATGTAAAACAATTACAGGCTTTTGTTTTACACTCACTTGGCAGGACGGTAGTACCTCCCTGGGCGGTTGCTGTCAACCAACCTACCACCTAGTGCTCAACAGACTTATCCCCCTATAATTTTTGCACTCTCTTTTATCCCCTTTGCCTTTATACAAAGGAACTATGCATGCTCTCTGCCAATCCCTAGGTACCTTACCCTCTTCCATACATTTATTAAATAATTGCACCAACCACTCCAAAACTATATCCCCACCTGCTTTTAACATTTCTATCTTTATCCCATCATCCCCGGCTGCCTTACCCCCTTCATTTTACCTACTCCCTTTCACGAACTTCCCCCACACTCACAACGGGCTCTTCCTCACTCCTACAAGATGTTGTTCCTCCTTGCCCTATACACGAAATCACAGCTTCCCTATCTTCATCAACATTTAACAATTCCTAAAAATATTCCCTCCATCTTCCAATACCTCTAACTCTCCATTAATAACTCTCCTCTCCTATTTTTAACTGACAAATCCATTTGTTCTCTAGGCTTTTTTAAACCCTTGTTAATCTCACTCCAAAATTTTTTTCTATTTTCAACAAAATTTTTTGATAACATCTCACCCACTCTCTCATTTGCTCTCTTTTTACATTGCTTCACCACTCTTTTAAAACCTCTCTCTTTTTCTCCAATACTCTTCCCTCCTTGCATCACTTCTACTTTGTAAAAGCTTCTCATATGCTAACTTTTTCTCCCTTTCTACTCTCTTCACATCATCATTCCACCAATCGCTCCTCTTCCCTCCCGCACCCACTTTCCTGTAACCACAAACTACTGCTGAACACTCTAACACTACATTTTTTAAAACCCACCCCATACCTCTTCGACCCCATTGCCTATGCTCTCATTAGCCCATCTATCCTCCAATAGCTGTTTATATCTTTCCCTAACTGCCTCCTCTTTTAGTTTATAAACCTTCACCTCTCTCTTCCCTGATGCTTCTATTCTCCTTGTATCCCATCTACCTTTTACTCTCACTGTAGCTACAACTAGAAAGTGATCTGATATATCTGTGGCCCCTCTATAAACATCTACATCCTGAAGTCTACTCAACAGTCTTTTATCTACCAATACATAATCCAACAAACTACTGTCATTTCGCCCTACATCATATCTTGTATACTTATTTATACTCTTTTTCTTAAAATATGTATTACCTATAACTAAACCCCTTTCTATACAAAGTTCAATCAAAGGGCTCCCATTATCATTTACACCTGGCACCCCAAACTTACCTACCACACCCTCTCTAAAAGTTTCTCCTACTTTAGCATTCAGGTCCCCTACCACAATTACTCTCTCACTTGGTTCAAAGGCTCCTATACATTCACTTAACATCTCCCAAAATCTCTCTCTCTCTGCATTCCTTTCTTCTCCAGGTGCATACACGCTTATTATGACCCACTTCTCGCATCCAACCTTTACTTTAATCCACATAATTCTTGCATTTACACATTCATATTCTCTTTTCTCCCTCCATAACTGATCATTCAACATTACTGCTACCCCTTCCTTTGCTCTAACTCTCTCAGATACACCAGATTTAATCCCATTTATTTCCCCCCACTGAAACTCCCCTACCCCCTTCAGCTTTGTTTCGCTTAGGGCCAGGACATCCAACTTCTTTTCATTCATAACATCAGCAATCATCTGTTTCTTGTCATCCGCACTACATCCACGCACATTTAAGCATCCCAGTTTTATAAAGTTTTTCTTCTTCTCTTTTTTAGTAAATGTCTACAGGAGAAGGGGTTACTAGCCCATTGCTCCCGGCATTTTAGTCGCCTCATACGACACGCATGGCTTACGGAGGAAAGATTCTTTTCCACTTCCCCATGGACAATAGAAGAAAAAAAGAGGAACAAGAGCTATTTAGAAAAAGGAGAAAAACCTAGATGTATGTATATATATATGCATGTGCGTGTCTGTGAAGTGTGACCAAAGTGTAAGTAGGAGTAGCAAGATATCCCTGTTATCTAGCGTGTTTATGAGACAGAAATAGAAACCAGCAATCCTACCATCATGCAAAACAGTTACAGGTTTCTGTTTCACAGTCATCTGGCAGGACGGTAGTACTTCCCTGGGTGGTTGCTGTCTACCAACCTACTACCTTGCTACTTACTACATTACTTCGTAATGTTATTCTGATATGCTCATGCATGTATATATTCTCAAGAAAATCTTATGATATTACAACTGATTCAGAGCATGACATCCCAGAAAAACATGGAAATAAGTCACAGTGATTTTCTTGGGTTTCTGTGTAAAAAATATACAGTATACATACAAATGCAATTTACATTACTTTTTATGTACCCATGTGTCCCCAAGCATACTGTAAAAGATATATGTATGCTATATACACAAGTCTAAGCAAAAACAAATTTACTTAAATGCAGAGAGGCATATTACACACCACTGACATGTCCTGCAAAGTCACTGTTACCCTTTGATGCACTTTGGACCTTCCGAGCCCTAAAATTTTTTTCTAGGCTGGACAAGGTTGAAATCGCCCAAACACTTTAACTGAACCATAACATGTCAGATGGCATAAAAGATGAAGGCATTAAAATTATGCATTAATTTACAGCAGACACAAAAGTCTCATCATAAATTTATGAGAGACAGTTTAAGGTTAATGTGGATTATCACACAAAAACACTAACCTGCACAAGTTTTTTCCATGCATTGAGGTAGTTGACAAGGACAAAAGCATCATCTGTGTTATCTCCTTCATCAACAAACTTGAGCAAGGCAGCTACTGGAAGGTCACTGTTTAAAATTAGACATGCATAAATAACTGCAATGACATAAGGACTGAATAAAAACTTGAGCTTTTAGTATACTTTTCCAACACATTGTAATTAGTTGTAAAGGATGGGCTGAAAGAGGCTGCAACTCAGCTCCCCAGGATTAAAAAAGTCAGTAAACTGGTTGCTATGTCCAGCACATCAATCTTACCACATAGCTTTTTTTAAGGAACAACTGAAGCTTGGGCAGTGCCCTTCAGTTTGATGGAAAAATGAACTACCCATGGGATACCAGTTTAGAGACATATAATATGAGAAACTGGTAAATGAATTTGCCATCAAACTTCCAAAGAGCTCCAAGTTATTGAAATTCATGAAAAACATCTCATTAGTCAGTGCCACTCAACCAACACAAGAATTATTTAACTTCTACTGCAGAATCCCAGACTGATGAGCATCTGACTCTCCCCCATCCTCAGGTACCGCCCTCTTTTCATGAATACTGTGGACTAAACAAATATCCCAATTACTCCAAAACTATATCCCCACCTTTCAACCTCTCATCTCAATTCCATCTGCTCCAGCTGCTTTACTTTCTTTTCATTCTACCCACTGCCTCACACACTTTCCCTGCGTCCATCTCTGGCTCTTTCTTATTCCTATGTGATATTTCCCTGCCCACTGCATGAAATTACTGCTGATCATCAGTATTAATTAGATCCTCAAAATATTCTTTTTTTCAGTACCTCCACCTCCCTATCTAACGTTTACCCTCTTTAACTGCAAAGTCCATTTGCTCTCCAAGTTTTCCAATTGATTAATGTCTTTCTAAAATTGTTTATTATTTTCAGGAAAATCTGCTGATAAAAACTTGCTCATTCTCTTATCGACTCTCCCCTTGTACTCCCTCACCACTCATTTAATTTCTCTCTATACACACTGACTTCCATATGTCATTTCTATTTCGTAAAAACCTCTTATGTGCTAACTTTTGTCTCTCTCTTACCACCCTCTCTAGTCCACCTTTCTCCCAATAGTTGCTTACATCTTTCCCTGTCTCCTCCTTTAGTTCATTTTCACTTTCACTTCTGCTACCTGCTGATATAATGAATTAATAAGGTATGTCCATTACATTATATGCGAATGATGTTAAATTTGCCTCTTGGAAGACACAAAGGATGGGAGGATTGGAGGGAGGGAGGGACAAGTAGGCATAAACATTGTCAACACCATCGTACATTCTCCTTTATCACAAAATGCAAATTTATGAACTAAACTGATGCACATGGTATGTGGAGTAGGTAGGTTCTTCTTGCTTTTTAACCTTGATTACACAAACGAGAAGAAACAGTACATGTTTATAAATAGTACGTATGGCATTCTCTGACAGGTGCAGAACCTGTGAACCTAGAATATGCAAGTAATTTATCACAAAATAAAAGTAACAACTAAACAGATGCACAACGTATATACACTAGATACTGTACAACTAAACAGATGCACAACGTATATACACTAGATACTGTACAACTAAACAGATGCACAACGTATATACACTAGATACTGTACAACTAAACAGATGCACAACGTATATACACTAGATACTGTACAACTAAACAGATGCACAACATATATACACTAGATACTGTACAACTAAACAGATTGCACAACGTATATACACTAGATACTGTACAACTAAACAGATGCACAACGTATATACACTAGATACTGTACAACTAAACAGATGCACAACATATATACACTAGATACTGTACAACTAAACAGATGCACAACGTATATACACTAGATACTGTACAACTAAACAGAGGCACAACGTATATACACTAGATACTGTATTTACATTATATCTAATTTCTTCTCATTATAACCGTAATTATGCAAATGGAAAGAAATAAGGAATACGTAAATCTTGGAATACATCTCAAATTTTACATAATCATCTCCAGTATCCTCACAGTTTAGCCTTGATGATGCAAAGAATATGAAAAGCACTGCATGTAATGAATGGTCTGCAGGAAACAGCTAATTTAGTCCCATTTTTTAGCCCTGATGATAATTGATATATATCAACATCACGTGCTTTTAACATCCTATGGAGAGGGAGCACGGACGCGGGTCATCCCACAGCTGCTAAAATCAAAAGACATAGCCCCACTCCACAAAGGGGGCGGTAAAGCAATAGCAAAGAACTACAGACTGATAGTGCTAACGTCTCATATCATAAAAATCTTTGAATGGGTTCTAAGAAGCAAGATTGCCACCCATCTAGATACAGATCACTTTCACCTCACTCACACATAATCACTGTTTTTGCAGAGGTGCCCAGAATACAACAGTTAAGGAGTATATACGTATAAAAATACACAATATATCCCTCCAAACTGCCAATATCCCAAACCCCTCCTTTAGAATGCAGGCATTGTACTACTTCCCATTTCCAGGACTCAAGTCCGGTTATATAAAATAACCAGTTTCCCTGTATCCCTTCACTAAATATCACCCTGCTCACACTCCAACAGCTTGTCAGGTCCCAAATACCATTTGTCTCCATTCACTCCTATTTAACATGCTCACACACGCTTGCTGGAAGTCCAATCCCCTCGCCCACAACACCTCCTTTACCCCCTCCCTCCAACCTTTTCGAGGACGACCCCTACTCCACCTTCCTTCCCCTACAGATTTATACGCTCTCCATGTCATTCTACTTTAAGCCATTCTCTCTAAATGACCAAACCACCTCAACAAACCCTCTTCAGCCCTCTGACTAATACTTTTATTAACTCCACACCTTCTCCTAATTCCCACACTCTGAATTTTCTGCATAATATTTACACCACACACTGCCCTTAGACAGGACATCTCCACTGCCTCCAACCGCCACCTCACTGCAGCATTTACAACCCAAGCTTCACGCCCATATAAGAGTGTTGGTAATACTATACTTTCATACATTCCCTTCTTTGCCTCCATAGAAAACATTTTTTGCCTCAACATATACAGGAGGGCCCCACTTATACGGCGGGTTAGGTTCCAGGCTACCGCCGTAAAGCAGAAACCGCCGTAAAGTGGAACACCCTTTTTTTCCACTTACAAATGCATACAAACACTAGATAACAAGTTTACACTAACATATATTATGTTAGCAATAAAAAACCAGGCATCAAAAAAAAAAAAAAAAAGTAAATACACACATAGTGCACTAAATTACTCCCTTTAAAAATATTTTTTAGTTTTAAATCTGGGGTTTGAGACAAGTAGTATTTTTTGTTAAGAAATCAAGTGGGGTATGTAGGGTAGTCAGCCGGCTCCCCATCCCAGGCCCCCCCACCCACATTTTACTTTTTCTATGTTTTTAAAGCTTCCAGAGCGTTTAAAAAATGTATTTACAGTTCCCACTCTTTACTTACTTAAAATATGGGGAGTTGAGTAGTATTTTTTGTAAAAAATCAATTTGTGGTATGTATGGTAGTCAGCCGGGGGTCCCAAATCCCCAGGGGAGAAAGAATGATTTGCATGAGAGAGGACAGGCACAGAGTTATGAAAACCCAAACCAGGCGAAGGGGTTAAGTTTTGAAAAAACAGTGTACACGTCGGGTTTGTGTAAAAGGGTTACATTGTGTAAGGTTGTCTTACATTGATACGGTTTGGGAATTTAAAAAAAAAGGAAGAACACTCCCATTCTCTTTGAAAACCTCATTTTGAAAAAGAAATGATGCTCTGAGGAGGAAAAATGGAAGTAAGTCACTTTGTTTTTTTTTTGGGTTACCCAAAGGTTCTCTACACATTTGTTATGTATTTTTTTTAAATGAAATCGTGTTTATTATTAATTTTGAAAAAAAATACACGGATGGTTTAAATTTGAAAATGTGTAATTAACGAAAATTATACAACATTTAAGATACCCCGAGCTCAACAGCGAAAACAAAAAACTAAAAACAGGTTGTGGCGATCACCGGTCGGGCGAAATAGACGGTTTTAAATATTTTGTCCAGTTTTAGTTCATTCATGTACATTTTTTAAGAGTTTGTGAAACTTTTACCTTATAATATTTTTATTATTTTATAATAATTAAATCAGGGAAAAAATTTTACTTTACACTTTTGTCAAGTTAGTACAAAATTTATAGTTTAAAATTTGAAGGCTCCGAAAGGAATTTTTTTTTCTACAGTTACCCTTTAGAACGGGGAAAAAGGGCTAGAAAAAACTTTAATTCTTCGACACTTCTAAAAAACCTTTTGGGTTTAAAAATCCCCATATAATTTGTATAAATTTTTTACTTTTGGGTGCATGTATCATTTTTGTGTGTTACTTAATTTTGTTTCTTTTTTAAAATTTTAAAAAAAAATATCATGATAGTTTAAAGGGGAAATGTCTATTTAACGTAATATGCGACTTTAAAATGTCCCCAAAGAGATTTTTATTATTATTTTTATTATTATTATTATTATTTTATTTTTTATTATTGCATAAGGTAGAGAGACCTTAGTGATTTTAATGTGAAACCTACATGCCCAGCACAGTGGGTGTAAGTTTATTTAGGTACAGGTGTACAAAATTTTTTAAATTATCAAGTACAATACATATAAAATTTTTAAATAATTTTTTAAAAACACTTAAAAATTTTGGGAAAGTTTCCGTCATAATGAGATGTGCTCAGGGGGAAATGTAAAAAAACTCGGGGGGGGCCGCGGACCGTATTAGAAAAAAAGGGTTTGGGGGGACCCTTTATAGCAAAGGTTTTTGGGCCCAAAATTTTCAAATGCCCGAAATTAGCGGAACCCCGTAAAGGGGGGCCCCCTGCTGTACCTAAATTGCACCCAACTCCCCTTTTTTTCCTTCTTCAATTTTTATGTTTAAACCCTCACCCTTTCATAAATCCATCCGTGACATGTCAACCCCCAAAATATCTAAAAAAAATTACTTTTTCCCCATACTCCTCCCCAATTTGTACCCAAATTTTTTTTTAAACCCAAAATCTTTGTCTCTCATCACATTACTCTTTCTATTTTCCCTTTTCCCACTTTTACCTTTACACACACTCCCAAAATTCGTCCTCTAACCTTCCCCAATTTTTCTTTAGAATCTCCCATTAGCACAGTATTCACCCAAAAAGAAAACTCATTTTCCCATTTTGTTTTAATTTTCCCATTTTTTTATTTCCCCCCCCTCTCCCCAAAAACCCAGCATTTCTTCTTTTACAACCCCCTTTTTAAATATATTTAAAAAAACATAGTGACATTAAACTATCCCTGTCTAAGACCCCCCTTTACCCGGAAAATTTGTCTCCCTCTCTTCTCAACCCTAACCTGAGCCCTTTAATTCCTCATAGAAAAATCTTTACAGATTTAGTAATTACCACCCCTTTTTCCTTTTACAGGAGGGCCCCCCTTTCGGCGTTTCGCTTTATGGCGTTCCGCTAATACGGAATTTAAATTATGAAACCAAAAAAATCGCTATACGGGGTCCCCCCACCTGTCTTTCTAATTCGGGTTTACAGCGGCCCACCGAGTTTGTTTACATTTCTCCCCCAGACATCTCCTTATTAAAGTTGGGGAAAATTTCCCCCAAAAATTTAAGTGTTTTTTAAAATTATTGTATATTTTATATGGATTGTACTTGATAATTAAACTTTTTGTTTTCCCTTTTACCAAAAAAACTTTTTCACACTGTGCTGGCATGTATTACACATTTTAAAAACACTAAGAGTCTCCCCTACTTTTGCAAAATAATATAATAATTAATATTAATAATAAAAATAATAATAATAAAAATAATAATAATAATAATATAATAATAATTAAAAAACAGTTTAATTTAAAAATAATCTTTTGGCCCCATTAATGTCGGGATATTACGTTTAAAATAGACATTTCCCCTTTTTTTATGTATTTTTTTCAAAAAATTTTATAAGAAAAAACATTAGTTAAAAAAAAAATGATTCATGCACCCACAGTATAAAAAATTTTTACAAATATATATGAGGTTTTTTACCAACCCGGGTTTTGAAGTGTCGGAAAAAATTTCGTTTTCTCTAGCCCATCACCCGTTTTAGGGATAACTGTAGAAAAATTTTCCTTTTTTATGCCTTTTTTTTATAGCTTTTAATTTTTGTAATAACTTGTACCAGTGTAAAAGGGATTTGTTTCGTTATTTAATTATTATAATAATAATAAAAATATTTATAAGGGGTAAAAGTTTCCCCCAAACTCTTACAAATGTACCCTGAAAAGAACTAAAAAATTTGGCACGTATTTAAAACCGTCTATTTTCCGGGCCTTTACCGAGTGATTGTCCACCAACCCGTTAGTTTGTTTGTTTTCGCTGTCTGGGGGTCGGTTTATAAATTTAAAAGTTGTATATTTCGTTAATTTACCATTTTTTATTAATCATCCGTGGGTTTTTTTTTCAAAATTATATTAATAAAACGAAAACATAAATAAATACATAACATATGTGTTAAAAAGAAAACCCAAAGGGTAACCCAAAAAAAGTCAGAGTTCTTTCCCTTTTTCCCCTTGCCTTCACTCAGGGGCATTTATTTCTTCTCAAAATGTTTTTACATGAGAATGGGAGTTTTTCTTCTTTAAATTTTTTCTACCGTTTTCAATGTAGGGGGACAAACCCCGTACCCCAATGTAACTTGTACACAAACCCGGGCGGGGCATGTTTACAAAAATTACCTTCGCCTTGGGTTTTTTTACATAAATCGCGCCCTGTCCTCCTCAAAGCAAATCATTCTTTCTCTTGGTTTGGGAGCCTAGTTTACTCCATTTCATCCACACTTGATTTCTTACCCTTTAAAAACTACTTGTTCCAAACCCCCGATTAAAGGGCTATAAATTTTTTTAAGGTAAGTAAAAGAGGGACAATATGTGTGTATTTTACTTTTTTATTGTTTTTTGATGCCTGGTTCTATTGCTAACATAATATATGTTAGTGTAAACTTGTTATCTAGTGTTTGTATGCATTTGTAAGTGGAAAAAATGGGTGTTCCACTTTACGGCGGTTTCCGCTTTACGGCGGTAGCCTGGAACCTAACCCGCCATATAAGTGGGGCCCTCCTGTACTGTACTTGCAACATCTGCCACATTGCTTCCCTATCCACTATCATATGCCTTTTCTAAATCCATAAATGCAATAAAAACTTCCCTACCTTTATCTAAATACTGCTCACATATATGCTTCAATGTAAACACTTGATCTACACATCCCCTACCCACTCTAAAACCTCCTTGCTCATCCGCAATCCTACATTCTGTCTTGCCTCTAAATCTTTCAATAATAACGCTACCGTACACTTTTCCTGGTATACTCAGTAAACTTATTCCTCTATAATTTTTACAATTTCTTTTGTCCCCCTTCCCTTTATAAAAAGGGACTATACATGCTCTCCGCCAATCCCTAGGTAACTTCCCCTCTTTCATACATTTATTAAACAAAAATACCAACCACTCCAACACTATGTCCCCCCATGCTTTTAACATTTCTGTCATGATCCTGTCAGTTCCAGCTGCTTTACCCCATTTCATTCTACGTAATGCCTCATGCACCTCCCCCACACTCACATCCTGCTCTTCTTCACTCCTAAAAGATGGTATACCTCCCTGGCCAGTGCATGAAATTACCGCCTCCCTTTCTTCGTCGACATTTAAAAGTTCCTCAAAATATTCTCGCCATTTACCCAAAACCTCCATCTCCCCATCTACTAACTCCCCTACTCTGTTTTTAACTGACAAATCCATTTGTTCCCTAGGCTTTCTTAACTTGTTTAACTCGCTCCAAAATTTTTTCTTATTTTCATTAAAATTTCTTGACAGTACCTCTCCCACTCTATCATCTGCTCTCCTTTTGCACTCTCTCACCACTCTCTTCACCTTTCTTTTACTCTCCATATACTCTGCTCTTCTTATAACACTTCTGCTTTGTAAATACTTCTCATAAGCTAACTTTTTCTCTTTTATCACACCCTTTACTTCATCATTCCACCAATCACTCCTCTTTCCTCCTGCACCCACTCTCCTATAACCACAAACTTCTGCCCCGCATTCTAATACTTCATTTTTAAAACTATTCCAACCCTCTTCAACCCCCCCCCCACTACTCATACCTGCACCAGCCCACCTTTCTGCCAATAGTTGCTTATATTTCACCTGAACTTCCTCCTCCCTTAGTTTATACACTTTCACCTCCCTCTTACTTGTTGCCATTTTCCTCTTATCCCATCTACCTCTTATTCTAACTGTAGCTACAACTAGATAACGATCCGATATATCAGTTGCCCCTCTATAAATGTGTACATCCTGGAGCCTACCCATCAACCTTTTATCCACCAATACATAATCTAACAAACTACTTTCATTATGTGCTACATCATACCTTGTATATTTATTTATCCTCTTTTTCATAAAATATGTATTACTTATTACCAAACCTCTTTCTACACATAGCTCAATTAAAGGCTCCCCATTTTCATTTACCCCTGGCACCCCAAATTTACCTACTACTCCCTCCACAACATTTTTACCCACTTTAGCATTAAAATCGCCAACCACAATTACTCTCACACTTGGTTCAAAACTCCCTACGCATTCACTCAACATTTCGCAAACTCTCTCTTTCTCTATACTTCTCTCTTCCCCAGGTGCATATACATTTACTATAACCCACTTCTCACATCCAACTTTTATTTTGCTCCACATAATCCTTGAATTAATACATTTATAGTCCCTCTTTTCCTGCCATAGCTTATCCCTCAACATTATTGCTACTCCTTCTTTAGCTCTGACTCTATTAGAAACCCATGACCTAATCCCATTTATTCCTCTCCACTGAAACTCACCCACCCCCTTCAGCTTTGTTTCACTTAAAGCCAGGACATCCAGCTTCTTCTCATTCATAACATCCACAATGATCTTTTTCTTATCATTTGCACAACATACATGCACAGACTTCCCACTTCGACAATTTTCTTCTTATTCTTTTTAGTAATCATTACAGGAAAAGGGGTTACTAGCCCATTGTTCCCGGCATTTTAGTTGACTTTTACAACACACATGGCTTACGGAGGAAAGGTTCTTATTCCACTTCCCCATATATAACAAAATATTGTTAGGCACAATATAATTGCTTATCCAATTTTGATATTCAATTAAAATCCTCTACTACCCATTAATATAATAATTTCTTTCTATCAACTTTTAATAAAATCCACAGTAGCAGTAAACATTCTGAAAAACCTGGCTGGTAAGAACCAACAGGAAACCTTAGGCATAAATGTCAACACATTACAGGTGGGCCCCACTTTACAGTGCTTCGCTTTACAGCATTTCACTAATGCAACGGTTTTTAATTATAGCCTTTCTTCATTTATTCAGCCTTCCTACAAAAAAATATATTCACCACTAACTATACAGTAGGGCCCCACTTATTCGCCAGGTTAGGTTCCAGGCTACTGCCAGAAAGCAAACTTCGCCGGAAAGCAGAACTCCATTTTTTTCCATTTATAAATGCATATTACTGCCAGATAACAAGTTTACACTAACATATATTAAGTTAGCAATAGAACTAGGCATTAAAAAGTAAAATACACATACAGTGCACTCATTATTTACCTCAAAATATTTGTAGTCTTAATGTAGGGCAAGAGGTGAGTAGTATTTACTCTTAAGAAGTCAGGTGTGGTAGCCCTCCTGGCCACCCCACCCACACATACTATACTATGATACTTAAAGCTACCTAGAGCGATAAAATGCATATGTGCGGGTTATTTGTGTATCGTTCCAGTCACGGTATTGTGCCTTTTTGTTATTTATTTGTAGTCTTAATGGTCTTAATGTAGGGTAAGAGGTGGAAAGTATTTATTTGTAGAAAGTCGAGTGGGAGGTATGACATCCTACCTGGCCAGTTATACCTACTACAACATTAAGCTCCCTAGAGTGATAAAATGCATATATAGTGCACTCATTAATTACCTTAAAATATTTGTAGTCTTAATGTAGGGTGAGAGGTGAATTTTATTTGTATGAAGTTAGGTTGGGAAGTATGAGTAGCCAGGAAGGGCAGCCCTCCCCACTCAACCCACACATAATGTAAACAAACCAGATGAACGCGTCTGGTTTTCATCACAAGTCCTACAAGTTGCCTGGCTACCACAAGTCCTACAAGTTGCCTGGCTACCACAAGTCCTACAAGTTGCCTGGCTACCACAAGTCCTACAAGTTGCCTGGCTACCACAAGTCCTACAAGTTTCCTTGCTACCACAAGTCCTACAAGTCACCTGGCTACCACATCTCATATTTATGTTAATTTATTCTACTGTGTGGTGTATTTAGATGGATTAAGCAAAATGTCTATTATTATTTTTTATTTTTTATTATCACACCGGCCGATTCCCACCAAGGCAGGGTGGCCCGAAAAAGAAAAACTTTCACCATCATTCACTCCATCACTGTCTTGCCAGAAGGGTGCTTTACACTACAGTTTTTAAACTGCAACATTAACACCCCTCCTTCAGAGTGCAGGCACTGTACTTCCCATCTCCAGGACTCAAGTCCGGCCTGCCGGTTTCCCTGAATCCCTTCATAAATGTTACTTTGCTCACACTCCAACAGCACGTCAAGTATTAAAAACCATTTGTCTCCATTCACTCCTATCAAACACGCTCACGCATGCCTGCTGGAAGTCCAAGCCCCTCGCACACAAAACCTCCTTTACCCCTCCCTCCAACCCTTCCCAGGCCGACCCCTACCCCGCCTTCCTTCCACTACAGACTGATACACTCTTGAAGTCATTCTGTTTCGCTCCATTCTCTCTACATGTCCGAACCACCTCAACAACCCTTCCTCAGCCCTCTGGACAACAGTTTTGGTAATCCCGCACCTCCTCCTAACTTCCAAACTACGAATTCTCTGCATTATATTCACACCACACATTGCCCTCAGACATGACATCTCACTGCCTCCAGCCTTCTCCTCGCTGCAACATTCATCACCCACGCTTCACACCCATATAAGAGCGTTGGTAAAACTATACTCTCATACATTCCCCTCTTTGCCTCCAAGGACAAAGTTCTTTGTTTCCACGACTCCTAAGTGCACCACTCACTCTTTTTCCCTCATCAATTCTATGATTCACCTCATCTTTCATAGACCCATCCGCTGACACGTCCACTCCCAAATATCTGAATACGTTCACCTCCTCCATACTCTCTCCCTCCAATCTGATATTCAATCTTTCATCACCTAATCTTTTTGTTATCCTCATAACCTTACTCTTTCCTGTATTCCACTTTAATTTTCTTCTTTTGCACACCTACCAAATTCATCCACCAATCTCTGCAACTTCTCTTCAGAATCTCCAAAGAGCACAGTGTCATCAGCAAAGAGCAGCTGTGACAACTCCCACTTTGTGTGTGATTCTTTATCTTTTAACTCCACGCCTCTTGCCAAAACCCTGCATTTACTTCTCTTACAACCCCATCTATAAATATATTAAACAACCACGGTGACATCACACATCCTTGTCTAAGGCCTACTTTTACTGGGAAAAAATTTCCCTCTTTCCTACATACTCTAACTTGAGCCTCACTATCCTCGTAAAAACTCTTCACTGCTTTCAGTAACCTACCTCCTACACCATACACTTGCAACATCTGCCACATTGCCCCCTATCCACCCTGTCATACGCCTTTTCCAAATCCATAAATGCCACAAAGACCTCTTTAGCCTTATCTAAATACTGTTCACTTATATGTTTCACTGTAAACACCTGGTCCACACACCCCTACCTTTCCTAAAGCCTCCTTGTCATCTGCTATCCTATTCTCTGTCTTACTCTTAATTCTTTCAATTATAACTCTACCATACACTTTACCAGGTACACTCAACAGACTTATCCCCCTATAATTTTTGCACTCTCTTTTATCCCCTTTGCCTTTATACAAAGGAACTATGCATGCTCTCTGCCAATCCCTAGGTACCTTACCCTCTTCCATACATTTATTAAATAATTGCACCAACCACTCCAAAACTATATCCCCACTGCTTTTAAAACATTTCTATCTTTATCCCATCAATCCCGGCTGCCTTACCCCCTTTCATTTTACCTACTGCCTCACGAACTTCCCCCACACTCACAACTGGCTCTTCCTCACTCCTACAAGATGTTATTCCTCCTTGCCCTATACACGAAATCACAGCTTCCCTATCTTCATCAACATTTAACAATTCCTCAAAATATTCCTTCCATCTTCCCAATACCTCTAACTCTCCATTTAATAACTCTCCTCTCCTATTTTTAACTGACAAATCCATTTGTTCTCTAGGCTTTCTTAACTTGTTAATCTCACTCCAAAACTTTTTTTTATTTTTCAACAAAATTTGTTGATTAACAATCTCACCCACTCTCTCATTTGCTCTCTTTTTACATTGCTTCACCACTCTCTTAACTTCTCTCTTTTTCTCCATATACTCTTCCCTCCTTGCATCACTTCTACTTTGTAAAAACTTCTCATATGCTAACTTTTTCTCCCTTACTACTCTCTTTACATCATCATTCCACCAATCGCTCCTCTTCCCTCCTGCACCCACTTTCCTGTAACCAAAACTTCTGCTGAACACTCTAACACTACATTTTTAAACCTACCCCATACCTCTTCGACCCCATTGCCTATGCTCTCATTAGCCCATCTATCCTCCAATAGCTGTTTATATCTTACCCTAACTGCCTCCTCTTTTAGTTTATAAACCTTCACCTCTCTCTTCCCTGATGCTTCTATTCTCCTTGTATCCCATCTACCTTTTACTCTCAGTATAGCTACAACTAGAAAGTGATCTGATATATCTGTGGCCCCTCTATAAACATGTACATCCTGAAGTCTACTCAACAGTCTTTTATCTACCAATACATAATCCAACAAACTACTGTCATTTCGCCCTACATCATATCGTGTATACTTATTTATCCTCTTTTTCTTAAAATATGTATTACCTATAACTAAACCCCTTTCTATACAAAGTTCAATCAAAGGGCTCCCATTATCATTTACACCTGGCACCCCAAACTTACCTACCACACCCTCTCTAAAAGTTTCTCCTACTTTAGCATTCAAGTCCCCTACCACAATTACTCTCTCACTTGGTTCAAAGGCTCCTATACATTCACTTAACATCTCCCAAAATCTCTCTCTCTCCTCTGCATTCCTCTCTTCTCCAGGTGCATACACGCTTATTATGACCCACTTCTCGCATCCAACCTTTACTTTAATCCACATAATTCTTGAATTTACACATTCATATTCTCTTTTCTCCTTCCATAACTGATCATTTAACATTACTGCTACCCCTTCCTTTGCTCTAACTCTCTCAGATACTCCAGATTTAATCCCATTTATTTCCCCCCACTGAACTCTCCTACCCCCTTCAGCTTTGTTTCGCTTAGGGCCAGGACATCCAACTTCTTTTCATTCATAACATCAGCAATCATCTGTTTCTTGTCATCCGCACTACATCCACGCACATTTAAGCAACCCAGTTTTATAAAGTTTTTCTTCTTCTCTTTTTTAGTAATTGTATACAGGAGAAGGGGTTACTAGCCCATTGCTCCCGGCATTTTAGTCGCCTCATACGACACGCATGGCTTACGGAGGAAAGATTCTTTTCCACTTCCCCATGGACAATAGAAGAAATAAAAAGAACAAGAGCTATTTAGAAAAAAGAGAAAAACCTAGATGTATGTATATATATATATATGCATGTGCGTGTCTGTGAAGTGTGACCAAAGTGTAAGTAGGAGTAGCAAGATATCCCTGTTATCTTAGCGTGTTTATGAGACAGAAAAAGAAACCAGCAATCCTACCATCATGCAAAACAGTTACAGGTTTTTGTTTCACAGTCATCTGGCAGGACGGTAGTACTTCCCTGGGTGGTTGCTGTCTACCAACCTACTACCTATATTAACATTTTATACTATATTTAATGCTCCTTAGAGTGATTATTATTGTGTGATCACAAATCACTCAGTTTTAATATATCATGGAATTCCCCTAATAATGGCAATCAACTCTCTGTCCCTGACTTCCGCTTGGCTGATTTCATAGGACTGAAAAATTACTTAGGTGGCTGAACTGGAATGACCTGACTAAGGGTCAGGTAGGTGGTGATGGTTGCCGATATGACGCTTTCCAGGGCATAGTTCTAGCTGCTCAGTCAAATTATGTTCCAAATAGGGAAATCAGATCAAACAAAAATGATCCTAAATGGATGAACAATAGATTAAAATATCTAATTGGTCAAAAGCGAGGCATATATAGGCAAATCAAAAGAGGAGAGGGGCAATTAAGAAATCGATATATTCAGTTAAAGAGGGAAATAAAAAAAAGGAATTAGAAGAGCAAAAAGAGATTATGAGGTTAAAGTTGCAAGAGATTCGAAGACTAACCCAAAAGGATTCTTTCAGGTATACAGAAGTAAGATCAGGGACAAGATAGGCCCACTCAAAAGTTCCTCGGGTCAGCTCACTGACAGTGATAAGGAAATGTGTAGAAGTTTTAACACATACTTCCTCTCAGTTTTTACACAGGAGGATACCAGCGATATTCCAGAAATGATAAATTATGTGGAATAGGACGATAATAAACTGTGCACGATTAGGGTGACAAGTGACATGGTCCTTATGCAAATAGATAAATTAAAACCTAACAAATCCCCAGGCCCTGATGAACTGTATGCAAGGGTTCTAAAGGAATGTAAAGAGGAGCTTAGCAAACCTTTGGCTAATCTTTTCAACATATCACTACAAACTGGCATGGTGCCAGATAAGTGGAAAATGGCAAATGTGATACCTATTTTCAAAGCAGGTGACAGGTCCTTACCTTCGAACTATAGACCAATAAGCCTAACCTCCATAGTGGGAAAATTTATGGAATCAATAATTGCCGAGGCAGTTCGTAGCCACCTTGAAAAGCATAAATTAATCAACGAATCTCAGCATGGTTTTACAAAGGGGCGTTCCTTCCTTACGAATTTATTAACTTTTTTCACTAAGGTATTTGAGGAGGTAGATCATAGTAATGAATATGATATTGTGTATATGGACTTCAGTAAGGCTTTTGACAGGGTTTCACATCAGAGACTATTGAGGAAAATTAAGGCACATGGAATAGGAGGAGAAATTTTTTCCTGGATAGAGGCATGGTTGACAAATAGGCAGCAGAGAGTTTGCATAAATGGGGAGAAATCAGAATGGGGAAGCGTCACGAGCGGTGTTCCACAGGGGTCAGTGTTGGGCCCCCTGCTGTTCACAATATACATAAATGACATAGATGAGGGCATAAAGAGCGACATCAGCAAGTTTGCCGATGACACCAAAATAGGCCGTCGAATTCATTCTGAAGAGGACATTAGAGCACTCCAGGAAGATTTGAGTAGACTGATGCAGTGGTCGGAGAGGTGGCAGATGCAGTTTAATATAGACAAATGCAAAGTTCTAAATGTTGGACAGGACAATAACCATGCCACTAAATAATGTAGATCTTAATATTACGGATTGCGAAAAAGATTTAGGAGTTCTGGTTAGCAGTAATCTGAACCCAAGACAACAGTGCATAAGTGTTCGCAATAAAGCTAATAGAATCCTTGGCTTCATATCAAGAAGCATAAATAATAGGAGTCCTCAGGTTGTTCTTCAACTCTATACATCCTTGGTTAGGCCTCATTTAGATTATGCTGCACAGTTTTGGTCACCGTATTACAGAATGGATATAAATGCTCTGGAAAATGTACAAAGGAGGATGACAAAGTTGATCCCATGTATCAGAAACCTTCCCTATGAGGATAGACTAAGGGCCCTGAATCTGCACTCTCTAGAAAGACGTAGAATTAGGGGGTATATGATTGAGGTGTATAACTGGAAGACAGGAATAAATAAAGGGGATGTAAATAGTGTGCTGAAAATATCTAGCCTAGACAGGACTCGCAGCAATGGTTTTAAGTAAGAAAAATTCAGATTCAGGAAGGATATAGGAAAGTACTGGTTTGGTAAAAGAGTTGTGGATGAGTGGAACAAACTCCCAAGTACAGTCATAGAGGCCAGAACGTTGTGTAGCTTTAAAAATAGGTTGGATAAACACATGAGTAGGTGTGGGTGGGTGTGAGTTGGACCTGATTAGCTTGTGCTACCAGGACGGTTGCCGTGTTCCTCCCTTAAGTCAAGGTGACCTGACCTGACTAGGTTGGGTGCATTGGCTTAAGCCGGTAGGAGACTTGGACCTGCCTCGCATGGGCCAGTAGGCCTGCTGCAGTGTTCCTTCGTTCTTATGTTCTTATTATTATTATCATTATTAATATGGTGTATTCAAGACTAATAAGACACTTAGTGATTTTAATGTGTACCTGCATGCCATCACAGTGTGTAAGTTTACTTAGGTACAGATACACATACGTATAATAATCAGTTATAATAATAATGTAGGTATGTAGTCCGCCTGGGCTACATACCCACACCTACCTACATAGCTACACGATATTTAATGTGGCCCAGAGCCGTATTATTACCATCGATATACCACGTTCACTGAGTTTAATAGTTTCTAACAACTACCTTTAGATGTCATCATAAACAAAAGGAGAAGTAATGAATAATTCATACCGAGAATTGTAAACAAAAGCATTACATATTAAGGAGAGTGATGTAATGTTTTCCCTCCGCCCAGCTACCACACCTCCATAGTATATAAACAAAATGTTTATATGTTATGTAAAGTGTTTCTCATATAATTTTGAAGAAAATATAATACATGGATTAATGAAAATGTCTATATTAAAGTAAAATAAGACATTTAATGTGCCCAATAGTGATCATTATTAGTATTACGTAATGTTTTCCCTCCACCTGGCAACCACACCTCCGTAACATATAAACAGCATGTTTATATGCTATGTAACGTGTTTCTTATATAATTCTGAAGAAAATATCGTAGATGGATTAATGAAAATGTCTATATTGACGTAAAATTAGACATTTAACGTGCCCAAGAGTGATTATTATTACATAATAGAGAGATGTATGTCTTAGTCCAATTCTATTCAATATTTATGTGAATGATCTTCCTCAACCAGAGATCAATGATACAATTATAACGCAATTTGCAGATGACATTATCCATGTCATCTCGTCAACCCCTGTAACAGGAAAATATAAGTATGAGAGGGCCATAGAAAAAATGAATATTGAACTTCGTCGAACATCTAATTGGGAAACGAAATGGAGAATTACGACCAACTCTGACAAAGTCCTTGTTAGTACGATAGGATGTTTTGCATCAACCATCGAAGACAAAGGGGGTATTTCCATCAGAGGTACACCTGTAGCAATTAGAAGCCCTAACAAGACCTTGGGATATGAAACAGACAAGCTGCTCCACTCAACATCTCACATCAGTAAAAAGATCAACATAGCCAAAGCCTGTCTTAGCAGTCTATAGATTTAATCAAGCCCCTTCCCATGTCAAAAAAATCTGTATAAAATGATGATAAGACCTATACTTGAATATCCATGTGTTCCAATGTCGTTAACAACAAAGACCAACATGCTACAGTTACAACGGGTCCAGAATAGAGCTCTCCGCTTTATTACGGGTACCAGGAGGAGAGACAGAATCAAAATGGCAGATTTACACATACAACAGGATATTACTGCCTTAAATGTACACCTTGATATGCTGAAAAAGAGGCAACTCTATTCAATGCAAGAACTCTACATACCAGACAGAGAACATCCTCCCCAAGTTGAAAATACTACCGACTATATCATTAACACTCCTCCCCATAAAACCCAAAGAATGACTCTTCCACAGAGGGTGCGTCGCTTCATTCATAAAGACGATTACCAACAACCAATGATCTTGGGCAACCTCCCTGCAGATGAAGATGATTGGGTAACACCGGAACCCTTCTATATCTACTAAGAATATTATCGCCCCTAATTATGGAGATATCTTATACAACTTTTCTACTTTCACATCTACTATTAAATTCGCTCTATTTACTATGGCAGGACACCACCTTGAAAGAAGCCAATGTGTCCAGTAATTTTTCATGAATTGTCTACATAATCATCGCCTTGCCGTGTCGTTGAAGTTTTCGTTATGCAAACGCAAAAAAAAACAAAAAAAAAAGGGGGGTAATTGCAACTTGTATATCTATTACCGATTCAGAGTCATGCACGTATATATCTGCTATATCTGTGTGACTTTGATGGGTAAGTGTTATACCTCTTCCAATAAATTTTCTGTTATTACACACACACTTTTTAAATTGCACCAAAGTGGTTGGGCCACTTCCCTTTTATATCCTACCTCATTCCTCCTCTCATTCTTTTAACATATTTCTATCCTTACCCATCCTTCTTCCTTACTCTTCTTACCAAAGCTCTGGTCGTAAGTTCAAAGTTCAAAGAGAGAGGTGCTCATGGAGATTGTAATCAAACCGGGTGGCCCGCGCTGTATTTGAAAGATCACTTGCCATATAGAAAGTTTTGGTCATAATTTGATATCGCCGTATTAGAGGAATGCTGAAAAGTGGGGCCCTACTGTATAAGGTAAGGATGAAAATATTTTAAGGTAAGTAATATGTGTACTGTATATGAATTTTTTTAGGCCTGGCTCTAATGCTCACTTGCTATATATTGTAAACATGTTATGCATTTGAAAGTGAAAAAAGGCTGTTTCAATTTACAGCAATTTTTGCTCTATACCATTAGCCCAGAACCTAACCTGCTGTATGAGTGGGGTCCTCCTGTATTTTAAGATAAAAAGAAAAATGCCAGCTTTGTAAAATAAAGACAACTTACCAAGTGTCCATGAACTGTTTTACAAATCCTGCTCCAGATAAGAAACGATGCTTATTACCAAGCTCATCTATGCGCTCCTCCAGTTCTGATGCACCAATTGATCTGCAAAAAAGTAATATTATACAAACAGGAAAATACAGTGGAACCTCAGTATTTGAACTTAATTTGTTCCAGAAGGCTGTTCGAGTGCCGATCTGTTTGAGTACAAATTTTTCCCAGCCAATTTTCTTTTTTGTTGGCTGTTATTACTAATCTTCTTAGGCCCCATGGTAACTTATTTATACAAATAATATATATAAAACACCAAAAAATGCGAAACACAAAATAGTTTACAGCAAATTTCTGGCAGGTCGTGTTTGTTTGGTTGAGTGCCGAGCAAATGGTCAACTACCAAGCAATTTTTTTTACCAAATAAAGCATTTGAATACTGAATTGTTCGTGTAGTGAGGTTCCACTGTATACCAGCTGAACAATTTTTTTTTTTTCAAATTTAGCTTTACTCACAACTTGGCATTTAGTATGGTGATGGTATTATATTATTTACATTTTTCATCTGATAGTGTTGAAATTAAACAGTTATATTTATACAATCTCAATATTCATACAAGTATCAAGAAAAGATAATTGTTGCACAAAGGAGCTACCCTGCATTACACACACACACACAAAGGAGAGACCTACTGGTAGATTTAATAATATCGGCTAACCTGTTTTTTAAAGAACACAATAAAGCAAATGCTGCAAAGGCCAGGAAAATGACAGAGTGGATAATAAGAACTTTCAAAACAAGAGACCAATGGTACTGAAAACACTATTCAAATCACTTGTGTTCTCTTAGCTGGTACAGTGCTATCCAGGACAAGCGAGATGGCAGAACTAGGAAAAATAGAGCCTTTACTGCCCACATAGAACCAATAAAATATTTAAACCACTAGGAACACCTCAAAGAACTCGAAATATACTCTCTGGAAAGATAGTTAGAGACAGGCAATAATGTACACATGGAAGATATTGGAGTGCTTGATTCCAAATCTGCATACTGGATACTGGAGTGAGAGATATGGGCTGAAGTTTAAAACAGACCCAGTGAAAAGCAGGGAAGCAACGAGCACAATACGAAACACTGTATCAACATTCATAAGCCTAAATACAGTGGACCCCCGGTTATCGGCCGCAATCCGTTCCTGAAGGTCGGCTGATAACCCAAATGGCCAATAACCGAATTAATATTTCCCATAAAAATTAATGAAAATAAAATTAATTCGTTCCCAACAAAAATATTCACACAAAAAATATTTTTTTTTTTACAATTATGTAAGTATTACATACTTTTATTGAAGGCTAATGTTGGCTTCTGGAAGATAGGGAGGAGTTAATGTTTGGAAGGGAAATTCTCCTCCATGAAGACTTTAAGTAGTAATGCCTCCTCTGGGATTACTTCCCTTCTCTGTCTTTTAATGCCACTAGAACCAGCTTGAGTCACTGGACCCCTGTCTCTCAAAATAACTGCCCAGATTGCTCTGTTTCTGGCATCTCTAAGATTTCCCTGAAGTGGGACAGGGTTTTGTCACAAAACATGTTGCAGATATGGCTTGTTTCAGCTTTGTCAGGGTGGTGTTTCTCTACAAAAGCTTGTGTCCTGGTCCACAATGCACACACCTCTTTAATCGCTGAAGAAGGCGCCTCCTTTACTCCTTCTTCCTCCTCCTCCTCTGAAGCAAGTTCCTCAGCTGCAGTTTGTTGCTGTTCAAGTTGAAGCTCTAGCAGCTTTTCAGTGGTAAGCTCTTCCCTGTGGTCCTCCACCAACTCTTCCACATCCTCACCACACACCTCTAACCCCAGGGACTTCTCCAAAGACACAATAGAGTCCACAGGGTCGGCAGGGTCAGGGTCACGGTGAGTCTCAAACCTTTCAAAATCCCTCTCTTGGACACAATCTGGCCACAGTTTTCTCCAAGCAGAGTTCAAAGTCCTGGAAGTCACTTCCTCCCAAGCCGTACCTATAAGGCTTATGCAATGGAGGATAGTGAAGTGATCCCTCCAGAACTGTCTTAGGGTCAACCGAGTGTCCGAGGTCACTTCAAAGCACTTTTGAAACACTGCTTTTGTGTAGAGTTTTTCGAAGTTAGAAATGACCTGCTAGTCCATGGGCTGGAGGAGAGGAGTGGTGTTAGGAGGCAAGAACTTCACTTTTATAAAACTGAAGTCCATAAACACTTGATCTTCCAAGTCTGGAGGATGTGCAGGAGCATTGTCCAGTAACAGGAGGCACTTGAGTGGCAATTTCTTTTCCAGGAGGTATTTTTTCACACTTGGGTCAAACACATCATTAACCCACTCTTTGAAAATTTGCCTTGTGACCCATGCCTTATGATTAGCTTTCCACATCACACACAATCTGTTCTTCATGACATTGTTTTTCTTAAACACTCTGGGATTTTCTGAGTGATACACAAATAAAGGCTTCACTTTGAAATCCCCACTAGCATTACCACACAACAAAAGAGTAAGGCTGTCTTTCATAGGCTTGTGTATTGGCAGTGCCTTTTCCTCCTGGGTAATGTAGGTCCTCTTTGGCATTTTCTTCCAAAACAGGCCTGTTTCGTCACAATTGAAAACTTGTTGGGGTTCGAATCCTTCAGCCTTTACATAGTCCTGGAATTCGTGAACATACTGTTCAGCTGCACATTTGTCAGAACTTGCAGCTTCACCATGCCTTACAACACTGTATATGCCACTACGCTTCTTAAATTTATCAAACCATTCTTTGCTGGCCTAAATTCACAAACTGCAGCACTTGTTCCAGGCATTTTCTTTGCAAGATCCTCATGCAACTGCTTTGCCTTCTCACAGAATAGTAGACTCCGCTACACTGTCTCCCACTAATTCTTTTTTCTTAATCCACAATAATAATAATTTTTCCATCTCTTCCATTATTGGTGTCCTTTGTTTAGTTAGAAAAGCCACTCCTTTTGCAACATTAGTGTCTTTGATTTGTTCTTTCTTTGCCAGGATGGATGTAATTGTTGATTTATTCTTGCTGTATATCCTGTATATCTCAAACTTTTTGATCACTTCATGCTTAAATTCCATGGTGTTTCTCACTTTCTTTACCACAGGAACTTTACTAGGAACTTTCTTTGGAGCCATGGTTACTTATTTCACAGTTGCACTGCAAGAAACACCACTAAAAACAATGGTAAACAAGTGAAATGTTTGGATGTATGAGCAGAAGCCTCTTCAGCCACTGAGAGACAAAGCCAAACTGAAGCGCAAGCTGCCCCAGCCGACGGATGGACGCATCGAAAACCGCTGATAACCGGGCGCCGAAAAACCTGCCGACCGATAACCGGAGGTCCACTGTATTTCAACCTGCTACCAACAGATATCAGAAATATTGCTGGAACAAGTGAAGAAACCTTTAAGAGGAAACTAGATGACTACCTCGGTAGTATGCCAGATCATCCAGGCTGTGATAGATATGTGGGCTGGCAGACTTCCAACATCAAGTTCCTGGTTGACCAAGCAACCTTTGTATTAATGTATAATTAAAATTCTCCACTCCAAAGCCTGTGTCTAGTTTTAAGCAGTCTGTAAGCATTGGGATTAGTCTGCCCGAAATACTCATGCATGTTATTGGCTTTCTTTGTGCTTGACAATATTTTACTACATGTCAACTAAACATTGTATGTATACACAAATAACTCGCACATATAAGAGAGAAGCTTACGACGACGTTTCGGTCCGACTTGGACCATTGACAAAGTCACACTAACCAGAGGTGGAGCAGGACGGCTATGTATAGGCAGGAAGAGGTGGTGGTAGTAGTAGTACAAGAATTGTATAATACCGACAAGATGAAATCAAGACACATGCACAACACCCGGGCATCCCCATCGTAGACGTTTCGCCATCCAGCCAGCCACTAGATGGCGAAATGTCCACAACAAAGACAACCAGATGCCGCACATGTCTTAATTTCATCAGTAGTAGTAGTAGTAGTAGAAGAAGAAGAGGTAGTAGTAGTGGTAGTGGTAGAAGTGGGAAATAAGGATGACGAGCCAGTCAAATACAAAGGAAGGGGAGCACTGCAAGAGCTAGATGCCCACAGAGGGAGAGCAAGCGCACAGAGGTGCGTGAAAGGGGAAGTGGTGAAATAAATGAAGAAGGAACAGATACACGAGACAGGAGAGAGAAAGACAACCCAGAGGAGAAAAGGAAAGAGGAAAGGGGAAGAGGAAGAAGAAAAAGAAAGAGAAAAAGAAAAAATGAGGATTCAGGTTAAGTCACGGGTGTTCTGAAGTTTGGAGCATTTTACAGTGTAGTGGGAGAGGAAGGCATCTACAGAGACGAAGCCAGGGCTAAGGTTCATACAAGGAAAGTTGTGTATTAGAGAGGATTCAACTAGACGGCGACTGTTCGAGTTGGAAGTAGGGAAGACAGTTTTAGCAGAAGACCAGTCAATAGGATGGCTATGATCTCTGATGTGACAGAAAAGAGCATTGTTAGTGTCGGCAAGCCTAACACTATTTTTGTGCTCCCTAAGTCTGTCAGAAAGAGATCGACCAGTTTCTCCGAAGTATTGAAGAGGACAGGAGGAGCAAGAAATAGAGTAGACACCAGGAACATCTATAGAGGGAGGAGAGGTATGAACGAGATTAGTGCGAAGAGTGTTAGTCTGGCGGAAGGTAAGCTTGATGTCTAAGGGACGGAGAGAATTGTTGAGATTAGAAAGACCGGAAATGTAGGGAAGGCGGAGGATAGAAGAGTTCCCATGAGTAGAGAGTTTGGGAGAGAAGAAATTGTGTTTAGCATGTGAGAGGGCAAGTCTATGAAATGGGAAGGGTAGCCAAGACGGGAGAACGAATTATGAAGAGTGGAAATTTCTGCTGGAAGGAACTGAGGATCACAGATGCGGATTGCTAAACGCAATTTCTTCTCTCCCAAACTCTCTACTCATGGGAACTCTTCTATCCTCTGCCTTCCCTACATTTCCGGTCTTTCTAATCTCAACAATTCTCTCCGTCCCTTAGACATCAAGCTTACCTTCCGCCAGACTAACACTCTTCGCACTAATCTCGTTCATACCTCTCCTCCCTCTATAGATGTTCCTGGTGTCTACTCTATTTCTTGCTCCTCCTGTCCTCTTCAATACTTCGGAGAAACTGGTCGATCTCTTTCTGACAGACTTAGGGAGCACAAAAATAGTGTTAGGCTTGCCGACACTAACAATGCTCTTTTCTGTCACGTCAGAGATCATAGCCATCCTATTGACTGGTCTTCTGCTAAAACTGTCTTCCCTACTTCCAACTCGAACAGTCGCTGTCTAGTTGAATCCTCTCTAATACACACCTTTCCTTGTATGAACCTTAGCCCTGGCTTTGTCTCTGTAGATGCCTTCCTCTCCCACTACATTGTAAAATGCTCCAAACTTCAGAACACCCATGACTTAACCTGAATCCTCATTTTTTCTTTTTCTCTTTCTTTTTCTTCTTCCTCTTCCCCTTTCCTCTTTCCTTTTCTCCTCTGGGTTGTCTTTCTCTCTCCTGTCTCGTGTTTCTGTTCCTTCTTCATTTATTTCACAACTTCCCCTTTCATGCACCTCTGTGCGCTAGCTCTCCCTCTGTGGGCATCTAGCTCTTGCAGTGCTCCCCTTCCTTTGTATTTGACTGGCTCGTCATCCTTATTTCCCACTTCAACCACTACCACTACTACTACCTCTTCTTCTTCTTCTACTACTACTACTACTGATGAAATTAAGACATGTGCGGTGTCTGGTTGTCTTTGTTGTGGACGTTTCGTCATCCAGTGGCTGGCTGGATGGCGAAACGTCTACGATGGGGATGCCCGGGTGTTGTGCATGTGTCTTGATTTCATCTTGTCGGTATTATACAATTCTTGTACTACTACTACTACTACCACCACCTCTTCCTGCCTATATACAGTGGACCCCCGCTTAACGATCACCTTCAAATGCGACCAATTATGTAAGTGTATTTATGTAAGTGCGTTTGTACGTGTATGTTTGGGGGTCTGAAATGGACTAATCTACTTTACAATATTCCTTATGGGAAAAAATTCGGTCAGTACTGGCACCTGAACATACTACTGGAATGAAAAAAGTTCGTTAACCGGGGGTCCACTGTATAGCCGTCCTGCTCAACCTCTGGTTAGTGTGACTTTGTCAATGGTCCAAGTCGGACCGAAACGTCGTCGTAAGCTTCTCTTTTATGTGCGGATTATTTGTGTATCGTTCCAGTCACAGTATTGTGCCTTTTTGTTATTTATTGTATGTATATGTACTATGCAAAATAAATTAATTTTTTAATTTGAATTTGAATTTCCTGGTTATAATTTATTATCTGATAAATAAAAGTGAATCTTCTATTTTGGTGTGACTAAAATTTCAAAATGGAAGGCAAGTTTAATATAAGCGAGGCCTGGGGACATAGCTAATGAACAGAAGAAATAGTTTTTTTTAGTGCCAGGAATGTCTACATTGCTTATTATGGACTATTTTTTTATTGCTATTTTTTAATTTTGTGTAAAATTGGCCAAATTACCAACTTCTGTGCACTTATAAAGTGGTAGATAAAATATTTAAATGGGGGGTTTCTTGTGCTCAATCGATAGAATGGAAGGCATACTAGCAAAATAGCTAAGAATTTGGATGACTGGAACAATGGAACTGACTTAAAATACTCGAACTGGGCAAAATTGCCAATGCTTAAGGAGCTAGGACAGTTTATATATATTATTTTTTATTATTAACACACTGGCCGATTCCCACCAAGGCAGGGTGGCCCGAAAAAGAAAAACTTTCACCATCATTCACTCCATCACTGTCTTGCCAGAAGGGTGCTTTACACTACAGTTTTTAAACTGCAACATTAACACCCCTCCTTCAGAGTGCAGGCACTGTACTTCCCATCTCCAGGACTCAAGTCTGGCCTGCCGGTTTCCCTGAACCCCTTCATAAATGTTACTTTGCTCACACTCCAACAGCACGTCAAGTATTAAAAACCATTCGTCTCCATTCACTCCTATCAAACACGCTCACGCACGCCTGCTGGAAGTCCAAGCCCCTCGCACACAAAACCTCCTTTACCACCTCCCTCCAACCTTTCCTAGGCCGACCCCTACCCCGCCTTCCTTCCACTACAGACTGATACACTCTTGAAGTCATTCTGTTTCGCTCCATTCTCTCTACATGTCCCCAACCACCTCAACAACCCTTCCTCAGCCCTCTGGACAACAGTTTTGGTAATCCCGCACCTCCTCCTAACTTCCAAACTACGAATTCTCTGCATTATATTCACACCACACATTGCCCTCAGACATGACATCTCCACTGCCTCCAGCCTTCTCCTCGCTGCAACATTCATCACCCATGCTTCACACCCATATAAGAGTGTTGGTAAAACTATACTCTCATACATTCCCCTCTTTGCCTCCAAGGACAAAGTTCTTTGTCTCCACAGACTCCTAAGTGCACCACTCACCCTTTTCCCTCATCAATTATATGATTCACTTCATCCTTCATAGAACCATCCGCTGACACGTCCACTCCCAAATATCTGAATACATTCACCTCCTCCATACTCTCTCCCTCCAATCTGATATCCAATCTTTCATCACCTAATATTTTTGTTATCCTCATAACCTTACTCTTTCCTGTATTCACTTTTAATTTTCTTCTTTTGCACACCCTACCAAATTCATTCACCAATCTCTGCAACTTCTCTTCAGAATCTCCCAAGAGCACAGTGTCATCAGCAAAGAGCAACTGTGACAACTCCCACTTTATGTGTGATTCTTTATCTTTTAACTCCACGCTTCTTGTCAAGACCCTCGCATTTACTTCTCTTACAACCCCATCTATAAATATATTAAACAACCACGGTGACATCACACATCCTTGTCTAAGGCCTACTTTTACTGGGAAATAATTTCCCTCTTTCCTATGTACTCTAACTTGAGCCTCACTATCCTCGTAAAAACTCTTCACTGCTTTCAGTAACCTACCTCCTACACCATACACCTGCAACATCTGCCACACTGCCCCCCTATCCACCCTGTCATACGCCTTTTCCAAATCCATAAATGCCACAAAGACCTCTTTAGCCTTATCTAAATACTGTTCACTTATATGTTTCACTGTAAACACCTGGTCCACACACCCCCTACCTTTCCTAAAGCCTCCTTGTTCATCTGCTATCCTATTCTCAGTCTTACTTTTAATTCTTTCAATAATAACTCTACCATACACTTTACCAGGTATACTCAACAGACTTATCCCCCTATAATTTTTGCACTCTCTTTTGTCCCCTTTGCCTTTATACAAAGGAACTATGCATGCTCTCTGCCAATCCCTAGGTACCTTACCCTCTTCCATACATTTATTAAATAATTGCACCAACCACTCCAAAACTATATCCCCACCTGCTTTTAACATTTCTATCTTTATCCCATCAATCCCGGCTGCCTTACCCCCTTTCATTTTACCTACTGCCTCACGAACTTCCCCCACACTCAGAACTGGCTCTTCCTCACTCCTACAAGATGTTATTCCTCCTTGCCCTATACACGAAATCACAGCTTCCCTATCTTCATCAACATTTAACAATTCCTCAAAATATTCCCTCCATCTTCCCAATACCTCTAACTCTCCATTTAATAACTCTCCTCTCCTATTTTTAACCGACAAATCCATTTGTTCTCTAGGCTTCCTTAACTTGTTAATCTCACTCCAAAACTTTTTCTTATTTTCAACAAAATTTGTTGATAACATCTCGCCCACTCTCTCATTTGCTCTCTTTTACATTGCTTCACCACTCTCTTAACCTCTCTCTTTTTCTCCATATACTCTTCCCTCCTTGCATAACTTCTACTTTGTAAAAACTTCTCATATGCTAACTTTTTCTCCCTTACTACTCTCTTTACATCATCATTCCACCAATCGCTCCTCTTCCCTCCCGCACCCACTTTCCTGTAACCACAAACTTCTGGTGAACACACTAACACTACATTTTTAAACCTACCCCATACCTCTTCGATCCCATTGCCTATGCTCTCATTAGCCCATCTATCCTCCAATAGCTGTTTATATCTTTCCCTAACTGCCTCCTCTTTTAGTTTATAAACCTTCACCTCTCTCTTCCCTGATGCTTCTATTCTCCTTGTATCCCATCTACCTTTTATTTATTTATTTATATATATATATATATATATAATATATATATATATTATATATATATATATATATATATATATATACATATATATATATATATTTATTTCCAGCTTCAATGAAAGTTTATCCTGCGATTTAAAAAGCAGTTTGCATGCTACACACTTGTTTGTATTGACTTCATGTTGCAAAATTGCAAGATATTGCTAAATTGTATTTATCATAAAACCCTCGCTGGCCTACAAAATTGGTAAGATGTACAATGTTCTAGTCAACATCAGATGAAAGATATAGAGTTAGATTATCTAAATTTCAATTTTTTTTTGTGAGAAATGTCAATAGATTGCATTATAAAAAAAATTGAATTTTTTTTTTTTTTTTTTAAGGAGTTTTTTGGGAGAATAAGATTCAATAAAAACAAAATGGTAAAACATATTGCAAATCAACCCTGAAATTTAATAGAACCATCATTCATCAATAATGTGTGAAAAAAATTATGACACTCCTATCATTACTCTTTGCAAAAACTTAAAACAAATGTCAATAACTTATTCCTGAGTTATTCATATTTTTGTCTCTATAAAACTCTATGGACATAGCATGCCAAATCTGAGCGTGTTGCAAATCCCTATTATTGTTGACAGCCCAGAGGCAACTGAGCAGCAACCACTCTGTGCTCTTCACTTTAGTTCTCACAGAAGTTGTCATGTTGAGTATTTAGAATGAAAGAATCATAACAAGAGTAATTTTTGGAGTAAAAAAAAAAAACACTAATTGATGACAGCAAAAACATAAAAATTACATTTTTAAAAGAAGATACTAAGAAATATGATAGAAACAAGCTGATTGCATCAACATGTTGCCAGAATTATGTACTATTGTTTGGTAAGAAAACATTATTTTCCATAATTTTTTCAACTTCAGTTTTAAAATCTCTCAAAACAAAATTCCTTGGCCCTATAAATTGCGCAGACTACTAACTTTGTGCCTGCATAATTCTGTAAATTTTCCATCAAATTTCATACTTTTGGTTTCATTACCTTCAGAAAAAGTAAAACCGGACACCGAGACATATATTATTTTTTTTTGGGGGGGGGGGGGAGGGGAGTGATTCTGGATAGTGAAAAGGTTACTGTTCCTTCCTCTAATTATACCACTACCAAACCCTGCCCCTCCTCTTGTATATATTCTGGCTCCCTTCCCTTTATGTTTTTGTGTGATTACTTAATGATCCAAGTCAAACCGAAACTTTGTTATAAGCAATTACAGTAGACCCCCGGTATACGATATTAATCCGTTCCTGAGAGCTCATCGAATACCGATAATATCGAAAACCGAATCAATTTTCCTCATAAGAAATAATGAAAATCAAATTAATCCGTGCAAGACACCCAAAAGTATGAAAAAAAAAATTTTACTACATGAAATATTAAGTTTAATGCAATAGAATAATTACAATAACAATAAAATAATTGACACTTACCTTTAATGAAGATCTGGTGATGATTGATGGGATGGAAGGAGGGGAGAGGTGTTAGTGTTTAGAAGGGGAATCCCCTTCCATTAGGACTTGAGGTAGCAAGTCCTTTTCCAGGGTTACTTCCCTTCTTCTTTTAATGCCACTAGGACCAGCTTGAGAGTCACTGGACCTCTGTCGCACAACAAATCTATCCATAGAGCTCTGTACCTCCCGTTCCTTTACGATTTGTCTAAAATGGGCCACAACATTGTCATTGTAATAGCTGTGTTAGGGTGATTTTCATCCATAAAGGTTTGCACTTCAACCCACTGTGCACACATTTCCTTCATTTTTGAAGTAGGCACAATGTATTCCACAACTGGTATAGGCTTCTCAGGGTTAGCCCCAAACCCTTCAAAATCTTTCTTAATTTCCATACTAATTCTCACCCTTTTTACCACAGGGTTGGCACTAGAAGCTTTCTTGGGGCCCCATGGTGACTTATTTTGCAGAAACAAGCACCAAACACAGTGATAATATGGATAATATGGAATGTACTGAATGTATCCTTAGATGCACGCACACTGGCTGGCTTGTAAACACTGGCACACAAGGGGCAGTTCAGGCCACATGTGGACAGGTCTCGTACAAATCGTATCGAATACCGGGTTTTCAATCAAATACAGAGGAAAATTTTTTGCGATATAATGCATCAAATACCTGATTTATCGAATACCGATGCCATCGAATACCGGGGGTCCACTGTACAGCCTCTCCTCACATAGTGACGTACTTATTTACTGATGACTCAGACTTACAACAGGCTCTCTGTGACCAGTATACATACCTAAATACTAGAGATGATTTTCTCTATTCTGTTTGTCACAATATATAGTACACTACTGCAGAAACATTTAAAAATATACCATAAATGGTGCAATATCAAAGATGGTTGACACAAACCCGCTACCATTATAGTATGCTCCTTACTTAGCGATGAATTCGTTTACTGACGTGGTCTTACAAATGGAATTCCGTCATTAAGTGAGGAGAGTCTGTATATTGTAAAGTTATATCTTTTAAGTGCTTAACGTTGAATATCTTTGCTATGAAGATCCTTTCAAGGAGGATGAGGGAGGGAGGGGGATAGTGCCTCTATGCTGATGAAGGGTTCTTAATCTAGGGAACTGGAGCCAGCCTGCCCTTCTTTGCATCAAACCAGTTTACTTCCCACTACAGGTTAAATGCCTGCCCATAAATAATAAAAGCTTGTCATAAGCAGCTAAAACCAAGGTAATTGAAGATCAAAAAAGTACTAATAATGCTAATATCACAAATCAATTATCTGACAAGAATGCATGTGACCATCTTTCATCCATGAATATAACAATGACTAACTATAGTTCATATTACTAACTTGAGCATTTCTATTTCCTCCTGTGGTACTTTGGAGGTGAGGTATCTGAGCTGTGACCCTGTGAGCTGCTTGTATTCCCAGCGTTCATAAGCATTGCATGATGCTAGCAACACTATATCCTTGATCCCAACTGATTTACACCAGGCTGCTAACTCTGACAAGAAGTTCTGTTTCTCACCCTGAAAATAATAATTTGCTACATAATTAAGTCTGCTTAAAGAAAACAGGACAAAAGTCTGGAAACAAATTAATGAACAGCAACATCATTTTGAATTTAAAAATGCATGGACAATGGTCAACAGGATAAACCCAATAAGCCCTCCAAATAAAATATGAAAAAAGTACATTACATATATTTGACAGTGCAATCTTTTACCAATTATCTCAAGATACACAAACGGGACTATTGCACATGGGGATTGATAAACTTCCAATAACGAACAATTACTGGACCAACATGATTAGGATTCGTAAAGTTACGGATGTGATGCCTGGGAAGATTTTCAGGGATATTCTAAGTCTTGCTCTTCAACGACAACACCCAATTGAATACCCAAGTGAATTGTACAGCTAGCCCTCCATTTTCGCGAGTTCCACTTTCGCGAGCTTCGAACATTTGCAAATGCCCAGCCACCCAATCATATTTACCAAACAAATGCGGGGAAAAAGTAAACGAAAGTACAGTGTGCTCTATCAAGAAAAATGAGGCAAAGATAAGGGTGGCACTAGCATCTACTGCTCCTCCCTTAGCAAATCAAGTGTCACAAATAAGAAACAGTGCAATGTCTAAGATGGACTCAGCATTATTTGTGTGGATTTCAGACCAAAATAGAAAAGGAAATCCCACAGACTGCAATGCGATTCATACAAAGGGAAATATTTTGTATGATATGTTGGCTAGTGATGAGGCTAACACCAGTGCAGAACCAGGATGTCCTACCATCACCCATCCTGACTTCCTAGCAAGTAAAGGATGGTGTGATAAATTTAAGAGACGGTTCATCCTGCACAACCTGAAGATGAGTGGAGAATCAGGTTCGGCAGATCACATTTTGGCAACTGCATTCCCTGGCGCTTTGAAAAAAATCATCGATGAGAAGGGATACAGGCCTGAGCAGGAGTGGAATACGGATGAAACAGGTTAAGGAAGCTGTGAGGGAAAAGTTCAACAGATAGGAGTAGCGAGCGAGTATATGGTAACGATAGTTTGATTGCCGGCTGCTTGTTAAGGTAGGGTAAGTCTAGCTCCCGCTATCCCCCCTTCCCCCCCACCCCGAAAGGTGACGTGTGGGGCTCCGGCTAAACAGTAATCACTCGACTCACAGCTCCCAGCACAACTCTTGGAATGACAGATTGGGTCACCTGCCAACCAACGAGAAGTATTGAAGGAGACGGACGAATGTCCCGAGACGTCACATGTTGGATCTACCTACCTGATTACTAGTAGGCAATAGCAGACCATAACCCCTCATCTTGGTAGTGGTAAAGAATCTGCTTTCCTGTCATCTGGACTGATTATTCAAGGCTATAGACTCTGTGAAGAACTGGCCGTTGGGTTGTCACCAAAACCTGTGACCCCTCCCCCACACATCATCAACAACGGCTATAATCTCTACAAGACTGTGTCAACATCAACCAAACATCCAAGTTTAAGTGTATATATTAGTGTTGAATTCAGATATCATTTATATTTTTCATTTTTCATTTTTCTTTAAAGTAGGATAAATATTTCATATTTAACCCTTTGAGGGTTTTGGTCGTACTAGTACGTCTTACGCGTAGGGGTTTTTGACGTACTAGTACTCATAAATTCTAGCGGCCTCAAATCTAGTGGGAGAAAGCTGGTAGGCCTTCACATGAAAGAATGGGTCTATGTGGTCAGTGTGCACAGTCTAAAAAAAATCCTGCAGCACACAGTGCATAATGAGAAAACTTTGACCATTTTTTTTTTAATAAATCGGCGATTTTGCAGTGTATTTTCGTATGGTATTTATTGTTGTATTCTAGTTTTCTTGGTCTCATTTTATAGAATGGAAGACATATTACAGAAATTGAGATGATTTTGACTGGTTTTACAATGAAAGGTGCCTTGAAATTGAGCTCAAAGTAGCAGAAATGTTCGATTTTTACCAAACTTCAAAAGTAAACAAATCGTGCCAAGCGTGCAATACACGTCAACTGGTGAGTCTAATATTCTTTCACAAGTGCACCAATAATATTTATACCATTTTTTACACTAATGCAGTAGTCTGCATAACAATAAATCTTATATTTTTTGTGAAAATAAAAATTCAAAGTGGAAAGCAAAAGAATATAAGAGGGGCCTTGAGACGTGACTAATGACTAGAGGAAATGTCATTTTAGTGCCAGGAATGTCATTCTTGTTTATTCTGGACCCTATTCGGAAATTGGCATCTTTTGAAATTTGTGTGAAATTGGCAAAATTGCTAAATTCTGACCACTGTACTGGATAGTTGAATTTCATAAATGGGTGGTTTCTTGCACTCATTCGATAGAAAAAATGGAGTTCTAGCGAAATATTCATGTTTTTTGTCGACTAGTACGGTGAAATTGGCCGAAAATGGGGCTCAAAGTGGGCAAAATCGCCGATGCGTAAACATCGCCGAGACCGCTAACTTTGCAAGAGCATAATTCCGTAAGTTTTCTATCAAATTTCAAACTTTTGGTGTCTTTATGATCGGGAAAAGATTCTCTATCTTTTCATAAGAGAAAATAATTTTTTTTTTTTTTTAAATTTGGCCGACCCTGAGAACGAGTTTCGGAGAGGGCCTGTCGACCCTCAAAGGGTTAAGTATTTTATATTTTATATTTTCTAAATAATAAAGTGTTTATGTTTGTCAGTTTTTATTCTTTTTCTATTCATTAATTTTCCTGAGGAGCCAGCCTTGGTAATACTGACTGAAGTTGTTACAGGGCTGAGTAAGCCTTCACAAGTGGCGCACTTGCCAGGATCAACTCGACTGAATCAAGATTCAACTCTATCTCGAATCTACCATTGGAACTTCAAGGCCGCATACCACAGACGGTTACCACCAGCCATGAGTAATCATTCTCTATGGTAGGACTAGAGTACAGGTATTTAAAAGATTTGGTGATTGTTATAGTCTCAATTTATTGTAAGTCAAGTCAAGGCAGGATATACTAGTTAATTCTGCCACCTATTGTGAGCTTGAAACGATTTGGAGGAATAGACTCTAGGGACCCAAGATTTTCCAGTGACAATTTGTTTCATTGAGCTCTTTATTATATCAAGGGAACTGTCGTAGGACACTCTTGATTTATTGGTGAGAAGATTGGATGGTCAAGGGACCCCATTCTACTTACTGTTTGCTCGGAGCCGGCATAGAACCCTTTGTTTTCATTAATACATATTGTTTAATTGAAGCAGGGATCAAGCCCTCTGGTTTATTTACAGTTTGAGCAGAGCAGGAATTGAACCCTCCGTTTTCTTTGATAAAT
Source organism: Cherax quadricarinatus (assembly GCF_026875155.1). Lineage (NCBI taxonomy): Eukaryota > Metazoa > Arthropoda > Malacostraca > Decapoda > Parastacidae > Cherax > Cherax quadricarinatus. The sequence continues at coordinate 31,881,792 of NC_069423.1, read as the reverse complement.
CCGTTTCATTTTCCCCTGGTAGTTTAAGTTATTCTTGCAAGTATGGAGGAATATCAGTTTTGGATGAACACTGGAAGTAAGTTAGGAATAACAGGAAAAATTTAGAATCTTTCATTAGTGCTAAGATCCAGGAAAGAATTGAAAGAGAGAATTGAGAGAGAAGAGAGACAGAAAGGGAAAGAGAAGAGGAAAAGGAGAAAGAGAACCTTGAAAGACAGGAGAAAAAGGAGAGAGAGAGAATTGAAAGAGAAAACCAAGATAGACAGTTAGAAAGAGAGAGAGAAGACAAAAAGGAGCGTGAGAGACTTGATCGTGAGGAGAGAGCTAGAGTACGTGAGGAACAAGTTAAATTAAGAGAACTTGAGGAAAGAGCAAAGGATAGAGAAGTTGAGGAAAGAGCTAGAGAACATGAGGAAAATGCTAGAGAATGTGAGGAAAAAGCTAGAGAACGTGAGGAAAGAGCTAGAGAACATGAGTTAAGAGAGAGAGAAAAAGATCGCGAGCTTGAAAAAGCTCGCCTTGAATTAGAGAATAAAGAGTTAACTCTTACACAACAACAATTAGAGGAAGGAGTAATTGAACATCATGCAGCTAGTGCACATATTCCAACATCTAATTTACCTCCCTTCACAGAGGGTGAAGACATTACTTCATACATTATCAGGTTCGAAAATACCGCTACCCTCTGTGAATGGCCTGCTGACACCTGGGCTACCAGGTTAGGAATGTTATTTTCTGGTACAGCTTTGAATATCTATGCAACTTTGTTGCAGATATCATATGTAATTATAACCTACTGAAGAAGGCAATCCTTAAAGCATATCAAAAAACCACAAATTCTTATAGGAAAGATTTCAAGTATGCCACCTTACAGCATGGCCAAAACTTTCAGGAGTTACAGGTAACACTCTTTCATTTGTTCGACTTTTGGATAGAGAGCTCAGGAATTGATCACAGTTATGAATCTCTTAGAGACTTCATGGTTGCTGACCAGTTCCTGACAGCTCTTCCTCACCAGATACAAACATTCATTAGAGAACGTAACCTGATTAAAGCTGAGGAAGTTGCTGAGGCCGCTGACTTGTATGCTGAGGCTCACAATTCTTATAAAGACCTAAAGGGATCAAACCCTAAGGGCAAGGGTTCACCAGATCAAAAGAAAACAAAGCCTCTAATAGAAAGCAAACCAACTTCTTTTATTCCTGTTTGTCATTTATGTGGTGTTAAGGGACATAAACGTCCCGATTGTCCTTCTAAGAAGGTCCAGAAAGTTGGAAGATGTTTTAAAGACTGTAATGACCAAGCACCCTTCTGTTCAGGAACAGTTAATGGACTTAATGTATCTACCATTTTACGAGACACTGGATGCACATGTATAGTCATTTCTGATAAGCTGTTCCCTAATCTTAAAGAAACTCATTCCTCTGCTATTCTTTCAGACTACTTGGGCCGTACAGACACTTATCCTACCATCCGTTTTTACATTAGGTCTAAATTCAATTCAAATTCAATTCAAAGTTTATTCTCTATAAGGATTACAATGCTGAGTTTACAGAATTTGGTTATTGTATTGTTTACATATAGTAAAATAATTACAGAGTGTACCACTAGAACACCTAGCATGGCTAAGCATTTCGGGCAGACTTAAATTAAATCTTAAGTTTAAAATATTACAAAATTATGAGGTAAGTTGGTATTATGGCTAAGTGACTAAATACTAGTTTGTGAGTTTAGCAATGTGAATGCTTTTGATTTGGCACTATACATAGTTTCAGTATTGGAGTATCACAGGCCAACTTATGACTAGTTAAGATTCATTATTTTGAGATTGAGATTGATGTTTCTGTTTATGGTCAAATGGGTGAGTGAGTGTAAGTGTTAACCACCAGGTGGTATTCGTGTAATTAGTTGACAGGGTGTATCAGGGAGATAAGATGTTTTCTGATGGTAGTTTTGAAGGTGATGAATGTGTCTGCAGTTTTAGAATTTTCAGGTAGGGTGTTCCAGATTTTAGGGCCTTTGACATACATTGAATTTTTGTAAAGGTTTAGTCGGACACGGGGAATGTCATAGAGATGTTTGTGTCTGGTATTGTGCCTGTGGGTTCTGTCGCAACTATCAAGAAAGCTTTTAGGTCAAGGTTAATATTGGAATTTAAGTCCTGTAGATGTAGATTGCACAGTAGTAAGTGTGGATGTACTGAACAGGGAGTAAGTTTAGATCTATGAAGAGTGGGGGGTGTGTTGCCAGGGATGGGATTTAGTGATTATTCTTACTGCGGCTTTTTGTTGGGTTATTATTGGCTTTAGGTGTGTTGCTGCAGTTGAACCCCAAGCACATATAGCATAGGTGAGATATGGATATATAAGTGAATGGTATAGTGTGAGAAGGACAGTTTGCGGCACGTAGTATCGTATCTTGGAGAGGATCCCAACCGTTTTGGATACTTTTTTGGTTATGTGTTGGATATGGGTGCTGAAGTTCAGGTTGTTGTCGAGGTATAGGCCTAGGAATTTGCCCTCATTATGCCTGGCAATTAGAGTGTTGTCGATCTTAATGTTAATTTGCGCATCTCCTGCTCTGCTACCAAACATAATGTAGTAGGTTTTGTCAGTGTTAAGCGTAAGTTTATTGGCTGTCATCCAAGTCGATGTTTTGATCAGCTCCTCATTAACAATGGTGTTGAAGGTGGCAAGATTAGGGTGAGAGATGACATAAGTCGTGTCGTCAGCAAAGAGAAGGGGGTTTCAGGTGTTGAGATAAGTTTGGAAGATCATTGATGTATATGAGGAAGAGCAGGGACCAAGACACTTCCCTGCGGAACTCCAGTATCAAGTGGCTGTGTTGTTGATGCTGTGTCTTTAATGGTGACATACTGATACCTATTAGTAAGGTAAGATTTGAAATATGCAAGCGCATGGCCTCTTATACCATAATGGTCAAGTTTTGGAGTAGGATGCCGTGGTCTACTGTGTCAAAAGTTTTTTCTTAGGTCAATAAAAATTCCTAGTGGATATTCCTTATTTTCCAATGCTGTGTAAAGCAGATCTAGCATTTTTATGATTGGATCGTTAGTGCTTTTATTTTTCCTGAATCCAAATTGGCAGGGGCTGAGTATGTTTTGTGCCATTATAAATGAATATACTCTCCTGTGCACGAGTTTCTCAAAGATTTTGGATAGCAATGGTAAGTTTGATATTGGCCTATAGTTGTTTAAATCTGTAGGGTCACCACCTTTATGTATTGGTGTAACCCTTGCCGTCTTGAGTAGTTTCGGGAAGGTGCTAGTTTCTAGTGACTTGTTAAAAAGTAATGAGATAGCATGCGAGAGGACATGGGCCGCTCTCTTGTACAATAATGGTGGGACATGAGACAGATTCCCTGAGTTATTTTTAAGTGACTTTATAATCTCGGTGACTTCCATGGGCTCAGTTGGAGCAAGATAGAAGGAATTTGGGAAATTCCCATCTAGGTAGTCCCCGGCATGGGCATTGGTGCGTGGGATTTTATTGGCAAGATTAGAACCTATGGTTGAGAAGAAGTCGTTTATCTTGTTAGCTGTGTCAGTGGGATGCAGTGGTGTTTCAATAGGTTTAGTTAGGGCAATATTCTTGTTTTTTTTTTCAGTTTTTGGTCCCTAGAATCTGAGAGAGTGTTTTTCTAGGTCTTTTTTATATCTCCTCTTGTGTCAGTGAATCTACTGAGTAGTATAGTTGTTTGGCTTTCTTTATTACTTTGGTGAGACTGATGAATAGTGTTTAAGAATATCTTTGTGTATTAAGCCCTGTCTATATTGCTTTTCATATTGGTGTTTCTTATCAGTGGATTTCAGAATGGGGCTGGTTAGCCATGGGCAACCAAGCCGTTTGTTTGTGATCTGTTTTGTTTTTATAGGACAATGTTTGTTGTATAGTCTAAGTAATTTGTTAAGAAAAATGTCTGTCCAGTCGTCAATACCATTGGCCTTGGAGAATTCTGTAGGCCAGTCAACAGTCTCTAGGTCAGCTGTGAACTTCCTTATTGAGACCTCATCATGGAGTCTAAATGAAACTTTGTTGTATTCAAGTGGTGGTTTACTAATGTTTGTCAAGAGGAAGGTAGGGTAGTGGTCTGTAGTGCTATCTGTGATTATCCCTGATTTAAGGGGGGCTAGTATATTGGTCCATATGTGGTCTATTATGGTTGCACTCATTTCAGTGAGCCTGGTTGGTTTAGTTCTTGTTGGTATGAGAAGTGTGTTGTTCATATTGTTGATGAAATCAGTTACAGGCTGATCATCTAGTAGGCCAAGGTTGATGTTGAAGTCTCCAGCTAAGAGAAGGTGGTGCTTATTCATTTGTCTGTTTGTTATTAGTGCCTTTAGTTTCTCACTGAAATTTGGGATGTTTGTGTGAGGTATCCGGTAAATGGCACCGATTGTTATAGCGTCTAAGGTTTTTTACAGTAAAATTAGCAAAATGTATTCTCCATATTCATCACTAAAGCAAGTGGTGCTAATACAAGATAATTGGTTAGAGTAATAGATTGCAATACCACCCCAACTTGGTATGGTCTGCAGTTGTGGATTGCTATGTATCCTGGTAGAGGGTAGATATCTATTATGTCCTGCTTAAGCCAGGTCTCAGTAAGAATAATGCAGGAGAAGGGTGTCTTTAGTGATCAAGGAGTGCCAGGAGGTCATCATAGTGTTTGCTTAAGGGCCTGATGTTGTAGTTAAGTACTGATAGACTTTAGCATTGTTTAGGATAGTGCTGGCTTGTGATGCTGTGTAGTAAAGGCAGTTACTTTCCAATAGGTTTTGATTGTGTGTCAGATTATGGAGGTTTAGATCAGGGTCAACGTGATCAATCATCTTCTAGGTTTAAATTATGGTTATTTATATCCTGAGTTTTTGGGTTGAGTTTTAGTACTGATATCTGTATGGTGAGAATTTTGGACAAGTATATAGCCATAGCATTTTGGTCATGTAGAGTATAGTCACTAATACACATAATGGAGTTGTTGTTGTCTATGTGTTGTGCTGGAATGAGCTAAAGTACAACTAGGTATAAACTAATAATATAAAAATACAAATTAAAAAAAAGCACAAGACTCTCACTTGTAATTGCACTAAGGTCTAATGTAATGACTTTGGTATAGTCTATGTATTGAGCTAGAATGAGCTATAGTACAACTAGGTTTAATCTAATAATATAAAAATACAAATTAAAAATAGCACCAGACTCTCAGTAGTAATTACACTATGGTCTAATATAATGAATTTGGTATTGACTATGTATTGAGCTAGAATGAGCTATAGTACAACTGAGTTTAATCTAATGATATAAAAAAGGCACAAGACTCTCAATTGTAATTGCACTAAGGTCTTATATAAGTTGTTTACAAGAATTAGAGTATAACTAGATTTAAATTGACAAGATAAAATATGCAAGTTAAGGTAGCAAAATAATAAAAAAAAAGTAGAAAAAAAAATATATGAGGTAGTTGGTACTAGTTAGCAAAAGATAGTTAGGGGCCTTGAACAAAAATATAATTGAAATATACACTAATTGCACACACAATATAGTCACTAAGATATGAAAACAATCTTAGAATAGGACTTATTGCACTAGGGTCTGGTTTAGGTTGTTGACAAGATCAAGAGTATAACTAGATTTAAATTGACAAAATAAAATTCACCAATTCAAGTACCAAAAGAATAATAAGTAAAAAATAACAATGGCAATGTCTTGGTTATAATATGATAGTAAGATGGTAGACAGGTACACAGGTACACAGATACACAGGTTGGTCTGAAGGCGTACTAGCTCCCATCACTTCTTGCTCCGTACTAATAGGTAATGTAAAGGGTGCCATTCTTCCTTCTGAGGTTGACCTTTCATCACCAAAGATGGACATAAGCTTTTCAGATCCTCTTCCTGTAGAGTCAGAGAAGCCCCTCAAAAGTTCAGATGAGGCAATGTCTCAGAATATTAATGTGGAGTTAGAAACCAGTAATACTACTCTCGACAGCGAGATAGTAGGATCACCGGTTCACTTGCTAGATGAAAGTGAGGATATCGCCTCCGATGCTATAAATGTATTGACTAGGGCTCAGACCAAAGCCTAGGCTGCTCCTGCTGTCCATCCTTTGATTTTCCCTGACTTTAAGCCTTTAGATATATCGAAGGACTCCTTTATCAATTTACAACGTAATTGCCCTTCTCTTCAGAATTGCCATAATGCAGCTAGACAAAATCAAGTTATCGAAAGGAAAAACTTTTCATATAAATCTGAATATATAAAAGGTATCTTGTATAAATCAGTATTCAAATTAAATTCAGATGAGATAGACTATTCCATCTTAGTTGTTCCAAGTCAATGCAGAGAGACTGTTCATAAAATGGCTCATGACCTACCAGTGGCCGGACATTTCTTGCATCGTAAAACCTTAAATAAAATTAGGGAAACCTATTTTTGGCCCAAAATGTCCTCAGATATCACTACCTATTGTAGATCGAGGTACCAGGCGAGTACCTATGGTCAAAATGCCAATCTTTACGGTACCGTTGAAAGAGTAGCTATTGACATTGTTGGTCCTTTATCTCCACTTTCATCTGGGGGACATAGATGTATATTAACATTAGTTGATTATGCTTCGAGTTTCCCTGAAGCCATACCCTTAAAGACCATAACTACTACAGAGGTGGCTGAAGCCCTTTTGTCCATCTTCTCCAGAGTGGGCATTCCTAGAGAAATTTTGTCTGACCGTGGGACACAATTCACATCTGACTTAATGCAACATCTCTACCAACTTCTGGGAGTGAAGCCTCTCTTCACAACATCATATCATCCCAGCTGTACTGGGAGGATTGAGCGCCAACATTCGGTTCTCAAGTCCATTTTAAGGAAACTTTGCTCCCTTAAACCTAAGGAGTGGCATTGTTACCTACCCTGTGCTTTGTTTGCCATGAGGGAAGTTCCCAGTGACTCTTTGGGGTTTTCACCTTTTGAACTTCTCTATGGTAGACAGGCCAGAGGTCCACTGTCCATCCTTCATGACTTATGGACTAATGAGGACGTAAAGGCTGAGGTTCAGTCTTCTTATCAGTTTCTCCTTGACCTTAGATCCAAACTTGAGGAGACCTCTGACATAGTTTTGAAAAACTTAAGCTTGTCAATGGACCAGTACAAAACCTATTTTGATTCCAAAAGTCAGATGAGAAGTTTTAAAGTAGGGGATGAAGTTCTGGTACTTTTGCCTATCAAGTCAAATAAATTATTAGTAGCATGGAAAGGTCCATATAAGGTGTTAAAAATTTGTGGGAAGGTTGATTACCTCATAGAAGTCAAGGGGAAACCTAAGCTTTATCATATCAACATCCTTAAGAAATATTACTGAAGAAATTCGGTTAACTGTTTGAATGACTTTGACTTAATTTTTCCACAAGAACTTGATAAGACAACTGAAGAGTGTAAGGTGTGCATAATTGACACCTCTACCATAGACTATGGCAGAGAACTACACGACTTGGTAACTCTTGACCACTCGGGTGCAACAAACATTAATATCAATGAGTCTTTGGATGACCATAAGAAACATGAACTACTTCAATGTGTGAGTAACTTCTCAGACGTTTTTACTGATATTCCAGGTGTTACCTCCACGGTAGTCCATAAGATTGACTTAGTCACAGACAATCCTATCAAACGGAAATTATACCCAGTTCCAGTTCACCTTAGGGATGCATTTGACCAAGAGGTAAGACAAATTATTAAAACTAAAGATCATTGAACCTTCAGTATCTGCATATTGCTCACCAGTAGTCATGGTTAAGGAGGATAATTCACATAGACTTGCTATTGACTTCCGAGGCCTTAATGCTGTAACTCGGTGGGATGCTGAGCCGATGCCCTTAATAGATAGCGATCTACACAAATTTTATGATGCTTCCTTCTTTTCAGAGACTGATATTGCGCAGGCATATCATCAAGTAATGTTAGACCCTTTTTCTAAGCAGTACACCACTTTTCCTACCCACCAAGGACTGATGCAGTATAGAACTATGCCCTTCGGTTTGGTAACTGCCTGTGCTACCTACGTGAGACTGATGAGAAAGGTCTTGGGTAATATGCCAAATGTTTCAGTTTATTTTGATAACATTTACATAATGACATCCACGTGGGGCAAGCATATCCAAACATTAACATCAGTTTTACGTAGGTTACGCTCACATGGCCTCTCTGCCAAGCAGAAGAAATGCTTCCTTGGGTATAACAAGATTAGATATCTTGGACTGATCCTTTCTAATAACTTTGCAGCCTCTCCCCAGTAAGATCAAAGCTTTATTAGAATTTAAATTCCCCAAAACCAAGAAGCTCATGCGTAGCTTTCTTAGTTCTGCAAATTTTTATGCACGGTTTATCCCGAATCTTACTGATCTTACAGGCATCTTATCCGACTTCCTTAAAAAGTCTGTGAAGGAACCTCTTGAACTTTCCGACGTAGCTCGGGAAAAGTTTAAGGAGATTAAAAATATCTTCTCGGAAGACCCTATACTTAAGATTCCAGATATTAACCCTTTGAGGGTTTTCGTCGTACTAGTACGTCTTACGCGTAGGGGTTTTTGATGTACTAGTACTCATAAATTCTAGCGGCCTCAATTCTGGTGGGAGAAAGCTGGTAGGCCTTCATATGAAAGAATGGGTCTATGTGGTCAGTGTGCACAGTCTAAAAAAAATCCTGCAGCACACAGTGCATAATGAGAAAAAAAAAACTTTGACCATTTTTTTTTAATAAATCAGCGACTTTGCAGTGTATTTTCGTATGGTATTTATTGTTGTATTCTAGTTTTCTTGGTCTCATTTTATAGAATGGAAGACATATTACAGAAATAGAGATGATTTTGACTGGTTTTACGAAGAAAGGTGCCTTGAAATTGAGCTCAAAGTAGCAGAAATGTTCGATTTTTACCAAACTTCAAAAGTAAACAAATCGTGCCAAGCGTGCAATACACATCAACTGGTGAGTCTAATATTCTTTCACAAGTGCACCAATAATATTTATACCATTTTTTACACTAATGCAGTAGTCTGCATAACAGTAAATCTTATATTTTTTGTGAAAATAAAAATTCAAAGTGGAAAGCAAAAGAATATAAGAGGGGCCTTGAGACGTGACTAATGACTAGAGGAAATGTCATTTTAGTGCCAGGAATGTCTTTCTTGTTTATTCTGAACCCTATTCGGAAATTGGCATCTTTTGAAATTTGTGTGAAATTGGCAAAATTGCTAAATTCTGACCACTGTACTGGATAGTTGAATTTCATAAATGAGTGGTTTCTTGCACCCATTCGATAGAAAAAATGGAGTTCTAGCGAAATATTCATGTTTTTTGTCGACTAGTACAGTGAAATTGGCCGAAAATGGGGCTCAAAGTGGGCAAAATCGCCGATGCGTAAACATCGCCGAGACCGCTAACTTTGCGAGAGCATAATTCCGTAAGTTTTCTATCAAATTTCAAACTTTTGGTGTCTTTATGATCGGGAAAAGATTCTCTATCTTTTCATAAGAGAAAATAATTTTTTTTTTTTTTAAATTTGGCCGACCCTGAGAACGAGTTTCAGAGAGGGCCTGTCGACCCTCAAAGGGTTAATAAAACATTTTGTTTAAGAACTGATGCCTCCAATACTGGCTTAGGTGCGGTGTTACTACAATACCATGATGGTATTCCCTTCCCTGTATGCTTCCTAAGCCGGAAACTCCTTCCTGCAGAAACGAGATACTCCACCATAGAAAAGGAATGTTTGGCCCTTGTGTGGGGTATCTCCAAGCTTAAATTTTAATTACTGGGAAAAGAATTCATTTTAGAGACGGATCACAAACCTTTGATATACCTAGAAACTTTTAAGGGAACCAACAGTCGCCTCTTGAGGTGGACATTGGCTCTCCAAGCCAATGGAACAAGCTCCCGAGTACAGTTATTGAGGCTAAAACGTTATGTAGTTTTAAAAATAGGTTAGATAAATACTTGAGTGGGTGTGGGTGGGTGTGAGTTGGACCTGACTAGCTTGTGGTGCTGGGTCTGGTACAGTGCTCCATCCTTGAGTGGGGATGACCAGACTGGGTGGGTCATTGGGATAATCCGGGGGGTGGGTCATTGGTCTAATCTGGGGGGGGAGGGACATGGACCTGCTCCGCATGGGTCAGTAGGCCTGTTGCAGTGTTCCTTCTTTCTTATGTTCTTATACTGTGTATATCCATGGTTCATCCAATTATTTCTCTGACTGGTTAAGTCGTGACTGTCAGTAGAAGATTTGTTGCCTTACGTGACTTCCACGTGTTAGAACTTTTTCCTCGCCTATTCTTCTTATACTCCTTGACTATAAGTCTTGGTATGGGGGAGTGTGAGGGAAAAGTTCAACAGATAGGAGTAGCGAGCGAGTATATGGTAACGATAGTTTGATTGCCGGCTGCTTGTTAAGGTAGGGTAAGTCAAGCTCCCGCTATCCCCCCCCTTCCCCCACCCCAAAAGGTGACGTGTGGGGCTCCGGCTAAACAGTAATCACTCGACTCACAGCTCCCAGCACAACTCTTGGAATGACAGATTGGGTCACCTGCTAACCAATGAGAAGTATTGAAGGAGACGGACTAATGTCCCAAGACGTCACATGTTGGATCTACCAACCTGATTACTAGTAGGCAATAGCAGACCATAACCCCTCATCTTGGTAGTGGTAAAGAATCTGCTTTCCTGTCATCTGGACTGACTATTCAAGGCTATAGACTCTGAAGAACTGGCTGTTGGGTTGTCACCAACACCTGTGACCCTCCCCCACACACATCATCAACATCGGCTATAATCTCTACAAGACTGTGTCAACATCAACCAGACACCCAAGTTTAAGTGTATATATTAGCGTTGAATTCAGATATTATTTATATTTTTCATTTTTCATTTTTCTTTAAAGTAGGATAAATCTTTCATATTTAAGTATTTTATATTTTCTAAATAATGAAGTGTTTATGTTTGTCAGTTTTTATTCTTTTTCTATTCATTAATTTTCCTGAGGAGGAGCCAGCCTTGGTAATATTGACTGAAGTTGTTACAGGGCTGAGTAAGCCTTCACAGAAGCAGTATTGTTAGGCTAAGTAAATGCTATTATTATATTTCCCTACAATATATTTGTGCATCAAAACATTCGCGAATGCTACAGTACAGTATTATTATATTTCCCTACATCATATTTGCGCACCAAACATTCATGAATTTTCAAGATTTGCGAGGTTCTTGATCCCCTAACCCTCATGAATGTGGAGGGCCTCCTGTATAAGGAAAGTGTTCAGGCAAATTCCAGGCATCCCTCAGCAGTCAATCAATGAGGCCAGGGTTACCTACATGGTTCTTGTGGTAACTTGAGGGAATACATTACGACAAAGCTAGACAAATAGGAATTAAAGCCTTTTTCTTTTCAGAGTATGTGCAGACTGCTTCATCTACAACTTACTCATGTACCAGGAGATCCTCAGCTTTTACTGCACATGATGAATATCACTTCTAAAATTGTCACAATTTTGATAAAAACTGTGAAACAATCAGACAAGTCAGCAATTTCTGCTTATGTATTTCACAAGTACAGTAGGGCCCCACTTATACGGCAGGTTAGGTTCCAGGCTACCGCCATAAAGTGGAACACTCTTTTTTCTACTTATAAATGCACATAAATGCTAGATAATGTATTTACACTGACATATATTAAATTAGCAATAGAACTAGGCATTAAAAAACACAATAAAAAATAAAATACACACACAGTACATTTATTACTTACCTTAAAATACTTAATATGAATGTGTGAGAGGTGAGTGGGAGTGGCAATGTAGTTATTGAATCAAATCATGAGATGGCAGACCATCATCCTCTGATTCTTCAACTAATTTGATTCGTTTTGGAGATTTGTGTGAAGCTTTTGAAGGAGTGTATGTTGTTGTTGATGTTGAAGGCTGTCCAAGGCTAGCTGTTGACGTTGAAGGCTGCTCAGGGCTAGCTGTTGATGATAAATTAGACACATGTGTAACAAGAGTTACACATGTGTAATTTATCAACATGTCGGTTCTATGAACCATTCATCTAAAAGCTAGCTGTTGATGTTAAAGGCTGTTCAAGGTTTTAACTTGCAGTCGCCAGCTGCATTAGCTCCTAATAAGAGTGTTATCCTGTCTTTTGCAGCTTTGAAGCCAGGCACTGACTTCTTTTCCTTAGCAATAAATGTCCTAGATGGCATCTTCTTCCAAAATAATGCAGTCTCATCCACATTAAAAATCTGTTACTTGGTATATCCACCACATTCTATTATCTTGACTAGCTCACATGGATAATTTTCTGCAGCTAAATTGTCGGCGCTTGCAGCTTCACCCTGCACTCTGATGTTGTGAAGTTGACTTCTTTCCTTAAACCTATTAAACCAGCTTCTGCTAGCTGAGAATTTATCTTCAGCAGCTTCCTCCCCTCTCTCAGCCTTCATAGAATTGAAGAGACTTAGGGTCTTGGACTGGATAATGGCTCTGCTTAAAGGCACATTGTGACTAGTCTGATCATCAATCCACACCATTAAAAGTTTTTCCATGTCAGCAATAAGGTCATCACATTTTCTTATAACTTTAGTGGTCACTGGTGTAGCACTTTTAATTTCCTGCAACACTTTCTCCTTTCTCCAAACCAAGCTTACGTGCTATCTCAGCCACTGACATGCCTTGTTCGCTAAGTTTAATAATTTTTAACTTGGCACTCAAAGTAAGAGGCTTACGACTCTTCTTTTTATCACAACTAAGCTTAGATGCCATCGTCAACGAGAGCCAACGGAGCTCAGACAGTGTAAAAACAAACTGAACGGGTGGTGGACGATCACTCAGTCAGGCGAAATAGACGGTATTAATACGTGTCCAGTTTTAATTCATTCACGTATGTTTGTAAGAGTTTGAGAAACTTTTACCTTACAATATTTTTTTTATTATAATAATTAAATCACAAAACAAATACTCTTACATTGTGTACAAGTTGAACAAGTTAGTACAGAATAATAAACAGCAATACCCCCATTCTCATACAACACACCATTTTTATACTTAATGATGATATTATTATTATTATTTTTATAATAATCATAATAAAAAAGAAGTGCTAAACCCACAAGGTTTCTGAACAGCTATAGAGTGAAGGCATACGAAAGGAATATTTTTCTACAGTTATCTCCTAGTAACAGGTGATGGACTAGATAAAACTTAATTCTTCCGACACTCCTACAAACCATTTGGTAAACATCTCATATTTATATCAATTTTTATACTGCGAGTGCATGCATCATGTTTGTGTGTTACATAATGTGTTTCTTAAATAATTTTGAAAAAAAATATCATAGATAGATTAAGGGAAATGTCTATATTAACGTAATATGCGACATTTAATGGGCCCAAGAGATTATTATATATTATTATTATTATTATGGCATCAAGAGTAGAGAGACTCTTAGTGATTTTAATATGTACCTGCATGCCAGCACAGTGTGTAAGTATATTTAGGTACAGGTACACATGTTTAATTATCAGAGTACATATAAATTATGCAGTAACCTTAAAACACTTGAAATTTTGGAAAGTTTCCAGACATAATAAAGAGATGTGCTCAGGGAGAATGTAAACAAACTGGGTGGGCCGCAATGACCGTATTAGAAAGACAGGTGGGGGGAGCTGTATAGTGAGTTTTGGTCATAATTTGAAATGTCTGTATTAGCGGAACACCATAAAGCGAAATGCCGTAAAGCAGGGCCCTACTGTATCAGCAGAAACAGGTAACTACAGCAAATGAAAATAAAACTGGTAATCCCTACAGAATTTCAAGGACAAATATGCCCAGGGTGAAGAGAGGAACAACCGGCTACTGTCCTGATGGTGTCTTAACCCATACATGGAGAAATAGGAAAGGAATCACTATGTGTCCTAATGCTGGCATTGGAACTATCAGCCAAGTCCTCATGTATGATGCCACTGGATGTCTAATGTTCTCAGGTCATTAAGGTCTACAACTCTCTAATGTGGGTGGCACTGACAAAAGTGAGATGCTTACACCTCTCTCTATGTTTTTGACCTTGTTGCTTACAATTCTCTGATCCTGTACAAAAAGGACTGCAAGTTACTCAAGCAGGAGTCTATTACACTGAAAGAGTTCAGGCAGTATATATTTACATTGCAAGAACACACAAACCAAGGCCATTCATAATTTCCTTAGATGATATGCCAGGTGTGCAACAGGAACTGCTTTATATTCTTCCACCAAGAGCAAATATAACTATTTATTCTCTTAGATATATTTCCACTTGTTATATGTATAATTGGACTTTGCTTCATCACATGAATTAGCAATCATTTGCCAACTATTAAAATATATTTTCATATTTTTGAACTATTTTAGGGTATTTTTATATAAATACTTTGTGTAACTAATACCTTTACTACCCCCTCCCACCTTATTTTTTTTACAATTTGTCATTTCAACAAAAAACAATAAATATACCATGAACAGACACTGGAGCCATTATGGGATTGACAGGACACCACCAGGTCTAATACTGTAACTCATTTCTACAAATTTCTACAAAAATCTACCTTAATTAGGGGAGCTCTGATTTGCATGATGACCAGAGACAGCTTGGCTACAAGGTGAAGGTCTGCACTTGTGGTAACCTCATTGCTGTTTGGATCATATGGATCACTGCCAACAAGTGGATAAATAGCAGGATGGAATATCAGACCAATCTGGAAAACAAAAACTTGATTAATAAATTCAACAATTACAATAGTGTCAAGTGTCCTAAAATGTCTCCATAAACATTACTGAAACAGGCAGAGGATGTCTTCTCTACTAACTATTTTGAAACTCTTTCCTCATAAATTAAGAAAGCTTTAATTGGTACATCTCAAAATCTTTCTTGCAATTCCTGTGCCAAAAGATGAGCTATGGTTTGACAAGAGTTATTCCATTTACCCTGAAAACTTAATCCAGACACTGAATGATAGAAACACCTGTCCACACTGCCCATGGGTTTAGTTATGACTACTATCAATCTAATGATAATGCTATTATATCTTTATGCTATATCAGTCCTGTATGTTATATTTATGCTGTTTGATAAAATGTAGATATTTATTTTAACTTTTCATTTAAGGTACACTCTGAATCTACTCATTATCTTTAGATGACTTTTTCTGGAAAGCATGAAATGATTTTATATCAGCAAAATGATCTTACGAATGTATGTGCTAAAGTTCATATCCTTTCTATACACTACTCTCTTTCAGTAACATTGCCAACAACCCAATTAACATGAGCTTTTACAAAACAAGCATACACCCCATTATTATAGTAGTAAAAAAAGCTTCAACATAATTTAGATATAAAGGCAGAATTCACAGGGTTTAGGAGGTGGTTTGGAAATTTAAAAAGAATGAAGCAGAATTAAGATGACTAAAGGGTAAATAAATAAATCTGAGGTGGAAGTAAGGATGGGTAGGGGTCATTCCAGGAAGGGTTGGAGGTTGAGGGGTGTAGGTCATATGTGGCTTCAACATCCAGCAGACATGCACAATATAAGTGGAGAAAATTTTTTTTAGAATCTCACAAGAAGTTAAATGTGATAAATATGTATTTAAGAAGAGACTGGACTCTGAGAGTCATATGAACTATGCTATTTGTGCATTTTGGTAAAGCCTCTTATTATTTGAATGGTGATTTTTTTCTTTGGGGTCATCCTACCTTGGTGGGATATGGTTGTAGTAAAAAAAATAACATATATATACAGTATATACACATTCATAAATATGTTCCCTGTAGTGGAGGGAAGGCGGGGCAGGGGTCGGCCTAGGAAAGGCTGGACGGAGGGGGTAAAGGAGGTTTTCTGTGCGAGGGGTTTGGACTTCAGGAAGCATGCACGAGAGTGTTAGATAGGAGCGAATGGAGACAAATGGTTTTTAGGACTTGATGTGCTGTTGGAGTGTGAGCACGGTAACATTTATGAAGGGATTCAGGGGAAACCAGCAGGCTGGACTGGAGTCCTGGAGATGGGAAGTACAGTGCTTGCACTCTGAGGGAGGGATGTGAATGTTGCCGTTTTATAATTGTAGTGTAAGCACGCCTCTGGCAAGACAGTGGAAGCGGCCGATGGTGGAAGCGGCCAATGTGTTAATAAAAAAAAATAATTAATTTATTTCCTACCAAGGTTGGGTGGAGATAACATCATACTGCTGACAGTTGGTAACAAAGACACTACTGCAGTGAAGACCTTCAATTGTTCAAACAAATATCTTCACTGTAGTTGTCTTATCATACAGTTACTGCAAAAGCATACCTTTTCTGTGGATAAATTGGTGATAAGAAGATCCACTGCCAGTTGGCCAACATTTCCCACACACACTGACGGCTGAAAAAAAGAAAAAAATATTGTGAAATTACAATACAATTTTTATTTCTTTATGCAGTAGAAATAATAAAGCATTAGTAGGCACAAAAGAAAGCCATGTTAAGTCCTAAAAACCATTTGTCTCCATTCGCTCCTATTTAACATGCTCAGGCATGCTTGCTGGAAGTCCAAGCCCCCCCACACCCAAAACCTCCTATACCCCGTCCCTCCAACCTTTCCTAGGATGACCCCTACTCTGCCTTCCTTCTACTACAGATTTAAACACTCTCAAAGTCATTATAATTTGTTCCATTCTCTATACATATCCAAACCACCTCAATAACCCCTCCTCAACCCTATAGATAATAGTTTAGGTAATCTTTCACCTTCTCCTAATCTCCTAATTTCCAAACTACAAATTCTCTGCATAATATTCACACCACACATTGCTCTCACATGACATCTCCACTGCCTCCAGCTTTCTCCTTGTTGCAACATTCACCACCCATGTTTCACACCCATACAAGAGCATTGGTATAACTATAAGTACTCTCTTACATTCCCCTCTTTGCTTCCATGGACAAAGTTCTTTGTCTCCACAGATTTCTAAGTGCACCATTCGCCTTTTTGCCCCTCATCAGATCAGTTCTCTCTGGTTTTTGTTACTGCAGTCACCCTAATTCCATACACAGTACAGTGGACCCTCGGTTTCATAAACCTCGTGCTTCGTAAATTTCGCCTTTCGACAATTTTTTTTGTCAAAATATAGGCTCTCCATTTGTCGGTCATCCAGAATGCGTATGAGCGGCCTCCCAGCGTATGCGCCATGCAAAGGCGCCCCACACACCATTCCCAGTCGGTGTGGCATTGTTTATTGGCAAGTGACCATCACCCCATGCATTCATACGATACATTTCGAAATACAGTGGACCCTCAACCAGCGATATTAATCCGTTCCTGAGAGCTCATCGTTAGTCAGAATTATCATTAGTCAAGTTACCTTTATTGAAGATCTGGTGATGATTGATGGGATGGGAGGAGGGGAGAGGTGTTAGTGTTTAGAAGGGGAATCCCCTTCCATTAGCACTTGAGGCAGCAAGTCTTTTTCTGGGGTTACTTCCCTTGTTCTTTTAATGCCACTAGGACCAGCTTCAGAGTCACTGGACTTCTGTCGCACAACATATCTGTCCATAGAGGCCTGCACCTCTTGTTCCTTTATGACTTTCCTAAAGTGGTTCACAACATTGTCAGTGTAATAGTCACCAGCACGGCTTGCAGTAGCTGTGTCAGGGTGATTTTCATCAAAAAAGGTTTGCATTCAAGCCACTTCACACACATTTCCTTTATCTTAGAAGTAGGCAACTTCTTCAATTTCTCTCTCCCCTCCTCCGAAGCAGTTTCCTCAGGTGTGCCCTCTTAAGAACATAAGAACGAAGGAACACTGCAGAAGGCCTACTGGCCCATGCTGTTGAAGATGATCTAGCAGCTCATCAGTGGTTAGTTCTTCACTGTCCTCCACCACCAACTCTTCCACATCCTCCCCACTAACCTCCAACCCCAAGGACTTCCCCAATGCCACAATGGATTCCTCAACTGGCATAGGATTCTCAGGGTTAGCCTCAAACCCTTCAAAATCCCTTTTGTCTACACATTCTGGCCACAGTTTTTTCCAAGCAGAGTTCAATGTCCTCTTAGTCACTTCCTCCCAAGCCTTACCTATAATGTTTACACAATTGAGGATGGTAAAATGATCTTTCCAAAACTCTCTTAGAGTCAGTTGAGTTTCTGAGGTCACTACAAAGCACCTTTCAAACATGGCTTTTGTGTACAGTTTCTTGAAGTTGGAAATAACCTGCTGGTCCATGGGCTGCAGGAAAGGAGTGGTATTAGGAGGCAAAACCTTCACCTTAATGAAGCTCATGTCCCTAGAAAGTCGCTCTGCCAAGTCTGAAGGATGACCAGGAGCATTGTCTAATACCAGGAGGCACTTAAGGTCTAATTTCTTTTCAATTAGGTAATTTTTCACATTGGGGGCAAATGCATGATGTAACCAGTCATAGAAAAAGTCCCTAGTGACCCATGCCTTACTGTTTGCCCTCCACAGCACACACAAATTAGCATTGAAGACATTGTTTTTCCTGAACACTCTGGGAGTTTCAGAGTGATACACCAATAAAGGGTTCACTTTGCAATCACCAGTAGCATTGACACACATCAACAGAGTAAGCCTGTCTTTCATAGGCTTATGTCCTGGGAGTGCCTTTTCCTCCTGAGTAATGTATGTCCTGCTTGGCATTTTCTTCCAAAACAGGCCTGTTTCGTCACAATTAAACACTTGTTCAGGTTTCAGTCCTTCACTGTCTATGTACTCCTTGAATTCCTGCACATATTTTTCAGCCGATTTGTGGTCCGAACTGGCAGCCTCACCATGCCTTATCACACTATGAATGCCACTACGCTTCTCAAATCTCTCAAACCAACCTTTGCTGGCCTTAAATTCACTCACATCACTAGTTGCTGGCATTTTTCTAATTAAATCGTCATGCAACTTCCTAGCCTTTTCACATATGATCGCTTGAGAGATGCTGTCTCCTGCTATCTGTTTCTCATTTATCCACACCAGTAAAAGTCTCTCAACATCTTCTATCACTTGCGATCTCAGTTTCGAAAACATAGTTGCACCTTTGGCAAGAACAGCTTCCTTGATTGCAGTTTTCTTGCCCACAATAGTAGCGATGGTTGATTGGGGTTTATTATACAACCTGACCAGCTCAGAGATACGCACTCCACTTTCATATTTTTCAATGATCTCTTTCTTCATCTCCATAGTAATTCTCACCCTTTTTGCTGTAGGGTTGGCACTAGAAGCTTTCTTGGGGCCCATGGTGACTTATTTTGCAGGTGCAATCACTAAAAAGGCTGTGATAATATGAAATGTTCCAGTTGTATGTTTGGAAGCGACCGTGGTGGCTGGCTGGCTTGTAAACACTGGCACCCAAGGGACAAGTGAGGCGCGCTCAGGCCAAAGTGGACGCGTATGGCACGGAACGAATAGCGCTGGTCGGGTTTTTAAGCGCTAGTCGAGGCAAAATTTTTGCGTTAAAATGTATCGCTAGTCAGATTTATCGTTAATCGTTGCCATCGTTGGTCGAGGGTCCACTGTATTCCATTTCTTTTTTGTGCTTGCAACTGCTAAATAAGCCACCATGGGCCCAAAGAAAGCTTCTAGTACCAGCCCTTCGCTAAAGAATGTGAGAAACACTATAGAAATTCAAGAAAGAAATCATTGAAAAATATGAAAGTGGCATGCGTGTGGCCCATCTTGCCAGGATGTATGGGGAGCCCCATACAACCATCGCTTCCATCGTGGTGAAGAAAAAGGAAATCAAGGGAGCTGTTGTTTTGAAAGGGTTAGATATGCTCACAAAAAAGAGATCGCAAATACCCGAAGATGTTGAGAATTTGTTGTTGGTGTGGATCAACCAAAAACAGTTAGCAGGAGATAGTGTTATGCAGTCGATAATTTGTGAAAAGGCAAGGCAGTTGCGTGCCGATCTCGCAAAGAAAATGCCTGGAACGAGTGCTGATGTTAATGGATTTAAGGCCAGCAAAAGCTGGTTTGAGAGATTTAAGAAGTGTAGTGGCATACATGGTGTGGTAAGGCATGGTGAGGCTGCAAGTTCTGATAAATGTGTGGCTGAAAAATTCGTGCAGGAATTCAAGGACTATGTAGAGGCTGAAGGATTCGTCCCCCAATAAGTGTTCATTTGTGATGAAAATGGCCTCTTTTGGAAGAAAATGCCAAAGAGGACCTACATCACACAGGAGGAAACGGCACTGCCAGGACACAAGCCTATGAAAGACAGGCTAACTCTCATGTTTTGTGGTAATGCTAGTGGGGATTTCAAAGTGAAGCCTTTACTGGTGTATCACTCTGAAAATCCCAGAGTGTTCAAGAAACACAGTGTCACCAAGAGTAAATTGTGTATGATGTGGAAGGCTAACAGTAAGGCATTGGTCACGAGGGAAATTTTCCTTGATTGGTTCAATGAAGTGTTTGGCCCAAGTGTGAAGAAATACCTCCTGGAAAATAAATTGCCACTCAAGTGCCTCCTGGTAATGGACAATGCTTTTGCTCATCCTCCAGACCTGGATGACCAAATGGTGGATGGGTTTAGTTTCATCAGCGAAGTTCTTGCCCCCTAATACCACTCCTCTCATCCAGCCCATGGACAAGCAGATCATTTCAAACTTCAAAAAACTCTACACCAATGTTTCAAAGGTGCTTTGATGTGACCTCACACACTCAACTGACCCTAAAAGAGTTCTGGAAAAATCACTTCAATATCCTCCATTGCATAGGCCTTATAGATAAGGCTTGTCAGGGAGTGACTTCCAGGACATTGAACTCTGCTTGGAGAAAATTGTGACCAGGCTGAAGGTTCTGAGGCTGACCCTGACAACCCTATGCCAGTTGTGGAATCTATTGTGGCATTGGGGAATTCCATGGGGTTGGATGTGACTAGCCAGGATGTGGAAAAGTTGGTGGAGGACCACAGTGAAGAGCTAACCATTGAAGAGCTGCAAGACCTTTATCTGCAACAGCAACAGACCACAGCTCATGAAACTGCTTCAGAGGAGGAGGAAGAGAGATGGAAGAAAGTGCCTTCTTCAAAGATTAAGGATATTTGTGCAAAGTGGAGTGATGTGCAAATGTTTGTGGAGGAACATCACCCTGACAAAGCTGTTGCAAGCCGTGTCTGCAACATGTACAATGAAGATGTCTTGTCCCATTTTAAAGAGATGCCAGAAACAGAGTTCACTGGAACAATTTTTTAGCAACAGGGGTTCAGTGACTCTCAAGCTGGTCCTAGTGGCATTAAAAAACAAAGACGGGAAGTAACCCCGGATAAGGACATTGTACCTAAAGTCTATGGAAGGGGATTCCTCTTCCAAACAATAGTGTAACTTCTCCATCCTCTCCCCTCCTACTGTCTCCCATACACCAACAAGAGTCTTCAATAAAGGTAAGTGTGATGTTATTATTTTTTTATACTTGATGTCTCATTGTTTTCTGTATGTAAATCTATAATGTAAAAAAAATATTTTTTGTTAATACTTTTGGGTGTCTGGAACGGATTAATTGGATACACATTATTTCTTATGGGGAAAATGGTTTCACCATTCATAAATTTAGTTTTTCGTCAGACTCTCTGGAACGTATTAATTATGAAGTTTGAGGGTCCACTGTATCATTATATTAAAAATAATGAGTACAGTATAATAGATATAATATTTAGATCAGAAAATAATAGTTGAAACACACAGTAGAAAGCATTAACCCTTTCAGGGTTTCGGACGTACTAGTACGGCTTACGCACCAGGGTTTTTGACATACTAGTACGCCTAAATTCTAGCGCCCTCAAATCTAGCAAGAGAAAGCTGGTAGGCCTACATATGAAAGAATGGGTTTATGTGGTCAGTGTGCACAGTATAAAAAAATTCTGCAGCACACAGTGCATAATGAGAGAAAAAAAAACTTTGACCATGTTTTTGGATTAAAACAGCGACTTTGCACTGTATTTTTGTATGGTATTTATTGTTGTATTCTAGTTTTCCTGGTCTCATTTTATAGAATGGAAGACATATTACAGAAATTGAGATGATTTTGACTGGTTTTACAATGAAAAGTACCTTGAAATTGAGCTCAAAGTAGCAGAAATGTTCGATTTTTACCGAAGTTCAAAAGTAAACAAATCATGCCAAGCGTCCAATACACGTCAACTGGTGAGTCTAATATTCTTTCACAAGTGCGCTGATATTATTTATATAATTTTTACACTAATGCAGTAAATCTTCTATTTTTTGTGAGAATAAAAATTCAAAGTGGAAAGCAAAAGAATGTAAGAGGGGTGTGGGGACATGACTAATGAACAGAGAAAATGTTATTTTAGTGCCAGGAATGTCTTTCTTGTTTATTCTGGACCCTATTATGAAATTGGCATCTTTTGAAATTTGTGTGAAATTGGCAAAATTGCTAAATTCTGACCACTGTATAGGATAGTTGAAATCGGTAAATGGGTGGTTTCTTGTACTCATTCGATAGGAAAAATGGAGTTCTAGCGAAATAGTTATGATTTTTGTCGACTAGTACATTGGAATTGGCCGAAAATAGGGCTCAAAGTGGGCAAAGTCGCTGATGCGTAAACATTGCCGAGACCGCCAACTTTGCGAGAGCATAATTCCGTAAGTTTTCCATCAAATTTCATGCTTTTGGTGTCATTATGATCGGGAAAATATTCTCTATCTTTTCCTAAGACTTTTTTTTTTTTTTTTTTTTTTTTTTTTAAATTTGGGCCACCCTGAGAACAAGTCTGGGAGAGGGCCTGGGGACCCTGAAAGGGTTAAGAGGCAAGAAGTCATCAACAATCACGAGAAATTTCTTGGAAAAAAAAAATAAAAAATAAATAATAGATACAGTACAATATATAATCTAAAATCACTTAAAACACTTAACTGGTTGGCACCTTGCTGACTCATGTTTTTTTATACAATATTTATGTATGTTCATCACTGTTGTAGATGTGTTTCAGGATACTATACTATATCTAGTTTCAAACTTTGAATGCGTAAGAAATCAAAATAAATGCAATACTAGGGAAAGCAAGAATTTAACATAAAGCAATTGGATTGAATCCTAGACACAGCAAAACATAAGGGTAAGTTAACTTACACCTGCAGCTTCTGTTCACCAAGCAGTATACAGGTCGGCCATCACTAATCTGGCAATCAGTTATCTGGTTCCATCAGTAATCTGGCACTAATTTTGGCTAGCATAATTTCAAATTTCACCATAATACTGACTCAGATCATTATACTGACTCAAATTTCATCATTATACTGACTCAGAAATTGTGCAGATGGTTGTAAATCCACAGCAGCAAGCCAGTGGAGGAGAAAGCAGTGATGAAAATGAGGAAGATATAGCAGAAAGAATCTCTATTGTTAGGTTAATTAAGTGTATTCTAACCTAACCACTCCGTAATCTGGCAAACTCACTAATCTGGCACACTACAGGTCCCAATGATGCTGGATTCGTGATGGCTGACCTGTATACATACCTAGGAGTTAGTTGGGGTGAATAACATAAGGACTTAAAAACAGGAGTAAGCCAGACTGCTTGGCTTTCTTGGGATATCTTATGTTATTAACTCTGGGGTATATAATATTAAAGAGCTTTTCTTCATGCTCAAAATGTAGACTACATACCAAAAGGCATAAAAATCATACTTACATACCACTATAAAGGATCATGCTAATGTCAGCAGTAGCATCCACCAGTTCAAGCTAAGGAAAATTTTGTTTTAATCAGAGGGAAGTGTTAAACTAATAGGGAGTCGTCTAGTGTCTTGGGAATGGGAGACATTCAGGTTTGATGTAAGAGGATAAATCCAGTACCTTGGATCAAGAGTACCTCGCTGGGAATGGTTAAAGGTAAAACCGTACCCAGCAGGGGAAGCAGCAGAAAGGGACCAATTGTCCTTTTTGTACTACAAACACTAATATCCAGTAATGCTATACATACCACAAGCAAAACACACAGTGAGCTCTTCATACAAATAACTTTTTTCGAGACTTTTATTTCTTATAAATTAATTTATCAAACAGTACACTGTAATCTGTATCTAGGGTTTTTGTATTATGATATTCTACTTCTACTGACTTCTGAGATTTACACAAGACCATTTTTGAATATCAAACACCAGTAAACTGCTAATTTTATAACCTAGGTAAAAAGACATTAACATTTTTTTTTAATAACTTTTATAAGCAGGTTTTGAATGTAACCTATGATTATTATTAAATTTAGGGAAAGAACTAAACACAGGTGTAACACTGCCTGGGTAAAGGGAAGAAAATGGGTTCAATCCAAGGAAAGGGAGGAAAAGTCCAATAATTTTTTGGATCAATGGCTCCTCACCAGCACCAAGGAACCTTCTTTCAGGTAATTATCTGAAAAGAGAATCTCATAGCACAGTTGTCAGTGGTAAAATACTTTTGTAGTATATATTATGTGTCATTCCTATGTGGGTCTCTCTGTCCATTATCCTAGTGTCACATAACTCTACTTGAACAGTGCCCAGCTAAGCATAGGCCAACCAGTTAGATTCAGACCAGGATAAGGGGGGGCAGGTGTGATAAGGCTGGGCTTCATCTTACTCCACCAATACAAGAATAACAGTCCCTCCAGTTGTGTCATTGCTACCACTATTCCTTACTATGAAGCCCAAACACACAGTGGCCTGCATGCATGGCCCACACCTGAAGACGTGGGGCTGAATCCTGCTACGAGCAAAGACACCTAGGAGTTAGTCTATTATTGTGGGTCACAATAACGTTTCCTCTTTTTTTGAATCACCAAACCTCAGTGGGAAATGGCCAGGTAAAAAATAGTTTTATTATTACTACGTACATTTATTGGGGGAGCGCTATACCTGTAATGACCATACACCTGGGAATGGAAGGCAATCAGATTTGATCCACTGGTTTTCTTCCTGGGCCTGTAGAAATTTATGGAGACCCCAAATCCCCAATGACAGCTAGTAAATATTAAGCATTTAGTATTTTACATTGTATGCCTGGAACCACATAGTGTCTCTCAACATCTTAATGAATACCAAAGTCAAACCCCTACCCTTCTTAATGATCTCTTAAATTCAATGAAGCATTTGAGAGAATTAGGCCTCTGGAATAACATATGGAGGCTTGAATCATGATTTAGTAGCATAAGGATCATTACAGTAGCTGTCAAGTTAGTTGCATACTGGGGTTAACATAATGCATGGTGTTCTTCTGGTTATAATAGGCATGGGAGGGAGTGGAGAGTAGATTGGGATATGAATGGAGCAATGTCCCACCAAAGAGTAGGTTATAGTAGTGCTTGCACTGTGAATTAGACCCTATAAACGTTGCCAGAAACTAACACTCCTGAGACATACTGATGCTAGCTTAGGGTAGGTTCAAGAACCTAGTGTAGCGTAGGTCCTAAGCATTCATTCTCTTGCACATGATCACTGAGCAGAAGCCTCATATAGGTCAAGGTATACTGCTATAGTCACCAGTCAAGCTAACTTGGGATAGTCACCAGTCAAGCTAACCTGGGATAATCATCGGTCAAACTAACCTGGGCTAGTCACCAGTCAAGCTAACCTGGGATAGTCATCAGTCAAACTAACCTGGGATAGTCATTGGGGAATCTAGCTAGGAACAGACTCCACAACAACGCAAGTTCGCTCCACTTTTTGTATGGGGAGGTGTGACCCTGCTGGACCTTCATCCCATTAACATTAGCAAAGGAAAGAAAACCACCAGACTCTTATGGTGGGTAGAAGTGTTAATTTTACATCTGCCGTGTCAGCGGTGATTGTCTCAGTTGAGCACCTCCTAAGTTTCCACACAACCCTTAGGGGCTAATACTTGTAAGAATTATTATAATCAAAACCAAGTGCTAAACCCACTAGGGTCATACAAACCTATAAGTAATTATTCTTTGATTACAATTGTTAAGTAATATTAATAATATGATCTTAAGCTGAATCAACATTATTTCATTATAGTGAAAACATGTGCTAAACCAGTATGTAAGAGGATTTACTTTTCTGCTTATAGTTTTCTACTTTAAGCCCAAATAATTTCTGGATATTCACGGACATTTTTGCAACTAAGATGAACACTATAATATAACAAACCACAAGTAAGATGAACATAATAATATAACAAACCACAAGTAAGATGAACACAATAATATAACAAACCACAAGTAAGATGAACATAATAATATAACAAACCACAAGATGAACATAATAATATAACAAACCACAACTAAGATGAACACTAATATAACAAATTACAACCAAGATGAACACAGCAACATAACAAACCACAACTAAGGTGTAGCCAGTGAGATCCTTTTTATCTTCCTTATTCTTTGGAATAAAAATCATCGTTTTTTCAGATATTGCTTCAGTCACTCTGCTTGTTGCTGGTGTTGTTGTTGTTGTTGTACTATAGGGCTACGCTGGTCTCAGCGCCGTACTGAACACCAACTACAATATGGCTTCTCAAATACAAATTTTTATTTCTTTGCGAAGGTTACAATGTGTGATTTACATTTTTATAAAGTATTGTTAAGTACAAAGGAAGCCACTAATATGCCTGCTCACATACTACTTAAAACTAGACATAGGTTATGGAGCGGTAAATTTTAACTGTTCATTATTTTATATTATTACAATACTGAGATAGCCAAAATATTATTAATAATAAGATTTATAGTAAAGAAATAGTAAAAGGAAAATAGTTTTACACTTAGTACAATTTACAGTGTTACAACAGTACAATTTTAAGCGTGAATTAGGACCCCAATGGAAATAAGTCGCTGACTTTTTTGGATTATCCTACACATATGCTGCTATGTATGATAATGTATGTAACTGTATTTGTGTATACCTGAATGAACTTATACAGATCTAGCTATCCTAAATTTTCGGGAATTTCTCAATAATAACAATAATAATAATAATATTATTATTATTATTATTATTATTATCTTCATTTCTACAAGTACATGTACAAGGTATACAGTCCTAGTTGACACCAATGACATACTACTATATACAAAACCTCTTGTTATACAGAGCATTTCGGGCAAATCAGATCAATTTTGTCCCAGGATGCGACTCACCAGTCGACTAACACCCAGGTACCTATTTTACTGTTAGGTGAACATAGACAGCAGGTGTCTTAATGAAACACGTCTAAATGTTTTCCAGCCGTACCAGGGATGAGATCCCTGGACCTCGTTGTGCAAGTCGAGTGCGCTAGCAGTCGAGCTACGTCGACCACAATGGAAAGAGGTCACTTTGACTTTTTGGGGTTATCCTAGGCTCTCTACACATATACTGCTATGTATGAGAATGTATGTAACTGTATTTGTGTATACCTGAATAAACTTACTTAGTCTGTAACTTGTTCAGCTATCAAAACGTTGGGGTCCAGTTCCCGGACCCATTATGTACCTCTGTAATCCTTTAAGGGAGGATGCAGCGGATGTAATGCTCTGCACTACACAAATATTGTTGCAAATAGTACAAAATACTGACAAGTTGAAGATTAAAATACATGTGCAACAGTTGTGTATCTTTATTGATGAAACGTTTCGCCTACATAGTAGGTTTCTTCAGTCAAATACAGAGGCAGCAGTAGTAATGAAATAAAGATGATGTAACCAGTCCATCATTCTTGGAGAAAAAGTATTAGAGGTGGTCAGTCCCTCAGCCTGGAGAAGAGTTCAGTTCTATGGTCTGGAACGATATGAAGATAAAGCATGAGAAATCAGTCTTAATTAAATACTGTCGAATGTGAGGTGGAAGATCTCGGACAGTATTTAAGACTCCATTCTCATGATTCAGCTTCATATCGTTCCAGACCATGGAACTGAACTCTTCTCCAGGCTGAGGGACTTACCACTTCAAATACTTGTTCTCCAAGATTGATGGACTGATTACATCATCTTTATTTCATTACTACTGCTGCCTCTGTATTTGACTGAAGAAGCCAACTGTGTAGGCGAAACGTTTCATCAATAAAGATACCCAACTGTTGAACATGTGTATTAATCTTCACTCCACAAATAAACTGCAAATAGAATAAATCTTATGACGACATTTCGGTCCCACTTAACCATTTCGCGCTGAATGACCCACAAATTTAGCGCTTATCATGAATTATTAAAAAAAATTATTACTTGAACTATTAAACAAATTGGAGCAAGACCTCCTCAGACTGTAAACGGATGGGGTTGTAGGCGCCCTTATCAAACACAAACAATAAATATAAATCAGGAACGTACACCGGTAAGCTGTCCAATATACAAGTACAGTTAGAAATAGAAATACAAATAGCTAGAGCTTCATTTAAGGAGGTTATTAATAGAGTATTCAAGAGGTTGCTAGTAGAATTACAGTAAATCAACCATTCAAATCATTATGAAGCTCTGTGTAGTCTGCAGTCAATCAAACAAACGGGCTTCCACATGGATAAATTGT
Source organism: Cherax quadricarinatus (assembly GCF_026875155.1). Classification (NCBI taxonomy): domain Eukaryota; kingdom Metazoa; phylum Arthropoda; class Malacostraca; order Decapoda; family Parastacidae; genus Cherax; species Cherax quadricarinatus. The sequence goes on along the minus strand of NC_069423.1, from coordinate 31,853,255 downwards.
CATTTTTGTGGAAATTGGTGTCACGCCCCTTGTGCAGATATCCAAGAACTAGCTACAAGCAGTATTAAAACAGGGAAGTGTTTTTGGGTATGCCCAAATGAGATAAATCTGTGGACTAAAATCACAAGGGTATTAAAAGAGGATAACATCAAAGCTGCTTTCATAGACAACCTGGAAGCTTTCTACAACAGATGGGAACATAAAAAGTCTGGGCTGAATGGTACTGTCCTTGGTACTGGCCATGTAGTCAGAAACTGTAAGGCTGGAGGTGATGCCCTGGTAGTCAGCAAATGTGGGGCTGATAGTGCTGTCCTGGGAGACAGTAATGGTGAAGCTGGAGGTGCTGTCCTGGGAGACAGTAATGGTGAAGCTGGAGATTTTGTCCAGGTAGTCGGGAATTATACGCAGGAAGGAATACATATAAATGACCTCATAGGGGACAGGAGCCGTAGTGGGGAAACAAGTGTAGTCAAAGATAAGATAAAACCAGTATTGCAAACTAGAAATACCACAGGAAATAGCAAACAAGAGGACTCCACTAGCAATAGTGAGGATATATTACCAAAAACAACTAGTGGGAGCTCCATTGTTGGTGCTAGGGAGGATAGGAATAAGACAGGTAAACATGCACCAACAGGGAATACAGTCACAGAATCCCAAGGCAAACGGAAACCAAGCCTGTGCACATACTATGCACTTGGTATCTGCAGACATGGGAAATCTGGAAAAACAGACGGGACGTGCAACTATGACCACCCTAGAAAATGCCGTGCCCATAAGACAACAGGAAAATGCAAACTCCCTTCCTGTAAGCTTTTTCACCCTGAAATGTGTACCTCTTCAGTACAGGAAAGACTGTGCTATAACTTAAATTGCCAGGCACACCATATAAAGGGGACAAAATGATACAAAACATCCAGGCCATGGGAAAACCTGGGTAGCCACAGCCACTCAAGAGGGAGAGGTTTTTTAGTGCCAGGAAGGAAAAAAAACTGGCAGGAAATGGCAGAAATCGTACACCAAATCCAGTCATTCCTGGAGTGGAACCACAGTCGATGGCCTCCACTCCAAACCAACAGATACAGATACTAATGCCGGAAAAAAAATCCCCCCCCCCAGTACCAACAATACCACCAGTCCGATGACATTCTTCTTTACAAATATACAGGGTCTAAAGCCAGCAACAAACAACAAAATACCTTTCATCCGTGGACTGCTTGCAGAGGCAAAGGCAATGTTCGCGGCTTTCACTGAGACCCACATAAAGGATCACTTGGACAACGAAATATGGATCCGAGGTTACAACCTATACAGATGTGACAGAGTGAACAGGCAAAAAGGGGGGGGGGGTTGGCCTGTACATTGCAGAGTCACTTGTTTGCACAGAACTGCTTAATGCCTCAAATGATGTAGTGGAAGTTTTAGCAGTAAAGGTCGAGAACCAAAACCTAGTCATTGTGGTAGTCTACAAGCCTCCGGATGCAACATCCCAGCAATTCCAGGAACAGCTGTTAAAAATTGACCACTGTCTGGAAAATCTTCCAGCTCCTGCACCCAACATCTTGCTCCTTGGGGATTTCAACTTAAGGCACCTAAAATGGAGGAATATTGCAAATAATATTATTGCAGTAATAACACCAGGAGGCAGCTCTGATGAAAACTCACTCACACGAGCTTTTAAATTTCTGCACAAAATTCAATTTAAACCAGCAAATAATAGAGCCTACTAGACTGGAGAATACACTAGACCTCATCTTCACTAACAATGATGATCTGATAAGAAATGTCACCATATCAAAAACAATATACTCGGATCACAACATAATTGAGGTTCAGACATGTATGCGCGGAGCTCCAGACCGACATAAGGAGATTACTCACGAGGGAGCATTCACCAAATTCAACTTCAATAACAAAAACATAAAGTGGGACCAAGTAAACCAAGTCCTAACCGATATAAGCTGGGAAGATATACTAAGCAACACAGACCGCAACTTATGCCTAGAACAAATTAACTTGGTGGCACTCGATGTATGCACAAGGCTTATTCCTCTAAGAAAAAGGAGGAGTAGATGTAAAATAGAAAGAGACAGGCGCTCCCTTTACAGGCGACGGAAAAGAATAACAGAGCGGCTAAAAGAGGTCAATATATCTGAAATGCGCAGGGAGACACTGGTCAGAGAAATAGCAAGCATCGAACTTAAGCTAAAAGAATCCTTTAGGAGTCAGGAATCGCGGGAAGAACTAAAAGCTATAAATGAAATCGAAAGAAACCCAAAGTATTTCTTCTCCTATGCCAAATCAAAATCGAGAACAACGCCCAGTATTGGGCCCCTACTTAAACAAGATGGGTCCTACACAGATGACAGCAAGGAAATGAGTGAGCTACTCAAGTCCCAATATGACTCAGTTTTTAGCAAGCCGCTAACCAGACTGAGAGTCGAAGATCAAAATGAATTTTTTATGAGAGAGCCACAAAATTTGATTAACACAAGCCTATCCGATGTTATCCTGACGCCAAATGACTTCGAACAGGCGATAAATGACATGCCCATGCACTCTGCCCCAGGGCCAGACTCATGGAACTCTGTGTTCATCAAGAACTGCAAGAAGCCCCTATCACGAGCCTTTTCCATCCTATGGAGAGGGAGCATGGACACGGGGGTCGTCCCTCAGTTACTAAAAACAACAGACATAGCCCCACTCCACAAAGGGGGCAGTAAAGCAACAGCAAAGAACTACAGACCAATAGCACTAACATCCCATATCATAAAAATCTTTGAAAGGGTCCTAAGAAGCAAGATCACCACCCATCTAGAAACCCATCAGTTACACAACCCAGGGCAACATGGGTTTAGAACAGGTCGCTCCTGTCTGTCTCAACTACTGGATCACTACGACAAGGTCCTAAATGCACTAGAAGACAAAAAGAATGCAGATGTAATATATACAGACTTTGCAAAAGCCTTCGACAAGTGTGACCATGGCGTAATAGCGCACAAAATGCGCGCTAAAGGAATAACAGGAAAAGTCGGTCGATGGATCTATAATTTCCTCACTAACAGAACACAGAGAGTAGTCGTCAACAGAGTAAAGTCCGAGGCAGCTACGGTGAAAAGCTCTGTTCCACAAGGCACAGTACTAGCTCCCATCTTGTTCCTCATCCTCATATCCGACATAGACAAGGATGTCAGCCACAGCACCGTGTCTTCCTTTGCAGATGACACCCGAATCTGCATGACAGTGTCTTCCATTGCAGACACTGCAAGGCTCCAGGCGGACATCAACCAAATCTTTCAGTGGGCTGCAGAAAACAATATGAAGTTCAACGATGAGAAATTTCAATTACTCAGATATGGTAAACATGAGGAAATTAAATCTTCATCAGAGTACAAAACAAATTCTGGCCACGAAATAGAGCGAAACACCAACGTCAAAGACCTGGGAGTGATTATGTCGGAGGATCTCACCTTCAAGGACCATAACATTGTATCAATCGCATCTGCTAGAAAAATGACAGGATGGATAATGAGAACCTTCAAAACTAGGGAGGCCAAGCCCATGATGACACTCTTCAGGTCACTTGTTCTATCTAGGCTGGAATATTGCTGCACTCTAACAGCACCTTTCAAGGCAGGTGAAATTGCCGACCTAGAAAATGTACAGAGAACTTTCACGGCGCGCATAACGGAGATAAAACACCTCAATTACTGGGAGCGCTTGAGGTTTCTAAACCTGTATTCCCTGGAACGCAGGAGGGAGAGATACATGATTATATACACCTGGAAAATCCTAGAGGGACTAGTACCGAACTTGCACACGAAAATCACTCACTACGAAAGCAAAAGACTTGGCAGACGATGCACCATCCCCCCAATGAAAAGCAGGGGTGTCACTAGCACGTTAAGAGACCATACAATAAGTGTCAGGGGCCCGAGACTGTTCAACTGCCTCCCAGCACACATAAGGGGGATTACCAACAGACCCCTGGCAGTCTTCAAGCTGGCACTGGACAAGCACCTAAAGTCAGTTCCTGATCAGCCGGGCTGTGGCTCGTACGTTGGTTTGCGTGCAGCCAGCAGCAACAGCCTGGTTGATCAGGCGCTGATCCACCAGGAGGCCTGGTCACAGACCGGGCCGCGGGGGCGTTGACCCCCGAAACTCTCTCCAGGTAAACTCCAGGTAAGAAAAGCTTTTGACACAGTAGACCACGACATCCTACTCCACAAACTTGATCATTACGGTATAAGAGGCCATGCGCTTGCTTATTTCAAATCTTACATTACTAATAGGTATCAGTACGTCACCATTAAAGACACAGCATCAGCAACACGGCCACTTGATACTGGAGTTCCGCAGGGAAGTGTCCTTGGTCCCCTGCTCTTCCTCATATACATCAATGACCTTCCAAACGTATCCCAACACCTGAAACCCATTCTCTTTGCTGATGACACGACTTATGTCATCTCTCACCCTAATCTTGCCACCCTCAACACCATTGTGAATGAGCTGATTAAAATATCGACTTTGATGACAGCCAATAAACTTACGCTTAACACTAACAAAACCTACTATATTATGTTTGGTAGCAGAGCAGGAGATGCACAAATTAACATTAAGATTGACAACACTCTAATTACCAGAAATAATGGGGGCAAATTCCTAGGCTTATACCTTGACAACAACCTGAATTTCAGCACCCATATCCAGCATATAACCAAAAAAGTATCCAAATCGGTTGGGATCCTCTCCAAGATACGATACTACGTGCCGCAAAATGCCCTTCTCACACTATACCACTCATTTATTTATCCATACCTCACCTATGCTATTTGTGCTTGGGGATCAACTGCAGCAACATACCTAAAGCCAATAATAACCCAACAAAAAGCTGCAGTAAGAATAATCACTAAATCCCATCCCTGGCAACACCCCCCCCACTCTTCATAGACCTAAACTTACTCCCAGTTCAGTACATCCACACTTACTACTGTGCAATCTACATCTACAGGGCCTTAAACTCTAATATCAACCTTGACCTAAAACGCTTTCTTGATAGTTGTGACAGAACCCACAGGCATAACACCAGACACAAACATCTCTACGACATTCCCCGTGTCCGACTAAACCTTTACAAAAATTCAATGTATGTCAAAGGCCCTAAAATCTGGAATACCCTACCTGAGAACTCTAGAACTGCAAACACATTCATCACCTTCAAAACTACCATTAGAAAACATCTTATCTCCCTGATACACCCCGTCAACTAACTACACGAATACCACCTGGTGGTTCACACTTACACTCACTCACTCATTTGACCATAAACAGAAATATTAATCTCAATCTTAAAATAATGAATCCTGTGATACTCCATTATTGAAACTATGTACTGTGCCAAAACAAAAGCATTCACATTGCTAAACTCACAAACTAGTATTTAGTCACTTAGCCATAATACCAACTTACCTCATAATTTGTAATATTTTACAATTAAGAATAAAACTAAGTCTGCCCGAAATGCCTAGCCATGCTAAGCGTTCTAGTGGTACACTCTGTAATCACAATTTTACTACATGTAAACCACACAAAACCAAATTTCTGTAAACTCAGCATTGTAATCCTTATAGAGAATAAACTTTGAATTATGGAGAGGGAGCATGGACACGGGGATCGTCCCACAGTTACTAAAAACAACAGACATAGCCCCACTCCACAAAGGGGGCAGTAAAGCAACAGCAAAGAACTACAGACCAATAGCACTAACATCCCATATCATAAAAATCTTTGAAAGAGTCCTAAGAAGCAAGATCACCACGCATCTAGAAACCCATCAGTTACACAACCCAGGGCAACATGGGTTTAGAACAGGTCGCTCCTGTCTGTCTCAACTATTGGACCACTACGACAAGGTCCTAAATGCACTAGAAGACAAAAAGAATGCAGATGTAATATATACAGACTTTGCAAAAGCCTTCGACAAGTGTGACCATGGCGTAATAGCGCACAAAATGCGTGCTAAAGGAATAACAGGAAAAGTCGGTCGATGGATCTATAATTTCCTCACTAACAGAACACAGAGAGTAGTCGTCAACAGAGTAAAGTCCGAGGCAGCTACGGTGAAAAGCTCTGTTCCACAAGGCACAGTACTCGCTCCCATCTTGTTCCTCATCCTCATATCCGACATAGACAAGGATGTCAGCCACAGCACCGTGTCTTCCTTTGCAGATGACACCCGAATCTGCATGACAGTGTCTTCCATTGCAGACACTGCAAGGCTCCAAGCGGACATCAACCAAATCTTTCAGTGGGCTGCAGAAAACAATATGAAGTTCAACGATGAGAAATTTCAATTACTCAGATATGGTAAACACGAGGAAATTAAATCTTCATCAGAGTACAAAACATATTCTGGCCACAAAATAGAGCGAAACACCAACGTCAAAGACCTGGGAGTGATCATGTCGGAGGATCTCACCTTCAAGGACCATAACATTGTATCAATCGCATCTGCTAGAAAAATGACAGGATGGATAATGAGAACCTTCAAAACTAGGGAGGCCAAGCCCATGATGACACTTTTCAGGTCACTTGTTCTATCTAGGCTGGAATATTGCTGCACACTAACAGCACCTTTCAAGGCAGGTGAAATTGCTGACCTAGAAAATGTACAGAGAACCTTCACGGCGCGCAATAACGGAGATAAAACACCTCAATTACTGGGAGCGCTTGAGGTTCCTAAACCTGTATTCCCTGGAACGCAGGCGGGAGAGATACATAATTATATACACCTGGAAAATCCTAGAGGGACTAGTACCGAACTTGCACACGAAAATCACTCACTACGAAAGCAGAAGACTTGGCAGACGATGCAACATCCCCCCAATGAAAAGCAGGGGTGTCACTAGCACGTTAAGAGACCATACAATAAGTGTCAGGGGCCCGAGACTGTTCAACTGCCTCCCAGCATACATAAGGGGGATTACCAACAGACCCCTGGCAGTCTTCAAGCTGGCACTGGACAAGCACCTAAAGTCGGTTCCTGACCAGCCGGGCTGTGGCTCGTACGTTGGTTTGCTTGCAGCCAGCAGTAACAGCCTGGTTGATCAGGCTCTGATCCACCAGGAGGCCTGGTCACAGACCGGGCCGCGGGGGCCTTGACCCCCGGAACTCTCTCCAGGTAAACTCCAGGTAATAAGTCTTATTCCAATCACGGCATTGTACCCTTTTTCTTTCATATTCTGTTTTTGTTATCAACAGCAAGGTTCAGGAAATAATGGGTAAAATGTAGTTGACTAAGACCGAGAAGTTAGTTCAACATCTTTATTATGCACCCATATTCATCCTATTGGCGGTAGTTAAGGGGGAATTAGCACATGTTAGCGCGTACTCATCTCTATACGTGGCTGCAGTCGACGACTCAGCTCCTGGCCCTGCCTCTTCGCTAGTCGCTACTAGGTCCTCTCTCTCCCTGCTCCAACAGCCTTATCGTACCTCTTCTTAAAATTATGTATGAATCCTGCCTACATGTTTGCTTTACGGTGTTCACCGCAGAGCAAACACGGCAATGGGTCGTCAAAAAAAAAAAAAAAAACCCGTAAGCAAATACTAGATCAATTTATACCTAAGGTTCATATCTAATTATGCTTCAACCAAAAGCAAGTAGAAAAAGACGAATGAGTTATAAAGGGATAATTTACTGATAAAGTTTCGCCCACACAGTGGGCTTTATCAGGTCACCAATCTGTTTGTAACTTGATAAAGCGCACTGTGTAGGCAAAACGTTGCTAATGATGGATTTAATTACATTGCATGTGTGCATGCGCGTTTTTCCAGTGTCATTTTCTTGTACCATTCTTTCCAGCCCCTCTCTCGTGCCTATAAACTCAGCCAATCACTTTTTTTGAAATTATTATGCACAGGAGGATTTTACTGGCCCAGAGAGGGGAGGGTTATACACGTGATCCATCTTTCAAATGCCCAGAACATAACTGGGGCACAAAGCTGACACCTGAGTTGTCGTCAGTTATCTTGTATAGAGGTCACCACAATGCAGCATGATGGACTACTGTACACCTGTGTTAATTAACTGTAAAAGTGTGCTTAACTTTGTGTGTCCATACATTTTCGTATACGAGTACACAATTCGTAAACCTTTTGAGGAAGTATCCAAGGGCCCTTGTGTGAACAAGAGAGGCCCTTGTGTGAATAAGGGGACCTTGTGTGAACAAGAGAGGCCCTTGTGTGAATAAGGGGACCTTGTGTGAACAAGTGGCCCGTGCTTTGTGAACAAGGGGACCTTGTTGTGTGAACAACTGACCCGTGCTTTGTGAACAAGGGGGCCCTTGTGTGAACAGGGTCTCCCTGGAAGTCAACATGAGGTCAGTGAAGACCAGTAGTAGACAGTCACTGGAAGTCAATTGGAGTTAAGAAAAAAATACTGGAGGGGGAGGGGAGTGGATTATTTTATGGATTCAGAGTGCAGATTATAGCTCCTAGCTCGATCGCTAGCGCATTCAGTTCACACTGTGAGGTCCGGAGATCGAATCTCCTCCGGTGAGGCTGGAAAATATTAAGGACGTGTTTCCATAAGACACCTGCTGTCCCTGTCCCTGTTCTCCCATCAGTTTAAAATGGGTACCCGGGTGTGAGTCGACTGGTGTGAGTCGCATCCTGGGACAAACCTGACCTAACTTGCCCTAAATGCTCAGCATAACAAAGGGCTTTCTATATAGTAGTATGTCATTGATGTCAGCTAGGCCTGTATACCATATACATGTACTTGTGGTAAATAAAGATATTATTATTACAGGTGTACAAATGGCTTCATGGCGACATAAGCTTTCATTGTGACAACATTTCGTTCACAGGTGACTCTCTTTGCAAGTGAATGAAAATGTTTTGAGTGAGAGACTTTGTCCAGCATCTTTGTGAACAATTTTTTTTTTTGCTCTTCAAAGCAGATTATACAAGGTGAGAGTGCAAGGTCAGAGTGAGAAGACAAGATTGTATTCCAGAAAAACAAGTCCAGTAGGCAGTAGGAATATCTGGAGTATACCTGGAGGGGGTTTCGGGGGGCCAACGCCCCCGCGGCCCTGTCCGTGACCAGGCCTCGTGGTAGATCAGATGTGAAGGAGGAAGGGGGGAAGGGAACTCTGGGAAATTTCTTTAAAGGCCGGGAGATAAGGTTATTTACATCTCGGGCTAATTTCAGTGACACAAGACCCTCTTTCCCACTGGAGCCTCACTCGACGCCAACATCCCACTTGCTTTAACGTGGCTGGAGTGGCGGACGACGATCTTCAAGAGAAAGTTAAAGACGTGGCAAAGCCTCCACTTGCTTTTATGTTAATACCCTTTGATCACCCTTATTTTTTTCCACTTTAGATAGTTAAAAAGTGAATGTCAGCGATGTAAGGAAGAGTGGCAGACTTCACGTGTAGAGGAGGTTGTACTGCCCACCATCAAAGGCATGGAGGGTCAACCGGTGTATATATTTCACTGATTTAGATTACGGACCGTGTGTGTTTTTCTGTTTATTTACCAAAATGATTTGGCAGGTGCCGAGCTCCCGCTCATGGTTTTCTCTCGAATATCCGATTACCTGGCAGGATCACTCCGTCGGTGATATACAATAGGTCTAGCATTGACAATAGGTTTATTATAGACAATACGCCTATTATAAACAGCAGGCCTAGTATAGGCAATAGGCCTAGTATATATATTTTTAGTATATACATGTCTAGTATAGACAATGGGTCTGGTATAGACGATATGTCTGGTATAGACGATATGTCTGGTATAGACAATGGGTCTGGTATAGATAATGGGTCTGGTATAGACAACACGTCTATATACAAAAGGTCTGGTATTGACAATAGGTCTAGTACAGTTAGACAATAAGTCTAGCATAGTTAGACACACAAAAGTCTTAATAGCTCACCTAAAAGCAGCAGCATTTCAAATTACAACCAAGAGTGAAGTAATTACTAAATACCTCCGACCACGTTTCGCCCACACAGTGGACGTTATCAAGACAAACAGATCTACCTGGGTAAAGAGTACATGAGTATAGGGCGAAGAGTCAGGTGAAGAATATTTATCAACGTGTCGGTTCTCTGAACCATTCATCTACAATCCTGTCAGACACTGCAACTTCTTGGGATCTTAATACTTGGGAATTCCTCGCTTGCCTAACCCTTGGGCACGACCTACTTCCACATTGAACAAATGTGACACCATCTACGACTGCTGCACCTCTCCTGCCTACGGTTTATAAGCTGCTTCTCCGCACATATGCCGTATTCTATTCAAGATTGATGGACTGACCACATCGACTCAAGGTTGAGGGACTGATTACCTCATTCTCCTCCTGTTCTTCAAGATTCTCCTTTGTATGGACTGATGAAGCCACTGTGTGGCGAAACGTTTCCTCAATAAAGATGCCCAAGAGTTGCACATGTGTCTAATTTATCAACGTGTCGGTTCTCTGAACCATTCATCTACAATATTTGGTAAGTTGGATCTGAGACGGACCTGCACGGAACGGCCGGGTGTTTATGTTATGTAGATTAACACAAGATCATAAGAAACGAGGAATACTGCAGCAGGCCTAGTGGCTCATACAGGGCAGGTTCAAAAAGTTTCTTGGCAAGGGGTTCAGCCATGTTATAGACGCCATTGTTGTAGTTAAAACTGTTAGATATACAGATGAGTGATGATTCCAGGATTGTGAGGTATAGAGTGTCTTCTTCTCTGGTGGTAAGTCTTGCGTTTCTGTAGTTGATTAAATTGGTTGTGGGAATTTCGGTGTTGTACGCAGGCGTTCCTTAAATCGCCGGTTCTGCAATACGTGTTTAGAGGTTTCTGGATGTCTCGCCCACGTATAATTGGTTACAATCGTTGCAAGGGATTATGTATACCTCTACAGAGGATTGAACCTTGTCGTGTCTATTACTGGTGATATCCTTGATGGTGGTGGATGTGAGTAGATATTTGGAATAAGGTACTGGAAAAGATGTTGGGAACGTGTTTGGCTACGGAGTTGGTGTGGAGGATTATGTATCTCCTTTCGGCAGTGTCTTCTCTGGGTGAGTTGAAGATGTTAAATGTCTAGCGTCTGCAGTCTCTAAAGAAGTGACAAGGATAGTCAAATTTAGAAAATACTTATTCAGCGAGAGAGCATTCTTCCTCAAGGAACTCACTGCTACAGATTCGGAGGACACGAAGAATTACATCACGTTTGGTTTTGGTATCGTGATGAGAGTAAAAATGGAGAGGAATGTAACCGGATTCATCAGTGTAGACCTAACTCTCCTAAGCCTACAAACCATAACAAAAATCAGTCCGACAACTATAAGAGCTCCAGCTTCGCCAAGAGGTCTATCTTCCCCAAGAGCTTTATCTTCCCCAAGAGGTCTATCTTCCCCAAGAGCTCTATCTTCCCCAAGAGGTCCATCTTTCCCCAAAAGGTCCATCTCTCCCCAAGAGCTCCATTTTCCCTAAGACCTCCATCTTTCCCTAAGAGCTCTATCTTCCCCAAGAGGTCCATCTTCCCAAGAGCTCCATCTTCCCCAAGAGCTCCATCTTTCCCCAAGAGATATCCCTGACGCTCACTCTTCCCTCACCTGCCAAGTTTCTCCTTCCAGCGCTCTTCCTAACGTCTCCCCTTTAAAATTTACCCTTTGACACCCCTCCACACTCTCTCCCTTACTCTCACTTCCATCAGAAACCACTACCACAGTTTCCGAGTTTTGCTTTATCGTCTTTCTCTATGCCCCTTCCTCAGTCCTCGCATTTTAGTCCGCCACACTGTTTAAATATTACATAGAATAGGGAAACAGCACACCACAGTTGTATTAAACTTGGCTAAAATAAAGTTGATTTTACCTTACTAATGATGCGTCTTTCTCTCTCTCTAATAATAATCTTTATTTCTACATACACAAGGTATACAGGTCTAGCTGATATCAATGACATATTACTATATAGAAAGTCCCTTGTTTTGCAAAGCATTTCGGGCAAATTAGGTCAATTTTGTCCACAGGATGCGACCCACACCAGTCGACTAACACCCAGGAACCTATTTTTCTGATCGATGAACACTGGACGGCAGGTGTCTTAAGGAAACACGTCCAAATATTTCCACAAATCAGTAATTATTAAATAATCGATACGCAAACTAGAAATAAATATTAGGCTTGGAAATTAATCTCCAGGAAATATTACAACAATACACTCGTCGGCAAGAGCGAAAAAAAGGGAATTATTATGTACAGCTCAGAGAAAGAATCTAAGAGCAAATCCGATGAGTTGAGTAACACTGGTGTAGACCCCAGCAACTACACCGCCACCACCACCACCCCAGCAACTACACCGCCACCACCACCACCCCAGCAACTACACCACCACCACCACCACCTCAGCAACTACACCACCACCACCACCACCACCCCAGCAACTACACACCACCACCACCACCACCACCACCACCACCCCAGCAACTACACCGCCACCACCACCACCCCAGCAACTACACCGCCACCACCACCCAGCAACTACACCACCATCCCAGCAACTACACCACCACCCCAGCAACTTTACCACCACCCCAGCAACTACACCGCCACCACCACCCCAGCAACTACACCACCCCAGCAACTACACCACTACACCAGCAACTACACCACTACCCCAGCAACTACACCACTACCCCAGGAACTACACCACTACCCCAGCAACTATACCACCCCAGCAACTACACCCCAGCAACTGCACCCCAGCAACTGCACCCCAGCAACTACACCCCAGCAACTGCACCCCAGCAACTACACCCCAGCAACTACACACCCCAGCTATGATATAGTCCAGCTGGGCTTGAGGTCTCTTGGGAGACCTAATTTAACCAATTATATGGTCACACCTTGCCTTGGCAAACGTCTGTAGCCACGCCCACGTCTGAGGTCTTTTGTTCTTGACGGCGTCAAACCTAGGCGTCAGGTCGTACACGTGGTTGTGGAGGGTGCTTGGACCACCATAAAAGCCCAAGGAAGAGCATGATCGAGGGATTCGAGAGGAGCTGCTGCTGGGGTGCAGGGCTCGGGAGAAGGCTTCTGAAGTCTCTGGAGGAGACTGTTGGAGGCATTGGGCAGAGTACTGGCTTGGCGCAGTACTCGTGCTGTGTAGGTCTTGGGACCTGTGGCTTAGTTCCTGTAGTGAACTGTCCTCTGTACTATTTGTAAGTTATATTAATTTTCGTCAAGTTGATTGTGTTCCCTGTCTCACTGCTTATGTGTACCGCCCCATTTATCTAAATCACAATAATGTTCTCCTGTTCCCAAATATATTATTGTACAAAGACTTAATAATAAACTGTGTTTGAGTAGAATAGTAATATTCACTGTCCCCGTTATTTATTCTTATTTCCATTTATTTATGTTTAGTTAAAGTAGTGAGAGGGTGAGTAGTGTGGAGTGGAGTGTAGAGTAATGAGAGGTGAAGATGTAGTCACCAGTGACCTCACATTACCTACCTACCTCCGCACTCACCCCTCCTACTGCCTCGCCTGTCCCCTACCTTCTGACGCCCTCCTTTTACCCCCATATCCCCCTAACCATTACCCCCCTACATGACACAGCAACTACACCACCATCCCAGCAACTACACCACCACCACCCTAGAAACTACACTATCACCACTACCCCAGCAACTACACCGCCACCAGCACCCCAGCAACACCAGCACCCCAGTAACTGCACCCCAGCAACTACACCACCCCAGCAACTACACCACCCCAGCAACTACACACCCCAGCAACTACACCACCATCCCAGCAACTACACTACTACTCCAGCAACCATACCACTACCCCAGCAGCTACACCGCCACCACCACCCCAGCAACTACACCAGCACCCCAGCAACTACACCGCCACCACCACCCCAGCAACTACACCACTACACCAGCAACTATACCACTACCCCAGCAACTACACCACCCCAACAACTACACCCCAGCAACTACACCACCCCAGCAACTACACCATCCCAGCAACTACACCACCCCAGAAACTACACTATCACCACCACCCCAGCAACTACACTACCACCACCCCAGCAACTGCACTACTACCCCAGCAACTACACCACTACCCCAGCAACTACATCACTCCAGCAACTACACCCCAGCAACTACACCCAGCAACTACACCACCACCTCAGCAGCTACACCACCCCAGAAACTACACCACTCCTGAAACTAAACCACCACTCCAGAAACTACACTACCCCAGGAACTACACCACCCTAGCAACTACTCTACCAATAATATTACAAATGATGGAATGAGCAACACTAGTGACCACCCCAGAAACACCACCCCAGCAACACCACCCCAGCAACACCACCTCAGCAACAACACCTCAGCAACATCACCCCAGCAACACCAACCCAGCAACATCAACCCAGCTACACCACCCCAGCAACATCACCTCAGGAACATCACCCCAGGAACATCACCCCAGGAACATCACCCCAGCAACACCACCCCAACTACACTAAACCGGCAACACCACCTCGGCAACACAACCCCAGCAACACTTCCCCAGCAACATCACCCCAGCAACACTTCCCTAGCAACACCACCCCGGCAACACAACCCCAGAAACACCACCCTAGCAACACCACCCTAGCAACACCACCCTAGCAACACTACCCCGGCAACACCACCTCGGCAACACAACCCCAGCAACACTACCCCAGCAACACTACCCCAGCAACATTATAAATGAAGTTAATTAATTCCCACAGCTACACCATCAGTCAGAATAACAGTGATTAATAGCATAGGGAGAGTCCAGCACTCGTGCTGTGTGTGTGTGTGTGTGTGTGTGTGTGTGTGTGTGTGTGTGTGTGTGTGTGTGTGTGTGTGTGTGTGTGTGTGTGTGTGTGTGTGTGTGTCTGTGTATACTCGTCTATTTATGGTTGCAGGGGTCGATTCACAGCTTCGCTTATTGTCATGGCTAGGAAATGAAAGTGCCTGGGTCACTCAGGCTGGGTCACTCAGAACCTGGCCACTCAGCCTGGGTCACTCAGAGCCTGGATCATTCAGCCTGGGTCACTCAGCCTGGGTCATTCAGAGCCTGGGTCATTCAGAGCCTGGGTCAGTCAGAGCCCGGGTCAGTCAGAGCCTGGGTCAGTCAGAGCCTGGGTCAGTCAGAGCCTGGGTCAGTCAGAGCCTGGGTCAATCAGAGCCTGGGTCAATCAGAGCCTGGGTCATTCAGAGCCTGGGTCACTCAGAGCCTGGGTCACTCAGCCTGGGTCACTCAGCCTGAGTCACTCAGAGCCTGGTCACTCAGCCTGGGTTACTCAGCCTGGGTCACTCAGAGCCTGGTTACTCAGCCTGGGTCACTCAGAGCCTTGGGTCACTCAGCCTGGGTCACTCAGAGCATGGTCACTCAGCCTGGGTTACTCAGAGCCTGGGTCATTCAGCCTGGGTCACTCAGCCTGGGTCATTCAGAGCCTGGGCCAGTCAGAGCCTGGGTCAGTCAGAGCCTGGGTCAGTCAGAGCCTGGGTCAGTCAGAGCCTGGGTCATTCAGCCTGGGTCATTCAGCCTGGGTCACTCAGAGCCTGGGTCACTCAGAGTCTGGGTCACTCAGAGCCTGGGTCACTCAGCCTGGGTCACTCAGCCTGAGTCACTCAGAGCCTGGTTACTCAGCCTGGGTCACTCAGAGCCTGGTTACTCAGCCTGGGTCACTCAGAGCCTGGGGTCACTCAGCCTGGGTCACTCAGAGCATGGTCACTCAGCCTGGGTCACTCAGAGCCTGGGTCATTCAGAGCCTGGGTCACTCAGCCTGGGTCATTCAGAGCCTGGTCACTCAGCCTGGGGTCACTCAGAGCCTGGGGTCACTCACAGCATATGCTAGTCGTTACAACAGACACTGTATAACTCGTACGGGTTTACTGTCTCTTCATTTAAACAGATAAAAATAATGCAAATAACTGAGTGTGACCTACCAAGCATGTGACTCTCCAGGTGGTCATGTTTCACAGATCTGTCGCTGCCAGTTTGGGCTCAAGGATAGTATCTGATCACATCAACCTTCATTCTGGCCAAGACAAATACATTTCACACCTTCATGAAGAGGGAGAGAAGAATATTAGATTGCAAGGAGGAATTTCATTTAGCAAAGTGAAATTTTGCTGAGAGACGGTCGAGTAAGCTTCCCTAGGCTCCTTCCTCACTTTTGTTCCACCTGGATACAACAAGGATTTAATGTCTGGGGACACACGAAGTTACTTTATCTGAGGGTGCTTAGCAGGGGGACACTTCTCTCAACTGTTCTGTTGTCCTGCGCCTCTTTTGTCTGCCTATTCATTTCCTTTATAAGCCTCTACCATTGCACTCCATTCTGATAATACTCGCTTCAGTGCATAGTCTCCTCTGTGTTAAATTATTTTTTTTCATTTGATTCCCGTCATTAACGTAAGCGTCTAGGATAACAACAGACTTCTGCAAGACAAATTAGTTTCTCTTAATGTATCATCAACTATTAAAGTCAGCTGATGTTGTAGCCATAGATATAGTCTCTTTCTAAATATTAAATAATTTTAATCACCCAGTTAACCACTGCTGCAGTTAAGATGCAGTTTACCAATGAACATTACTGCACGAAGCACCTCTGACCACTGCTACACTGCACGAAGCACCTCTGACCACTGCTACACTGCACGAAGCACCTCTGACCACTGCTACACTGCACGAAGCACCTCTGACCACTGCTACACTGCACGAAGCACCTCTGACCACTGCTACACTGCACGAAGCACCTCTGACCACTGCTACACTGCACGAAGCACCTCTGACCACTGCTACACTGCACGAAGCACCTCTGACCACTGCTACACTGCACGAAGCACCTCTGACCACTGCTACACTGCACGAAGCACCTCTGACCACTGCTACACTGCACGAAGCACCTCTGACCACTGCTACACTGCACGAAGCACCTCTGACCACTGCTACACTGCACGAAGCACCTCTGACCACTGCTACACTGCACGAAGCACCTCTGACCACTGCTACACTGCACGAAGCACCTCTGACCACTGCTACACTGCACGAAGCACCTCTGACCACTGCTACACTGCACGAAGCACCTCTGACCACTGCTACACTGCACGAAGCACCTCTGACCACTGCTACACTGCACGAAGCACCTCTGACCACTGCTACACTGCACGAAGCACCTCTGACCACTGCTACGCTCCTCGAGAAGAAAGTAACGTGATGAGGCTGGAACTAGGAATGGGTGACCACTATGTTTTACCTTCGCAAGGTACCTAACATTGCCCAAGCTAACCTATTTTCCTACAATCCTAAGCTAAGTGAATGTGATGAGTTCTTGGCGTCAACAAGCAGGAAAACACTCAGGATAGTCTTTCAAGACCCCCAGTGATATCATGGTAAGTCTCACGTTAAACTTTACGGATGGAAGCTATATGGAAAAGCAAATAGGTAAAATAACTGAAGGAGATGGATTCACTAGACTCAGAGAGACCTAGACAATTAAAAAAAAGAACAGTTACCATTATAAAAACAGGCCTAGGCACTCAACATTTTTTTTTGGGGGGGGGGGGAATTATTATAATCATGGGGAGCACTAAACCCGTAGGATTATACAGCGCTTTTTGAGAAAAAGAAATTGTTGTAGTAGCTGGGAGATAAACTCGTTAAGGAAACCGACGAAACAAAGAGCGAAAACCAGTTTCTGGTTTCGGTTACTATGTTTAACACTAGATAACGTTACTGCACCTGCTGACTGGTGTCATTACTCCCTCACAATGGTAATGCTGCTATATCCTAAATCCACCACCTACCGACAGCAGGTACCTACCTGCTGCAACCTATCCTCCATAAGTTAGGTACCTACATAAGTAGGAACGATGTGCACAGACGAATGATAAACCAATTTTTCTTCCCATACATACATAACATACATACTTATAACACTAAAAGTAGACTTAATTTTTTAGGTAAATTAACCTAAGTAATGTACGTGATGAAATTTGGTTACGTAAGATTGGTTAGATTATTCATAATTCATGATTTTTTTTGAAGCAGATATTAGTAATCAAAGAATAAACAATAATTCAAGATGGAACTTATGTTACTGGCAGCAATGTTATTTATATTTAAGAATAATTACGCTATATTTCGATTTATGAGGCGTTCATGAATTGTGGAAATTGTGCCTCTGTCAGCAAGTTTGGTAAGTAACATAGGAATCACAAGACCTGTTGGTGTGTTCTTGGTACCTGTGGTCAGGAGCTGACTGGTCTCCTAGCAGTGAGGTACCTGTGGTCAGGAGCTGACTGGTCTCCTAGCAGTGAGGTACCTGTGGTCAGGAGCTGACTGGTCTCCTAGCAGTGAGGTACTGTGGTCAGGAACTGACTGGTCTCCTAGTAGTGAGGTACCTGTGGTCAGGAGCTGACTGGTCTCCTAGCAGTGAGGTACCTGTAGTCAGGAGCTGACTGGTCTCCTAGCAGTGAGGTACCTGTGGTCAGGAACTGACTGGTCTCCTAGCAGTGAGGTACCTGTGGTCAGGAGCTGACTGGTCTCCTAGCAGTGAGGTACCTGTAGTCAGGAACTGACTGGTCTCCTAGCGGTGAGGTACCTGTGGTCAGGAGCTGACTGGTCTCCTAGCAGTGAGGTACCTGTGGTCAGGAACTGACTGGTCTCCTAGCAGTGAGGTACCTGTGGTCAGGAGCTGACTGGTCTCCTAGCAGTGAGGTACCTGTGGTCAGGAACTGACTGGTCTCCTAGCAGTGAGGTACCTGTGGTCAGGAACTGACTGGTCCCCTAGCAGTGAGGTACCTGTGGCCAGGAGCTGACTGGTCTCCTAGCAGTGAGGTACCTATGGTCAGGAGCTGACTGGTCTCCTAGCAGTGAGGTACCTGTGGTCAGGAGCTGACTGGTCTCCTAGCAGTGAGGTACCTGTGGTCAGGAGCTGACTGGTCTCCTAGCAGTGAGGTACCTGTGACCAGGAGCTGACTGGTCTCCTAGCAGTGAGGTACCTGTGGTCAGGAGCTGACTGGTCTCCTAGCAGTGAGGTACCTGTGGTCAGGAGCTGACTGGTCTCCTAGCAGTGAGGTACCTGTGGTCAGGAGCTGACTGGTCTCCTAGCAGTGAGGTACCTGTGGTCAGGAACTGACTGGTCTCCTAGTAGTGAGGTACCTGTGGTCAGGAGCTGACTGGTCTCCTAGCAGTGAGGTACCTGTAGTCAGGAGCTGACTGGTCTCCTAGCAGTGAGGTACCTGTGGTCAGGAACTGACTGGTCTCCTAGCAGTGAGGTACCTGTGGTCAGGAGCTGACTGGTCTCCTAGCAGTGAGGTACCTGTAGTCAGGAACTGACTGGTCTCCTAGCGGTGAGGTACCTGTGGTCAGGAGCTGACTGGTCTCCTAGCAGTGAGGTACCTGTGGTCAGGAACTGACTGGTCTCCTAGCAGTGAGGTACCTGTGGTCAGGAGCTGACTGGTCTCCTAGCAGTGAGGTACCTGTGGTCAGGAACTGACTGGTCTCATAGCAGTGAGGTACCTGTGGTCAGGAACTGACTGGTCCCCTAGCAGTGAGGTACCTGTGGCCAGGAGCTGACTGGTCTCCTAGCAGTGAGGTACCTATGGTCAGGAGCTGACTGGTCTCCTAGCAGTGAGGTACCTGTGGTCAGGAGCTGACTGGTCTCCTAGCAGTGAGGTACCTGTGACCAGGAGCTGACTGGTCTCCTAGCAGTGAGGTACCTGTGACCAGGAGCTGACTGGTCTCCTAGCAGTGAGGTACCTGTGGTCAGGAGCTGACTGCTCTCCTAGCAGTGAGGTACCTGTGGTCAGGAGCTGACTGGTCTCCTAGCAGTGAGGTACCTGTGGTCAGGAGCTGACTGGTCTCCTAGCAGTGAGGTACCTGTGGTCAGGAGCTGACTGGTCTCCTAGCAGTGAGGTACCTGTGGTCAGGAACTGACTGGTCTCCTAGCAGTGAGGTACCTGTGGTCAGGAGCTGACTGGTCTCCTAGCAGTGAGGTACCTGTGACCAGGAGCTGACTGGTCTCCTAGCAGTGAGGTACCTGTGGTCAGGAGCTGACTGGTCTCCTAGCAGTGAGGTACCTGTGGTCAGGAGCTGACTGGTCTCCTAGCAGTGAGGTACCTGTGACCAGGAGCTGACTGGTCTCCTAGCAGTGATCTACTAAACACAATTATACTCTAACTAACTATTCGGTTTCATCAGCTAACTGTATTTCCCCTGACTCAATATTATTGCATCTTGCCCCAGGTTATCTTGGTATCAGATCCCCCTCTCTTTATCCAAGTATATTACTGTACATGTATTAAACTGTAATTGAGTGGAATAATGTATTCACACTCTCGCCGTGTTTAATTTGTTGCTCTGTATAACACTGAGTTGTGAGTTAAATGGTTTAGTAAAAGTGAATCAAGAGACCCTTGTAGTGAGTAGTCAGGTGAGTCGGTGTCCGTGGTGGCTTAACTCATTACACATTCAGTGAATATTGTTGACGGTCACCATCTGGCAAAGACCCGTGTCACGATTTCCTTCCTGGTGAATATTTAAATAGGTGAGTGAATATTGAGGGTGAGAGGAAATCCTTTCCCTCTCCCCGAGATATGACAGGGTGGTACCTAGGGATTTGTCAGGGTGTCCCTGGTACCTTGGGAAATGATAGGGTGTCCCTGGTACCTAGGGAAATGAGAGGGTGTCCCTGGTGATAAATTAGACACATGTGCAACTCTTGGGTATCTTTATTGAGGAAACGTTTCGCCACACAGTGGCTTCATCAGTCCATACATAGGAGAAACTTGAAGAACAGGAGGAGAATGAGGCAATCAGTCCCTCAACCTTGAGTCGATGTGGTCAGTCCATCAATCTTGAGTAGAATACGGCATATGAGCGGAGAAGCAGCTTCTCCGCTCATATGCCGTATTCTACTCAAGATTGATGGACTGAACACATCGACTCAAGGTTGAGGGACTGATTGCCTCATTCTCCTCCTGTTCTTCAAGTTTCTCCTATGTATGGACTGATGAAGCCACTGTGTGGCGAAACGTTTCCTCAATAAAGATACCCAAGAGTTGCACATGTGTCTAATTTATCAACATGTCGGTTCTCTGAACCATTCATCTACAAAGGTGTCCCTGGTACCTAGGGAAATGAGAGGGTGTCCCTGGTACCTAGGGATATGAGTGTCTCCCTGGTACCTTGGGATATGACAGGGTACCCCTGGTACCTAGGGATATGACAGGGTGTCCCTGGTACCTAGGGATATGACAGGGTGTCCCTGGTACCAAGGGATATGACAGGGTGTCCCTGGTACCAAGGGATATGACAGGGTGTCCCTGGTACCTAGGGATATGACAGGGTGTCCCTGGTGCCTAGGGATATGACAGGGTGTCCCTGGTGCCTAGGGATATGACAGGGTGTCCCTGGTACCTTGGGATATGACAGGGTGTCTCTGATACCTAGGGATACAACATGATGTCTCTGATACCTAGGGATACGACAGGGTGCCCCTGGTACCTCGGGATACGACAGGGTGCCCCTGGTACCTAGGGATACGAGAGGATGTCCCTGGTACCGAGGAATACGCCAGGGTGTCTCTGGTGCCTTGGGATATGACAGGGTGTCCCTGGTGCCTTGGGATATGACAGGGTGTCCCTGGTACCTTGGGATATGGCAGGGTGTCCCTGGTACCGAGGGATATGAAAAAGTGTCTCTGGTACCGAGGGATGTAACAAGGTGTCCCTGGTACCTTGGGATATGACAGGGTGTCCCTGGTACTTAGGGATATGACAGGATGTCCCTGGTACCGAGGGATATGACAAAGTGTCTCTGGTACCGAGGGATGTAACAAGGTGTCCCTGGTACCTTGGGATATGACAGGGTGTCCCTGGTACTTAGGGATATGACAGGATGTCCCTGGTTCCGAGGGATATGACAGGATGTCCCGGTTCCGAGGGATATGACAAAGTGTCCCTGGTACCGAGGGATATGACAAGGTGTCCCTGGTACCGAGGGATATGACAAGGTGTCCCTGGTACCGAGGGATATGGCAGGGTGTCCCTGGTAGCTCGATATTCTTTTGTTTTTTGGAAGCGCAATTGAAAAAGTACATCCGAATTCCATAAGAACTTATAAAGACCTTCATAATATGTTTTATTTAATTTCGTATGCCTTTTCTCACTCGTATTTACAAACAAAAAAAATCACACTACACTGAGGCGCTTAACAAGATAACTTGGTGTACTTTTAATAACAAAATTATTAGTCCCTATATAACCCAGTATATAACCTCAACGGCGTCCCTTCCCCCATTTGAACTGGTGTGGTATTCCGAAATGGGGCTTCGGGGGTCAACGCCCCCGCGGGCCGGTCCGTGACCAGGCCTCGTTGTAATAATTAAAATAAGGCCGCTAAGAGATATATAACTTGGTAAGTAATCGCTGGAGCGGAGTTATTAAATATCCAAATAGATGATGAGAGATGATTCATGAGGGTGGAGGAAGGTGACGAGGTACCCAGGAAGGTGACGAGGTACCCAGGAAGGTGACGAGGTACCCAGGAAGGTGACGAGGTACCCAGGATGATGATTAACGTCTAGTGTTTGTGGTCCCATCATTCTTATATGGGTGAAGGGGGGAGAGACAAGGGGGCCAGGATATAAGAGGGAGGGAGGATATAAGAGGGAGGAAGGAGATAAGAGGGAGGGAGGAGATAAGAGGGAGGGAGGAGATAAGAGAGGAGAAGAGGATATAGAGGAGGGAAAGAACGGACAGGAAAGACGAGGGTGGAGGGGGTAGAAAGAACCATTTAAAAGGCACAATACCATGACTGGAACAATACACAAATAACCCGCACATAGGAGAGACAAACTTATTATGACGTTTCGGTCCGACTTGGAACGACTAGATAATGGTCCAGGTCGGACCGAAACGTCATAAGTTCCTTTCTTAGTGCGGGTCATCTGTGTAGTGTGGAGTAGAAAGGAATGGGAGATGAAAACAAATAGGAAATAAATGGAGTGGGGCAAATATATGAAGTTGAAAGGATAGGAGAAGTATGTGAGGGTGATAGTGAGGACGCAGGAAGGCGTCCTGGCTCCTCCACACTAACACGACAGAAAACGTGTAAAATGATATTCGACACTTACAGTTTACGCTTTTAAGGAGTAGCAGCACTTGGTCTAGATGCAGGATTTGGTCTGGATAAGAAAAACGCAAAATTTGAAAAATTATTTGATGTAGGTAGGGTGGTTCTGGGCCTGGAGGCCAGGTTCTCACCAACTAGTTGCTGTGTGTCGGTGCTTTCACGACCCGAGAGGTGGTACTTCTCTCCTTCACCAAACATATCATAATTTCAGCTCCTCGGCCTCCCCCCGTATCTCTCTGTAGGCAAGAGATGTATTAACAGTACTTCAAGACGGTTTAAGAGGCAAAGGAGCTGCAGCTCAACTCCCTGACGAGAGAGGGGATCTAAAACGCATCTCAAGAGGGCCAAGAACTGGAAACTAACACATTCCAGAAGCCTAAAACCTTGAACACATTAAGGAAGCCTAGACACCATCTACACACACACACACATATATATATATATATATATATATATTATATATATATATATATATAATATATATATATATATATATATATATATATATATATATATATATATACCTGGAGAAGGTTTTGGGGTCAACGCCCCCGCGGCTCGGTCTGGGACCAGGCCTCACGGTGGATCAGGGTCTGAACAACTAGGCTGTTACTACTGGCCGCACGCAAGCTGACGTACGAACCACAGCCCGGTTGGTTAGGTGCCTGTCCAGTGCCTTCTTAAAGACAGCCAGGAGTTTATTGGTAAGCCCCCTTATGTACGCTGGGAGGCAGTTGAACAGTCTTGGGCCCCGAACACTTAATTTGTTGTTTCTCAATGTACTCGTGACTCCCCTGCTTTTCATTGGGGGACTGTTGCATCTCCTGCCGAGTCTTTTGCTTTCATAGAGAGTGATTTTCGTGTGCAGGCTTGGTACCAATCCCTTCAGGACCTTCCAAGTGTATATTATCATGCATCTCTCTCGCCTTCGTTCCAGGGAATACAGATCAAGGACCTTCAACCGTTCCCAGTAATTTAGATGCCTCATCGAGCTTATATGTGCCGTGAAAGTTCTTTGTACACTCTCCAGGTCTGCAATGTCGCCAGCCTTGAAAGGGGCCGTTAGTGTGCAGCAGTATTCCAGCCTAGAGAGCACAAGCGATTTGAAGAGAATCATCATGGGCTTGGCGTCCCTAGTTCGGAAGGTTCTCATTATCCATCCTACCGTTTTCCTAGCAGATGAGATAGATTCATTGTTGTGGTCTTTGAAGGTGAGGTCCTCTGACATTATCACTCCCAGGTCCTTCATAATTAGAATTTTCTGTATACCCTGATACATTTTTAATTTCCTCAAGTCTCCCATATCTGAGTAGTTGAAATTTCTCCTTGTTGAACTTCATATTGTTCTGAGTGGTCCATTCGAAGATCTGGTTGATGTCCGCTTGGAGTCTTGCAGTGTCTTCGATGGAGGTCACTGCAATGGTGATCCGGGTGTCATCCGTAAAGGAAGACACGGAGCTATGACTTATATCTCTAAGTCAGAAATGAGGATGAGGAACAGAATGGGAGCGAGTACTGTGCCTTGTGGAACAGAGCTTTTTACCATGGCTGTCTGGGACTTTACTCTGTTTACTATTACTTTTTGTGTTGTATTTGTCAGGAAGCTATAGGTCCATCTACCAACTTTTTCTATTATTCCTTTATCACGCATTTTGTGTGCTATTACACCATGGTCACACTTGTCGAAAGCTTTGGCAAAGTCTGTGTGTACTACATTTGTATTTTGTTTATCCTTTACAGCATCCAGGACCTTGTCATAGTGGTCCAGTAGCTGGGACAGGCAGGAGCGACCTGCTCTAAACCCGTGTTGCCCTGGGTTGTGTAACTCATGGGTATCTAGGTGGTTGGCGATCTTGCTTCTTAGAACCCTCAAAGATTTTTATGATATGGCATGTTAGTGCTATCGGTCTGTAGTTCTTTGCAATTGCTTTACTGCCACCTTTGTGGAGTGGGGCTGTCTGTTGTTTTTAGTGTGTGTGGTATGACCGCTGTGTCCATGCTCCCTCTCCATAAAATGCTGAAGGCACGCGATAGGGGCTTCTTGCAGTTCTTGATGAACACGGAGTTCCATGAGTCTGGCCCTGGGGCAGAGTGCATGGGCTTGTCATTTATTGCCTCTTCAAAGTCTTGTGGAGTTAGGATAATATCCGAGATTTTTGGGATGTCCAAATTTTGGGCTTCGTTCATAAAGAATTCATTTGGGTTGTCAACCCTTAGTCTGGGCAGTGGCTCGATGAACACAGAGTCATATTGGGACTTTAGTATCTCACTCATTTCTTGGCTCTCATCTGTGTATGTCCCATCCCGCCTAAGCAGGGGCCCAATACTGGATGCTGAACCATACCCCCTGCCGGGATTGAACCCGCGGTCATAGAGTCTCACTGGATGCTGTTTTACCCTTAGATTTCGCATAAGAGAAGTTTTTTTTTTTTCAATTTCCTTTATGGCTTTTAGTTTTTCCTGTGATTCTTGTCTCCTGTAAGATTCCTTCAACCTAAGTTCGATATTTGCAATTTCATTGACTAGTGCCTCCCTTCGCATTTCCGATATACTGGTCCCTCTCAGCAGTCTGTGACTCTTCGCCTTCGTCTGTATAGGAATGTCTTGAGCAGATCTCAAGAACCACAGAATTCATTTTTTCAAGGCAATGTTCAGATCCGTGTTGTTTAGGATATCTTCCCAGCTTGTTTCATTTAGGACATGGTTTACTTGATCCCATTGTATGTTTTTGTTATTGAAATTAAATTTCGTGAAGATACCTTCATGACTGCTCACATTTTGCTGGTCAGAAACCCTGTGCATACATGTCTGCACCTCTATTATGTTGTGATCTGAGTGTATTGTTTTTAATACAGTTATATTACGTATCAGATCGTCGTTGTTAGTGAAGATGAGGTCCAGCCTATTTTCTAGTCTTGTAGGCTCTAATATTTGGTGGTTTAAGGTGAATTTGGTGCAGAGATTTAATAGTTCGTATGTGTATGAATTTTCATCTGAGCTGCCTCCCTGGGTGATCTCTGCTACAGCATTGTAGGTGTCTCAATTTGAAATCTCCCAGTAGTAAGATGTTTGGGGCAGGAGTTGGGAGGTTTTCCATACTGATCAATTTTCACAAGCTGCTGCTGTAACTGCTAGAAAGTTGCATCTGGAGGCTTGTATAATACCACAATGACAAGGTTTTGGTTTTCAGTCTTTACCGCCAAAACTTCAACTACATCATTTGAGGTGTTTAGTAGTTCTGAACAAATGAGCGACTCTGTGACATACAGGCCAACCCGCCCCCCCCTTCCCCTTGTTGCCTGTTTACTCTCTCACATCGGAATAGGTTATAACCTGGGATACATATTTCGTTGTCATAATGATCCTTTATGTGGGTCTCTGTGAATGCTGCAAACATTGCCTTTGACTCCGTAAGCAGTCCCTTGATGTAAGAAATTTCGTTGTTTTTTGACGGATTTAGACCCTGTATGTTTGCAAAGACAAATGTCGTTATATTGGTGGAATTTAGGGGGT
>NC_069423.1:31768804-31826033 GCF_026875155.1 Cherax quadricarinatus | reverse complement strand
GATCGTTATGGGGGAGAAAAGGAAAATAAATGTGTAATGCAAAAATTATGGGATTAAAAAAAAGGGTTGGATGCGAGAGTGGGTATAAAAAAGCGTGTATGCCCCGGGAAAAAAGGGAATGCAGAAGAGAGAGATTTTGGGGAGTTAAGTGAATGTAAGGACCCTTTTAAACCCAAAGTGAGAGAGTATTGTGGTAGGGGACCTGAATGCTAAAGTAGGGAAACTTTTAGAGAGGGTGTGGTAGGTAAGTTTGGGGTGCCAGGTGTAAATGATAATGGGAAAGCCCTTTGATTGAAACTTTGTATAGAAAGGGTTAGTTATAGGTAATACATATTTTAAAAAAAAGAGTATAAAAAAAGTATACAAGATATGATGTAGGGCGAAATGACAGTAGTTTTGGATTATTTTATTGGTAGATAAAAGACTGTTGAGTAGACTTCAGGATGTACATGTTTATAGGGGGGCCACAGATATATCAGATCACTTTTGTTGTAGCTACAGTGAGAGTAAAAGGTAGATGGGATACAAGGAGATAGAAGCATCAGGGAAGGAGAGGTAAAGGGTTTATAAACTAAAAGAGGAGGCAGTTAGGGTAAGATAAAAACAGCTATTGGAGGATAGAGGGGCTAATGAGAGCATAGGCAATGGGGTTCGAAGAGGTATGGGTAGGTTAAAAATGTAGTGTTAGAGTGTTCAGCAGTAGTTTGTGGTTACAGGAAAGTGGGTGGGGAGGGAAGGGAAGGCGTTGGTGGAATGAGAGTGAAGAGAGTAGTAAGGGAGAAAAATTTTAGCATATGAGAAGCTTTTACAAGTAGAAGTGATGCAAGGAGGGAAGAGTATATGGAGAAAAAGAGAGAGGTTAAGAGATTTGGTAAAGCAATGTAAAAAGAGAGCAAATGAGAGAGTGGGTGAGATGTTATCACAAATTTGTTGAAAATAAAAAAGTTTTGGAGTGAGATTAACAAGTTAAGAAAGCCTAGGGGAACAAATGGATTTGTCAGTTAAAAATAGGAGAGGAGAGTATTAAATGGAGAGTTAGAGGTATGGGAAGATGGAGGGAATATTTTGAGGAATTGTTAAATGTTGATGAAGATAGGGAAGCTGTGATTGTGTATGGGGCAAGGGAACAACATCTTGTAGGAGTGAGGAAGAGCCAGTTGTGAGTGTGGGGGAAGTTCGTGAGGCAGTAGGTAAAATGAAAGGGGGTAAGGCAGCCGGGATTGATGGGATAAAAATAGAAATGTTAAAAGCAGGTGGGGATATAGTTTTGGAGTGGTTGGTGCAATTATTTAATAAATGTATGGAAGAGGGTAAGGTACCCAGGGATGGGCAGAGAGCATGCATTGTTCCCTTTTTATAAGGCAAAGGGGATAAAAGAGAGTGCAAAAATTATAGGGGGATAAGTCTGTTGAGCACTAGGTGGTAGGTTGGTTGACAGCAACCGCCCAGGGAGGTACTACCGTCCTGCCAAGTGAGTGTAAAACAAAAGCCTGTAATTGTTTTTACATGATGGTAGGATTGCTGGTGTCCTTTTTTCTGTCTCATGACATGCAAGATTTCAGGTACGTCTTGCTCTTCTACTTGCACTTAGGTCACACTAACATACATGTACAAGCATATTATACACACCCTCTGGGTATTCTTCTGTTTTCTTTCTAGTTCTTGTTCTTGTTTATTTCCTTTATCTCCATGGGGAAGTGGACGAATTCTTCCTCCGTAAGGCCATGCGTGTTGTAAGAGGCGACTAAAATGCGGGAGCAAGGGGCTAGTAACCCTTCTCCGTATAAATTACTAAATTTAAGAGAGAAACTTTGTTTTTCTTTTTGGGCCACCCTGCCTTGGTGGGATATGGCGGTGTGTGAAAGAAGAGAAAGAAGTCTGTTGAGTATACCTGGCAAAGTGTATGGTAGAGTTATTATTAAAAGAATTAAGAGTAAGACGGAGAATAGGATAGCAGATGATACAAGGAGGCTTTAGGAAAGGTAGGGGGTGTGTTGGACCAGGTGTTTACAGTGAAACATATAAGTGAACAGTATTTAGATAAGGCTAAAGAGGTCTTTGTGGCATTTATGGATTTGGAAAAGGCGTATGTACAGGGTGGATAGGGGGGGCAATGTGGCAGATGTTGCAGGTGTATGGTTGTAGGTAGGTAGGTTACTGAAAGCAGTGAAGAGTTTTTTACGAGGATAGTGAGGCTCAAGTTAGATGTATGTAGGAAAGAGGGAAATTATTTCCCAGTAAAAGTGGCCTTAGACAAGGATGTGTGATGTCACCATGGTTTGTATTAATATTTAATGATGGGGTTGTAAGAGAAGTAAATGCGAGGGTCTTGGCAAGAGGCGTGGAGTTAAAAGATAAAGAATCACACATAAAGTGGGAGTTGTCACAGTTGCTCTTTGCTGATGACACTGTGCTCTTGGGAGATTCTGAAGAGAAGTTGCAGAGATTGGTGGAATGAATTTGGTTAGGGTGTGCAAAAGAAGAAAATTGAAAGTGAATACAGGAAAGAGTAAGGTCATGAGGATTAACAAAAAGATTAGGTGATGAAAGAATGGATATCAGATTGGAGGGAGAGAGTAATGGAGGAGGTGAATGTATTCAGATATTTGGGAGTGGACATGTCAGCGGATGGGTCTATGAAGATGAGGTAAATCATAGAATTGATGAGGGAAAAGGGTGAGTGGTTGCACTTAGGAGTCTGTGGAGACAAAGAACTTTGTCCTTGGAGGCAAAGAGGGGAATGTATGAGAGTATAGTTTTACCAACGCTCTTATATGGGTGTGAAGCATGGATGATGAATGTTGCAGTGAGGAGAAGGCTGGAGGCAGTGGAGATGTCATGTCTGAGAGCAATGTGTGGTTGTGAATATAATGCAGAGAATTCGTAGTTTGGAAGTTAGGAGGAGGTGCGGGATTACCAAAACTGTTGTCAGAGGGCTGAGGAGGGTTGTTGAGGTGGTTCGGACATGTGGAGAGAATGGAGCGAAACAGAATAACTTCAAGAGTGTATCAGTCTGTAGTGGAAGGAAGGCGGGGTAGGGGTCGGCCTAGGAAAGGTTGGAGGGAGGGGTAAAGGAGGTTTTGTGTGTGAGGGGCTTGGACTTCCAGCAGGCATGCGTGAGCGTGTTTGATAGGAGTTGAATGGAGACAAATGGTTTTTAATATTTGACATGCTGTTGGAGTGTGAGCAAAGTAACATTTATGAAGGGGTTCAGGGAAACCGGCAGGCCGGACTTGAGTCCTGGAGATGGGAAGTACAGTGCCTGCACTCTGAAGGAGGGGTGTTAATGTTGCAGTTTAAAAACTGTAGTGTAAAGCACCCTTCTGGCAAGACAGTGATGGAGTGAATGATGGTGAAAGTTTTTCTTTTTCGGGCCACCCTGCCTGGGTGGGAATCGGCCAGTGTGATGATAAAAAAAAAAATAAAAAATTACGAAGTACAGTGGACCCCCGGTTAACGATATTTTTTCATTCCAGAAGTATGTTCAAGTGCCAGTACTGACTGAATTTGTTCCCATAAGGAATATTGTGAAGTAGATTAGTCCATTTCAGACCCCCAAACATACACGTACAAATGCACTTGCATAAATACACTTACATAATTGGTCGCATTGGGAGGTGATCGTTAAGTGGGGGTCCTCTGTATATACAGGTATATTTTTTACCCAGAGTAACTTGATAGTCAGGTTTGTCTTGCTTCTAAGGGTATTACATGCTGAATCACTTTTAATATCACAAGATTTTCTTATGCAAAGCATTTGAAGATAAAAGCACTCAAAAGGTATGAGAAAAAAATGTTTGTACCAGTCTATTATGTCGTGTTAAGCATTTCATGTGTTTAGAGTACTTAAATACTGTACCTTGGAAGATATACTGAAATAGAGATAATTTCAGGACTGAAAGCAACATGAAATTAGGCTCAGAGTAGTGAAAAGGTTTAATTTTTCCCAAGGACAGGTAAGGCCCCCTACACCCCATTTGGTCTGTTTTATGGGTTTTTAATATGTATGATTCAGTTAGTCATACCCCACTGTACATCATTTTGGCCTACGTTGAATTTGCTTTTATGCCACTTTTCTAGAGTAAATTTCAGTTCAGTGAACAGCATTATGTCCAACTTTAGGTTACTCAGCAATGTCGCCTACTTCATAATTTTTTTTAGTGTTCTTTAAGGTTTAGCAATAGTTATATTCTTTTGCTAGTTATTTATGCTAGCTTTACAACGTTTGTCGTCATTTTAAGGCATAAAAACTGGGTTAAGTCACGGCTCTTGAAACCAATTACGTAATAACATAGGGTGGGGTATGACTATTGGGATGCCATGAACAATCATTGCTGGTTATATTACCTGAGAAATGGGGTAAATCTATTTTTGTGATGAATTGAAAATAGAAGGCAAGTGGATGCGATTAATAACTAGGGAACCAAACTGCTTCATTTTATTTTCAGACTACTGATCCATCGTGGAAAGCACCATTTTCGTGGAGAAACATGTTTGGAGGGCCAGTGCCTAACAGCATATATTGAAGACTGATTACTGGTTTGTTGAATTTCACATACACTGTAATAAGTCTTATAATTTTATTAGGAAGTAATGGTTTTCTGCAGTTGGCTGTCCATCAAGACAAGTGCATTCCTGAAAATGGCATCTAATCAAAAAATCATCTAAAATGAACCAAGGAACAGTTGAGAAAACAGGATTTTTTTTTCTAAAAAGTCTTGAAACTTTGTATAAAAATTGGCTAAGACAAATTAGTTTTCCATTCCCTACATCATAGTTGTCATTGCTAGATATTATTATAATCCAAAAGTGCTAAACCCACATTATTATTATAATCAAGGGGGAAGCGCTAAACCCGGAGGATTATACAGCGCCTGGGGGGGGGGATGTGGAAGGCATTCAGGCTTAATTTGGGGAACTGGAGCACAGATCCAATTCCCTAAATCAAGAGCCCCTCACCAACATCAAGGAACCTTCCTTGAGGGGCTTAAACCCACAAGGGTCATAGTGCAGCAGGGAAGGATGTAAGGGTATTGGGTAGCAAGAGAGAGGGATGATTATGAGTTATCATCAGACTTTGTGCAGTAAATCAGTTGCTGTCCAAAAAGTCAATGAAAGTGACTGGGTTAGAGGAGAGTCCATCAGCAAGATGGGAAGGTAAAGGGCAGTCGAGCGGCGACGATGTTGGAGGCAAGTTCTGCATGCTCGTTGGACACATTCTGTTGAACTGCCCACTAACAGAAACTGGAACCTGACAATTCCCACAGAGTGGAAGTCATTGCTAGTTGATTAAGAAATTTGTGGAAAACTTAAATATTTTATGAGCCATAAAATATAGTTACTTTTGTAATAACACATGCCATCTTCAGTATGATCTGGTGCTACTTATATAAGCCAATAAAGTAGCACTTGACATCTTAGCTGTTGGCCATATCTTTATTGCTCACTAAAGTAGCAACAGCTATCTCAAATCATGGTATACTATTAGGGCACACAGTGCTACTTTTGCGAATTGTGAAACTTTTACATGGTATGCCCCTTAGGGAGGATATTGCTATTTTTGTGGATCTTGAAAGACACTTTCATAAGCACCAGCTGTATCCCAAATCCTGGTCTACCCTCATGGCACAGTGCCACTTTCTTAACTTACATAAGCTATTCCTGGCCTTAGTGCTACTTTTGTGAGTTTTTAAAGCAACACCAGCCCTCCCGCATCTCGGCTTTGCCTTGATGAACCAGTGTTACTTCTGAGTCACAAAAGTAACACCTGACATTTAAATTGTCGCCTATGGTGAATGAATTCAATGCTAAAGTACAAATTACACCCAGTCTTCCAACAAGCATCTTATGTTACTTAACCTAACAGTTATCAGAAATAAGCTTGTGCTACTTTTGTTAGGTACAAAAAGAACAAAAAGGCACAACCCACACATAGGAGAGAAGAGCTTATGTGTGGGTTATTTGTGTAGTGTCGGGTACAAAAGCAACATTTTATCTAGTGCTATTTTCATGCATCATTAAAGACCTGTCATCACATTGTAATCTTTCATGAAGCACAAAAAATTTGTTTTTAAGAGCTACAAAAGTGGTCTTATTACAAAAATAACACCTTGTCTCTCCCTCATAGCATCAAAGTCAAGAAAGCAACACCTGTCCAAGACTAACAGTCTTGTGCTACTTTAAGCCACAAAAAGTAGCACTTAACCCCAACCTTAGATATCTCTATTTTGCATCACAAAGTAGCACAGGGCATAAATAATTTAACCTTGACACCAATTGTAACAAGATAATTTTTTGTACAATATTTACATCATTAAACCCATGTTTATTAGGTAAGCATGCACATTTTGTCCACCTTCCTTAATCACATAGATATATTATGATTACAGGGAAGTGCTATACTTGTAGCAAGTCATATAGTGCTGTGTGTAACTAGATTTAATCCAAGAAAATGATATGTCCAAGTCCTTGAATCAAGAGGAGCTGGGTATCGAGTCAAGCAACTCAGTACATACATGTTTTATATATATAGAAGAGGAATGCTAAACCCATTGGGGTCATACAACCTCTTGGGAGGCAATCAAGTTTAATCCAAGGAAGAGAACAGGTACCATTAATTTGCTTCAAGGAACCTTTGATGGGTCACTAACACACAACTTTCAATCTTTACATTATAAAAGAATGACTCCACACTACATAGCAGTGTGGTGTTACAATATTTGGATCCACTAAGCAAATAAGGGGTTATACAGCATACCCCCTCAAGGAAGGTTCCTTGATGGTGGTGAGGGGCTCTTGATCTAGGGAACTGGATCTGTGCTCCAGTTCCCTGTATTAAACCTGAATACCTTCCACATTCCCCCCCCCCCTACAGATGCTGTATAATCCTACAGATTTAGTTCTTCCCCTTGATTATAATAATAATATACAGCATACACTGAATAGGATTATTATTACAATTATAACTAAGTGCTAAACCCACAAGGGTCACAATGAATTGGGAAAGTAGCAATTTCTTAACCAGCATAAAGGCACCCTCCCCAACCACTGAAGGATCAGCATTGTGTAGGAAATCACATATGGTGATTTTTTACCAAACTTAGTGAAACCTTTACAGAAAACCTTAAATGCACCTTTATCTCCTATACCCATTTCATTTATATTAATTGGGAGTGCTGAACTTGTAGAGGACATGCCACACCTAGGAAAAGGGATGTGAACAGGAGGCAATCTGGTTTGATCGAATGGGAGGCCAAAGCAAATTCCTTGGTACAAGAGCCTGACCAGCATCAAGGACCCTCTCGTGAGAGGTGTTATACCCAAAGAGGATTATTATTATTATAAAAAAAAAAGCTAAACACTCAGAGAAGAATAACTGAAAAGGTCTAACCCTTCAAATGGGTTAATCCATCCCTTTTGATCAAACTTGAATACCTCCTCTTCTCTCAATGCCATATGACCCTTATGGGTTTAATTCCCAATGAATATAAAGCCACATAATTGCACTGGTCGCCGTTGCCCAGCGGTGAGAGTAGCCACTCTCATTGCTGAGGTCCAGGTAATAAACCCTGGAGATTAACATAACACATAATTGACTAATCACAATACAGAAGTCTGACACATTTCATCATTAAATCCATCCTAGGTGATGAAATAATGTCATGAGCCTTTCACCAGAATCAAAATCTCCTTTGAGGGATCCAGTTGCATTAAAAAAATATGAGGGTCACCACCCATTCTTTGCCATTCAATATCCTATTCACATCAAATTTTCACAACCCACTTTATTTCATCCATTTATCAACTACAGTGGACCCTCGTTTTTTGTAATTAATCTGTTCCAGTGTGTGACTAATGGCGAAATTGACAATTTGCGAAACCATTTTCCCCATAAGGAATAATGTAAATCCAATTAATCCATTCCAGACACCCAAAAGTATTAAAACAAAATTTTTTACATGAAATATAGATCTATATACACAGAAAACAATGAGACATGAATAAAACAATAACATGACACTTACCTTTATTGAAGATTCTTCTTAGTGTATGGAAGATGGGAGGAGGGGAGAGGATGGAGAAATTACTGTTTGGAAGGAGAATCCCCTTCTATAAAGACTTAAGGTACCAAGTGCTTTTCTGGGGTTACTTCCCTTCTTTGTTTTTTAATGCCACTAGGACCAGCTTGAGAGTCACTGCACACCTGTGGCACTAAATATCTGTCCAGAGAGCTCTGTTTCTGGTGTCTCTTTAAAATTTCCCTAAAATGGGACAAGACATAGTCATTGTACATGTTGTTGACACGGCTTACAACAGCTTTGTTAGGGTGATGTTCCTCCACAAATCTCTCTATCCTACTCCACATTGCACAAATCTCCTTAATCTCTGAAGAAGGCACCTTCTTCCATCTCTCTTCCTCCTCCTCTGAAGCTATTTCCTGAGCTATGGTCTGTTGGTGTTCCGGATGAAGCTCTTGCAGCTCTTCAATGGTTAGCTCTTCATTGTCCTCCTCCACCAACTCTTCCACATCCTTGCCACTCGCATCCAACCCCGTGGAATTCCCCAATGCCACAATAGATTCCACAACTGGCATAGGGTCCTCAGAGCCAGCCCCAAACCCTGAAAGAGTAAACCTGTCTTTCATAGGCTTGTGTCCTGGCAGTGCCTTTTCCTCCTGCGTGATGTAGGTCCTCTTTGGCATTTTCTTCCAAAAGAGGCCTGTTTCATAACTGAACACTTGTTGGGGTTGGAATTCTTCAGTCTCTAAATACCCCTTGAATTCCTGCACAGATTTTTCAGCCGCATGTTTGTCTGATCTTGCAGCCTCACCATGCCTTACAACACTGTGTATGCCACTACGCTTCTTAAATCTCTCAAACCAGCCTTTGCTGGCCTTAAAT
Source organism: Cherax quadricarinatus (assembly GCF_026875155.1). NCBI lineage: Eukaryota > Metazoa > Arthropoda > Malacostraca > Decapoda > Parastacidae > Cherax > Cherax quadricarinatus. Next base: position 31,817,133 of record NC_069423.1, on the reverse strand, counting down.
TCACTGACTTCAGCACTCATTGCAGGCATTTTCTTCACGAGATCGTCATGCAACTGCCTTGCCTTTTCACAAATTATTGACTGCATAAGACTATCTCCTGCTAATTGTTTCGCGTTGATCCACACCAACAACAACCTCTCCACATCTTCGAGGATTTGCGATCTCATTTTTGTGAGCATATTTACCCCTTTTGCAACAACAGCTTCCTTAATTTCCTTTTTCTTGGCCACAATGGAAGAGATGGTTGTATGGGGTTTCCCATACAGCCTGGCAAGCTCTGCCACACGCATTCCACTTTCATATTTTGCAATGATGTCTTTCTTGAATTCTATCGTGTTTCTTACCCTCTTTATCAAAGGGTTGGCACTAGGAGCTTTCTTTCGGCCCATGGCAGCTTATTTAGCAGTTGCAAGCACTAAAACAAATGGAATATTACGAAATGTATCGTATGAACGCGTGGGATCGTGCTCACTTGCTGATAAACAATGGCACTGACTGTGAATGGTGTGTGGGGACGCTCGGGCTGCTTATATGCAATTGGGACAAACGACTATTTGCGGGTCAAACAACGATTTGTAAGTCAATGTTTTGATGAAAAAAGTTACGATTTGTGAAAATTACAAATTCTGATGCTTACGAAAAACAAGGGTCCACTGTATCCAAAACATTAATTTATTATTTTATTCACCTACTGTACTTTATTAGACCTTTCTGTATTCTTCTTACAGTTCCTTATTTACTAACAGTGCCACCTCACTTTCACCACTTACTAAATCTGATGGTATAACAAATATTTAGCTTCCCCACATATTTTCCCAATAAACAAATTATCAGGCAAACAACATCTTGAGAAGTGAGAAATGCACACCAACACAATTCTTGATCCTCTCCAAAGCCTTGTTTCCACTGTAACTGTTCCTCTTTCTCCTGATTACCATACTATCATTGCCTTTTCAGAAAAAATGTAAAGAGCATTCTATTAAGGATGTGCTACATAAAACAACTTATCACCCATGAAACAATGCTATAATACAATAAACATCCCTTAATCTACCAGTAGTCAATACTAAAAAATACAGAAATGTCAATACAGATGCATAGTGAATCAAAATTCAGAGATACCTTCTAAATTGTGTTAAAATGTGTGAACAGAACGTCATCAACAAGGCCACTCACTAAACAGGCTGCCGTCTTTCACAATGGGGGGTGATGAGCTAGTAAGGACAAATATGCAGTTCCTTTATGGATAGTCACTGAAACCCATTCTAGCGTCTGTTGCAGGAGGTTCATAAATGCTGCTCTATGTTCGCCTGAAAAATATTTCGGTATTGTCATTCTCTCAAGCTGCACATGATGGTATGTTCAGCTACAATGCAATGGAACATAAAAGATAAGGGAACACGGTAACCAGTACAGTGTAAACAAAGCAAAGCTGGCATAAACAGCATGTTTATTTGGTTACTTTAATTCTGGCCCTACACAACAGCATTCAAATTATTATAAAGGTGATTCCCTTAAATAATATCTGAACAAGAAAACTGACAAATAGCAAAAATACATGGATGTTATAAAACAAGATATGTAATACAATATCAGATAATCTTCAAAAATAGTTGGTCAGTGGAGGGCTGGTAAGCTAGTTTCAGATTAAATTAAATTAAAAATTAAAATTCTTTATTTCTCTTGTTAATATTACAATGTGGGGTTTACATATCATGTATAAGATATTATTACATATTATAAAATACTTCTTACAAAGAAGGCCACTAGTATTCTTAGATATGCCTAGGCATTCCAGGCAGACTTATAACTAGCTTAAGAATTATGAAGAAATAGCTGTATTCAGAATTTTATGTTTACAGTCATGTATAGCTTAAGGGGAGTCACAGATATCAATAAGTGTATTGTGCTTTGGATGTGTGCAAGATAAAGTAGTTTTCACATGGTTAGCTACCAGTGGGGTGTGTAAGGGAGATAAGATGTTTTTTAACAGTGCTTTTGAAAATGGTGGTTGTGTCTGCAGTTCTAGAGTTTTCAGGTAGGGAGTTCCAGATTTTAGGCCCTTTTATGGACATTGAATTTTTGTATAGATTTAGCCGGACACTGGGAATGTCAAAGAGATCTTTATGTCTGGTATTAAGTCTATGGGTCCTGTCACAACTATCAAGAAAGTGTTTTAGTTCAGGGTTAATATTGGAAGTTATGGTTTTCTAGATGTAGATTCCAGAGTAGTAAGTGTGAATGTTCTGAACAGTGAGTAAGTTTAGATCTTTGAAGAGTGGGGAGGGGGGGGTTTGCCTAGCATTGGATTGCATGACAATTTTCACTGCGACTTTTTATTGGGTTATTATTGGTTTTAGGTGGGTAATTACTGTTGATCCCCAGGCACAAATGGCATATGTGAGGTAGGGACAGATGAGTGAATAGTATAATGTGAGTAGGGCTGGTTGTGGTACATAGTAACGTATCTTAGAGAGGATCCCAACAGTTTTGGATACTTTTTTTGTTATGTGTTGGATATGGGTACTGAATTTCAGGTTGTTGTCGGGGTGTAGGCCCAGGAATTTGCCCTCGTTATGCTTAGCAATAAGAGTGTTGTCAATCTTAATGTTTAATTGCGCATCACCTGCTCTGTTACCAAACATAATATAGAAGGTTTTATCGGTGTTGAGTGTAAGTTCATTGGCTGTCATCCATGTTGATATTTTTAGTAGTTCCTCATTAACAATGGTGTTGAGTGTGGCAAGATTTGCGTGGGAGATGACATGAGTCATGTCGTCAGCAAAGAGAATTGGTTTCAGGTGTTGTGATACATTGGGAAGATCACTGATGTATAAGAGGAAGAGCAAGGGACCAAGGACACTTCTCTGTGGCACTCCAGTATCAAGTGGTCGTGATGAGGAGGGTGTGTCTTTAATGGTGACATACTGATACCTATTAGAACCTATAGTAAGGTAGGATTTGAAATATGCAAGTGCATGGCCTCTTAAACCATAATGGTCAAGTTTTTGGAGTAGGATGCCATGGTTTACTGTGTCGAAAGCTTTCCTTAGGTCAATAAAAAGTCCTAATGAATATTCCTTATTTTCCAATGCTGTGTAAAGCAGGTCTATCATTTTTACAATTGCATTGTTAGCGCGTTTATTTTTTCTGAAGCCAAATTAGCAGGGGTTGAGTATGCTTTGTGTTGTTATAAACGAGTATAATCTCTTGTGCACGACTTTCTCGAAGATTCTGAATAGCAACGGTAAGTCTGATATTGGTCTATAGTTGTTTAGGTCTGTGGGGTCACCACCTTTGTGTATTGGTGGAACCCTTGCTGTTTTGAGTAGTGTCGGCAAAGTGCTAGTTTCTAGCGATTTGTTAAAAAGTAATGAAATAGCATGCAAAAGGACATGGGCTGCTCACTTGTATAATACTGGTGGGACTTGAGACAGATTCCCTGATTTATATTTAAGTGACTTGATTATCATGGTGACTTCAGTGGGCTCAGTAGGTGCAAGATAGGAGGAGGTTGGGAAATTCCCATTTAAGTAATCACTTGCTCAGGCATTGGTACCTGGGATTTTACTGGCGAGACTTGATCCTATGGTATCAACAGGCTGTAGCAGTGTTTCATTCGGTTTAGTTAGAACAATATCCTTAGTTTTTTGTGATTTAATGATTAAGGCTTGACCAGGACATATTGTAATGGTTTGAATCTATGCTATTCACAATGGCTACAATTTTTGCTAGTTTCAAATAATACATTCAGATGCTGACCATCCCTTGGCCACAAGAGCCAAAGAATACAAACAATCCTATATAAATGTGTGGAATGTTTGCCTATGAATCTGAAAATTTAGTACAAATTTCACCTATAGTAAGTTCAAAAGATAAAATTACCATTATTTAAAAGCAATATTACAACATTCATTTCCCCTCAAGGTAGCACACTCAGTTCACACGCTAGAGTCCATGGTTTGATCCCAGCCTGGGTGGAAATATTGGACACGTTTCCTTACACCTATTGAGCCTGTTCATCTAGCAGCAAGTAAATATCATGGTGTTAGTCAAGTGTTGTGGATCATATCCCAGGGGGTGGTATGTATACCTCAGATAGGATTGGGCTTTGAAATGAGTTGAGGTAGGAAAACAGCTCTTAGCCTGTAAGATTGATACATATGTGGGGGGGGGGGGGAAATGCTGTACATGACTGACATTGCCTGCATGTTGTTCTCTTCAGGCCATCTTTTTCTGAAACAATCTTATTTCTGCAAGTCTTATGTGCAGTTATGCCCTGTCACATTCACTTGACAAACCATCTAATATGAAAAAGGCATAATGTACAAGCTACTAAAAGGTACAGTAATCTAAAATGTTTAAAACCTTTCAATAGTTTCTAACAGAAGACTAACCTGGAAACATATAAACATAAAAGGCAAATAATTAGTGAAAAAGAAATTTCTGATTTTAATGGGGGTAGTGCTAAACCCACAGAAATCATATATGTGTATAGTACCTGAGGGATAGGAGACAATAGGATTCAATCCAAGGGGAGGGTAGCTTCAATTCCCTGGATCAAATGCCCTCACTGATATCAAGGTTTGAAGAGAAAGGCATTGCATAACCAAGGGCTTTGCTATATACGATAAACTTGTATACTATAATGTAATACAGTACTATGCACCGTGAAAAAAACACTAGATCAAATATCCTAGTAGGGCAAAGTACTTAGCAGGGTGCCATGAAGATCAGTGTTTACTCCTGGTAAAGTTCCAAATCTCTATACAGTAATGACTTACCAGAAGGAATTAAGAACTACAGTACGTAAATACGTATGTCTGCATAGTAACACTCAAATCCAAATAATTAAAATGGCTGCATACTGTATTCCTACAGGAAGACTTGGACAAATCAAGCAAGTGCATTAAGAGGTAGATGATGGAAGTTAACGTGAAGAAATGCCACCTTTGATATACCTTTGAAGAGTTTCTAGAGTTTCTCTACTCTGAGCCTGGCCATGGGCCAGGCTCATCTGGTAACAAAAATGGTAGGAAATGAAAGCATGCCTGAGTATGGTATAAGTTTTGTTTGTAATAAAATACTTCATGCAGCAAAGAGACCTAAGAGCCACCAATGATAAAAGATTGCTGTTTTAGAAAATCACACAAGTTTAACAATGAGAAACAGCATTTAGAAATATGGAAGGGAAAGGCTAAAAATCTTTCACAAAATTAGAAAAAGCAATGATATGATGTCAACCTAAAAAAAATAAAATACAGGAGGGCCCCACTTATATAGCAGGTTAAGTTCTGGGATACTGCTGTAAAGTGAAAATCGCTGTAAAACGCATCATAGCCTTTTTTCACTTTCCAATGCATATAAATCCTGATAACACGTTTACACTATCATATATTAAGTGAACAACAGAACTACATCTAAAAAATGCATATTTTCGTCCTTAGCTGATATTGAGTGGTGAATATATTCATTGTGGGAAGCCTAAATAAATGAAGAATGAGTATAATTGAAAATCAAAATGCTGTACAGTGAAGCACTGTAAAGCAGGACCCACCTGTATCTAGGAAAATAAAGGCCAAAGACAAGATATAAATTGGTTTCTATTCCCCCATCTAAAAAAAAGGTTTAAGTATAAGCATAGGTGAAGAGGAAATATAAAAAGCATTATATACCTGGAAAGCACTCAAGGGCCTGGTCCCAAATCTGCACACTGCCATAACAACATACTGGAGTGAGAGATATGGGAGGAAGTGCAAAATAAACCCAGTAAGGAGCAGGGGTGCGGTGGGGACAATAAGGGAACACTGTATCAACATTCGGGGTCCCAGACTATTCAACATTTTACCAGAAGATATCAGAAACACAACTGGAACAAGTGTAGAAGCCTTCAAGAGGAAACTTTACAAACCATACCACAGGTAGGGATAGAACCCGAGGTCAGAGAGTCATAAAACTCATTTCATGAGTCATAAAAACTGGACAAGTACAGTATCTTCACCAGGTGCCAGATCAACCAGGCAGTGATGAATATGTAGGACAGCAGGCCTCCAGCAGCAACAGCCTGGTTGATCAAGCAAGTACCAGACGAGCCTGGCCCATGGCCAGGCTCAGAGAATAGTGAAACTCTCGAAACTCTTCATAGGTATAAGTTATAAAAATACAAAAAAAAAACAAATGACTATGAAGAGTTCCTACCCTCATCAACTGGCAGAACAAGAGGTCAGAAGGAAGAGCTACATGAAGACCAAAAGAAAGCTTTTCTTCAGAAAGTGGTAGATTATTATTATTATTATAATCAAAAAGAAGCACTAAGCCACAAGGACTATACAGCAGAAAGTGGTAGAACAATGGAACAGTTTACAAGTGGTGGTAGTAAATTCTACAACCACTGGAAAAAATTACCGTAGATAACAGTGAACACAAGCTTAGCTCTGATCTTGTAGCTACAAATATGTAGCCTTTTCAGAGTGTTGCTATGACGCTGAAGGGTTCTTGATACAAGACAACGGAGCCATCACCCTCTTTCTTAGATCATACTTGATTACCTACCCTAGGTGCTGTATGACCCCTACAAGTTTAGCACTTTTCTATGAAAATAATATGAATATGTACTCAGTCATGACTAACTTACTGTCACATTACAGCAATAATTGTTACAAGGCAGGCAAGTGAAAGTAAAATATTTATATTCCACAACAAGTTTGGTTATTCACCTTAAATTGCAATAAATTTACAGGAAAGGGCAAATGTCCCTGCCATTTATAAACAAAGAGATGCTGGGTTCTACTTAGCCAAGCATCCTGTGGAAAGTGTGGCCCACCTCCCAAGAAAGACAAGCCCTTACTCTCTGGGCACAAACCAAATAACTGAATTATGACAACATTGGGAGAAGCCATGGTTGAGCCTGGGTGCAAGACAACATGGTTGATTATGACCTGCTGTGTAGCAACTATAAAGGATATGAGAGGAAAACATGAGCCCGTTTTAAGATTATACTTAGTAGTTGAAGGATAAGGGCTTGCCCTATGCATGCTCTAAGCAAGCAATCTTGCTTCATAGAAGGGTTGTTGGTCAGAATGCTAATCTTTGATCTGTCTGCAAATGTGATAGTAAGCAATTTCCTAGTCTGATGACATGTTTTATGTTTTATTGTGCAGTAAATCAAAGAATGATTGCACTAACCTCCATCATGAACATATAAGAAGGGAGTGTTGACAGTGACAGTGTAACTGCCTCTTTGAAAGATTATTTGATGGCCAAAATACTTAAGTTCCCAAAGCCTGCACAGCTATGACAAAATAAGCAGAGTCAAGCTACAAAAACACTGAGAAGGAAGACTTGTAAGGACAAAGTTTGTCACCTCTCTTGCAAACAATCAGCCTGGAGAACAACTAGTAAATTTCCCACAAGAATGACCTGAAGCAGACAGGATCAAGCCTTTGTCTATGATAAAAAAAAATGAAACTTAAGGTGGTTCTATAGATATCTAAGCTATCTCACAGGTATCCTGAGTATCCACATGTCTTGTACATCACCACAAGTGAAACTTTAAATATTACTGAGATACAGAACATTAAACATCATGGGTACAACATCCAAATGTTTACCTATGCTGTGAAACAATCTAAGTGAGTCTGCTTGTAAAACCTTGATATTTTAAAAAATATTCAATAAGTAGTGTTTGAGGACTCAAAAATATGTACATTATTTCTATAAAGAATGGTTTACATTTAGTACAGAAAATGTGATATTACTGATATACTTATAGAAAGTCCCTAGTTATGAAGAGCATTTTGGGGAGCCTTAAAATTACTTATAACATATAACTACTAATGGACATTGGAAATAAACCAGTCAAATAGTGACATGCTTGTACCAGGTATCTTAAGTTATATACTACTAGGCTTTACAGGGTATCTCAAGTTAGTAACAAAAAAAAGGCACAATACCGTGACTGGAACAATACACAAATAACCCGCACCTAGCTCCCTTGCAGTGCTCCTCTTTCTTAGTAGTATTTGACTGGCCCTTCCTACTCTTACTACTTCCTCACTACTACCTCCTCCCTCCACTACTACCACCTCCTCTCTTCTATGTTTGGGTTATTTGTGTATCTCAAGTTAGTACAGTGGACCCCCGGTTAACGATATTTTTTCACTCCAGAAGTATGTTCAGGTGCCAGTACTGACCGAATTTGTTCCCATAAGGAATATTGTGAAGTAGATTAGTCCATTTCAGACCCCCAAACATACACGTACAAACGCACTTACATAAATACACTTACATAATTGGTCGCATTCGGAGGCGATCGTTATGCGGGGGTCCACTGTATATACTAACCCTCAGGTTATTCCACAAAAAATCCTCCTCTGCTAGCTGTTGTCCCCCCCCCCCAAAAAAAAAAACAGCAAAGTTCACTTTAAATTTCAAAATTTGCCAAAAAATAATATATTTTTTTCATACCTTATATTACAGTTTTCATTGCCTGCAGGGCTACATCAACCCACAAGAACATAAAATCAGAGGAGTCCTGCAGCAGACCTACTGACCAATGCTAAGTTTGACTTTTTCAAAATTCCTACAGGTTTAGTGATCCCCATGATTATAATAATAATAATAATAATAATAATAATAATAATAATAATAATAATAATAATAATAATAATAATAATAATGTCCTTTTCAAACTAGACCTATCTCACTTGCACATTTGTCCAACTTATTTAAAGCTAATTAGAAATAGGCTGAGTTCAAGAAAGGCCTTCCTAGCACAAGCCAATCGTGTTATCTTGATGTTCCTGTGTGTGGAATCATTTGATGTGGTAGGGATACAATACCTACATAAATATATGGCAAGCAGTATCAGCTACAACCACTACCACATGCTATCATCATTAGCTGACAATAGTATCAGTATAAATGAGCTTCATTTCCTTACAAAATTGTAAGGATGTTGTTGCTTTTGAATATGCAAGTACTTTACGTGTAAAAGGTTAATGTGGTCCTGCACAATACCTGTCTTGTGTCCTGTGGCTCAGTTGACAACACACTCAGCTCACATACTGTGTCCATAGCTCACTCCCCAGCATGGGTGGAAATGTTGGGCATGTTTCCTTACACCTGCTGTCCCTGTTCACTTAGCAGTAAGCAGGTACCTGGGTGTTGGTAGATTTGTGGGTCATATCCTGGGAAACAAGATTAAAAGACTCCATTAGTAATAAAAGTAGACAGTTCCCAATGACACACATGCTTTACTGGGTTATCCTGGGTGGCTAATCCTCCGGGTTAACTAACCAAACAAAAGCTTAGCATACCTGAACAAATGTGATGAAGTATCAGCGACTACCACCACTACCTCCCAGCACCACAATCAGATGCCAACACTTGTAAAAATAAGCTACATTTCTTTACCAAGTTTACCAAATACTATATAGGAACTCACCAAACCTATACCAAACAAATATAAACTAAACATGAATTCACACGAGAAAGAATACTCAAGAAAAATGAACGTATAGCATGATAAAATGTGGATGCTCTCATCACTGAAATATATGAAAAATCATAGTAACAAAATGAAGAGACAGCAGCCACTGACTGTAGTAAACAATTCAGATTAAGCTATGGGCTAGTAACCCCTTCTCCTGTATACATTTACTAAAAAAGAGAAGAAGAAAAACTTTATAAAACTGGGTTGCTTAAATGTGCGTGGATGTAGTACGGATGACAAGAAACAGATGATTGCTGATGTTATGAATGAAAAGAAGTTGGATGTCCTGGCTCTAAGCGAAACAAAGCTGAAGGGGGTAGGAGAGTTTCAGTGGGGGGAAAATAAAGGGGGTTTAAAATCGGGAGTATTAAAGAGATTTAGAGCAAGGAAAAGGGGTAGCGGGAAATGTTAAATGATCAGTTATGGAAGGGGGAAAAGAGAATATGAATGTGAAAATTTCAAGAATTATGTTTTTTAAAAGTAAAGGTTGGATGCGAGAAGGGGGTCATAATAAGCTTTTGTATGACCGGAGAAGGAGGAATGAAAGGGAGGAGGAGAGAGAGATTTTGGGAGATTTTAAGTAAAATCTTAGGAGCCTTTAAACAAGTGGGGAGGTAATTGTGGTGGGGGAAACCGGGAAAGTTTAAAAGTGGGAAAGAAATTTTTGGGAGGGGGGTTTTTGGTAGGTAATTTTGGGGTGCCGGGTGTAAATGATAATGGGAGCCCTTTGATTGAACTTTGTTTAAAAAAGGGGTTTAGTTATAGGTAATAAATTTTAAGAAAAAGGGGAAATAAATAAGTATACAAGATATGTTTGTAGGGCGAAATGCAGTATTTTGGGTTGGTTATGTTTTGGGTAGTTTAAAAGACTGCGGGATTAGACTTCAGGCTGTGTACAAAACCTTTTAGGGGGCCAAAGATATTTCAGATCCCCTTTCTATTTGTAGCAAACCTGAGAGAAAAAGGAGTGGGGTTCAAGGGGAATAAAAGCATCAGGGAAAGGGAGGGGGGAAGGGTTTTATAAAACTAAAGAGGAGGCATTTGGGTAAGAAAAAAAACAGCTTTTGGAAAGGATAAGGGGACAAATGAGGCATAGGCTTTGGGGTTCGAAGGGGGGTTTTGGGGGTAGGTTTAAAAAAAAATTTTGTGTTAGAGTTTTCAGCAGAAGTTTGTGGTTACAAGAAAGGGGTGCAGGAGGGAAGGGGAAAGCATTGGGGGAAATGATGTGTAAAGAGATTTAGAAAGGGAAAAAAAAAGTTAGCATATGAGAAGTTTTTACAAAAAAAAAGAAGTGATCCCAAGGGGGAAAAGAGTATATGGAAAAAAAGAGAAAAGGTTTTAAGAGAGGGGTTTTAAAGCAATGTAAAAAGGAGCAAATGGGGAGATGTGGGTGAGATGTTTTTTTTCAACAATTTTGTTAAAAATAAAAAAAAGTTTTGGAGTGAGATTAAAAGTTAAAGGAAACCTAGAAAACAAATGGATTTGTAGTTAAAAATAGGAGAGGAAAAGTTATTAAATGGGGGATTAGAGGTATTGGGAAGATGGGGGGAATTTTTGAGGAATTTTTAAAATGTTGATAAAGGGATGGGGGAGCTGTGATTTCGTGTATGGGGGCAAGGGGAGGAAAAAACATTTTTGGTAGGGTTTGAGGAAAAACCCCAGTTTTTGGGGGTGGGGGGAATTTTCGTAAAGGCCCATTTGGTAAAAGGGAAAGGGGGGGAAAGTAGCCGGGATTGAGGGGAAAAAGTTTAGAAATGTTAAAAGCGGGGTTGGGGATTATTTTTGGGAAAAGGGGGTTTGGTGAAAATTTTTTTAATAAATGAATGGAGAGGGTAAGGTACTGGGGTTTGGGCAGGAGCAGGGCTTTAACCCCCTTTTGTAAAAAGGAAAAAGGGGAAAAAAAGAGAGTGAAAAAAATTATAGGGGGATAAGTCTGTTGGTTTTACCTGGTAAAGTGTATGGAAAGGTTATAAATTGAAAGAATTAAGGAAAGGAGGGGAAATAGGATGGGAAAATAAAACAAGGGAGGCTTTAGGAAAAGGGTTGGGGGGTGTGTGGCCCGGGTTTTTTACAGTGAAACATAAAAGTGAACAGTATTTAGTAAGGCAAAAAGAGGTCTTTGTGGCTTTTAAATGGTTTTGGGGAAAAAGGGTTTATGACGGGGTTTGGATGGGGGGGGCAAATGTGGCAGATGTTGAAGTGTAGGGTTTGTAGGGGGTTTAGGTTACTGAAAGCAGTAAAGATTTTTTTCAAGGGGATAGTGAGCTAAAGTTAGAGAATTAGGGAAAAGGGGGAAAATTTTTTTCCCCGGGTAAAAAGTGGGCCTTAGACAAGGATGTGTGATGCCCCCCTGGGGTTGTTTAAAAATATTTATAGTTTGGGGTTGTAAGAAAGAAAGAAAATGGGGAGGGCTTGAAAAGGGCCCGTGGAGTTAAAAGAAAAAAGAATCACACAAAAAGTGGGGAGTTGTCAAGCTGTTTTTGCTATGCACTGTGCTTTTGGGAGATTCTGAAGAGAAGTTGCAGAGATTGGGGGAAATGAATTTGTAGGGTGTGAAAAAAGAAAAAAATTTAAAGGTAAAAAAAAGGGAAAAAAGAAAGGGTTAAAGGGGGAAATAACAAAAAGATTAGGTGATAAAGTTTGAATATCAGTTTGGGGAGGGAGAGAGTAGGAGGAGGTGAATGTTTTCAGTTTTTTTTGGGGAGGGGAGTGTCAGGGATGGGCCCTATAAAGATGAGGTGAATCATAAAAACTGATGGGGGAAAAAAGAGTGAGTGGTGCACTAGGAGTCTGTGGAGACAAAGAACTTTGTCCTTGGAGGAAAAAGGGGGGATTGTATGAGGTTTAGTTTTCCCAAATGTTTTAAATAGGGGTTGAAGCAGGGGTGTTGAATTTTTTTGCAGCGAGGAAAAGGGTGGAGGCAGTGGAGATGTTTATTCCCGGGGCAAGTGTGGTGTGAATATAATGCAAGAATTCGTATTTGGAAGTTAGGAGGGGGTTTTTGGGGTTACCGAAAATGTTTTCCAGAGGGGTGAGGAAGGGTTTTTGAAAGGTTTGGTTTTGGAATTAAAGAATGGAGCGAAAAAAGAATGACTTCAAGAGTGTATCAGTCTGTAGTGGAAGGAAGGCGGGGTAGGGGTCGGCCTAGGAAAGGTTGGAGAGAGGGGGTAAAGGAGGGTTTGTGTGCGAGGGGCTTGGACTTCCAGCAGGTATGCATGAGCGTGTTTGATAGGAGTGAATGGAGACAAATGGTTTTTAATACTTGACGTGCTGTTGGAGTGTGAGCAAAGTAACATTTATGAAGGGGTTCAGGGAAACCGGCAGGCCGGACTTGAGTCCTGGAGATGGGAAGTACAGTGCCTGCACTCTGAAGGAGGGGTGTTAATGTTGCAGTTTAAAAACTGTAGTGTAAAGCACCCTTCTGGCAAGACAGTGATGGAGTGAATGATGGTGAAAGTTTTTCTTTTTCGGGCCACCCTGCCTTGGTGGGAATCGGCCAGTGTGATAATAAAAAAAATAAAATAATAATAATAATACCTAATAATATCTTTATTTACTACAAGTATATGTACAAAGTATACAGGCCTAGCTGACATCAATGACATAATACTACTATATAGAAAGCCCCTTGTTATGCAGAGCATTTAGATCAGTTTTGTCCCAGGATGCAACCCACACCAGTCGCCTAACACCCAGATACCCATTTTACTGATGGGTGAACATAGACAACCAGTGTAAGGAAACACGTCCAATGTTTCCACCCCTTCGCAGGGAATCAAACCTAGACCCTCATCGTGTGAAGAAAGAGCTTTTGCCACCAGGCCATGGGGCACCACACCACACCACCAACTGCAATCCAATCACAGTATTAGAGACCTCTCAGCTTGACCAGTATTTGGTGGGCAGCTCTACCTTTCGTACCATCTCTGTCATTGCCAGTGTACTGAAAAAAATCATCACAAATGACTGTATACATGTAAGAAGAAATGAAGAGGGATTCAAATCTAGAGTCCGACAGTTCTTGGACATTACTTACCATCATGCTACCAACCATGTTATAAAGGATCAGAAGAATTCCCCAAAATCAACAAAACTGCCATACTAATACATGGTTATTATAAAGGAGGGCCCCACTTACAACAGGTTAGGTTCTGAGTTACTGCTATAAAGTTAAAATTGCTGTAAAATAAATCACAGACCTTTTTCATTTTCAAATGTATATAAAATCTTGATAACATGTTTATACTGTCATATACTATTAAGTGAACAATAGAGCTAGACCTAAAAAATGCATATACAGTACACACATTACTTACCTTACAATATTTTTACCCTTAGCTTATAGTGAGTGGTGAATACATTTATTGTAAGAAGTTTGAATAAATGAAGAATTAGTATAACTGAAAACCGCTGCATTAGCAAAACGCTGTAAAGCGGGACCCTCCTATATTATCTATTATTATGGTTCCACAGCCTAGTCAAACAAAAATCAAAACTACAGTCATATACAGTGGAACTTCAGTACTCAAACAGCTCCTTACTCAAACAAAGCTCAGCACTTGACCAAACAAATAAGACCTGCCAGAACTTCTCTGTAAACTATTTCATGTTTCTTCACATTTTTTGGTGTTTTTTTATATTATTTGTATAAATAAGTCACCATGGGGCCTACAAAGATTAGTGATAACAGCCAACCAAAAAAAAATTGGTTGGAAAAAATTTGTTCAATACTTGAACAGATCAGCACTCAAACAGCCTTCTGGAATGAATTAAGTTCGAGTACCGAGGTTCCACTGCACACTGTCTACTTATTATAAAAATCTAATTTCTGTTATGAAATAAAATTTACTATATTTGTTTTGCCCAAGCATAAAAAAAAGCAGGAACAGTAACTAAAACCATACTCAAACTCAAATGAGATCATCCAATAAAAATGCTCATATGAATAAACTAAAGATTTAAGAAAAAAGAATACTTTTGAATATGTTAAACATACTAACATTCATCACTGCTATCATACTCTCTCAACACTGTATGACCCTAGTGAGTTTAGTGCTTGGTTTTGATTATAATAATATCATACTCTCTATAAGTAGTTTGGCAATACTCCTGAATATCTATCGCAAGTTTACTCAGGTACATGAATATATAAAGTTACATAAATTATTATACATAACAGCACATGTGTAGATTACCTAGGATAACCCCAAGAAAGTTCATTTCTCACTGAGGCAGGGTGACTCAAAACAGAAGAAACACATTCATCATCACTCATTCCATCACTGTCTTGCCAGAGGCGTGCCTACATTACAAATTCTATTATAAAGTACTAATACTTTACTGGACGTGCTATTGGAGTGTGAGCAAGGTAACATTTATTTCTGAAAGGATTCAGGGAAACTGGCAGGCCGGACTTGAGTCCTGGAGATGGGAAGTATAGTGTCTGCACTCTGAAGCAGGGGTGTTAAAGTTGCAGTTTTATAACTCTAGTGCAAGCACGCCTCAGGCAACAGTAATGGAGTGAATGATGATGAAAGTTTTTCTTTTTCGGGCCACCCTGCCTTGGTGGGAGAAGGCTAATGTGTGTGTTAATAAAAATACTTGTAAATATTGTAAAAATACAAAATTGCATTTTCAGAGTAATCTTGACTATATGATTAATGATCAAACAGTAATTAATATTTGAAGACTGTTAACACATCTTATATTAGTCATATACTGTAGTAATGGATTTATTATGAATATTGTACTGGTGATTAAATCTCAATAGGAATTATGTAAAACTTTTAGTGGTGTTTGTCTTAATAGGATTGTGTAAAACATTGCTTAAAAAAAAAAATGGTAATACTTGCATACATTTTTTTTTTTTCAACAAGTCGGCTGTCTCCCACCGAGGCAGGGTGACCCAAAAAGAAAGAAAATCCCCACAAGAAAATACTTTCATCATCATTCAACACTTTCACCTCACTCACACATAATCACTGTTTTTGCAGAGGTGCCCAGAATACAACAGCTTAGAAGTATACACGTATAAAAATACAGTGGACCCCGACATTCAATGGCATCGGCATTCGATAAATCCGACATTCGATGCATTTTAACGCAAAAATTTCGCCTCGACATTCAATTGAAAACCCGCTATTCGATACGATTCGTACGAGACATGTCCACGTGTGGCCTGAACTGCCCCGTATGTGCCAGTGTTTACAAGCCAGCCAGTGTGCGCGCATCTAAGAATACATTCGGTATATTCCATATTATCCATATTATCACTGTTTTTGGTGCTTGTTTCTGCAAAATAAGTCACCATGGGCCCCAAGAAAGCTTCTAGTGCCAACCCTGTGGTAAAAAGGGTGAGAATTAGTATGGAAATTTAGAAAGATTTTGAAGGGTTTGGGGCTAACCCTGAGAAGCCTATGCCAGTTGTGGAATCCATTGTGCCTACTTCAAAAATTAAGGAAATGTGTGCACAGTGGGTTGAACTGCAAACCTTTATGGATGAAAATCACCCTAACATATCTATTGCAAGCCGTGCTGGTGACTATTACACTGACAATGTTGTGAACCACTTTACGAAAGTCATAAAGGAATGAGAGGTACAGGCCTCTATGGACAGATATGTTGTGCGACAAAAGTCCAGTGACTCTCAAGCTGGTCCTAGTGGCATTAAAAGAAGAAGGGAAGTAACCACGGAAAAAGACTTGATACCTCAAGGAGGGGTGTTAATGTTGCAGTTTAAAAACTGTAGTGTAAAGCACCCTTCTGGCAAGACAGTGATGAAGTGAATGATGGTGAAAGTTTTTCTTTTTCAGGCCACCCTGCCTTGGTGGGAATCGGCCAGTGTGATAATAAAAATAATAATAACCTCAAGTCCTAATGGAAGGGGATTCCCCTTCTAAACACTAACACCATCCACACTCTCCCCTCCTCCAATCCCATCAATCATCACCAGATCTTCATTAAAGGTAAGTGTCAATTATTCTAGTGTTATTAATCTATTGTTATTGTTGTTATTGTAATTATTCTATTGCATTAAACTTAATATTTCATGTGGTAAAAATTTTTTTTCATACTTTTGGGTGTCTTGCACGGATTAATTTGATTTCTATTATTTCCTACGGGGAAAATTAATTTGACTTTTGATATTTTCGACATTCGATGAGCTCTCAGGAAAAGATTAATATCAAATGTCGGGGGTCCACTGTACACAATATATCCCTCCAAACTGCCAATATCCCAAACCCCTCCTTTAGAGTGCAGGTATTGTACTTCCCATTTCCAGGACTCAAGCCCGGTTATATAAAATAACCGGTTTCCCTGAATCCCTTCACTAAATATTACCCTGCTCACACTCCAACAGCTCATCAGGTCCCAAATACCATTCATCTCCATTCATTCCTATCTAACACGCTTACGCACGCTTGCTGGAAGTCCAAATCCCTCGCCCACAACACCTCCTTTACCCCCTCCCTCCAATCTTTTCGAGGACGACCCCTACCCCGCCTTCCTTCCCCTACAAATTTATACACTCTCCATATCATTCTACTTTGATCCATTCTCTCTAAATGACCAAACTACCTCAACAAACCCTCTTCAGCCCTCTGACTAATACTTTTATTAACTCCACACCTTCTCCTAATTTCCACACTCCGAATTTTCTGCATAATATTTACACCACACACTGCCCTTAGACAGGACATCTCCACTGTCTCTAACCACCTCCTCACTGCAGCATTTACAACCTAAGCTTCACACCCATATAAGAGTGTTGGTACTACTATACTTTCATACATTCCCTTCTTTGCCTCCATAGATAACATTTTTTGCCTCCACATATACCTCAATGCACCACTCACCTTTTTTCGTTCATCAATTCTATGATTAACCTCATCCTTCATAAATCCATCTGCTGACACATCAACTCCCAAATATCTGAAAACATTCAATTCTTCCATACTCCTCCTTGCATACATATGATTTCTTAATAATACAATAAAGCCTTGATATAATGCCTCAATTTAACCCTTAAGCTGTCCAAAAGTAATTCTACGTTCGCTTGCGTAACGCTCCAAACGTTGATCTACGTTTTTTTGCATTCTTTCTTATGGAGAAAATCAAGGCTGGAGCGCTATGCGCGTAGATCTACGTTTGGACAGTTTAAGGGTTAACAGTCTCCAGGTTTAACAGACAAATCTGTAGCCAGACAACATTTAAAACAATGGACAAAGTATTTTAAATCCAGGGAAATTCATTATTCTTACAGTCAACTGAGTAAATTTATGCTCTGGATCTAACTGACTTTGTCCGTTAAATCCAAAATTCAGATATAACCCTTAAACTGTCCAAACGTAGCTCTATGTTCACATATACTATAGTGCTCTGAACATACATCTACGTTTTTTTTACATGCTTTCAAATGGAGAAAATAAAGGTCGGAGAGCTACGCACGTGAACATAGATCTACGTTTGGACAGTTTAAGGGTCAACAATTGGGTTTAATGGGCACCTCTTTATTAGTCCATTAAATCAAAGGCTCTCTAGTATTTCAGAAATGTCAATTTTTTTTATAATTGCTATTTTCTATAATTGCTTTATAGCATTTCGCTAATGCAGCGGTTTTCAATTATACCCATTCTTCATTTATTCAGACTTCTTACAATAAATATATTCACCACTCACTATAAGCTAAGGGTAAAAATATTTTAAGGTAAGTAATGTGTGTACTGTATATGCATTCTTTAGGTCTAGCTCTATTGCTCACTTAATACATGATAGTGTATACATGTTAGCAGGCTTTTATATGCATTTAAAAGTGAAAAAGGGGCTGTTTCACTTTACAGTGATTTTTACTTTACTGCAATAGCTCGGAACCTAACCTGCTGTATAAGTGGGCCCTGCCTGTATTATTAACCCTTAAACTGTCCAAACGTAGATCTATGTTTGCACGCGTAGCGCTCTGAATGTAGATCTACGTTTTTTTTACATAAGAAACAATGTAAAATTGAACGCAGATCTATGTTTGGAGTGCTAAGCGTGCGAATGTAGATCTATGTTTGGACAGTTTAAGGGTTAATCTACATTTATACAGAATTGGTGTATAAAACAAATTCCAACCATAAAATAGAGCAAGGAAGAACCTGGGAGTGATAACGTAAGAGAATCTTACTTTCAAAGACCACAACAATGTTTCTATCACATCTGCTAGGAAAATGATAATGGATAATGAGAACCTTCAAAACTAGGGATGCCAAACAATGATGATTCTCTTCAAATCATTTGTTCTCTCTAGGCTGGAATATTGCTGTACACTAACGGCCCCTTTCAAGGCAGGCAAAATTGCAGACCTGGAGAATATACAGAGGACTTTCACTGCACGTATAAGTACAATAAAGCACCTAAATTACTGGGAACAGTTGAAGTCCCTTGACCTGTACTCCTTTGAATGCAGGCAAGAAAGATGCATGATAATATACACTTGGAAAATCCTAGAGAGACGAGTCTCAAATTTGCATGTGGAAATCACTCCCTATGAAAGCAAAATACTCAACATGCAGTGCAACACATCCCCAATGAAAAGCAGGGGCACCAGGAGTATGCTAAGAGATAACACAATAAGTGTCTGGGGGGCCCCAAGACTGTTCAACTGCCTCCCAGCATACATAAGGAGGATCACCAACAAACCCTTAGCTGTCTTCAAGAGGGAGCTGGATAGGCAACTAAAGACAGTATCTGACCAGCGAAACTTTGGTTCGTACGTTGGTTTACATGTGGCTGGCAATAACAGTCTAGTTGATCAGACCCTGATCTATCACGAGGCCTGGTCATGGACTGGGCCACTGGGGCATTGACCCCTGGAGCACCTTCTAGGTATACTAAAGAAAAAGGGTTAAAAAATTATTCTGGCTTTAATGAATTAGAAAGTACTAATTTTAACATTGGTAAAAAAAAAACTATTAAATCTTACCTAAATATTATATCCAATACAGTGCAGTATATACCTGTAAATACCCATGCATTGTTGTCACCACTATAATTTTACCACTATATAAAATGCACATCACTGAACTGATATACGTAAATGCAATGTAAATTATCCATACAGTAATTTCCTAAAATTACATGCAATGACTAGAATTAAGTATTATGTATAGTAAGTTCTAGGATTAGTTTACCCAAAATGGTACATAATAACTGGCTATCTTTTGGACATTTAATTGTATCTTTTTTTTATTATAACTATGAAAACTATCCAAATGTACTGTAAAGTTCTTTGTAATACCTATATATGCAATAAGAAATAAAGATTTTATCTTATTAATACAGTATTAAAAATCCTAGGTAGTAGGTTGGTAGACAGCAGCTGCCCAGCGAGGTACTACCGTCCTGCCAAGTGAGTGTAAAACAAAAGCCTGTAATTGTTTTACATGATGGTAGGATTGGTGGTGTCTTTTTTCTGTCTAACAAATGTGGAAGATTTCAGGTACGTCATGTTACTTCTACTTACACTTAGGTCACACTACGCATGCATGTACAAGAATATATATATATATACACGCCCCTCTGGGTTTTCTTCTATTTTCTTACTAGTTCTTGTTCTTATTTCCTCTTATCTCCATGGTAAAGAGGAACAGAATTCTTCCTCTGTAAGCCATGCGTGTTGCGAGAGTCGACTAAAATGCCGGGAGCAAGGGGCTAGTAGCTTTTGCTTTTCTTTTTGGGCCACCCTGCCTCGGTGGGAAATAGCTGATTTGTTGAAAGAAGACGAAGTATTAAAAATTTAGCAATCATTCAAAATATGAATTGTCTGGAGTAAAGTTACTTTTAATATATCAATTAGTAATACTGTACAAAAAAGTAAGTAACAGTTTTGCAATATAATTCATAGCTATTATGGAAAAATTTTTAGGGTGTTACCTGTATGTACCTCAACATTATATACATACAAGTACGTAATCTCATTGGGAGACAACACTATATTGTTTACCGTAGTCACCCCGTGTAGACATGTGAGAAAACTTCACCACCCCTGGTCACTGCAGGTGGGCCTTCGACCTCACAATCTTATCCATATCTATCCGAGACCAGTATAGACTGGATAGCACCCACAAGTACGGCGCTACTAATTAATTGTGGACTGTATAGATTATATTAGTGTAACTGAATGAAGGGGGGGGGGTAGGTTACACATGGATATATCCATCAAGGAAAAACACTTATACATAATCTCACCACTTACCAGATATTCTCTGGTGGTCACTTGATGTAGCTGGATCACCCATAACCTATCCAATTACAACATACCTAACTGGCCAGTATCAGTCTGCCATAACTAGAAAGGTTACTTAACTGTGTGTGATTGATGCTCCTTGTTTCCTCCATTCACCATCTCATTTCGATGTCCTGCTACACCGACACGGTTCTTATTCCAGCAGGACGAGGTATCCATTGGTTTGTCCCGGTTTAGAAGTCGTGACTCCATAAAAACTTCACTGTCCTCGGGACGGGAACAACGAGGTCTAACGTGTTCACTCGGAGCAAGGCGACTTATTTCACTTCACGCACTCTCTTAACTTAGTGTTATTATCACTGATTACATTACAATTCACAAGACGATTTAATGTCTCATAATTATTATACACATTAGAGGTCACTCCATTAACCCTTTGACTGTTTACGACGTGTAAATACATCTTACGAGCCAATGTTTCTGACGTATTTATACGCACAAATTCTAGCGGCTTCAAATCAAGCGGGAAAGGCCTGGTAGGCCTACATGAGAGAGAATGGGTCTTAGTGGTCGGTGTGCACCCTGTGAAAAAAATCTGGGACCCAGCGGTGCATTGTGGGAACGCCATCTTCTTAGTCCATTTTCACCATGCCTCTCGGTAAGAAGTTCCTCACTCCTCGGCGGATTGGAGGTCTTTTGTTCCCAAGTGATAGCTCTAACAGCGATGAAAATGTCAGTGACAGTGAATTCCAGGGTTTTGAAGTGAGTGTTACCGGAAAAAGTGCCCAGGATAACGTAATTAGTGATGAAAACCCAGATGACCCACAACCTTCCACCTCTGGTTCTGGGCCGGCTTGTTCATGTTCACGTTCGCCTGTACCAGGACGAAAGAGGAAACTATTTGGTCGTGTACAACACCCAGATGTTAGCAGTGAATGTGATAGTGATAGCGATTTCAAGGTCATTGAAAGCAGTTCTAGTGACAGTGAGGGTGAATATTCCCCAGTGAAGCGGCAGTATGTACGACGTAGCATGCGGTCTGGTAGTGTTTCATATGTTGTTCCAAGGGGAAGGAGAAACTCTGGGAGCACATCCCGTGGCCCTACACCACGACCTGATAGTGAAGATGACGATATTGTAACGATGGGTATGAATGATGTGAGTGAGGGAGCAGGCAGTGGTGGTGATAGTGAGGGTGGCACGGCCCATGTGGCACCATCAGCGGGCCACGCTACTACCCACGCTGCTGACTCTGCACAACAACCAGCCTCA
Organism: Cherax quadricarinatus; assembly: GCF_026875155.1. NCBI lineage: Eukaryota > Metazoa > Arthropoda > Malacostraca > Decapoda > Parastacidae > Cherax > Cherax quadricarinatus. Next base: position 31,795,141 of record NC_069423.1, on the reverse strand, counting down.
CCCGACCCCACACTCCCACAACCTGCACAGCCACAACCTGCACAACCACAACCACGGTACAATATCCAGACCCCACCAGCAGACCACATCTGGGATTGGCAGGACGGTGACGAGTTTGTTCCCAGTCCCCATGACTTTGATGAAACACAAAGTGGAATAAAGCCATCATGTCCACTTGGAACAATGCCAGTGAACTGGACTGCTTTGAGTTATTCTTCGATGAACCCCTGATGGACATCATTGTCAGGGAAACAAACACATACTGTGATTACACCATGGTAAATACAATACTCTCACCAAAATCACGGCTACACAAGTGGAAGGAGACAACTGTGGCAGAGATGTACCTGTTTTTTTGCCACAATAATGCTTATGCCACATGTGTATAAGCACACTGTCACCACATACTGGGCAACAGAACACCTGATTTCAACTCCAGGTTTTAGTGACATTATAGGTGTCAATCGTTTCCTGATACTGTTACGTATGTTACACTTTTCAGACAAAACCAGGCCTGACAGAAGCGACAGGTTATATAAGATAAGAAATGTGTTTATGTACCTGAACAAAAGTGTTGCATGTATTTTTATCCCTTCAGAAAGCTTGTTATTGATGAGTCCTTGATTTTATTCAAAGGAAGACTCTCATTCAAGCAATATATACCAAGCAAGAGGAAATGCTCTGGTATAAAGCTATTTGTACTGTGTGATTGCAGAAGTGGTCTAGTTTTGGATATCATTGTGTACACTGGCAGTAATACTTTGAGAGATACCATGAAGTTATTGGGTATCTCTGGTGATGTGGTTCGAACAATGATGGAACCATATCTTGGTAAGGGGCATATGTTATTTACTGATAACTGGTACACAAGCCCTTTACTCAGTGATTTCTTGCGAGTGAACTTGACAGACGTGTGTGGCACAGTGCGTCGTAATCATAAACATATGCCAAGGTTCGACGCTGGCACTCGCAGAGGTGAGGTGCAAGCCTTTGCTGCCAATGACATCATGGCATTTTGGTGGCATGACAAATGTGATGTCACATTGTTGACATCAGTTCACCGAAACGAAATGGTACACAGTGGCAGGCACAATAGAGAGACCAATGAACCCATTCTAAAGCCTGCAGCTGTCATGGACTACAACCTGGGTTTGCAGACTGTGTATGCAAGAGTTATAAGTGGTATATAAATCTATTTTTCCATCTTGTTGATATCTCTATGCTAAATGCTTATAACATATACAAGTTGAAGACCAACAAAACATCAAAATATGGTGAATTTTGCTTGTCAGTAATCAGACAAATAATTGCAAAGTACCAAGGAGCAACACCTGCAATAGACCAGCGCCCACGAAATTACCAACACATGTCATCTCGTTTCAGGCCTGGTGATCACTACCCCATGCAACTGCCTCCTACTACTGCCAAGAAAAATGCTCAGAAGAGGTGTTATGTATGTACACATACCACAAAACGCCCACAAACACGCAGAGACACTCGTTTTATGTGTGAGGAGTGTCAAGTGCCCCTCTGCATATACCCATGTTTCAAAGAGTTCCACAAGCTGCAGCAGTTCTAGGAACGTGTTTAGTGACTGTACATATGTATATATATTATGGAACAATAGTAATAAACATTGTTTTGTATTGTTTGTTTGTGTAAACAAAGTGTATACACAAACTAATAGTGATAAAATTTGTCCTGTTATTGTGTTGTAAACGATGAGTGTATATTTGAACAATGCACCCTCACAGGCCACATAAGTTACCTGGAACAGAAAAATATTGAAAAATGCAAGAAACCTTTGAATTAGAGTAAATAAAAGAATACCGGGTGGGCAGCAGTCGCCGCTGTTGCCGTACGCACGTCACTTTCTGCAAACTTTGCAGCTCTATATCTCGGTAAGTACTGATGGCAAAAAAAAATTTTTAGGTTTAAAACACTCAGAAAAATATTCCTAATACAGTGGACCCCCGCATAACGATGGCATCACATAGCGATTATTTCGCATACCGCTTACTTTAATTGCAAAAATTTTGCCTCACATACCGCTTAAAAACCCGCTTACCAATTTTCGTCCGAGACGCGTCCAATGTGCGGCCTGAGCCACGCTCACATGTTCCGCCGGTGGCATTGTTTACCAGCCAGCCTCCGCGGTAACATCCAAGCATACAATCGGAATATTTCGTATTATTACAGTGTTTTCGGTGCTTTTTCTGGAAAATAAGTGACCATGGGCCCCAAGAAAGCTTCTAGTGCCAACCCTACAGCAATAAGGTGAGAATTACAATAGAGATGAAGAAAAAGATCATTGATAAGTATGAAAGTGGAGTGCATGTCTCCGAGCTGGCCAGGTTGTATAATAAACCCCAATCAACCATCGCTACTATTGGTGGTACAGCTGCTGCTGCTGCTGCACTGTCAGCTGCTGCTGCTGCTGTAGCACCGTTGTTGGTGTGGCTTATTGAGAATAACCAAGAAACAATTAACCCCAGAGGATTTGCCACCCAGGATAACCCAAAAAAGTCAGTGTCATCGAAGACTGTCTAACTTATTTCCATTGGGGTCCTTAATCTTGTCTCCCAGGATGCAACCCACACAAGTCGACTAACACCCAGGTGAACAGGGAAAAATGCCTGGAACTAGTGCTCATATTGGTGAATTTAAAGCCAGCAAAGGTTGGTTTGAGAGATTTAAGAATCGTAGTGGCATACACAGTGTGATAAGGCCTGTTCTGGAAGAAAATGCCAAACAGGACCTACAGTACTCAGGAGGAAAAGGCACTCCCAGGACACAGTGTCTCATCAGTCATTGCTGCATCTTCAATAAAGGTAAGTGTCATTTATTCTTCATTTAGTAGACTAGTACATGCACAATATATACTGTGCATGTACTACTCTACTATTGTGCATGTATCCTTCTCTTTGTGTGTGGGAAAATGTATATTTCATGTGGTAAAATTTTTTTTTTCATACTTTTGGGTGTCTTGCACGGATTAATTTGATTTCCATTATTTCTTATGGGGAAAATTCATTCACATAGCGATTATTTCGCATAACAATTACCCCTCTTGCACGGATTAAAATCGTTAAACGGGGGTCCACTGTATTTTCATAAGAAAAAATAATTTTTTTTTTTCAAATATTTGGCAACATAGAATGACAGTTTCAGAGAGGGGCCTGAAACAATCAAAGGGTTAAGATCTGAGACCGATGAGTGAGAATTAGATCACGGGTATTTTCCCCGGGACACTCCATGGCGACACGCCAGTCACCACCGGTCCCACCATTATTCACTAATTTTACCACTTTATTACGGTGGTCCCGTAAATCACATTCCCTCACTCTTCATCAGGAACAGTTACGACACTTCCTATTATGAAGTGAGGCCTATATTAATCCTTAGGCCGCCGTGAACGCCAATTTCCTGGTCCCATGCTTTCCCAGCTCTTCCCTCAATTCAAAACACGCCCACCCCCATGCCCTGAGTCGCCCTCTCCTCCCGCACATCCGCACAGGCGCAAAGGGAACTCTTGGTTCTATCCGATTTTCAAATGCATTTTTGACCCATATCGACACATTAAACACCTATTAGGCACTATAGCTTCGGAAAATTAAAATATTTTCCACAGCTATACTACAGTATATTGCAGCTCCAATTAGCTTTAAATTCCAATATTTAAATAATTCTACAGCAATTACCATACTGTGGCTGAAATCTTGAACGCAACCAAAATGTTCTGAAACCAAAACTTTTTTGGTGCCTTTTCTGTGCTGAACTATACGTATACCCTCAGAATGACTTCTGGACAGGATAAGACAATGTATGGAAGAAAAATGAAGAGGTGTTCTTTAAAATAATACAGAAAGTAGAGGCACTTGCAGTGTTATGAAAGAAGATGGGGTGATAATGTTGCAATTTTATAACTGTAGTGTAAGCATGCCTCTGGTAAGACAGTGATGGAGTGAATGATGATGAAAGTTTTTCTTTTTTGGGCCACCCAGCCTTGGGGGGAAAAGGCTGATGTGTTAATAAAAAAATAATTTACAATAAATAAATAATAATGTTATGAATTTTGGGCATCAACTGGAAATATAAATCAATGACTTATGGGTCATCCTGGGCAATTTACACATGTTATGCATTATGTAAAACAATTGTAATAATTCAAAAATGGTGCAAAATTATATCTAAATAAATTTACTTATCCAAAAAAATACACTGTTTAGGTTTCATCAGATAAGGATAAGGCACAAACAAAAAACATTGTCAACCATACTTTCTTATTAAATTTATGAAAGAATTGGTCAGCTTAATAAAAGCACCTATAGAAAGGGATGGATTCATAAACAGTAACCAGCATGGCTTTCAAGATGGTAAATCAATCAATCAATCAATCAATCAATCAATCAATCAATCAATCAATCAATCAGTCCGTCTGTCCGTCCCTCCCTCCCTCCCTCTCCCTCCCCCTCTCCCTCTCCCTCCCTCCCTCTCCCTCCCTCCCTTTCCCTCCCTCCCTCTCCCTCCTCCCTCCCTCCCTCCCTCCCCTCCCTCCCTCCCTCTCTCTCCTCCTCTCTCTCTCTCCCTCCCTCTCTCTCCCTCCCTCTCTCTCCTTCCCTCTCTCTCCTTCCCTCTCTCTCCCCTCTCTCTCCTCTCTCTCTCTCCCTCCCTCTCTCTCCCTCCCTCTCTCTCCCTCCCTCTCCCTCCCTCTCTCTCCCTCTCTCTCCCTCTCTCTCTCTCCCTCCCTCTCTCTCCCTCTCTCTCCCTCTCTCTCCCCCTCTCTCTCCCTCTCTCTCCCTCTCTCTCCCTCTCTCTCCCTCTCCCTCTCTCTCTCTCTCTCTCTCTCCTCTCAAATCTCCTAGGGTTCTAGGACAAAGTAACAAAAGCTATTTCTAGACTGCAAGGCATTTGATACAGTACCCCAAGAAAGACTGTGATAAAAGCTACAGGAGCAGAAAGGAATAACTGGGAAAGCACTACACTGGATCAAGGAAGACTAAACAAGAAGGAAATGAATTACTGGCCTGGAAGTGATGTTGGAACGGTCAAGTGTGACAAGTGGGGTTCCACGAGGGTCCGTACTGGGACCAGTACTATTGCCTGTGTAAGTAAACAAAAGAAAACAATCAGAGGTGTGTCTGTTTGCAGAAAACACTACAAATGGATCTGGACAGGTTACAGGATTGGTCTGACAAGTGAGTATCAGAATTTAACCCCAGCATATGTAAACTTGTGAAAATCAGGGAAGAGCAAAAATTATCAAAAACAGTATAAGCTTAAGGATGGATGAAGGTTACAAACCTCCCTAAAAGAGGACCACCTTATATTATGGGGTATATTAAGGGGTTTTCTGCATGCACACCTAAATGTCATTCACTTTTGTACAAACATTGTATCATGCTGAAATAAAGTATCCTATGTCATCTTACTGTCTCAAACATTTTGCTTGAGGCACAGTAAGTTTATTCAGGTATATACAAATATAGTTACACAGATTATCATACATAGCACCATATGTGTAGAGAACCCAGGATAACCCAGAAAAGTCAGTGACCTATTTCCATTGACACATCAACCTAATAATCACTACAACAAACACTAGGCTAGCAAATTTAAAGGTAAAGCTTTCAGGAAAAGCAACAAAAATGCATTCACGACCTCATACCTGACATGTCAGGCCAGTCTTGGGGTATGCAGCAGTAGGGTGGCCAGGAGAGCATGTCAAGCCACGGCTACCTCTGACATTTCTCAAGTGGTGCCTTCCAATAATTTTTCAACTCTTTACTTCACTTGTGCGATAAAAGTCTAATCTTTTTTTTTTATCGCATGGCCTTTGAAGAATTTTCTGGCCTTATTATTTCAGTCGACCAACCTCCCAGTGTTTTAAACCGTCTGTTCTTCTTTGTTGGGTTTGTCAGGGCCACTGACAGCTTATGCCGTATCGAGCCCGGCTTCCCGATGTTCCGGGAAGCTTTACCCTTAAGGAGGGTTCCTTGATAAGATAAGATAAGATTTCGTTCGGATTTTTAATCCCCGGAGGGTTAGCCACCCAGGATAACCCAAGAAAGTCAGTGCGTCATCGAGGACTGTCTAACTTATTTCCATTGGGGTCCTTAATCTTGTCCCCCAGGATGCGACCCACACCAGTCGACTAACACCCAGGTACCTATTTGCTGCTAGGTGAACAGGACAACAGGTGTAAGGAAACGTGTCGAAATGTTTCCACCCGCCGGGAATCGAACCCGGGCCCTCCGTGTGTGAAGCGGGAGCTTTAGCCACCAGGCCACCCGGGCCACTCCCCCTTGATCTGGGAAATTGGATCTGTGCTCCAGTTCCCTGAATTAAACCTGAGTACGTTCCACATCCCCCAACAGGCGCTGTATAATCCTATGGGTTTAGTGCTTCTCCCTTGATTATAATAATAATAATAATCTGGGAAGATTTGTTGTCCAAAACTTGGCCATGAGAGAAAGGGAACAAAAGTTCCTTTGTAAACAGAAATAGAAACTTGAGGTTTCCAATCAGATCTGGTGGATTCCCTTGTCAATCATGTTTAGGAGATCTTACTCAACCGACACCTCCCTAATTAATCTGATGGATTGCATGAGAACTGAAATGTCGATAGGGAACCTCATAGGAATGGTAACCTTAGACTTGCAAAAAGCCTTCGATACTATCAACCACAATATATTATATAAGAAACTTCAAGCTATCAGCATAGGTTCCATTGACAAATTGTCAAAATCAACAAAACAGAATCAGGACCCCTGCCGATAGCATGTGCAGTTCCCCAAGGTGGTAGTCTGGGTCCCTTGTTATTTCTATTTATTTATTTATTTTAATAATTTGAACATACATACAGAGGTACAAAAAATACAGGTAAGAGCAGCATGCCAAAGCCACTTGTATGCATAGCATTACGGGCAGGCTTAAAATTAACTTAAGATTAACTAAGCAATGATGTAATCAGTGATAAAACATTATTGTAAACAGATAACAATAAAGCACAAATGAGTATTACAAAGACAGGTCATATGTACATTGCTGTACATTCAGTAGAATGGAGTATTCTGTTAGGTAGTGTATTTAAAAAATAACAAAGTTAGATTGGTCTTAGGTTTAACATTTATGTTATATAATTAAGAGAAACATTTAAGATATGCAATTTATAAGGTTCAGTTATTCAGTATTTATTTGTTTTGGGTGAGTAAGTGATCTTTGAGAAGAGACTTGAATTTATAAACAGGTAGTGTTTCTTTTATATTTACAGGTAATGAATTCCAGATTTTAGGGCCTTTTATGTGCATTGAGTTTTTGCATAGCGTGAGATGGACACGAGGAACATCAAAGAGTGATCTGTGCCTTGTGTTATGGTCATGTGTTTTGTTGAGGTTGGCAAGGAGATGTTTGAGGGGAGGGTTAATATCAGAGTTAAGTGTTTTATGCATGTAATAGGTGCAGTAATAAGTATGGATGTTTTGTATGGTGAGTAGGTTTAGTGTTTTGAATATTGGTGGAGTGTGCTGCCTGTAGTGGGAATTTGTTATCATTCTGACTGCAGCCTTTTGTTGGGTAATTAGTGGTCTGAGATGGTTAATTGTTGTTGAGCCCCATGCACAAAATTCCATAGGTGAGATATGGTGTGGAAAATTGCATTTATCTGAATGTATCATTATATACATAACAGTAAATCAACATAGATAATTATTTTTATCAGTTAGACAAGTAGGAATTTGGGACACCTAGGTCGCAAAAAATGTCCCCCTTCGATACCTACCACTGTCATATCCACAAATTGTTCTGAACCTATTAATTAAATGAATTATACATCTCCAGGAATACTAGTAAATATATAAATTTGTGGACTGTATATTAAAAATAATAAATGATTATAGATACACATATACATAACAGAAGGAGAATATCTTAAAAATCACTCACCAATTTAACTGGAGATTAAGTTGTATCATACTCAGAAAACCTCACTGTCTATACATGAAAATAATAACTGGCCAGAGTTATAACATAACAGACTTATCTGAGGTTCCTGGAGTTGTCCTGTCCTGTCGCCTGATATCTCAATTTATGCAGGAATGCACATCCAACAATTTCGCCTCCTATTTGAGAGGTGTCAGCCCAATTTTAACCTCAAGAGAACGAAAATTCCTTCCCATTACACTAACATTGTATCCAATTCAAATTAACAATGGCGACTGTCTTTTCTTTAAAAATACACTTTTATTAAATACAATATAGGGCATCTATTTACCTATAAATTACCGTATTTCAGGAAAATATACAGTATTTTCCACATAGGGGTAAATAAGAGAGTGATATAGGGCCAGGAGGGCTGACTGTGGAACATAGTACCGTATCTTCGATAGTATGCCTACGGTCTTGGAAATTTTCTTAGAAATTTATTGTATATGTGTATAAAATTTGACTCTATTGTCAAGGTGGATTCCTAAGAATTTTCCCTCTGTTAGCTTTGTTCCTAAGAATTTTCCCTCTGTTAGCTTTGTGATAGGTGATCCGTTTATCATCATGTTAAGAGGGACATCTGTAGCTCTGTTATCAAACTGAATGAAGTAGGTTTTGTCAATGTTTAGTGTAAGTTTGTTAGTCCTCATCCAGACAGATATTTTCTGTAATTCGGTATTTACAGTATTGGCTAGCATGACTGGAGTCGGGTGAGAGAAGACGTATGTAGTGTCATCTGCAAATAGTGTGGGTTTGAGTAATTGCGAAGCATTTGGTAGGTCATTTATGTATAGGAGAAAGAGAAGAGGGCCAAGGACACTTCCCTGTGGGACACCAACTGTAATTGGTTGTGCGGAAGAGTTTGCCCCATTTGTGTACACATATTGGCTTCTGTTGCCGAGGTATGACTTGAGGTAGTTGAGGGAGTGCCCTCTTATACCATAGTGTGACAATTTTATGTGGAGCAAGTCATGGTCAACTGTATCAAAAAGCTTTACGTAAGTCAATGAAGATCCCCAGTGGGACTTCTTTTTTCTCTATTGCAGTGTATATATGTTCTAGCATGTGTATAATAGCATCATTAGTATTTTTATTAGGGCTGAATCCAAATTGGCATGGGTTAAGTATGTTTTGGGAGATGAGGTAGGAGTAGATTCGTTTATGAATTAATTTTTCGAAGATTTTTGAGAGAGGGTGTAAGTTGGATATTGGCCTATAGTTATTCAACTCTGTTTGGTCTCCTCCTTTATGGATCGGGGTGACCCTTGCTATTTTGAGAACTGTAGGGAAGGTAGAGGATTCAATGGATTTGTTAAAGAGTGTTGCAATGTTATGTTATGTAAACGACATGCCCATCAGTGTCAAATGCAAACTCCTACTGTATGCGGATGACAGTGCTCTGTTAGTGTCACGTAAAGACCCACATGATATAGCTAATGTAATAACGCTAGAACTGGAGTCCTGCAGCAAATGGTTAGTAGACAACAAACGACATATCGTTACACCTCATAAAAACGGAAGCCATACTCTTTGGCCCGAAAAATAAACTGAGAAGGGTAAATAATTTTAATGTCCGGTGTAATGGGGAACCCATCACTTCACTTTCCTCAGTAAAATATTAATCAGGAGAACTGATAGGAAGCAGTGTAGTAAAGAAAGCGAATACCAGACCGAAGTTCCTCTACAGACAAGCACAGTGTCTACCAACTGAGGTTCGCAGGACCCTATGTTAAGCCCTTATACAATGTCATAAGGGCTACGCTTGCTCTTGCTTGACATAAAAAACTGAAAGATAAACTGCAAATCACCCAGAACAAAATGGTAAAATTCATCCTGGACCTGGGTCCAAGAGAGTATGTAGGCCAGGATGAATTACAACAATTGGATATGCTGAATGTTGAAGACAGAGTAAAACAACTGAAGTTAAATCAAGTTTACAAAATTGCTCACAGTGTCCAGAATATCTTGCTGCCAATTTTGTCAAGGCTGGAAACCAAAGCAACCATAGCACTAGGAGGAGAGAGCACAACTTTGTAGTACCCAGTCAGTGGCCAGGCTTCAAACACCTTTAATTGTACAGCAATAAAGAAATGGATCAGATTGTCTGCGCATGTCAAAGCCAGTCATAGCATGAGCCAGTTCAAGAAGAGAGCCAAAAGGTACTTAATGAATGTAGCGACAAAAAGGGAGAGGAATGATTTTTTATTTTTTTTAGCTAACACACATGTAAATGTAAATAACTCTTTTTACCTCATTCCTAGTATATGTCCTTCATTTAATAATAAGATATTATCTCCTTCATAGTATAATAATAAGGTATTAAAAGGACCCCAATGGAAATAAGTTACTTTGTCTGACTTTTTTTTGGGTTATCCTAGGTTCTCTACTCATATGCTGCTATGTATGATAATCTATGTAACTATTTGTGTATACCTGAAAAAACTTATTAGCAGAGCGAGACACCCACACCCCCACCTGAGTTCAGTAACCGGCTTCCCACCAAAGACCGTTAGAGAATCATCCGCAGAGCAGAAAAAATGGAGCTGGCTCAAGGTAAGCCGATGACCAGGTGCCCCTCTTGCAATGTGCCCGGCAATCAAAGTAGATGAGGATAAATGTCCCAGCGAAAACAGGAAGGGGATTTGTCACTGATACTCAGGCGATAGAGAAACGTCTACACCCTGGCTGTGGTTCGTACGTTGGATTGCGTGCAGTCAGCAGTAACAGCCTGGTTGATCAGGCCCTGATCCACCATGAGGCCTAGTCACAGACCGAGCCGCGGGGGCATTGACCCCCGGAACTCTCTCCAGGTAAACCCCAGACGAAGGCTGGCTGGTGCAGAAATCTTGAATGCTTTGGTGGCCACTGGCATCTGAGGAACCAAACCCCGACACTTTCAACACCACTATTAACGAACTATTCCGTCTGAACAACATGCCTGCCTTCAATGTACTGGAGTGCGATAAAATTAATGAATTTAGAAACAACTCACTCAGAATGTTCAAGAAATGGCAAAGTATTTTAGCCACAGTGGTATATTACAGACCATTCTGGAGAAATACCCTGACTTTGCTAGCTGTAAATAAAGCATTACCACGCGCGCGCGCGCGCGCGCGTGCGTGTGTGTGTGTGTGTGTGTGTACTCACCTAATTGTGGTTGCAGGGGTCGAGACTCAGCTCCTGGCCCCGCCTCTTCACTGATCGCTACTGGATCCTCTCTCTCTCTGCTTCCTGAGCTTTGTCATACCTCTTCTTAAAACTATGTATGGTTCCTGCCTCCACTACTTCACTTGCTAGGCTATTCCAGTTGCTGACAACTCTATGACTGAAGAAATACTTCCTAACGTCCCTGTGACTCGTCTGAGTCTTCAGCTTCCAATTGTGACCCCTTGTCCCTGTGTCCCCTCTCTGGAACATCCTATCTCTGTCCACCTTGTCTATTCCCCGCAGTATCTTGTATGTCGTTATCATGTCTCCCCTGACCCTTCTGTCCTCCAGTGTCGTCAGTCCGATTTCCCTTAACCTTTCCTCGTACGACATTCCCTTGTTGCAAACCTTTGTACTTTCTCTAACTTCTTGACGTGCTTGACCAGGTGTGGGTTCCAGACTAGTGCTGCATACTCCAGTATGGGCCTAACATACACAGTGTACAGTGTCTTGAACGATTCCTTATTAAGGTATCGGAACGCTATTCTCAGGTTTGCCAGGCGCCCGTATGCTGCAGCGGTTATTTGGTTGATGTGTGCCTCCGGTGATGTGCTCGGTGTTATGGTCACCCCAAGGTCTTTCTCCCTGAGTGAGGTCTGTAGTCTTTGTCCACCTAGCCTATACTCTGTCTGCAGTCTTCTTTGCCCCTCCCCAATCTTCATGACTTTGCATTTGGCTGGATTGAATTCGAGAAGCCAGTTGCTGGACCACATGTCCAGCCTGTCCAGGTCTCTTGCAGTCCTGCCTCATCCTCATCCGATTTAATTCTTCTCATCAACTTCACGTCATCTGCGAACAGGGACACTTCAGAGTCTATTCCTTCCATCATGTCGTTCACATATATCAAAAATAGAACTGACCCCTGTGGGACCCCGCTCGTAACAGGCGCCCACTGTGATACCTCTTCACGTACCATGACTCGTTGCTGCCTCCCTGTCAGGTATTCCCTTATCCATTGCAGTGCCCTCCCTTTTACGTGCGCCTGATCCTCCAGCTTCTGCACTAATCTCTTGTGGGGAACTGTGTCAAAGGCCTTCCTGCAGTCTAGGAAAACGCAATCAACCCACCCCTCTCGCTCGTGTCTTACTTCTGTTACCTTGTCATAAAACTCCAGGAGGAGGTTTGTGATACAAGATTTGCCTTCCATGAACCCATGCTGGTTTTCATTTATAATCTTGTTCCTTTCCAGGTGTTCGACCACTCTCCTCCTGATAATCTTCTCCATGACTTTGCACACAATACATGTCAGAGACACAGGTCTGTAGTTTAGTGCCTCGTTTCTGTTTCCTTTCTTAAATATGGGGACTACATTAGCTGTCTTACATTTCTCAGGTAGTTGCCCAGTTTCAAGGGATGTGTTGAAGATTGTGGTTAGAGGCATGCACAGCATCTCTGCTCCTTCTCTAAGGACCCATGGGGAGATGTTGTCCGGTCCCATCGCCTTTGAGGTGTCAAGGTCACTTAAGAGCTTCTTCACCTCCTCCTCAGTTGTTCGTATGTCATCCAACACTTGTTGGTATATTCCCTCTTGATGTTCCCTTCTGTGCTGTCTTCCCACAGCCCTTCCTGTCTCTACTGTAAAAACTTCCTTAAATCTCCTGTTCAGCTCCTCACATACTCCTGATCATTTCTTGTGAGTTCTCCACCTTCTGTCCTTAATCTGATCACCTGGTCTTTGACTGTTGTCTTCCTCCTGATGTGGCTATACAACAGTTTCGGGTCAGTCTTGATTCTCGATGCTATGTCATTTTCATACTGTCGCTGGGCCTCCCTCCTTACCTGGGCGTACTCATTCCTGGCTCTGCGACTGATCTCCCTATTTTCGTGTGTTCTCTGCCTTCTGTACTTTTTCCATTCTCTATTGCCTTTTGTTTTTGCCTCCTTACACCATCGGGTAAACCAGGGGGTCGTTCTGGTCTTCCCGTTGTTACTGTTGCCCTTGGGAATAAACCTTTCCACTGCCTCCTTGCATTTTGTTGTTACATATTCCATCATTTCATTTACTGGCTTTCCTGCCAGTTCTCTGTCCCACTGGACCTCCTGCAGGAAGTTCTTCAACCCTATGTAGTCCCCTCTTTTTATAGTCAGGCTTTTCCCATTCAACTCCTGTTATTCTCTCCACTTGCAGCTCTACTATGTATTCAAAGCACAGAACCACGTGGTCGCTAGCTCCTAGGGGACTCTCATACTTGATGTCCTCAATATCTGAGCTGCCCAGGGTGAACACAAGGTCCAATCTTGCTGGTTCATCCTCCCCTCTCACTCTGGTAGTGTCCTTAACATGTTGGTGCATGAGGTTTTCCAGCACCACGTCCAACATCCTGGCTCTCCATGTTTCGGGACCCCCATGTGGCTCCAGGTTTTCCCAGTCAATCTCCCTGTGGTTGAAATCCCCATAACCAGCAACTTTGCTCTGCTGGAGTGAGCTCTTCTTGCCACCTCAGCAAGTGTGTCCACCATTGCTCTGTTGCTCTCTTCATATTCCTCTCTTGGCCTCCTGCAGTTCTGTGGTGGATTATACACCACTGCAATGACCACTTTGTGTTCCCCAGACTGAAGTGTACCTGCTATGTAGTCTCTTTCTCCCGTCTCATCTATTCCTTCCATTTTCTCGAATTTCCATCTGTTTTTTACGAGCAGAGCAACCCCACCTCCCCCCCCTCCCCTTCTATCTTTCCTCATGATCTGGTATCCTGGTGGGAAGATTGCATCTGTTATTGTCTCCATGAGTTTTGTTTCTGTAACTGCTATGATGTCTGGGGACTTCTCATTGATTCTTTCTTGCCATTCCTCATGTTTATTCGTTAATCCATCTGCATTTGTGTACCAAACCTTCAACTTCTGTTCTAATACTGTAACTGTGGTGCGGGGGGTGGAAACAGAGGGATCGGTGTGTGATGGTTGGTTTGGATTGTTCAGTTGCCTTGGGGGTGTCGTGGCTGGAGTCCTTCTGCAGGTGTTTCTGGGGGGTGCGCTTGTCCTTCCATTTGATCCTGGATTATTCTGCTCTCCTTTTTCATTTCCTCCCAGTTCTCCTTTCGTTTTTGAACTCTCTCTTTCATTGTCTTCCTTTCGTCCTGTGTTCTGTCTCGATCGAGGTACACACTCCGGAACTCCTGCTTGCCTCTCAGCCGTGCTTTCTCCTGCAGGATCATGGTTCGGGTTGATTCTGCCTTGAAAATTACTTTGAGAGGCCGATTCCTTTTCTTTGTGAACCACCCAATTCTCCGAAAATTTGCCACCTGGTCATGTCCCCCTCGCCTATCACCTTCATGATATCTTCAATCGCTTTTTTCTCCTGCTTTCTTTCATCATAAGTTTCCCCTTTAGCTTCGTCTAGCCCATAGACAAACACGGATCTCTCCCTTTCCACCTCCCACTGTGACTCCCATTGCATCCTCTGATGTGTTTTAGTTCCTTCCCGTGGAGTGTTCCTTCCTTCAGTCCCTTCCCTAGTTATTGCCCCTATGCTTCTTGGTTTATCCTTCCTTCTCACCTGCTCCTGGCCCCCACAGGTATCTGGTAAGGTCCTTGCACATGTCCTAGTTCCTTCAATGTCTTCCAACCTCTCATTCTGTGTGTGTGTGTGTGTGTGTGTGTGTGTGTGTGTGTGTGTGTGTGTGTGTGTGTGTGTGTGTGTACTCACCTATTTGTGGTTGCAGGGGTCGAGTCTTAGCTCCTGTGTGTGTGTGTGTGTGTGTGTGTGTGTGTGTGTGTGTGTACTCACCTATTTGTGGTTGCAGGGGTCGAGTCACAGCTCCTGTGTGTGTGTGTGTATGTGTATGAGTGTGTGTGTGTATGAGTGTGTGTACTCACCTAATTGTACTCACCTAATTGTGGTTGCAGGGGTCGAGACTCAGCTCCTGGCCCCGCCTCTTCACTGATCGCTACTGGATCCTCTCTCTCTCTGCTTCCTGAGCTTTGTCATACCTCTTCTTAAAACTATGTATGGTTCCTGCCTCCACTACTTCACTTCCTAGGCTATTCCACTTGCTGACAACTCTATGACTGAAGAAATACTTCCTAACGTCCCAGTGACTCGTCTGAGTCTTCAGCTTCCAGTTGTGACCCCTTGTCCCTGTGTCCCCTGTGTGTGTGTGAGTGTGTGTGTGTGTGTGTGTATGAGTGTGTGTGAGTGTGTGTGTGTGTGTGTGTGTGTGTGTGTGTGTGTGTATGTGTGTGTGTGTGTGTGTGTGTGTTTGTGTTTGTGTGTGTGTGTGTGTGTGTGTGTGTGTGTGTTGTGTGTGTGTGTGTGTGTGTGTTTGTGTGTGTGTGTGTGTGGTGTGTCTGTGTGTGTGTGTGTGTGTGTGTGTGTGTGTGTGTGTGTGTGTGTGTGTGTGTGTGTGTGTGTGTGTGTGTGGACTCAACAATCAATATTTGCACCAATAACTCATTACAGTTGTGACCGGGTGTGGAAGTGTGAATTGCTCATTACTCCATAATTTGTTCATGATTGTACCCATGAATAAACGTAAGTAACCGTTCTTACAGGATTCATTAACTTTGTAACTTGTGAGTTCATTATCTTTGTACCTAGTTCAGCTATCAAACTTTGGAGCCCAGTCCCTGGACCCAATACGTACCTCTGTAATCTGTAAGATAAGATAAGATAAGATTTCGTTCGGATTTTTAACCCCGGAGGGTTAGCTACCCAGGATATCCCAAGAAAGTCAGTGCGTCATCGAGGACTGTCTAACTTATTTCCATTGGGGTCCTTAATCTTGTCCCCCAGGATGCGACCCACACCAGTCGACTAACACCCAGGTACCTATTTGCTGCTAGGTGAACAGGACAACAGGTGTAAGGAAACGTGTCGAATGTTTCCACCCGCCGGGAATCGAACCCGGGCCCTCCGTGTGTGAAGCGGGAGCTTTAGCCACCAGGCCACCGGGCCACCTAAATACCTTTGTAACTTGTCATACTCCTACCTGGAGTTCATTACCTTTGTAAATTGTGAGTTCATTACCTTTGTAAATTATGAGTTCATTACCTCTGTAACTTGCTCAGCTATCAAAACTTTGGGGTCCAGTCCCTGGACCAATTATGTACCTCTGTAATCTTTTGACTACCGCCCACAGGATGGGTATGGGGTGCATAATAAACATATTAAACTAACTAAACTGCCTTCAATTTCCCGGACTCCACATCCTCAAGATCCTTCCCAACATCGTGAACTTTATTGCTCCTGCAGACCTGTGTCCTGCCCAAGCAACTGCTCTTGTAACTTCTGTAACCACTTCCACCGTCGACAACGATAATCATGCTGCCTCAACCACCGTCTCCCACGCCTCCCAACCTGCTGTTACACCACCATTACACCTCTCCACTGCTGTCGACCCTCAGTCCCCTGCTAACATCATTGTAAACTCTCCAAATGAATCCACTTCAGAAGTAGATAGTGACGACTCCAGTACACCCTCATGGGTAAACCTTACCTTCTACAATTCTCCATCGAATGCTGACACCATGACCTGCACTGGGCTCTACAAAGACTTCGGTGCTGGAACAGTCAAGTATGCCTGTGAATCACCTCTTCACTTCACACTCACCTAAGTTCTTGAGTTCATCAAGCCTCTACGTTTCACCTTCAGTAACAAAACTAAAACTATACCACCTCTCCAGAAGCAGCTTCAAAAATTTTGAAAATGTCTCCACTGCAACCCTGCCTCCTCAATTACTCCTATAACTCCCACCTGTGTGATGTCTTCTGATATTCCTACGTACCTGCCCTCTCCTGCGACCTAGAAACTGCCAGCTTCCCACGACTCAAAACCTCAACTACCACTAGACTGTTTTCTCCAAGTTCGTCCCAAGAGTGCCCAGCAGCTGGTTCTTTTTCTTCGACCCTGGACACTCCTCTCCACCACTATTAATAATAATAATAATATCTTTATTTACTACAAGTACATGTACATGGTATACAAAAGCTGACATCAATGACATACTACTATATAGAAAGCCGCTTGTTATGCTGAGCATTTCGGACAAATTAGGTCAGTTTTGTCCCAGGATTCGACCCACACCAGTCGACTAACACCCAGGTACCCATTTTACTGATGGGGAACATAGACAACAGGTGTAAAGAAACACATCCAATGTTCCTACTCTGGATGGGAATCGAACCCTGGCCCTCGCCGTGTGAAGTTAGTTTAATATGTTCATTATGCACCCCATACCCATCCTGTGGGCGGTCGTCAAAAAATTATAGGGGTCATAAGGGGTCCGGGGACTGGCTCCAAAAATTTTTGATAGCTGAAAAAGTTCAGAGTAATAAAACCACAATTAAAAAGGGAAATGAACTAAATTTACAAAGTTATAAAATCAAAATTTAAAAAGGGTAAAAACTCCAGGAGGTCTGGCCCCAATCATGACAGTTAAAAAGGGTTTTTACAGATTACAGGGGGTACGAAGGGGTCCGGTACGGGGCCCCCAAAGTTTTTGATGCTGTAAAAGGTTTTCTTACGTTTATACAGGTTACAGTCATGAAAAAATTATAGAGTAATGAGAAAATTCACATTTCCCACCCCGGTCACAACGAATGAGTTATTGGTGCAATATTGATTGTTGATCACAACACACCACCCCCACACACACCACACACACACACACACACACACAACGAACGACAACAAAATATGAGGGGTTTTTGAAAAGGGGAAAAGACAGGATGTTCCAGAGAATTGAACACATAACAAGGGCACGTTGGAAGTTGAGACACAGATGAATCACGGGATGTTTTGGGAAATATTTCTTCAGCCACAGAGTAGTCAGGAAGTGGGGTAGTTTTGGGGAAAGGGTTAGTGGGGCAGGATCCATACATGGCTTTAAACGAGGTAATAACTACGGTTCAGGGGAGTGACCTAGTAGCGACCAGTGAAGAGGCGGAGCCAGGACTTTACTCGACCCCGCAACCTCAACTAGGTGAGTAAAAATAGGTGAGTGCACACTCACACACACAACACAACAAACACACACACACACCAACACACACACAACACACAAACACAAACACACAAAACGCAACAACACAGAGGGGGGGCCGGGGCTTGGGCCGACCCCCGCAACCTCAACTAGGGAGTACACCACCCCTCACACCCCAAAACAACAATACACACACACTCGTGGAGGGGTCACCCGGTTTGATCGTGTTTTTTGGGGGTTTAAATTTTTGACGGCCATAAGGAAAGAGTTGGGGTTAGGCGTGTGCACGCTAAATGCTATAATCACTAAGCCCCGAAAAAAGGAAATGTAAATATCACAGAAAAGCAAACAAGGAAATAGTGATAATGTTTAGGGGGGCCGTTGGAAGGGGAACGTTGTGTCGGCCAAATTGTTGCCCTAAAAACGCGTGGGGGTTTTAAATAAGTCATCAAGACCAGGGAGATAAAGAAGATAGATGTTCATAAAAACAGTGATAGTGGAAAAAATTTAAAAAGCAAGACATAGTGCATACAGGAAGTTAGTGGAAAATTTCCCGGGAAGCATCAAACATCTTCAACTTCTGGGACAGGACAGCCCGCAACATTACCCCACTGCCAGAGCCGCAAGTAATATTCACCTAGTTTGAGTTGCATGGGTCAATAGTCCTGTCTCTTGCTGGAATTTGGGGGTCACTCTCCTCGAGCTATCAGAATTAGAATAAGCAGCATTTACTGGCATTTAATAGAATTTTGAGGTAGCTGCATATAAGGCGAAGCCTAGTGTATTTATTTTTTGAACGTAATTTTATATGCATAAGACAGTACAGTGGGACCAAGAGATCGGGGTAATATGCAGTACATATGTAGTACATACGTGGGAATAAGGACTGTTTACTAAACATTGCACACACACTAGTGAGAACAGGCTTCTGCTGTTAGGCACTGAAGTAGCTGTAGCACACACACACACACACACACACACACACAACACACATACAGGATTTCACACCTTCCTGTGACAGTGACCCTCTAACCTTCTTTTTCCCCCCCCCCCTGGTCTCTTCACCCTCTCCTCTCCTCTATCTTCTTCTCTCTCCTCTCTCTTCTCTCTCTCTCTCTCTCTCTCTCTCTCTCTTTTTTTCTCTTTCTCTCTCTCTCTCTCTCTCTCCTCGCTCTCTCTCTTCACTATCTCTCTCTCTCTCTCTCTCCTCTCTCTCCCTTTCTCACAACCTCTATCTCTTCCCGTTCTCACTTTCCTCTCTCTCTTCCTCTCTCTCTTTCCTTCTCACTCTTTCTCTCTCTCTTCTTCTCTCTACTCTCTCTCTCCCTCTCCCTCTCTCTCTTCCTCTCTTCTCTCTTCCTCTCTTGCTCTCTCTCTCTTCCTCTTCTTTCTCTCTCTCTCTCTCTCTCTCCTCTCTCTCTCTCTCTCTCTCTCTCTCTCTCTTCCCTTGTCACTCCCCCCTTTTCCCTTCTTTCCTTTCTTCTACCCTCCCCTTCTCTCTCTTTCGACTAAAAAAAAAATAAATGGTTGGAGGACTCGCAGGATCAGGGATCAGATGACAATGTACTGGTAGGGAGGAATGGATGGAGGAGCAGTGGAAAAGGATAGAGCAAGAATGTGAGAGAAAATTAGGAGAGCTTTCTGAAAAAATGGAGAAAGGAGCTCTCTGTGAAATGGGGACAAGTGGTTGGAGAAGGAGAACTATGAATTGGGGAGGCACAAGTCGAACTGCAAGTTAGCCGGGTAAAAGGTCCTTAGAATTTGAGGTAAAAGGCTCTGAGCATGTCTCAGGGGGTAGTGACCAGAGAAGACACACCATACGAAGCTGAGAGGCCTCTGAACAGGAAGGGTAAGGAGATATGAATAATGCTCAAGGTCATTTCAGCCTGCAAAGAAGGGCCAGGGAGTGGAAGGGACGAGCAGATGGGTGCAGCTGCAGATGGTGGAGGGAGTAGGTCGAATGCTGAGGCACAACCATGCTACCCAAAGCCACTGGAAAAATCAAGAGAAATGGAGCCACATACGACAGGAACCAGAGCCACAGAGGGAGAGGCAAGGGACGAGGAGGAAAGGGCAAAATCAGGTTTATCAGGGCTTTGGAGAGGAGAGAGGAAAGGACACACACTGAAAGACGGCAGGGAGAAGAAAGGAGATTGAGAAAATCATCACAGAAATAGGGGGAGAAAGCATGGACGAGATTGTAATTTTCAGAGAATAGGGGGGGTACTTTTCGAAGGGGAGAAGATAGAGAAACGGCTGATCAAAGCTGATTCTCAGGACAGAAACAGTGTGGAACAGGATCCTCCAAGAGTATGAAACCACGGTTGAAAAGCTCGGAAGAGTACAGAAAGGTGTTCCTAGACAGAGACAGAACACAAAAACAGAGAGACAGGCAGCTGAGGGAGAGGACAAAAAGCGGAAAGGAGCTAGGAAAGGAGACAAGGATGGAACCAGCAGGGACAGTCAGAGCAGAACAGAGCAGCAAGGGCAAGCAGACACACAACTATCCTCAGAACCCCACATAACCTATCTCACCATCCCAACCACAATTCAATCCATACCCACAGCTTCCACCCAACCCCAACAATAGAAATCCCACAGTATGCTACCTGGTCTTTCCCACCCACTGGCCCCCAAACCACAGTAGTGCTGGAAAGGAAACTGAAGGTATGGTACACAAACGCTGATGGAATAACAAACAATTGGGAGGAGTTTGGCACGAAAAGAGTCAAAGAGGCATTCACCAGTCATCATGAGATCTCAGAAAACAGCTTACTGGTATGATAACAGATGCCATCTTTCCAGTGGGATACAGATCCTGAGGAAAGGACAGAAGAAACAGGGGGGGGGTAGGAGGAGTGGCACTGCTGATCAAAACACGATGGAATTTTGGATGTGTGGAGAGAGGAGACAGCAGAAAAGAAAGTGATTGTATAGCGGGAAACACTTCACTCTGGAAGGTTCCCAAGGTGCATTAATTGCAGTGATTTATAACCCACCACTGAACAGCAGCGAGGCCAAGGCAAGAGTATGACGAGAGCAATGAGCGATAGGTTGAACATGGCTTGCAGTGGGCCAGAAGAGCTCCTGCATGCAGGGCAAGCTCCTTGATATGGGCGACTTTAAACCACAAGGAGATCCGAATGGGAGAACTTGGAGCACATGGATGCCATGATTTACATGGAGGGCTAAGATGATGGAGAGGTGTGGGTACTGGAAAACTTCATGTTACCAACAGTAAGGGACACTACAAGAGAGAGGGGAGAGGATGAACCAGCATTGACTCGACCTTAGTATTCACCTTGAGTAGTGCGATATTGAGGACATACATATGAAAGACCCCTTGGGGCCAGCGATCATGTGGTTTTGAGCTTCGAATACACAGTAGAGCTACAAGTGGAGGGGGGGAAAGAAGGAAAGCAGGAAGGCCAGGGACAAAATGAAAACCAAAACTACGGAAAAAGGGGACTACACAGTAATGAGGACTTCCTGAATGAGGTTCAGTGTGAAAAGAAGAACTGGCAGGGAAGCAGTTTAATTGAGATGATTGGAAGATGTAGCAACAATGTCCTGCAAGGAGGTGAGGAGAGGTTTGTACCCAAGGGTAACAGGATAATGGAAAAAGCCAGGATGAGCCATGGTTCTCCCAACGATGCAAGGGGCAAACAAGTGTGCTAGGGAATGGAAGAATATAGAAGGCAAAGGATCCCAGGAGAATTAAGGAGAGCAGTCGTAGAGCAGAACGAATATGCACTTGTAAGAAGGGAGGCCCAAAGTCAATATGCGTGCATAAGACATAGCAGCCAAAAGCCAAAATCTGACCCGAAGCTGTTATACAGCCACATCGAAGAATAAACAACCGTCATGGACCAGGTAATCAGGATAAGGGAAGGAAGGAGGAGAGTACAACAAGAAATGAAAAGGAAGTATGTGAGGAACTCAACAGAGATTCAAAGAAAGTGTTCACAGAGGAGACACGAAGGGGGACTCCAGAAAAAGACGGAGGGTGGGGTACACCACATGTGCTGGACACAGTACACACACCGAGGAAAGACGAGAAAGAGGCTTTGTGTTGAGCTAGAACCTCAAAGGGAAATAGGGCCAGATACATCTCTCCATGGGTCCTGAGACGAGGGTTGCAGAGGACGCTTTATGTGTACCCTTAACAACAAGATTCAATACATCTATCTTTGAAACAGGGAGATTGTGTGGCATGGAAGACAGCAAATCTGGTCCCAATCTTAAAAAAGGAGACAGACATGAAAGCACTAAACTACAGGACCTGTGCCACTGACATGTAAGCATGCAAAATCATGGAAAAGATTGTCGGAGAAGAATGGTTGAACATCTAGAAAGGAATGATCTCAACACCAGCAGCCAACATGGTTTCAGAGATGGGAAATCCTGTGTCACAATCCTACTGGAGTTCTATGACATGGTGACAGCAGTAAGACAGGGAGAAGAGAGGGGGTTGGGTGTGGATTGCATTTTCTTGGACGGCAAGAAGGCGTTTGACTCCGTACCACACAAGAGATTAGTGCAAAAACTGAGGGCCCCAAGCGGAGTAACAGGGAAGGCACTACTATGCGATCAGGGAACACTTGTCAGGAAAGCACAGCAGCGAGTCAAGCACGTGGCGAGGTGTCAGAGTGGGCACCTGTGACAAGCGGGGGTCCCACAGGGGTCAGTCCTAGTACCAGTGTGCTGTTCTGGTATTTGTGAACAACATTACGGAAGGAAATAAATCCCGAGTGTCCCTGTTTGGCAGATGACGTGAAGTTGATGAGAAGAGTTCATTCCTTCGAAGACCAGGCAGAAATACAAAGGGATCTGGCAGGCTGCAGACCTGGTTCAGCAACTGGCCCCTCATGGAGTTTAGTCCCAACAAGTGCAAAGTCATGAGGATTGGGGAAGGGCGAAGACGACGCAGGAGGGAGTACAGTCTAGGGGGCCAGAGACTACAAACATCATCAAGGAAAAAGATTTTTGGGGTTGAGTATAACACCAAGGCGCATCTCTCCTGAAGTGCACATCATACACCCCACAAAATGAGCTGCTGAGCATATGGGCGCTGGCAAACCTCAGAACTAGCATTCCGACATTCTTAATAACGAAAAGTCGTTCAGGTACCTGACACCGTGTACGTTTTGGCCCAGTATGGAGTATGCGGCACCAGTTTGGAACCACCCTAGCATGCATGTAAAGATAAACTAGAGAAGGAAAGTCAATGGTTAGCACAAGGACTAGTCCGAGTTAAGAGTATGTCTATGAGGAGAGGTTACGGAAAGAAATCAACCTGACGACTGGAGGACAGGAGAGATAGGAAGAAATGATAACGACTTACAAAATACTGGGGAGGAATTGACAAGGTGGACAAAGACAGGATGTTCCAGAGACTGGAATACAGCAACACGGGAACAGTTGGAAGCTGAGACACAGATGAATCAAAGGATGTTAGGAAGGATTTCTTCAGTCACAGAGTAGTCAGGAAGTGGAATAGTTTGGGAAGTGATGTAGTGGAGGCAGGATCCATACATAGCTTTAAGCAGAGGTACGATAAAGCTCATGGTTCAGGGAGAGTGACCTAGTAGCGACCAGTGAAGAGGCGGGGCCAGGAGCTTTGACTCGACCCCTGCAACCTCAACTAGGTGAGTACAATTAGGTGAGTACACACACACACACGTGGTAATGCTTCATTTACAGCTAGCAAAGTCAGGGTATTTCTCCAGAATGTTCTGTAATATACCACTGTGGATAAAATACTTTGCCATTTCTTGAACATTTCTGAGTGAGTTGTCTCTAAATTCATTAATTTTATCGCACTCCAGTACATAATGACGCAAGGTGTGACAATAGTCCATCTGGCAAAGTTTACATTTCGTTTGGTCTACATCTAGTGGCGGTGATTTAACCTGCCAAAGATACTTGTAACCCAGCCGGAGCCGGGCGGTAGTGACATCCAAGAGTCTGCTTATTTTGTTGAATGTACCATAGACATGTGGCTCCTCCTGCATGATAGAATGATGATAGATGGACTGACTGGTGTCAATCTCCCTGAGTCTTAATGTGTCTGGCTTCTGACACAAGCATGCCATAATTTATGCTTAATGAGTTGAGAGCATTTATGGATGACAGGGAATCAGTTACAATTAAAATGTCAGTCTTAGATACATAGATGCATTTCAGTGCAAGGAGTATGGCAAACAGTTCTGTCTGAAGGGTAGAGGCCCAATTATTGATGCGTGCTCCAATTTCTTTAAGAGAGCCATCACTCTGTACGCCAACAGCAGCACTACCAGCTGCACCAGTGGATTGGTGAACAGAACCATCAACGTAAATAATTTGCGAGAGTATGTGCTGTGTACTAAGTTATCAATACAGCTTAAGGCATCATGTTTGGCTTCAAGGCGAAGTTTTGGTTGTGATTTAAGAAGTAGTTTGGGGGGAAATGGAGGAATGGTAGATTGGAATAGGGTAATATCCCATGGAGCAGAGAAGTGCCGCTGTTGTCTTACTTGACATAGATCATGATCTGATTCATGCGGAGGTCGGTTCCACTTTTTCGATCCATCTGGAGGAGTGTTCACCAGTGCTGAGGAAAGTTTGGAGGGGTTCTGTGGGAGGGGTTTGAATGGGCTTGCCTGAGCATATTAACCTCAATTAGGATATTTCTTTCAGTAACACGATCTCTGATGCTTGGAATATCAAGTTCTTTTTGCATATTTAAAATTTTGGCAGTACGAGGGCATCCTAAAATGATTCTCATTGCTTCGTTCTGCAGTTTTTTCCAGCCCTCCAAGCTTCCAGTCAGACACAAGAGCAAGTAGTGGCGCAGCTTAATCAACCAATGATCTAATATAAGCAAGATACATCATTTTCACAATTTTAACATTAACACCATACCTGGGGTGAAACCCAGCCACAACTCTAGGTGCTCTCCGTCTTTGTATTGGCGACAAAGTCTTGTTACAACAGGTCCAAGCAGTGGAACCTCAAAGCCTAGATACCTGTATCTGCTTACATATTCTAGAAGAGATCCATCATGCAATTGGATCTGACGAACTGTGCCTCTCTGTCGAGGAAGACGCCTATTGAGTATCTTTGTTTTATCAGTAGATATTATCAACCCCAGGTCCTGACACGAGGCTAGTACATGATTAAGAATGTTTTGAGTGTTGGAGAATCCGGCGGTGTGAATCATTATATCATCAGCAAAACTAATCACATAATAATGAGGCTGGCTAGGCATAGCATTAAGTGAGACATTAATTAGAATATTGAATAGTGTAGGACTGAGCACACCTCCCTGTGGGGTTCCTAATTCAAAATCTTTAGTTACACTTCTATGTCCCTGGAACAACACAGACGACTTTCTGTTGGACAGATAGCCTTTAATCCAGTGGAGAAGCCATCCTCCAACATCCATTCTGGCAAGTTCACTAATGATTACATGTCGGTTGGCTACATCAAAAGCGGATTTAAGGTCAAGGAAGGTAGTGTATGAGCTGTCAGTGTGCAATGATGCACGCTCCTTCCATGCATGAAACCATGCAACCGGGGAGACAAAAATTGTTTGATTCTGTACATGAGACGATTAAGAATATTTTTCTCAAATGTTTTACACAAGCAGCTAGTAAGAGATATTGGGCGAAATGCATTTTGTTGATTGGGCTTTGGAACTGGAATGATGAGGCTGTTGGTCCAAGATTGAGGAATCTCCCCAGTTACATAGCTCATGTTATATAATTCAAGTAATGGATTACCTGGTACTCTACACAGCAATCTGAGTATGTTGTAAGTAATACCATCCTCACCAGGCGACGTAGAGTTGCCCTTAGTAAGTGCTGCATCAAGTTCATAATTAGTGAAAGGAATGTTGCAGTCATCTTCCTTGTTGAGTATAAAGCAAACAAGTCTCTCCCTTGCATCATATTTGTCATTTAAATTTTGTCTGTGTGGTACTGGGAAGATTGTCACAGCTAGATGTAGCAGCCCAAGCACTGACTCATTCGCCGTATGTAAGGGATGAGGGTGTGTGATCTGATCAGTTCTGTTACCCTTAATTCTATTTATGTCCCCCCATGCCCGGCTAAGTCGGGTGTGGCCCGGTGGCCTGGTGGCTAAAGGTCCCGCTTCACACACGGAGGGCCCGGGTTCGATTCCCGGCGGGTGAAACATTCGACACGTTTCCTACACTGTTCCTGTTCACCTACAGCAAATAGGTAC
>NC_069423.1:31569102-31768304 GCF_026875155.1 Cherax quadricarinatus | reverse complement strand
TTTTCCAGATTTCCCTGCGCAGTACCAAGTGTTTGTATGTGCCGTTTTGGGTTTCCGTTTCCCTTGGGTTTTGTGACTGTATTCCCTGTTGGTGAAATGTTTCCCTGTCTTACTTTATCCTCCCTAGCACCAACAATGGAGCTCCCACCAGTTGTTTTTGGTAATTTATCCTCACTTTGCTATTGGAGTCCTCTTGTTTGCTATTTCCTGCGGTATTTCTAGTTTGCAATATTGGTTTTATCTTATCTTTGACTACACTTGTTTCCCTACTATGGCTCCTGTCCCCTATGAGGTCATTTATATGTATTCCTTCCTGCGTATAATTCCCGACTCCCTGGACAATATCTCCAGCTTCACCATTTCTGTCTCCCAGGACAGTATCTCCAGCTTCACCATTTCTGTCTCCCAGGACAGCACCTCCAGCTTCACCATTACTGTCTCCCAGGACAGTATCTCCAGCTTCACCATTTCTGTCTCCCAGGACAGCACCTCCAGCTTCACCATTTCTGTCTCCAGGACAGTATCTCAGCTCACCATTTCTGTCTCCCAGGACAGCACCTCCAGCTTCACCATTACTGTCTCCCAGGACAGCACCTCCAGCTTCACCATTACTGTCTCCCAGGACAGCACCTCCAGCTTCACCATTACTGTCTCCCAGGACAGCACCTCCAGCAGTAAGACAAGAGAGAGAGGGGTGAGTGGATTGCATTTTCTTGGACTGCAAGAAGGCGTTTGACACAGTACCACACAAGAGATTAGTGCAAAAACTGGAGGACCAAGCAGGGATAACAGGGAAGGCACTACAATGGATCAGGGAATACTTGTCAGGAAGACAGCAGCGAGTCACAGCACGTGGCGAGGTGTCAGAGTGGGCACCTGTGACCAGCGGGGTCCCACAGGGGTCAGTCCTAGTACCAGTGCTGTTTCTGGTATTTGTGAACAACATGACGGAAGGAATAAACTCCGAGGTGTCCCTGTTTGCAGATGACGTGAAGTTGATGAGAAGAGTTCATTCCATCGAAGACCAGGCAGAAATACAAAGGGATCTGGACAGGCTGCAGACCTGGTCCAGCAACTGGCTCCTGGAGTTCAGTCCCACCAAGTGCAAAGTCATGAGGATTGGGGAAGGGCAAAGACGACCGCAGACGGAGTACAGTCTAGGGGGCCAGAGACTACAAACATCACTCAAGGAAAAAGATTTTGGGGTGAGTATAACACCAGGCGCATCTCCTGAAGTGCACATCAACCAAATAACTGCTGCAGCATATGGGCGCCTGGCAAACCTCAGAACAGCATTCCGACATCTTAATAAGAAATCGTTCAGGTCCCTGTACACCGTGTACGTTAGGCCCATATTGGAGTATGCGGCACCAGTTTGGAACCCACACCTAGCCAAGCATGTAAAGAAACTAGAGAAAGTGCAAAGGTTTGCAACAAGACTAGTCCCAGAGTTAAGAGGTATGTCCTATGAGGAGAGGTTAGGGAAATCAACCTGACGACACTGGAGGACAGGAGAGATAGGGAAGACATGATAACGACTTACAAAATACTGAGAGGAATTGACAAGGTGGACAAAGACAGGATGTTCCAGAGACTGGATACAACAACACGGGGACACAGTTGGAAGCTGAAGACACAGATGAATCAAAGGGATGTTAGGAAGGATTTCTTCAGTCACAGAGTAGTCAGGAAGTGGAATAGTTTGGGAAGTGATGTAGTGGAGGCAGGATCCATACATAGCTTTAAGCAGAGGTACGATAAAGCTCATGGTTCAGGGAGAGTGACCTAGTAGCGACCAGTGAAGAGGCGGGGCCAGGAGCTTTGACTCGACCCCTGCAACCTCAACTAGGTGAGTACAACTAGGTGAGTACACACACACACGTGGTAATGCTTCATTTACAGCTAGCAAAGTCAGGGTATTTCTCCAGAATGTTCTGTAATATACCACTGTGGATAAAATACTTTGCCATTTCTTGAACATTTCTGAGTGAGTTGTCTCTAAATTCATTAATTTTATCGCACTCCAGTACATAATGACGCAAGGTGTGACAATAGTCCATCTGGCAAAGTTTACATTTCGTTTGGTCTACATCTGGTGGCGGTGATTTAACCTGCCAAAGATACTTGTAACCCAGCCGGAGCCGGGCGGTAGTGACATCCAAGAGTCTGCTTATTTTGTTGAATGTACCATAGACATGTGGCTCCTCCTGCATGATAGAATGATGATAGATGGACTGACTGGTGTCAATCTCCCTGAGTCTTAATGTGTCTGGCTTCTGACACAAGCATGCCATAATTTATGCTTAATGAGTTGAGAGCATTTATGGATGACAGGGAATCAGTTACAATTAAAATGTCAGTCTTAGATACATACCTGGAGTTTACCTGGAGAGAGTTCCGGGGGTCAACGCCCCCGCGGCCCGGTCTGAGACCAGGCCTCCTGGTGGATCACAGCCTGATCAACCAGGCTGTTGCTGCTGGCTGCACGCAAACCAACATACGAGCTACAGCCCGGCTGATCCGGAACTGATTTTAGGTGCTTGTCCATGCCAGCTGAAGATCCCCGGGGGTTTTTGGTATCCCCCTTATGTGTGCGGGAGGCATTTGAACAGTCTCGGGCCCCTGAACTTATTGTAGGTCTCTTAACGTGCTAGTGAACCCCCCTGCTTTTCATTGGGGGGAGGGTGCATGTCTGCCAAGTCTTTTGCTTTCGTAATGAGTGATTTTCGTGTGAAGTTCGGTATAGTCCCTCTGGTTTTTCCCAGGTGTATATAATCATGATTCTCCCTCCGCTTCCAGGGAATACGGTTTTTGGAAACCTCAAGCGCTCCCATAATTGGGGTTTTTTCCCCGTTATGGTCCCGTGAAAGTTCTCTGTACATTTTTAGGTCGGCATTTCACCTGCCTTGAAAGGTGCTGTTGTGTGCAGCAATATTCCAGCCTAGTAAAAACAAGTGCCCTGAAGAGTTCACATGGGGCTTGGCCCCCCTAGTTTTGAAGGTTCCTTATCCACCCTGTCATTTTTCTAGCAGATGGATTGTACAATGTTATGGTCCTTAAAGGGTGAGATCCCCCGACATGATCACTCCCAGGTCTTTGACTTTTGGTTTTTTCGCTCTTTTTGGGCCCAAAATTTGTTTTGTACTCTGATGACGATTTAATTTCCTCATGTTTACCATATCTGGTAATTAAAATTTCTCATCTTTGAACTTCTATTTTTTTCTGCAGCCCACAAAAAGATTTGGTTGATGTCTGCGGGAGCTTTGCGTGCGCAAGGAAGACACTGTCATGCAGTTTGGGGGTGCATTGCAAAGGGAAGACACGGTGCTGTGGCTGACATCCTTGTCTATGCGGATTAGGATGGGAACAAGATGGGGGCGAGTACTGTGCCTTGTGGAACAGAGCTTTTCACCCTAGTGCCTCGGATTTTTTCTGTTGACGACTACTCTCTGTGTTCTGTTAGGAGGAAATTATGATCCATCGACCGACTTTTCCTTTTTCCTTTACACCATTTTGTGGCTATTTCCATGGTCACCTTGTCGAAGGCTTTTGCAAAATCTGTATTATTCATCCGCATTCTTTTTGTCTTTGTGCATTTTGGACCTTGTCGTAGTGTCCAATAGTTGAGACAGACGGAGCGACCTGTTTAAAACCTGTTGCCCTGGGTTGTGTAACGATGGGTTTCTAGAAGCGTGGGACTTGCTTTTTGGACCCCTTTTAAAGATTTTTATGATAGGGATGTTTGTGTATTGGTTGTAGTTCTTTTCTGTTGCTTTTCTGCCCCCTTTGTGGAGTGGGGCATGTCTGTTGTTTTAGTAACTGTGGGAGACCCCCGGTCCCTGCCCTCTCCATAGGATGGAAAAGGGCCCTGATAGGGGTTCTTGCAGTTTTTGATGACACAGAGTTCCATGAGTCTGGCCCTGGGGCAAGTGCATGGGCATGTCTTTTTTGCCCGTTCAAGTCATTTTGGCGTAGGGGTAACATGGATAGGTTGTGTTAATCAAAAAATTTTTGGGTTTCATAAAAAATTCATTTTGATCTTCGATCTCGTCTGGTTAGCGGCTTGCTAAAAACCCGAGTCTATTGGGCTTGAGTAGCTCACTCATTTCCCTTTTGTATCTTGTAGGACCCCTCTGTTTAAATGGGGCCAAATGGACGTTTTTTCTCGATTTTGATTTGGCTAGGAGAAGAAATATTTTGGGTTTCTTTCGATTTCATTATGGCTTTTAGTTTTTCCCGCGTTCCCGACTCCTAAGGGTTCTTTTAGCTTAAGTTCGATGCTTTCTATTTCTTGACCCGTGTTCCCTGCGCATTTCGATATATTTACCCCTTTTAGCCCCCTGTTATTCTTTTTCCCCGCCTGTAAAGGGGCGCCCGTCTTTTCTTTTTACATCACTCTCCTTTTTTTTAGAGGAATAAGCCTTTGCATACATCGAGTGCCACCCAGTTAATCTGTTCTAGGGGAAAGTTTTGGGGCTGGTTGCTTAGTATTCTTCCCAGCTTATACGGTTTGGACTTTGGGTTTTCTTGGGCCCCCTTTAGTTTTTGTTTGAAGTTTAATTTGGTGAATCTCCCCCCTGATAGTCTCATTTTGTCGGTCTGGGGGTCCACGCATCATGTCTGAACCTCAATTATGTTGTGATCTGAGTATATTGTTTTTGATAGGGTTTGACATTTCTTATCAGATCATCATTGTTAGTGAATAGGGTCTAGTGTATTCTCCAGTCTAGTAGGCTCTATTTTTTGGGCTGGTTTAAATTAAATTTTTGTGCAGAGATTTAAAAGCTCGTGTGGTGTGAGTTTTCATCAGAGGCTGCCTCCTGGTGTTATTTCTGCAACAATATTATTTGCTATATTCCTCCATTTTAGGTGCCTTAAGTTGAAATCCCCCAGGAGCAAGATGTTGGGTGCAGGAGCTGGAAGATTTTCCAGACAGTGGTCAATTTTTAACAGCTGTTCCTGAATTGCTGGGAAGTTGCATCCGGAGGCTTGTAGACTACCACAATGACTAGGTTTTGGTTCTCGACCTTTATGCAAAAACTTCCACTACGTCATTTGAGGCATTAAGCAGTTCTGTGCAAAAAAGTGACTCTGCAATGTACAGGCCAACCCCCCCTTTTGCCTTTTCCCACTCTGTCACATCTGTATAGGTTGTAACCTGGATCCATATTTCGTTGTCCAAGTGATCCTTTATGTGGTTCTCAGTGAAAGCCGCGAACATTGCCTTTGCCTCTGCAAGCAGTCCACGGATGAAAGGTATTTTGTTGTTTGTTGCTGGCTTTAAAACCCCTGTATTTTTGCAAAGAAGAATGTTATCGGACTGGTGGTATTGTTGGTACTGGGGGGGGATTTTTTTTCCGGCATTAGTATCTGTATCTGTTGGTTTGGAGTGGAGGCCATCGACTGTGGTTCCACTCCAGGGAAAGACTGGTTTGGTGTACGATTTCTGCCATTTTTCCCGCCAGTTTTTTTTCCTTCCTGGCACTAAAAAACCCCTCCTCTTGAGTGTCTGTGGCTACCCAGGTTTTTCCATGGCCTGGATGTTTTGTATCTTTTTGTCCCCTTTAGATGGTATGCCTGGCAATTTAAGTTATAGCACAGTCTTTCCTGTACTGAAGAGGTACACATTTCAGGGTGAAAAAGCTTACAGGAAGGGAGTTTGCATTTTCCTGTTGTCATATGGACATGACATTTTCTAGGGTGGTCATAGTTGCATGTCCCATCTGTTTTTCCAGATTTCCCATGCCAGCAGATACCAAGTGCATAGTATGTGCACAGGCTTGGTTTCCGTTTGCCTTGGGTTTCTGTGACTGTATTCCCTGTTGGTGCATGTTTCCCTGTCTTATTCCTATCCTCCCTAGCACCAACAATGGAGCTCCCACCAGTTGTTTTTGGTAATTTATCCTCACTATTGCTATTGGAGTCCTCTTGTTTGCTATTTCCTGCGGTATTTCTTGTTTGCAATATTGGTTTTATCTTATCTTTGACTACACTTGTTTCCCTACTATGGCTCCTGTCTTCTATGAGGTCATTTATATGTATTCCTTCCTGCGTATAATTCCCGACTACCTGGACAAAATCTCCAGCTTCACCATTACTGTCTCCCAGGACAGTATCTCCAGCTTCACCATTTCTGTCTCCCAGGACAGCACCTCCAGCTTCACCATTACTGTCTCCCAGGACAGCACTATCAGCCCCACATTTACTGACTACCAGGACATCACCTCCAGCCTTACAGTTTGTGACTACATGGCCAGTATGCATTTCAGTGCAAGGAGTATGGCAAACAGTTCTGTCTGAAGGGTAGAGGCCCAATTATTGATGCGTGCTCCAATTTCTTTAAGAGAGCCATCACTCTGTACGCCAACAGCAGCACTACCAGCTGCACCAGTGGATTGGTGAACAGAACCATCAACGTAAATAATTTGCGAGAGTATGTGCTGTGTACTAAGTTATCAATACAGCTTAAGGCATCATGTTTGGCTTCAAGGCGAAGTTTTGGTTGTGATTTAAGAAGTAGTTTGGGGGGAAATGGAGGAATGGTAGTTTGGAATCGGGTAATATCCCATGGAGCAGAGAAGTGCCGCTGTTGTCTTACTTGACATAGATCATGATCTGATTCATGCGGAGGTCGGTTCCACTTTTTCGATCCATCTGGAGGAGTGTTCACCAGTGCTGAGGAAAGTTTGGAGGGCTTCTGTGCAGGGGTTTGAATGGGCTTGCCTGAGCATATTAACCTCAATTAGGATATTTCTTTCAGTAACACGATCTCTGATGCTTGGAATATCAAGTTCTTTTTGCATATTTAAAATTTTGGCAGTACGAGGGCATCCTAAAATGATTCTCATTGCTTCGTTCTGCAGTTTTTCCAGCCCTCCAAGCTTCCAGTCAGACACAAGAGCAAGTAGTGGCGCAGCTTAATCAACCAATGATCTAATATAAGCAAGATACATCATTTTCACAATTTTAACATTAACACCATACCTGGGGTGAAACCCAGCCACAACTCTAGGTGCTCTCCGTCTTTGTATTGGCGACAAAGTCTTGTTACAACAGGTCCAAGCAGTGGAACCTCAAAGCCTAGATACCTGTATCTGCTTACATATTCTAGAAGAGATCCATCATGCAAATTGGATCTGACGAACTGTGCCTCTCTGTCGAGGAAGACGCCTATTGAGTATCTTTGTTTTATCAGTAGATATTATCAACCCCAGGTCCTGACACGAGGCTAGTACATGATTAAGAATGTTTTGAGTGTTGGAGAATCCGGTGGTGTGAATCATTATATCATCAGCAAAACTAATCACATAATAATGAGGCTGGCTAGGCATAGCATTAAGTGAGACATAAGAACGAAGGAACACTGCAGAAGGCCTACTGGCCCATGCGAGGCAGGTCCAAGTCCCTACCGGCTTAAGCCAATGCACCCAACCTAGTCAGGTCAGGTCACACTGACTTAAGGGAGGAACACGGCAACCGACCTGTTAGCACAAGCTATCAGGTCTAACTCACACCCACCCACATCTACTCATGTATTTATCCAACCTATTTTTAAAGCTACACAACGTTCTGGCCTCTATAACGGTACTTGGGAGTTTGTTCCACTCATCCACAACTCTATTACCAAACCAGTACTTTCCTATATCCCCCTGAATCTGAATTTTTCCAACTTAAAACCATTGCTGCGAGTCCTGTCTAGGCTAGATATTTTCAGCACACTATTTACATCCCCTTTATTTATTCCTGTCTTCCACTTATAAACCTCAATCATATCCCCCCTAATTCTACGTCTTTCTAGAGAGTGCAGTTTCAGGGCCCTTAGTCTATCCTCATAGGGAAGGTTTCTGATACATGGGATCATCTTTGTCATCCTCCTTTGTACATTTTCCAGAGAATTTATATCCATTCTGTAATACGGTGACCAAAACTGTGCAGCATAATCTAAATGAGGCCTAACCAAGGATGTATAGAGTTGAAGAACAACCTGAGGACTCCTATTATTTATGCTTCTTGATATGAAGCCAAGGATTCTATAGCTTTATTGCGAACACTTATGCACTGTTGTCTTGGTTTCAGATTACTGCTAACCAGAACTCCTAAATCTTTTTTCGCAATCCGTAATATTAAGATCTACATTATTTAGTTTATATGTGGCATGGTTATTGTCCTGTCCAACATTTAGAAAATTTGCATTTGTCTATATTAAACTGCATCTGCCACTTCTCCGACCACTGCATCAGTCTATTCAAATCTTCCTGGAGTGCTCGAATGTCCTCGTCAGAATGAATTCGACGGCCTTTTTTGGTGTCATGGGGAAAATTGCCGTGTCGCTCTTTATGCCCTCATCTATGTCGTTTTGTAGTTGTAAACAGCGGGGGGCCCAAACTGCCCGTGGAACCCCGCTCGTGCCTTTCCCCCCACTCTGTTTCCCCCATTTATGCAAACTCTTGCTCCTATTGTAACCAGGCCTCTTTCCGGGAAAAAAATTTCTCCTCCTTTTCCAGTGCTTTAATTTTCCTCAATAGCTCTGATGTGGGCCCTGTCAAAGCTTACTAAAGCCCATATACAAAATATCATATTCTTTACCTGATCTACCTCTCAAATACCTTTGGAAAAAGTTAAAAAATTTCGTAAGGGGGAAACGTCCTTTGTAAAACCCCTGCTGAGTTCTTTTGTTTAATTTATGCTTTTCAAGGTGGCTACAATGCCTCGGAATTATTGTTTCCAAAAATTTTCCCATATGGAGGTTAGGCTTATTGGTCTATATTTTCAAACAAAGGACCTGTCCCCCTGTTTTAAAAATAGGTATACATTTGCCTTTTTCCCACTTATCTGCCCCCAGCCAGTTTGTAGTGAATGTTAAAAAAATTACCAAAGGTGTGCAAAGCTCCCTTTCTTTCCTTTAAAACCCTTGCATACAGTTCATCAGGGCCTGGGGATTTGTTGGGTTTTAATTTACTATTTCCCAAAGGAAATGTCATTTTGGTAATGCACAGTTTATTACGTCCCTGTTCTCATAATTTTTCATTCGGAATATCACTGGTATCCTCCTGTGTAAAAAGAGAGGAATATGTTTTTAAAAAATTTCACATTTCCTTATCACTGTCGTGAGCTACCCGGGGAACTTTTGAGTGGGCCATTTTTTTTGTCCCTGATCTTATTTTTATCCCTGAAAAAAATTTTTGGGTTAGTCTTCGATTCTCTTGCAATTTTAAACCCTCATAATTCTTTTTTGCTTTTCAATTTCCCCTTTTTTATTTTCCTTTAACTGAATATATCTTTTTTAAATTGCCCCTCCCCTCTTTTGATTTGCTATATTGCCTCTCTTTTGCCCAATCGTATTTTAATCTTTTGTTCATCCTTTTGGTCATTTTTGTTTGTCTGTTTTCCCCCTATTGGAACATAATTTTTGGGACGAGCAGCTAGAACATGCCCTGGAAAGCATCTTTCGGCCCATCACCACCTATGACCCCTAGTCAGGGGCTTCCCGTTCAGCCCACCCAAAATAAATTTTTTATCCCCATAAATCGAAACGAAAATCAGGGGGCGGAGACTTTATTGCCATTATTAGGGGAATTCCCTGATTGTTAAAAAAGATGATTTTTGATCACTCTCCCCAAGCTTCATTAAACCCCAAGATTATTAATTAGTGTTTCCCCTACTGGGGAAGAACCAATCAAGGAGTTATTTCCCCTGTTGGGTCTGTCACAAACTTTTTAAAAAAAAAATCCTGGAGTATCAAGAAAGTCACCCGACTCTAAATTTCCCGTCCCAAAATTTCTCAGTCAATCTGTCTATGTTTTAAAATCTCCATTAACAAAATTTTTTGTTGTAGATGCCTCGAATTTCGTCCCTAAGTTTACTGCACTCCCCACAAGATTTGGGGCCCCGTAAATCACACCCAAAATTGTTTTTTTTTGGCCCTCGGAGCTGTAACCAAACAGATTCAGTGGCTGACGCTTCAATTTAATATCTTGTCTAACACAACAATTTAAAAAAGTCTCTGACAAACATCGCTACTCCACCCCTTTCCTGTTGACCTGTCGTGTGGGGTAATTTATAGCCTTTTATGTCATTCAGATGGCTCTCTCTATCTTTCGATTGACCAGGTCTCTGTTTAGCTAATATCTATGTTTCCTGCACTTGCAATTAATCTTAGCTCATCTATTTATTTTAAACTCCTGATTAGTATAGTAAAACCCTTAAGGGAGCTAGTCCCTTGCTGCCCTTGCTGTCCCCCTTTGTTTTTGACCGTTTATTGTTTTATTTTAACTTCTGCTGAAATGCCCCTTTTTTCTTTTTCTGTTTTCCAACCCAGTGTTGCAACCCGCTTGTTTCCCACCACACCCATACTCTTCTTCCATCGTTTAAAAATCTAGGGATTTACCCAAAGGGCCCTTTTCCCAAAGGTTGCAAGTTTTACCCCCCTGCCCCCGGAGTGAACCCCCTCCCTTGCAAAAATATCATTTTGCCTAAAAGTTTTTCCAGTTTTTCATGAAAGGGGGTTGCAAATTCCTTTCGTATCTTCTACCAGCAATTACACCCAAATTTCCCCAGAAACCCTTTATTTCCTATCCCCTTTAGGCAAGATGACATATGTTGGGTCCTCCCTTAGATTTAAAGAAAACTTAGTGACCTGTTTTCTACGCCTTCTCTCCTACCCTTCCCAATATCTTTCCCCAGCCTGGGACAGTAAAGGGCTTGTTCCATTACCTGCATGAAAATATCCGTTTTTTGCAATGTCCCCCAAAACCAGCTCCCGGGAACACCCTATCTCTATCTTCTTATTCCTATTTTCAAAAAGCCGGTAAATATTTACCTGAGAGTCACCCCCACAAGAATGCGTTCCTTTATTGCGGGGCAGTAGTACCCTTACCTTCATGGCCCCTGAAGTACAATCATCCCGGAGAACAGAGAAGCATTTTCCCACCTTCAGATCTTCACTCTTTCTTTCCTTACTCTGATGCGCCTCCCTTACTGTGAACACTCGCCATTGTGCAGGGGCTGGGGTGCACCTATGCTGGTACCCGTTGCTACCTCCCACCTACGCCTCCTCCAGTGAGGACAGACTGCACCTCACTCTAGAAGCCTCATTCCCCACATCTCCAACCACCTCACACACTCTCCCAGGCCCATTGAGGTGGACCTTCAGCCTCCTAATCTCCTCCTGGAGAAGCAAGACCTCCTCCTTCAACTCTCCAAACTCAGTTTTTAAAACACTGCAGAAGCAAGCCATGCTTTGTAACCGTCCACGCTAATCCCCAAAGCAGCTCAGGGTCTGTGACCTCACGTGACGACTGACCACTGACCACTGACGACTGACCACTGACCACTGTAGGACTGAGTGTAGGACTGAGCACACCTCCCTGTGGGGTTCCTAATTCAAAATCTTTAGTTACACTTCTATGTCCCTGGAACAACACAGACGACTTTCTGTTGGACAGGTAGCCTTTAATCCAGTGGAGAAGCCATCCTCCAACATCCATTCTGGCAAGTTCACTAATGATTACATGTCGGTTGGCTACATCAAAAGCGGATTTAAGGTCAAGGAAGGTAGTGTATGAGCTGTCAGTGTGCAATGATGCACGCTCCTTCCATGCATGAAACCATGCAACCGGGGAGACAAAAATTGTTTGATTCTGTACATGAGACGATTAAGAATATTTTTCTCAAATGTTTTACACAAGCAGCTAGTAAGAGATATTGGGCGAAATGCATTTTGTTGATTGGGCTTAGGAATTGGAATGATGAGGCTGTTGGTCCAAGATTGAGGGAGCTCCCCAGTTACATAGCTCATGTTATATAATTCAAGTAATGGATTACCTGGTACTCGACACAGCAATCTGAGTATGTTGTAAGTAATACCATCCTCACCAGGCGACGTAGAGTTGCCCTTAGTAAGTGCTGCATCAAGTTCATAATTAGTGAAAGGAATGTTGCAGTCATCTTCCTTGTTGAGTATAAAGCAAACAAGTCTCTCCCTTGCATCATATTTGTCATTTAATTTTGTCTGTGTGGTACTGGGAAGATTGTCACAGCTAGATGTAGCAGCCCAAGCACTGACTCATTCGCCGTATGTAAGGGATGAGGGTGTGTGATCTGATCAGTTCTGTTACCCTTAATTCTATTTATGACCCTCCATGCCCGGCTAAGTCGGGTGTGGCCCTGTGGCCTGGTGGCTAAAGCTCCCGCTTCACACACGGAGGGCCCGGGTTCGATTCCCGGCGGGTGGAAACATTCGACACGTTTCCTTACACCTGTTGTCCTGTTCACCTAGCAGCAAATAGGTACCTGGGTGTTAGTCGACTGGTGTGGGTCGCATCCTGGGGGACAAGATTAAGGACCCCAATGGAAATAAGTTAGACAGTCCTCGATGACGCACTGATTTTCTTGGGTTATCCTGGGTGGCTAACCCTCCGGGGTTAAAAATCCGAACGAAATCTTATCTCTTAAGACTATTGGCAAATTTTTCCCAGTCTGCCGCAGTTCTGTCATACGCTCTCTGGCAGCAGCAAGGGCAGTTTGGAAGAGCCTCAGCATTCCAGGGGTACGATGTTTTCTATAGGCTAGGCCTAGTCTGCGAGCAGTACGTTTCAGTGTACGAAGTTTAGAATCATTGTAATAAGTATGGTTTTTAAAGGAGGTATGATTATTATGGAAGTTAGTTGGGTTTAGAGTACCAATAGGTTTCAATGGCGGCTCTAAGTACTGAATACTGCTCACAAGGTCATTGTTAAAGGTCTCAACAGAGGAACACTCGCAGGAATTATACCAGTCAGTCACATGTGCAACAAAGTCATCATGCTGATCAGTGGGAACATTAAAACGTTTCCGTTTGAATATCCCACCAGGAAGGATAGTATTACTAATATCTAGTAAGGTTAGCCTTGGGAAATGATCAGACGCTATATCTGTTACAATGGAAGACTCACAGCTGGCAGAAGTAATGTTGAAGCCAAGACACAGATCAAGGACGCCTCCATAGATATGTGTGGGTTCAAGGTCACCTACAATTTGCACATTATCATGACTGTTTAAGAGTGACAACAGTTGATTACCATGCCTGTGTGAAGCGAGAGCTTTAGGAGGCAGTATAGCAATTTTCCGCGCGCTCTCAAAAAATCGAAAAATTATGAAAATTGAGTTATTTATACCGGAAAATAGCTTAACTCTTTGGCAACAAAATGGTACCAGAATGAATGTTCTACGACGTTTCTACAAGAAATTATAGTCATTTATATCAGATATGGTGACGGCGATGTGGGTAGCGAGTCTGCTCACAGCCCATATATTTTTTGTAATTTTTTTCTTGTTTTTTATCGCTTTTTTCTTGCATTATTCTTTCTAATATAATAACTGACTATTTGGCATCATAAAACAGTAGGCGGAGCTTATCCGTAGACTTAGAGACAACCAGGAACCATATGGGAACGCTCGGCAGTGTTCCCGCTCCAGAGAGTGCCAGGAGAAATCACTTCATTATTACGCTTATATCAGCTTATATATCAACTCTACGGCTTATTTATCTATCAGAATTGATCTAATATGATATAATAAACACTATAAATAACATATAAACATGTTATATACTCTAGGCTGAATAAAATAAGCCATAATATGGCGAGAGACCATCGGGAATATTTCGATATGAGTGAATCCTCTTATGTCGTCTCCATGTCGTATTCTTTGGTCTCTAAGTAAGAGAAAACGGTGTTTTAAAGAGGTTAACTGCACTAGAACATCAGTTTACTAAGAAATACACCCACACAAACGCGATTTTCGCGAAATTTTTTATTTTTTTTTGAGACGGTGGGCCGGCCGGCGCTCCAGGCCAATATCTCGGAAGTAACTTATTCACTTTACGGTACATCGTCTGCCTTTATTACTTAATTAAATGTAATAATATTCACAGAAATTGTAGAATAATGATTTCTCTAATTAGTAGTTATTAATTTTTGGAAATATTCCAGATACTTTGGGAGTTATGTGGGAGTAAAGGGCAGATTTTTTGCAACATTCCAAGAACTAACAAACTTTATTTTTTTTTTGTGGAATAAAGATAAGTTATTTAGAGGAAAGGTAATAAATACAAATTCGTATAAGCATTGTTCTCTTGGCACCAAGTGTCCAAACAACCTTACGTCGTCCCATATAGGCCTACCATCGTCCCAAAGGGC
The DNA here is from genome assembly GCF_026875155.1 of Cherax quadricarinatus. Classification (NCBI taxonomy): domain Eukaryota; kingdom Metazoa; phylum Arthropoda; class Malacostraca; order Decapoda; family Parastacidae; genus Cherax; species Cherax quadricarinatus. The sequence continues at coordinate 31,754,127 of NC_069423.1, read as the reverse complement.
ATTTTCAGTAAATCAGTCCTTTTTCAGTCTTTTCTCAGTTGTTGTTTGAGGTATATTTTCGATAAATATTTTCAAGAAAGAGTGAAAACACTTTGTCTTGTGCACCAAAACTGGAGGAAATCGGACGGTAAACAAAAAAGAAACATTTAATTGCTATACAGCCTCCTTTAGCCACAAGGCGAAGCTTATCCCGTCTTCCCAGCTCACCCCACATGGGACCTTAAACGCTCTTGATCTTGAAGATTGAGACACTTATGCAACATATGGGAATCTTTAATGAAGAAACGTTTCGCCACACAGTGGCTTCATCAGTCCAATACAAAGCAGAAAAGTGTTAGGAGAGGAGTTTGAGGTTATCAGTCCCTTAGCCTGGAATCGATGAGTTTAGTCCATCACTCTTCTAGAAAGTACAACATAGGGCCAGAAAAGTAGCTTATATACTGTAGTCAGGCGAGTCGACGCAGGAGGCGAGAACACAGTGGAACCATCCACTAGTGTAAGTAGGTCTTTGTCCAAAGGTTGGATAAGTGTTGAAGAATTCCTTGTATCAAGATCCCATGATGTTGCAGTGTCTGACATGTGATACTTGGTTTTAAAAACCATTTATCACATCTCTTGATCTTGATCTTGGAACCAAACCTAACCGTTACGTCACAGCCTTCTCTCTGACACTGGAAGATCCCGTGGAGTTTCATTAGTAGTAGTAGTAGTAGTAGTAGTAGTAGTAGTAGTAGTAGTAGTAGTAGTAGTAATAATAATAATAATAATAATAATAATAATAATAATATCTATTTCTACAAGTACACGTACAAGGTATACAGGCTTAGCTGACATCAAATACATATTACTATATAGAAAGCCGCTTGTTATGCAGAACATTTCGGGCAAACTAAGTCAGTTTTGTCCCAGGATGCGACCCACATCAGTCGACTAACACCCAGGTACCCATTTTGCTGATGGGTTAACATGGACAGTAGGTCCCTTGAAGAAACACGTCTTAATGTTTCCTGCCGTACTGGGGAATTGAACCCTGGACCTCAGTGTGTGAGCTGAGTGCCCCAGCGAACAGACTGTACTACAGAATCAGACACCAACTTTTCCCCTACCTCTATGGGTTCATGAAAGGTAAAAGTGTGCAGAACTGTATTTCCATCTTTCTCACTGTACACACCTCTATTTGTTTTACCACATTTCTTGATCTAAAATCTGCATTTGATATCGCGAACAGAACCGTTATACTACATGAACTAGCCAGAATGAATATTGGTGGTAGCTTACTCTGCTGGATAATAGGATACCTGTCAAATAGAGTATCCTCTGTCCTCTACTAAGGCTTTAGAAGTGAGTCTAAAGAAATGTCCCTAGGTACACCGCAGGGAGGAGTTCTCAGTCCAATGCTATTTAATATTCTGATTATGCTCTCCTAAATGCTCTACCTGCCTCACCTAAACATATAGTTATAAGCTATGCTGATGACATCATGATCCACACAACAGGGCATAAGAAGATGAATACCATTCTTAATGAGGTCCAAGCAATTTGTAATCGGCTAAGTCTCATAATATCTTCCTCTAAAGCAAAGATATTAACAAACAACCATCCACCCAACTCTATTTGCAGGTGTAAAACATTAGCTACGTTAAAACTTACAGATATCTTGAGTGTGATGTTACCCTTTAACAAATCCACTATACCACATACTAAATAAGAAATGCAAAGATAGGCTAAATGCTCTCAAAGCTGTTGCTGGCTACAACCCCAACTATGGTGATAATGTGAGAATCGTGAGAATGATGTACATAGCCTATGTTAGGTCCTTAATTGATTATGCTGTTCCCATGTTGATATTAGCTTGAGAAAGTTCTCTCCGACCCTTGGAGTTAATGCAAAATGAAGCTCTCAAAATTATTCTTGGCTGTCTCAAATCTACAAAGGTTGCTGACCTAGAAAATGTACAGAGAACCTTCACGGCGCGCATAACGGAGATACAACACCTCAATTACTGGGAGCGCTTGAGGTTCCTAAAACTGTATTCCCTGGAACGCAGGCGGGAGAGATACATGATTATATACACCTGGAAAATTCCTAAAAACTTATTCCCTGGAACGCAGGCGGGAGAGATACATGATTATACACCTGGTAAAACTATAAGTGACTAGTACGAATTGCACACGAAAATCTACTCACTACTGAAAAGCAAAAGACTTGGCAGACGATGCAACATCCCCCCAATGAAAAGCAGGGGTGTCACTAGCACGTTAAGAGACCATACAATAAGTGTCAGGGGCCCGAGACTGTTCAACTGCCTCCCAGCATACATAAGGGGGATTACCAACAGACCCCTGGCAGTCTTCAAGCTGGCACTGGACAAGCACCTAAAGTCGGTTCCTGACCAGCCGGGCTGTGGCTCGTACGTTGGTTTGCGTGCAGCCAGCAGCAACAGCCTGGTTGATCAGGCTCTGATCCACCAGGAGGCCTGGTCACAGACCGGGCCGCGGGGGCGTTGACCCCCAGAACTCTCTCCAGGTAAACTCCAGGTAATATGAGGAAGGAGCTTGGTATTTCTAGTATCAGTGATAGGATTGTTGAGATTAACACTGTACTCGGTTTAGAATGTTAAGAAATGAACCAGACACTGTCACAATGAACCCTACTAAGTGTCTAGAAGTAAATACACACATGTGTAAATGGATTGTGAAAACGTGCAATTGCATTAAGTTTTATAACCTGCATGAACTGTATCACTGTAGACAACAAGAGCATTTCACCCCTCCATGGAAGATGTGTTCATTTAATATCACATACCTGCAAGTCCCTCCCAAGAAGCTCATTGCTAGTAATCCCTTCTTTAAATCACTTGTTAAAGCAACTACTCAAGAAGAAATTTCTCGCCTAGCTGGTAGTAATAAGTTATCACAAGTTATATACACTGATGGATCTAAACAGGAGTCTTCTGGCAGGGCTGCATCTGCTCTTGTTGCCACCTCCCTAGTTAAGAACGATAATGAACTTGTTGAACTAAGCATAAGAATTAACAACTGGGTGTCTACATTGCAAACTAAATTGTTTGGAATCCTAATGGCGCTAAAGCTAACTTATGACACTGAGCTTGACTCTATCATCATTACTGATTCTATGTCATCATTGAAGGCTCTTGACTCATATAATGACTCCAACAACATGCTCATTGGAGAAGCCAGGTATAGATACTCAAAAATTAGGGACAAAGGAATTAATGTACAATTGCTATGGATCTCATCACATATTGGATTACTCCTTTATGATAAAGTTGATATGTTAGCCAAGAAGAGTACCCAGAAGGAGAATGTAGAATATAACTTTGGTATAACTGTGTCTAGCATTAGGAATAATATTAGGAGAGAAGCAAATAATGAAAATGATTGTTATAGGAATGCAGTTAGAAGCCTGAGTAAATCTATAACCCACTATGATAACATGAACGTAGATAAATATGTTTATGGAGCAACTTGCAATGTGAACAGACTGACTGATGTTGTAGTGGCCAGGCTTAGGCTTGGTTACAAGTACTTCTGGCAGTTTGGGAGACACACAGATGATGATCAAACTAAATGTAAATTATGTGATCAGGCATATGGTCACTGTCTTGAACACTATGTGCTTAATTGTCCACTTATTGAGGAATATAGAGACAGACAGTATAATAACATATGTAACATGTCAAGATATCCTATTAATGAAAATAAGATACCAGATATACTAAGCAAATTTCCTAAATTTGCTTGTAACAGATAAGTGAACTATAGATATGTAGATATAAATCCATATGTATTTCTGTTAACCCTTGGGGCCTAGTTCCTAGGTCTTTTGTGTATCCATATGCTCTTGCGCTACCGTCCACAGGATGGATATGGGGTGCACAATAAACCACTTCGGTGAAAAAATATAAATCATGGAGCAGGGAGAGAGAGGACCTAGTAGCGATCAGTGAAGAGGCGGGGCCAGGAGCTGAGTATCGACCCCTGCAACCACAAATAGGTGAGTACACACACGCAAAGACACACACATGTGCGCGCGCACATACACGTGGTAATGCTTTATTTACAGTGAGCAAACTCAGGGTATTTTTCCAGACTGGTTTGTAATATACCACTGTGGATAAAATACTTCGACACATTTTGAACATTTCTGAGTGAGTTGTCTCTAAATTCATTAATTTTATCGCACTCCAGTACATAATGACGCAAGGTGTGACAATAGTCCATCTGGCAAAGTTTACATTTCGTTTGGTCTACATCTGGTGGTGGTGATTTAACCTGCCAAAGATACTTGTAACCCAGCCGGAGCCGGGCGGTAGTGACATCCAAGAGTCAGCTTATTTTGTTGGATGCACCACAGACATGTGGCTCCTCCTGCATGATAGAATGATGATAGATGGACTGGCTTGTGTCAGTCTCCCTGAGTCTTAAGTCAATAAATTTCAGTTGAAGTTCTTTTCGTATTATTGTTCTCAAATTACTAACTGACAACCAAGATTGTAATGTACTCCCTCTCTGAAAGCATACAGCTTAGCCAATTTATATATTTGAAGACCAATTTCAGATGGAATCCACAGCATGTGGACTTAGACCGGGCTGCGGGGGCGTTGACCCCTGAAACCCTCCCCAAGTAAACTCCAAGTATGTGCACTCTGACCCCACTGTCCACACTCCTACCATACCTGTGTCTGGCTTCTGACACAAGCATGCCACAATTTATACTTAATGAGTTGAGAGCATTTATGGATGATAGAGAATTATAATTAGTGCCAACCTTAGATACATGGACGCATTTGAGTGCAAGGAATATGGCAAACAGTTCTGTTTGAAGGATAGAGGCCCAGTTATTGATGCGTACTCCAATTTCTTTATGAGCTAGCACCATCAAAATGGTTGATCAGGCCATCTACCGGAAAACCTGGTCTGAGACCGGGACCTGTAGCATTAACCCCTGAAACCATCTCCAGGTAAACACTGAGGCTTGCCTAAACAGTTGTTAAAAAGTAAGATTAATACTGATTATCTATATTTTATATCTGGCAACTTTCTTGGTGATTTATTCTTCATTAAGTAATTTTTTTTTATATTTTATTAATAAAATCCATACAACAAATATAAATCAAAATGAGAAAGCGCTACCAGGTCTGCTATCCAACAAACAATATGACATACACACATCAGTGTTCTGTGTAAAAACAAAACCCCTTCCCAATTCCTAGGATACAGACCAAGACGTATAATATCAACAAAACATAATGGAGCTACCCTGCAAAACAAAGCTATACCGTGGTTACAAAAAAAAAAAAATATCCACGATATGTAAAAATCTGTGTCTGCATAATACACTGGAAATAATCGTACTGCTTACAATAATGCATGGCATAAACAATAGAATTACAACTGACGTAATACACAGAAACTTTTACTATGGTTATCCTAAAGCAGTCATCCATCAACCCCTCCCCCCCCCATCCGGCAGGATTCCACTTCACCCCACCAATTTATTCCCTACTACCAAATGTGCTTACTACCGATCCATACCTTGTAACAAAAGTGGAATAGTCAATATCATCAGTAAGATATCGAGAAGCATGTAATATACAGTACTTGGCACAATAACGGACCACTCAAGAAGACCGCATCATATAAAGTATAGCACAACATAGGAAAGAAGTGTTTTTTGAAACAAACATGTTAAGACTATTACCCACTTAAAACTTCTATATAAAGCATCTCGTTACACACCATACCAATAATTAAAACACAAATCTTCCAGCACACACTTTACGACTCGCAGGTCGCATTACATACATTGCTGCGACTCTTATATACTGACTTAGTAAAACCAGTACTAACAGGTGCACACAGAATACATCTCAAAAACAATTGCATTACAAAACTCCAAACAATTCACACTATATGCAACTAACACCAACCTAGGAAATTAGAAAATTTTGTAAAACAAACATTAAACACAGCGTAGCCTCTGTTGGTGACTTAGTGGTTCTGCATGACTCAGCATAAGAAAACCATACCATGGTTCTGAGTACCACTCCCCCATCCCTTTCTCAGACTATGATACTCAATCACGCCAGCAAGACACTATACCCCAGACCACACAAAGGTTCCCTTTCTTCACCCTACATTACACCCAGATTCACCATACACACCAAATAAAACATACAGTCCAGACGCCAAAAAACCTAACTCTTCTCTCCCCTCCCCCCGGGAGACCAACCCCTAGGCTCCACCAAGGGATTATACCTACCCCCACCTCATTACTCCCGTAACGTTTCCATCGTTAGATTCCTATACCCCAACGAAAAAGCTCCCTCCCAGCATTGCCCATATACCTCTCTATTCCTACATTTCGTCCTATAAACATGACACATCAGCGCCTTGACGCGCATCGCACCCCTAAGCCCCGCATACCCCATGACACATATAGTCAAGTACCAAATATGACACAGAACGTCGTACAGCATCCGAGCAATCTCCCATTTCAAGACTCAAAACTCTAAGCATCGACAACCCCCCCCCCCCTCCCACTCTTCGGAGAACACCCTTGAACCAATTCCTAACCTTATGTAAACTGTCACAAAAGTATACGACATGAAACGCCATTTCCGGCCACCCAAACCACACACAGGTCTGATCCTGGGTCATTCCCATAATGTACAATTGTGCCTTGGACGCCAAAATCCTGTGGAGGAATCAGTAACCAGTTTCCCTAACCCGTGGTTGTAAGCGCAATTTCTTGAACCCCTGCCATATAGTCTTCCAATGATATCCTGGGAAAACCTCAGCACCGATGACTTCTGCCGATGTTATACCTATATTATCTAGTTTACCTGCCTTAACTCTCACAGGGTTTTGCACCATCAATAAGTGCCGTAACATTGCTTCGCACCTTGTGAGGTCCTTCCCCACCCACCATCGTCGAACCTCCCTCATCACTGCATCAACTCTCGCTCCCCTGACCCCACCCCTTGTTAGGAATTCCTGTCGTACATATATGCCCATTAGACGACTGTGTAGTGGTATTAGCCCCAAACCTCCCCGAGTTTCGTGCGTCATAACTATGTCCTTCCCTAACCAATGCCTACGGTAACCCCATATGAAATCCAAAGCCTTCCTCTGTAACCGCAACACATCGTCCGTCATCAATGGATAGACCGCTGAAACAAACCATAATTTACTATACACCAGTACATTGATAACGATTACTCTTTGGTGTAATGTTACATCACGTGGTCTCCATCCCGCCATCCTACGAATTGCAGCTGTAACTACAATGGATGAATTAAATGCATGCGCCGCCTGTTCATCATTGCAAAAATGCACACCGCAGATCTTTATCCGCTCAACGGTTCTCCACCCATACTCCATACCTAACGTCCCGCCCACCCAGGACCCCACCTCCAAAAGTTTGGATTTTTCTCTATTAATGCGCATGGAAGACGCATCGCTAAAAAACCTTATAACCTTATTTATGAACGCTAAACCATTCCTACTATGCACCAAGATGGTGGTATCATCCACATAACCTAAAATTTCTACTGCTTCTTCCTGCGCATAATCCTCCCCCCAACCCACCCATTACCAATCTATAAAAGGGGTCCTGCAAACAGGCAAACAAAAGCTGCGAGAGGGGACACCCCTGCCACAGCCCCCACCCCATGCCTATCGCGGACCCCACCCTCCCATTGACCTGGACTCATACCTGTGCCTCCGTATATAACATACATACCCACGCTACTATTTCTTCCCCGAGACCCTGCTTCAATAATATAGCTAATAATGTTTCCCTATCCACATTGTCAAAAGCCTTTTCCCAATCCAATCCTATGACTCCGCCTCCACTACAATCTTTCATAAAACTTTTGAGGCGTCGATGATCATCTCTCATAGATCGGCCAGGAATCCCGTATTGCCCTTCCCATATTACCTTGTCCAAAACTCATTTCATCTGGTTTGCCAAAATACGCGCAAAAATCTTATAATCCGCCCCCCATCAACATGATGGGCCTATATGCCTCCAAAGATTCACAGACCTCGGCCTTTGGTACCAATACTACAACACCCAACCCTGCTTCACCGCCCATGCTACCTCTAGTTTTCATTGAATTGTAAAGTCGAACCAACATGTGTTTTAACAGTTCCCAATGAACTACATAAAAATCACCTGGTATCCCATCCCAACCAGGTGATTTCCTCAGTGCCTGTCCCTGAGCAGCCTTGGAAACCTCCTCCTCCGATATACAACCCTCCATGTCCTCTCGATCCACGTCTCTCAAATTTGCCACTATGCCACGCAGTAAAGCTTCCCTCGCCTCTCGATTCCCCTCTCTACCCTTCCATTTTCTCTCAAACCATTGGTCTGCATAGGTCCCTATGCTCTCAGTAGTAACTAGCCTTTGTCCTTTATGATAACCACCCATGTCATCACCGACCACTACTGACAAAACTGTCGTCGCCATACGTCTCATTCTGAAACTACGCAGAACACCAACAGAGGGTTTATCTCCCCAAAGCACCTCCTCAATTCCAGCTCGCACCCTCAAAGCCTGAAATTTATCGTTCTGAATTTCCCGTAATTGACTATGTAAGCACTCTATTTCTGCTAGGTCATACCTCCCGCCTGTACCATAACAATCCCGCAGCTGTCCCTCTAAATACTTTTGCTTCCCATATCTATAACACGCCTCCTCCTTCCCTAATCGTCTATAAAAACCCTGTATTGCACGTTTCGCCTTTGAATGCCACCACTCTACAACATCCTCTATCCCATTCCCGTTATTCCAGAAGTCAACCCACCATAACCTGAAAGCTTCCACAGCATTGACTCCTTGCAACAAGCTGACATTTAATTTCCAATAACTAGTAAATACACGGATAGCGCCCTCCCACTCGAGTGTTATCAGAACACCACGGTGATCTGAGAAACCCAGATCAACACAATCGACCCTGCCACTACGGATTAAGTTGGTGATATAAACTCTGTCCAACCGCGCAGCGTAACCCCTTCTACAAAACGTATGTTCCACATTCCACCCGTCGCTACCCACAACATCCACTACACCAATCGCCTGCAATACCTCACGTAAAACCCTTAAATTACACCTCCCACCACGCGGTTCGACGTCTTTTTCCCGGATCACACAATTCCAATCACCTGCAACGACAGAAACTAAGGGTAGACTTCTGAGAAAATAAACCAAAACATCGCATACAAAATCCTCTTTTACTCGTCGATTTGTTGTCGCTGGAGTATATACTCCCACGAAACCCACCTGAATGTTCCCCCATGAACCCACCACACGCACAACCCGGCCCCCTCCGCCCCTCCCATGCTACGAGCTTAAAAGGGCTGGTCTCCCTTATGCCTATCACAACCCCACCCTTGAGATTATCCGAATTTCCCGCATAGCACTTATACCCTTGCACACGTAATTCACTACCACACCGAAAATTGTGTTCCTGTATAAAAAAAAGTCAACATTCATACGTCTGAGCGATACCTCTACCCAACGTCTTTTGACCTCTGCTCTGAGGCCATTGACATTCATTGTTATACACTTGAACTCTCTGGTTAGGTTTTCTCATTTCGTTTTCCCATCACCTTTATACCTGACTTGGACTTGCCACTGCTGCACCTGCCCGTTTTCCCCACACTCCCACTTAACTTCTCTAAGGGGGGTCCCTTAACTCCCTTGGCTGCATCAGCCCACACCATTTTACAAGACCTTTAACCCGGTGTTAAGACATCGTCCTCCACAGGTGTACTGGGCCTCTTACGTGACACTCCCTCACAGTCCATAAGCCCATCGCTGTCCGTTCTATGTACCTCGACATCCGTCACCACCACAGACGTAAAAGTCGTACGCCTTTCCTCGCCGCCCACACGTCCCGCTAGACCATGGTCGACCACAGGCAACACCGCCAATGTAGGCGGTAAATCCTCTGACGCTGGGCTATCGAGGATCCTCTGTAAGTATTCAAAACTGGGCAATATCAATGGCGTTTGTGCCTCCTCTTCCACCGAAGGTGGCGCACTGTCCACGCACCCAATCGTCTCGATCTCCGACGCCAGTGGTAGCGTCGAGACGATCCCCTCTGCAGCATCCACTGCTTCACTCCACTTTACATCCGCTGGTAAAACCTGCAGCACGTCATCCACCATTGTGGGCTTCTGATGGGCTAGCTCATCCTCCTCCATCATATCTTTGGATGTAGTGTCTGTCAGGTCCGACCATTGTTTCCCTCGTTGGTGCTCACAAGATGCCGCCATATGACCCGTTGCACCACACAGTCGGCACGTCCGACCTGGCCCGGGTAGGTTACGTAGACCTGCGTCTGAAAATCCTCCAACATGACAAACGAGGGAATTGGATGTCTCAATGTTATTTTCATAGAAAAGGAACCTGCGAGCATACCAGCATAAAAACCCTGGGACCAACGCCCAATTTGGACAGCTTGTACGGTGCCATAGCGCCCAAAAGTCCGACTGATGTCCACCTCGTCTGCTTCGAAGGGGATATTACTTAGACGAACCCACATATAACTTGCAGATACATCACGAAGGCGCGCCTCCAGACTAGCGTTGATGACAATCCTTTTTTCTTGAAAGGCATCCCCAACACTCACATACGCAGCAGACGACACAAATTTCACAAAAATTCTCGCGTTGCCGTTCAAAGAAATCCCATATAAATCCTCACATGGGATGCCATAGGTATCTCTTATCACAAGAGGCAGAATGACGTCAGCGGTGTCCTGGTATATTGCACCTTTCAACAATTCCACACAGACAGTGTTGACTCTTCTGCGCTCCGCCATCTTGAGAAAACAAAACTTCTCAATACAGACACCAGAGGGCACCAGTCGCACACTCTGCGTCCGCCCTCACCAACAGCTGGGTGAGAACTGAGATAGAGGCCCAGTTATTGATGCATACTCCAATTTCTTTATGAGCTAGCACCAACAAAATGGTTGATCAGGCCATCTACCGGAAAACCTGGTCTGGGACCGGGACCCGTAGCATTAACCCCTGAAACCATCTCCAGGTAAACACTGAGGCTTGCCTAAACAGTTGTTAAAAAGTAAGATTAATACTGAAATTAATCTATATTTTAACCCTGGCAACCATTCCTAATGGGTTTATATACTTCATTAAAGTAAAATTAAATGACGAGACAAATGGAAAGACCGGTACTTTATACTGCTTTCTTCAATAACCTGTCCCCTCACAGTCTCTGTAACTTGTCACAGTATGCGAAGACACGAGACAACATGTAATATCTCAAATACGATTAATTAATAACAAGCCGATTGCAGGATATTAAACTATATGACGACTTGGGAGTTGTTTACAGTGTACCGAGGCAGCCAACGCCACCACACCCAACTTATCTAAATATTTTACATGTTTGTAAATAAAAAATGAAGAGCATAATATAATTATTATGGTACTCAACTTCTGTTTCAGAGCATAAAGTTGTTAGATACAGTGCTACACCCAGAGTAATGAAGTCATAAATCTTGTGATAATGAAGGTAGGGATTGTGAGTTATCAGAGATTGTTATTGTGGCTGCGGCAGTGAGGTGCTCCTCTCAGTCAGTTACTCTCTCTCGTGTTCCACACTTGCATCTGAAGCATAGTCAGTTAATAGTGCTTCACACTGGTAGTTGAAGCAGTCACTAGTGCTTCACATTCATAGTTGAAGCAGTCACTAGTGCTTCACATTCACAAATGAAGCAGTCACTAGTGCTTTACATTCATAGTTGAAGCACAGTCACTAGTGCTTCACATTCATAGTTGAAGCACAGTCACTAGTGCTTCACATTCACAAATGAAGCACAGTCACTAGTGCTTCACGCTCGTAGTTGAAACAGTCACTAGTGCTTCACGCTCGTAGTTGAAGCAGTCACTAGTGCTTCACACTCACGGCTGAAGCACAGTCATTAGTGCTTCACACTCGCAGTTGAAGCACAGTCATTAGTGCTTCACACTCACAGTTGAAGCACAGTCACTAGTGCTTCACACTCGCAGTTGAAGCACAGTCACTAGTGCTTCACACTCGCAGTTGAAGCACAGTCACTAGTGCTTCACACTCGCAGTTGAAGCACAATCACCAGTGCAGTTGAAGCACAATCACCACTCGCAGTTGAAGCACAGTCACTAGTGCTTCACACTCACAGTTGAGGCACAGGAACTTGATAAGCGTCACTACTGTGGGAGGAAAAATTGCACTACCAGGGAGCAGCAGTGGCTAACACTAGTTCCATGTCTCAAGGTGAATACACAGTTAGCATCTTTTCCAGTTACCACTAGTGACTAAAGAACCCACTGAAAAAGAGCACGTACTTGTGTAAATTATAAGACAAATGTATAGAAAATAAGAATCAATTGTTATGAATGGTGAAACGGTTACTTACCAAACCACTCTTGATGGGACGATATTACATGTGAGTAAATATTAAAAACATATTTATTTTTATATTGAATATCGGGGTAGAAAGAAAAAGTTTTTTTGTTCATATTGGTCCATTAAAATTGCACGAAATTTAATTGTGTATTAATAGGAAAGTAGGGATATGTAAGCATAACTGGCACTCAAGGTAGTGTTGATATAATACCAGGTGAGATGTTGGTGTATGCTGGGTTTACCTTGCATGTTGGTAGGTGTAGACTGCGTGTGAGAAATGTGAATTTCACAGGTACAGTCCTGAATTAATATTTTAGCGCACATAACTGGGGAGATCTCTGGCACATCTAAAACAGATTACAATTACTGATGTACCTCGGAGATATGTTGGACTTCAGGTATACTTTTTTTTATATATATTTTATTTAAAAAACTTTACAGATTAACATAAAATAAAAGGGTATAAAATAAGTACAGTACGATGCTCAGTCCTACACAACATACACTGACAAAATATAACAACACATTGTAACTGACACAAAAGAGGTTACCCATATACACTCACAAATATATACACAAATATATACATATACACTAGCAAATATTTTCATATAACATACTTAACAATAAGAAAAAAGAAACAATGGTGATCCGACCCCTAACCTCATTAGAAACCTTAACAAACATAACTTACAGGTGACACAGTAACAGGGCCAAATATAAATGAAATTATATAAACATCCATTGAAACTTTCTTTTTTTTTTTATTTAAAAGCAACATGCACATAAACCATAATAAGAAAAAAAACACAAGCCGACAATTAGCAAATCAAAAAACAGTGGCAGACAATGTCAGTACACACACAGAAAAACAAAATACATTTCAACACATTGATATAACAAAATTCTACTGAAATAAACCCAACCAGTTTACGGAAAAAACATACCGACTACTAAACAAAACGTCGGAGTCATTATAAAACATGTAGGAATAAGTCCTATAATCATGTATATGTGTATATACATACACATGCAGATATGCACATACATGTATGTACACGTGTTCGTACAGAACAAACTGGATTATACATAGAAATAAAACGCTAAATGACTAGCCACCAAATATACTAAAAATATATTACATCCAATAATAGAACTATACCTAAGACATTGATTCCCACACACACACCTACACACACACACACACAGTTAATGTTACCGATTAACACTCAATATATAATATGACCTTCCATACAAAATGAAGGGTATATATAAACCCCATAAAATACTTATATATTCTCGTACATAGTTCATAATGTACCCCTTCAATATGATAAAAAAAGACGTATGACAAGGATAAAGCTATCATCAGATTCTAATATATAAAACATATCCTCACATATACATATGAATATAAACCCCCTATATAAAATGGTTCTTATAACAATAAAAGAAAAAAAAACAGAAAATCACATACAACTTTTAACTCTGTGGTTTTACAAAATTCATAAGGGCTACATACCCCGAAGCCCCCGACGGCTCCCTGCAAATAAACTTTACCCACATCAAACACCTTGTAAACCAGTCAACCTTCCTCATCAACCAACCAATCACTCCAAGAGGACACACCACTGAAGAGACCAACCCCTTGCCTCTCACCCCGTCACCAAGCTGAGTAGACGTTCAACAGTAAGTCCGCGATATCCCTCAGGAAAACTAGTTACCCACCTTCCCCCATATAATGGTTTGTTCCTACACGCTGTCCTATAAAAACACGCCGCCAACGCTTTTATCCTAATGTTTCCCTCCACCTCTCTCATCCCCCAAGAGACATACAAGTAATCAACTATTACGTATCTGATAGCCCTCCCCACCTCGTTGGGCATCCCTCCCATATCTAACATTAAAGCCCTAAGGGGTGATATCTGACCCCCCCCCCAATAAAAGGAAAACCCTCTTCAACCACAATCTTACCACCTCCAAAGCAGAACCAAAATATACTACATGGAAAGCAGTTTCAGCTTCCCCACAAAAACCGCATGACGCCTCTCTCACAAAACCCATTAGTCTTCCAGCTCCTGCACCCAACATCTTGCTCCTGGGGGATTTCAACTTAAGGCACCTAAAATGGAGGAATATAGCAAATAATATTGTTGCAGTAATAAACACCAGGAGGCAGCTCTGATGAAAACTCACACTCACACAAGCTTTTAAATCTCTGCACAAAATTCAATTTAAACCAGCAAATAATAGAGCCTACTAGACTCATCTTCACTAACAATGATGATCTGATAAGAAATTTCACCATATCAAAAACAATATACTCAGAACACAACATAATTGAGGTTCAGACATGTATGCATGGAGCCCCAGACCGACATAATGAGACTAGTCACGAGGGAGCATTCACCAAATTCAACTTCAATAACAAAAACATAAAGTGGGACCAAGTAAACCAAGTCCTAACCGATATAAGCTGGGAAGATATACTAAGCAACACAGACCCCAACTTATGCCTAGAACAGATTAACTTGATGGCACTCGATGTATGCACAAGGCTTATTCCCCTAAGAAAAAGGAGGAGTAGATGTAAAATAGAAAGAGACAGGCGCGCCCTTTACAGGCGACGGAAAAGAATGACAGAGCGGCTAAAAGAGGTCAATATATCTGAAATGCGTAGGGAGACACTGGTCAGAGAAATAGCAAGCATCGAACTCAAGCTAAAGGAATCTTATAGGAGTCAGGAATCGCGGGAAGAACTAAAAGCCATAAATGAAATCGAAAGAAACGCAAAGTATTTCTTCTCCTATGTCCAGTATTGGGCCCCTACTTAAACAAGATGGGTCCTACACAGATGACAGCAAGGAAATGAGTGAGCTACTCAAGTCCCAATATGACTCAGTTTTTAGCAAGCCGCTAACCAGACTGAGAGTCAAAGATCAAAATGAGTTTTTTATGAGAGAGCCACAAAATTTGGTTAACACAAGCCTGTCCGATGTTATCCTGACGCCAAATGACTTCGAACAGGCGATAAATGACATGCCCATGCACTCTGCCCTAGGGCCAGACTCATGGAACTCCGCGTTCATCAAGAACTGCAAGAAGCCCCTATCACGAGCCTTTTCAATCCTATGGAGAGGGAGCATGGACACGGGGGTCGTCCCACAGTTACTAAAAACAACAGACATAGCCCCACTCCACAAAGGGGGCAGTAAAGCAACAGCAAAGAACTACAGACCGATAGCACTAACATCCCATATCATAAAAATCTTTGAAAGGGTCCTAAGAAGCAAGATCACCACCCATCTAGAAACCCATCAGTTACACAACCCAGGGCAACATGGGTTTAGAACAGGTCGCTCCTGTCTGTCTCAACTATTGGATCATTACGACAAGGTCCTAAATGCACTAGAAGATAAAAAGAATGCAGATGTAATATATACAGACTTTGCAAAAGCCTTTGACAAGTGTGACCACGGCGTAATGGCGCACAAAATGCGTGCTAAAGGAATAACAGGAAAAGTCGGTCGATGGATCTATAATTTCCTCACTAACAGAACACAGAGAGTAGTTGTCAACAGAGTAAAGTCCGAGGCAGCTACGGTGAAAAGCTCTGTTCCACAAGGCACAGTACTCGCTCCCATCTTGTTCCTCATCCTCATATCCGACATAGACAAGGATGTCAGCCACAGCACCGTGTCTTCCTTTGCAGATGACACCAGAATCTGCATGACAGTGTCTTCCATTGCAGACACTGCAAGGCTCCAGGTGGACATCAACCGAATCTTTCAGTGGGCTGCAGAAAACAATATGAAGTTCAACGATGAGAAATTTCAATTACTCAGATATGGTAAACACGAGGAAATTAAATCTTCATCAGAGTACAAAAGAAATTCTGGCCACAAAACAGAGCGAAACACCAACGTCAAAGACCTGGGAGTGATCATGTCGGAGGATCTCACCTTCAAGGACCATAACATTGTATCAATCGCATCTGCTAGAAAAATGACAGGATGGATAATGAGAACCTTCAAAACTAGGGAGGCCAAGCCCATGATGACACTCTTCAGGTCACTTGTTCTATCTAGGCTGGAATATTGCTGCACACTAACAGCACCTTTCAAGGCAGGTGAAATTGCTGACCTAGAAAATGTACAGAGAACCTTCACGGCACGCATAACGGAGATAAAACACCTCAATTACTGGGAGCGCTTGAGGTTCCTAAACCTGTATTCCCTGGAACGCAGGCGGGAGAGATACATGATTATATATACCTGGAAAATCCTAGAGGGACTAGTACCGAACTTGCACACGAAAATCACTCACTACGAAAGCAAAAGACTTGGCAGACGATGCAACATCCCCCCAATGAAAAGCAGGGGTGTCACTAGCACGTTAAGAGACCATACAGTAAGTGTCAGGGGCCCGAGACTGTTCAACTGCCTCCCAGCATACATAAGGGGGATTACCAACAGACCCCTGGCAGTCTTCAAGCTGGCACTGGACAAGCACCTAACTCTCTCCAGGTAGCACCTCTTTCGATGCTAACATCCCCATAAGAAATCTATATACTTATTCCCTCGCTCTTGCCTGTATTCTTAGTTTACTAAATTCCACCCATATCACTCACCAATCATATGTGGGATACACTGCCATCCCCTGCATT
The DNA here is from genome assembly GCF_026875155.1 of Cherax quadricarinatus. NCBI lineage: Eukaryota > Metazoa > Arthropoda > Malacostraca > Decapoda > Parastacidae > Cherax > Cherax quadricarinatus. Next base: position 31,737,016 of record NC_069423.1, on the reverse strand, counting down.
GATTCCTGAAGACGACCCACACCCACCAACCGTTTTGCCTTGAGTTTTTTAACATTGCGAACCTTTAACATAAACCTCAACATATCTTCACACTCCACTAAGTCCCTGCCCACCCCACCATTTGCGTTTTCCCCCATCACCCCCCCACCCAAGACCCCTTTCCCCCCGCTGCCTGAATATACCTCTGCTTCACAATAGCGCCTTACCCTAACCCTAATGCCATAAACCCCAATCCCCCCTTACTGCGTCATTATCACATCTTTTGCCCAACCACGCCCTCCCAAAAACCCCAACATCCCTTTAATACTCTTCTTTGTAATTCCATAATATCCTGACTTGAAGGATAAATTTCCCCCACCAGTTTTATAAGGTATTTAGTGGAGTGGATGATTTCTTAGTTTCATTTTTTTGAAAAAAAGGACGACTTAATTTTCATAAACCTGTATTACCAGCGTCGCAATATACACAACGAAAGAAATTTAAATTACTACAAAAAAAAGCGTCCTTCCTCCAAAATTTGCACCAGTCAACTATAGTGAAAAATATAGCATTTATTGGGGTGGAGACGGAAAAAAAAAAATAAAAAAGCCAGATACAGCATTGATAAACAAAGGGGTCGACTGACGTCTTGTGGGAGCGCCAATATCACCGGCTTTTCAACCGCAAGTATCTTTTTGTATCATCAAATCACTATTACTCGGGTAGTAATTTCCAGTAGATCCTCTGTGTTAGCTCAATCCCCCGCCATAGTTTTAAATAAGTGACCCACTGAAAAGGCAATCGACTGGTCCGAACCCTTGATGGTCCGAACCCTTGAGGGTCCAAACCCGGGGACTGGTTTAAAAAGTTTCTTTGGGACAATAAAGCAACTGTAAACGGATGGGTTTGAGGCCCCCTTTATAAACACAAAATTAAAAATCAGGAACGTGACGTAAGCTTTTCCAATAACAAAAAAGAGTTAGAAACGAAATCAAATAGCTAGAGTTTTCTTTTAGGTTTTTAAATAAATATTCAAGAGGTTTGCTAGTAGATTTGCAGTAAATCAACCATTCAAATCATTATAAACGTGTGTATCTTGGTCAGTAAAACAAAGGGCTCCCACAGGATAAATTGTCTTTTTGTGAAATTGGGTGCACCCCCTTTGTGCAGTATCCCAGAACAAAGCTACAAGCATATTAAAACAGAGAAGTGTTTTTGGTATGCCCAAATGAGGAAAATTCGGGGGACTAAAAATCCAAGGGTTTTAAAAAGAGGAAAACATCAAAGCTGTTTTCATAGAAAACGGGAACTTTCTACAACAAGGGGGAACAAAAAAAAGCCCGGGTTTGAATGGTAGCCTTGATACTGGCCATTAGTCACAAACTGTAAGGCTGGAGGTGTTTCCCTGGTAGTCAGAAATGTAGGGCTATAGTGCTGTCCGGGAGACATAATGGGAAGCGGAGGTGCTTCCGGGAGACAGAATGGTGAAGTGGGATACTGTCCTGGGAGACGAATGGGAACTGGAGGTGCTGTCCTGGAGACAGAATGGGGAAGCTGGGGGGTACTGCCCCTGGTAGACAGAATGGTGAAGCGGAGATTTTTCCGGGTATCGGGAAATTATACGCGGGGAAGGGAAATACAATAAAGACCTCATAGGGACAGGAGCCATATAGGGGAAAAAGTGTAGCAAAGATAAGATAAAAAACCCAAAATTGCAAACCAGAAATACCGAGGAAATAGCAAAAAAGAGGCTCCAAAACAATAGTGGGAAAAATTACCAAAAAAAAAAAATGGTGGGAGTCCATTGTTGTGCTAAGGAGGATAGGAATAAGACAGGGGAAAAATGCACCAACAGGGAAAACATCACAGAAACCCAAGGGAAACGGGAAAACCCAAACCCGTGACATCTACACTTGGGATCTGCGGGATGGGGGAAAACGGAAAAACAGATGGGACATGCAAATGACCACCCCAGAAAAAAGTCATCCCATTGACAACAGGAAAATGCAAAATCCTTCCCGAACTTTTTTACCCTGAAAAGTGTACCTCTTTAGACAGAAAGCGTGCATAACTTTAAATTGCCCGGGGGACCATTAAAGGGGCAAAAAGATACAAAACATCCAGGGCCCTGGAAAACCGGTAGCCACAGCCACTCAAGAGGGGAAAGGTTTTTTTTTGCCAGGAAGGGAAAAAAAAATGGCAGGAAAAGGCAGAAATCGACACCAAATCCGTCTTCCCGGGGTGGAACCACAGTCATGGCCTCCCTCCCAAACCAAAAAAAATACAATACAAGCCGGAAAAAAAAAAACCCCCCCAGTACCAACAATACCACCAGTCCGATAAAAATTCTTCTTTGCAAATATACAGGGTCTAAAACCAGCAAAAAACAACAAAATACCTTTTATCCGTGGGCTGCTTGCAGAGGCAAAGGGGAAAGTTCGCGGCTTTACTGAGACCCAATAAAGGGTCCTTTGGGCAACGAAAAATGGGTCCCAGGGTTCAACCTTACAGATGTGACGAGTGAACAGGGGAAAAGGGGGGGGGTTTGGGCCGTACATTGCAGAGTCATTTTTGCACAGAAAAGCTTAAGCCTCAAATGGAGTGGAAGTTTTAGCAAAAGGTCGAAACCAAAACCCAGTCATTGTGGTGTCACAGCCTCCGGAGCAACATCCCAGCAATTCCAGGGAAAAGCGTTAAAAATTGACCACGTCTGGAAAATCTTCCACTCCTGCACCCCCAAAATCTTGCCCTGGGGGGTTTCACTTAAGGCACCTAAAAGGAGGAATAAGCAAATAATATTGTTGCAAAAACACCCGGGGGGCAGCCGATGAAAACCACACTCACACGAGCTTTTAAATCTCTGCACAAAAATTTAATTAAACCAGCAAATAATAGAGCCTACTAGACTGGAGAATACACTAACCCCATCTTCACTAAAATGAGATTATAAGAAATGTCACCATATCAAAAACAATTACTCAATCACAACAAAATTTGAGGTTCAAATGTTGCGGGGGCCTCAGACCGACAAATGAACTAGTCACGGGGAGCATTCCCCAAATTTCAACTTCAAAAACAAAAACAAAAAGTGGGACCAAGTAAACCAAGTCAACCCGATATAACGGGGAAGATAACAAAGCAACACAGCCCAAAAACCCCTTATCCTAGAACAGTTTAACTCGGTGGCACTCGATGTAGCAAAAGGCTTATTCCTCAAAAAAGGGGAGATAGATGTAAATAGAAAGAGACAGCGCTCCCTTTACGGGCGCGGAAAAGAAAAAAACAAGCGGCTAAAAGATCAATATATAGAAATGCGAGGGAGACAGGTCAGAAAAAAGCAAGCATCGAATTTAAAGCTAAAAAAAATCCTTTGGGAGTCAGGAACGCGGGAAAAATAAAACCATAAATAAAAATCGAAAAAACCCAAATATTTCTTCTCCTTCCAAATCAAAATCGAGAAAAACGTCCATATGGGCCCACTTAAACAAGATGGTCCTACACAGATGACAGCAAGGAAATGAGTGAGCTACTCAACCCCAATATGACTCATTTTTTAGCAAGCCGCTAACCCGACGGAGTCGAAGATCAAAATGAATTTTTTTTTTGGAGGGGCCACAAAATTTTTTTTAACAAAACCTACCCCGATTTACCCTGACGCCAAAATGACTTCAACAGGCGATAAATAAATGCCCATGCACTCTGCCCCGGCCGACTCATGGAACTCTGTGTTCACAAAAACCCCCAAAAAGCCCCTATCACGACCTTTTTCCCTCCTATGGAAGGGAGCATGGCACGGGGGTCGTCCCTCATTACTAAAAACAACAGACATGCCCCACCCACAAAGGGGGGCAGTAAAGCAACAGCAAAAACTACAGACCAATGCACTAACATCCCCTACATAAAAATCTTTGAAAGGGTCCTAAGAAGCAAGATCACCACCCATCTAGAAACCCATCAGTTACACAACCCAGGGCAACATGGGTTTAGAACAGGTCGCTCCTGTCTGTCTCAACTACTGGATCACTACGACAAGGTCCTAAATGCACTAGAAGACAAAAAGAATGCAGATGTAATATATACAGACTTTGCAAAAGCCTTCGACAAGTGTGACCATGGCGTAATAGCACACAAAATGCGCGCTAAAGGAATAACAGGAAAAGTTGGTCGATGGATCTATAATTTCCTCACTAACAGAACACAGAGAGTAGTCGTCAACAGAGTAAAGTCCGAGGCAGCTACGGTGAAAAGCTCGTTCCACAAGGCACAGTACTAGCTCCCATCTTGTTCCTCATCCTCATATCCGACATAGACAAGGATGTCAGCCACAGCACCGTGTCTCCTTTGCAGATGACACCCGAATCTGCATGACAGTGTCTTCCATTGCAGACACTGCAAGGCTCCAGGCGGACATCAACCAAATCTTTCAGTGGGCTGCAGAAAACAATATGAAGTTCAACGATGAGAAATTTCAATTACTCAGATATGGTAAACATGAGGAAATTAAATCTTCATCAGAGTACAAACAAATTCTGGCCACAAAATAGAGCGAAACACCAACGTCAAAGACCTGGGAGTGATTATGTCGGAGGATCTCACCTTCAAGGACCATAACATTGTATCAATCGCATCTGCTAGAAAAATGACAGGATGGATAATGAGAACCTTCAAAACTAGGAGGCCAAGCCCATGATGACACTCTTCAGGTCACTTGTTCTATCTAGGCTGGAATATTGCTGCACTCTAACAGCACCTTTCAAGGCAGGTGAAATTGCCGACCTAGAAAATGTACAGAGAACTTTCACCGGCGCGCATAACGGAGATAAAACACCTCAATTACTGGGAGCGCTTGAGGTTTCTAAACCTGTATTCCCTGGAACGCAGGAGGGAGAGATACATGATTATATACACCTGGAAAATCCTAGAGGGACTAGTACCGAACTTGCACACGAAAATCACTCACTACGAAAGCAAAAGACTTGGCAGACGATGCACCATCCCCCCAATGAAAAGCAGGGGTGTCACTAGCACGTTAAGAGACCATACAATAAGTGTCAGGGGACCGAGACTGTTCAACTGCTCCCAGCACACATAAGGGGATTACCAACAGACCCCTGGCAGTCTTCAAGCTGGCACTGGACAAGCACCTAAAGGCAGTTCCTGATCAGCCGGGCTGTGGCTCGTACGTTGGTTTGCGTGCAGCCAGCAGCAACAGCCTGGTTGATCAGGCGCTGATCCACCAGGAGGCCTGGTCACAGACCGGGCCGCGGGGGCGTTGACCCCCGAAACTCTCTCCAGGTAAACTCCAGGTAAACACTCCCCACACCTTACTATAAATCAGCGTATTTACCACCACAACCCTTTGATGCAAGGTTACGTCCCCGGCCCATAGACTCCTGAGCCTACTCAAAGCTCTGTCCATTACCATTTCTGAATTAACCCTCCTGCTCTCCTGTGCATCTGCCAAATACAAAATCCCACAAATCTTTAGCCTTTCTACAGTTATCCAACCAAACTCCTCCCCCAAGGTCCCACCTACCCAAGCACCTGCCTCCAGCAACTGTGATTTCTGCTTATTAACTCTCATCCCAGTAGCATTCCCAAAAATCTCAAGTACCCTTCCCACTTTACTTAAATCTTCTATCTCATTAGTAAAACAGTTGTATCATCTACATAACCAACAATATTCCACAAAAACCTCCACTCTCCCCCATCCTTCCCATCCCACCATCAACCAGAACATAGAAAGGATTCTGCATACATGCAAAGAGTATTTGGGAGAGTGGACACCCCTGCCTTAAACCCCTCCCCATGCTTACAGGACTACCCAACCTACCATTTACCTGTACTCTCATCGATGCATCTGCATACAATGTCCTCACCCATCCCACCACCCTCCCTCAAACCCCATCTCACCATACTCTCAATCAAAAATTCCCTATCCACATAATCATAAGCTTTCTCCCAATCCAGACCTAGAATACCTCCCTTACTACTACCCTCAAGGAAATCCCTAATACGTCCATGACCTACCCGCATACTCCTCCCCGGGATTCCAAACTGTCCCCCATGTATCACCGACCCCATGACCTTCTTCAGTCTATTACCCAAAATTTTCGCAAAAAACTTGTAATCTGCGCCACATCAGAGATATTGCTCGGTAGCACTCAACTCTCTTCCCCCCTCTGCTTTGGCACCAAAACTATGACACCCGTACTTTGCAATGTGCCCAACTTCCCATTAGTTAACATATGATCCAATACCCTAACAAGCATTGCCTAATACACCCCAATGTGCTCTATAAAAATCATTTGGTATACCGTCTATCCCCGGTGTTTTCCCAGTACTCATCCCGAAAACTGCCTCTTCCACCTCAACCTTACTTATACCACCCTCCAACCCCACTCTATCCTGCTCACTTAAAACACTATGGAACCCCCCTCCAAAAATACCCTCCCAGGAACCCCCCTCCCTCCAACTCCATTTCTCCCTAAACCAACTATCAGCATAGAGACTCATACTTTCCGTATTGTATAGGACCCGACCCTCTGGATACCCTCCCACCCCAGGGCTTGTCTCCAATTGTAGAATGGTGGTTACTCTTTGTCGGTCTCGAAATTTACGTAAAACAAACCCGGACGGCTTATCACCCCACAATACATCCTCTAACCCCGCTCTAACCCTAATTGCATCAAACCTATCATTGTGTAATTCAGCTATTCTACTCCAAAGACTGGCCATGTCATCCCTCCTACCAACTCTCCCAACATAACAGTCTTGCAACTGTCCCTCCAGATAATTTTGCAACCCAAAACGCGACCTCGCCTCTTCTCATCCCCTAACCTTAAAAAAATTCGCTATTTCAGGTTTGGCCTGCATTTCCCACCAATCTAACAGATCTATCTCCCTGTCCCTAGCCTCCCAAAAATGCAACCACCAATCACTGAAAAAAGGCCCCTCCCCCTCCTCCTTAAGAAGCCTAACATTTAATTTCCAGTACCCAGAATAAATACGCACCACTCCATCCCACATCAGATCTGCTATTTCCGCCCTGTGATCAGAAAACCCCACATCGAAGGTTTGCACCCTCACAACATCTATACCTTGCTTAATATAGATTCTGTCCAATCATGCCTCATATCCCCTACAGACGAACGTGTGCTCCACTAGGTATCCCCCCTCCCCACCACATCAACCCCAATATCTCGCAATACATCCCTCAGAACACTCGACACACAACCCGCCCCTCTCGGTTCGACATCACCACTCCGAATCACACAATTCCAATCACCTCCTATTACTGTTATAGCAGGCAAACCTCTCAAGTGATACAGCAATACCTCCCTGACAAAATCTACTTTTACCCTGGTATTACTAGTTGCTGGCATGTAAACTCCTACAAAACTAGCTCGACTCTCACCCCAGACACCATCCACCCTCACGACCCTCCCACCCCCCCCCTCTTCCCAACCGATGACACGCAAGGGGATGGTCTCCTTTACCGCCACTGCTACCCCACCTCTCAATTGCAAACCACTGGTAACATACATCCGATATCCTTTCACCTGCAACTCACATCCAGCCCTGTGATTATGCTCTTGCAAAAAGCAAATGTCAACATCAAGCCGCATAAAAACCACTCCAACCAAACTTTCTTGACCTCAGTCTTAAGTTCATTAACATTAAGCGTGACACATCTGAAATTTATAGAAGGGGTGGCTTTCCCCTATGCCGCTAGGATTTACTCACTGCACTTTTTACATTACGTGTTCCCTTGCCACTCGAGTTTTCCTGTGCAGTCACCTCCCCCCTCCCTCTCCCACTGTGCAACTCAGGCGCACCTCTACCACTATGAGGCATCGGCTCCACCACCGCTGCCCATGACTTCTTCCCCGGCCTCTGCCCCGGGGTAATGACTCGTAATCTCTGACGCAGCAGTTCTTTTCCTAGAACTTCCACTTACACACATATAACCATCAGCCTAATCCTCCTGGTGTACCTCCACGACCACCACACGCTCCAGTCCTTTCTTACTCAAGTCTTCCTCCATGATTTGTTGTCCCTCCAGCGCTCTGTCCTCACATAAACTGAGGACACCTTCTGCACAGGGCTCCTCCCCATCCAGAAAATCCTTGATCACATCCGCCAATGAACCATCCTGGGTCGAAGCTTCCTGGACTAAAGACTCCTCAGATGTCACCTTCGACTCCCCCGACGCCCCTGGGAGAGTGACACACGTCTCCGCTACCTCCCGTTCGACCTCCTCGCTCCAGAGGTCAGTCCTCCGGCCTCCCGAGGCACCAGAGCCAGGCACCAAATCACACGGCTGCTGAATCACAATTGGAGTTCCCAGAACTCGAGGAGCCTGCCTCCTAGGACACTGGGCTGCCATGTGCTCATAAGAGCTACACAAACGACATGTTTTCCTCTGACCAGCATAGTACACATAAACCTGTGTTCTATAACCGGTCATCGTAACATAGGATGGTATAGGCCTTGTTAAAGACATTTTAAGGGTGTAAGAACCCTCCGGCAGCCCTTCATACGGACCATCCCTCCACACCCCCCATGGTTGCAGAATGCACTCTCCCATAACTGCTAAAAAACTCCTGTAGACCATATGCCGTGGCCTCGAAGGGTACATTTCGTACCTTCACCCATGTGAAGTACTTAGAGACGTCATGTAAAACGACATCCATCGCTGAATTCACACTCATGCGTTGTTCCTGGTAATGCTCTACAATTCTTGTGTAGAAGCCGGCTCGTACAAATTTCACGAAGATTCTTGTCAAACCATTAAGAGCGATGCCATACAATTCCTCATTGGGAATACCATATGTATCCCTGATGATGCTAGGGAGAAGGACGTTCATCGTATCTCCACTTAACGTACCACGAACCAGCTCAATGCAGATAGTATTTATTCTCCGTCCTGTACGTTCCGCCATTTTGATATCCAAGTGAAAACAGGTAAACTGCGCAAAAGCCAACTCAATCAGGAGCGACTGCGCAGCACGTCCGGACGGCCCAATAGCGATGCGAACAATGCCTTCAGGTATACTAGGTCGCAATAGTGTTTCTCCTTCGATGACCAACGTCACAGCTTCCCTACTCACACACTGGGACCTTAAATTATTTGAACATAGAGTTCTTGAATTTATTAAAAAAAATTAAAGGAAAAATTATTGGACTTGGCAATCTTAAGTAATTTATTGGTTCACTGCTTTAAATTGATTAGACACATCATTTATATATAACACAAAATTAATACAATAATCACAATTGTACATTAAAATTGAAAGACACCCAACTGTTCCTTGGGTTATGCAACCTAGCGCCTTCCTATCAGCAGGCAACTAATATTGGCCAATAAATAGTTACATTACTTGTGCGAGAATTAAAACACTCTGGGAGGCGAGAACAGACTATTAGTATCCACACGGTGGTCCATTCATCATCCCGTTAATACCGCGTCTCATTTTCTATTATTATTACCATTAATCTGACGATTGCACTATACACCTGTATTATTCCAGATGCCCTCCACATTAAATCTTCCTGTCGTGTAGATTTCTTGGCGGTACTATGTCTATCGGCCTCGATGGCCCACGATTAATTAGCATCACTCATCAGCGCCATTATCCCAACTTCTTCTCAACATTTTTGTACATATACATCTTGTTCAATTAATTTAATAATAGTCATGTGTGTGTAATACATTTTCATTACTGAAATATTAGTTTTTCAATATAACATTTATGTTTTACTTAAATTATTACCCAAAAAAATGTAGGGGATGTTGGTTCTTCTGTGACTTGACATTTTCTAAGTCACATCTACACTATGTGATATAAACACTTATATCTTTCAATTACCCAGATTACTAGAAAATTATCAAAGTTTTCCACACTGGGTATATCTAGCATTTTTGTAGGTAGACTGAGGTCTACCTAGCATGCTGGTAGGTGTAGTTTGGGTATACCTAGCATTTATGTAGGTGCAGACTTCCATAAAGGGAGGTTCCTTGACGCTGGTGTGGGGTTCTTGATCTAGGGAATTTGATCTGTGTCCAGTTCCCTGAATTGAGCCTGAATACCTTCCATCCCCCCGACATGCGATGTATAAACCTACGGGTTTAGCATTCCCCCATGATTATAATACCTAGCATACTGGTAGGTGTAGGCTGGGTTTACTTAGCATTCTTGTAAATGTAGACTGGGTCTTCCTAGCACGTTGGTATGCTGATTGGTGTAGTCAAACTCTACCTAGCACACTCGTTCATCTTATGAATCTTTAAAAAGACTTTTATATAGGGCAGAAAGGCATCGATGTCTCAGGTAAAACCAATTTGAGGAGCGGTAGACAATAAATGTTAAGGAGAGCAAGACTCTGGGAATGACGATGATAGTTTCTAGTCAAAGTAGACCTTAGACACATGTAACTTAATCGTGACTGATAATTGTTTAATTCATTTATGGAAGGGTTTCAACATAATTTAATACTAGAGTGTTGGAGTGAAGTGTAGACATGAAAGATGAGTCTAGCATGTAGCTGGTTTTGTCGCTGTTGTTCTTCGAGAAAGACACGCCATAACTTTTAGAAAATTCAAAACATTTGTTGCATCGGTTTTGGATTAGATTAGATTTAGATTTTGCCACTGAAGTGGCTAGTTTATTGTGCACCCCATATCCATTCCGTGGACAGTAGTGCAATACATATGGATACACAAAAGGCCCAGGAACTAGGCCCCAAAAGGGTTAACAGGTGTAAATATGGGTTTATATCTACATATCTACAGTTCACTTATCTGTTACAAGCAAATTTAGGAAATTTGCTTAGTATATCTGGTATCTTATTTTCATTAATAAGATATCTTGACATGTCACATAGGTTATTATACTGTCTGTCTCTGTATTCCTCAGTAAGTGGACAATTAAGTACTTTTGGAAGACTTAAGGAGACTGTCATAAAAATGAAAGTTGAAAAGTGACACAGAAAAGAGCAAGGTTTCAGTGAAAACAGAGATTATCGTCAGACTGGAGGGAAGGAGTATAGAGAACGTATATTCTAGAGCGGATGTGTCGGCAGATAAGTAATTGAAAAACAAGGTGAACCACAGAACAGACAAACCAAGATGATATTGAAGGTGGTGTGTTGAGTGTGATGAAAGTAATGTAGGTGTGATGAAAGTAATGTAGGTGTGATGAAAGTAATGTAGGTGGTGTATTGAGTATGATGAGAGTAGTGTAGGTGGTGTGTTGTAGTCTCGCACAGTTGGTTTTCAGTGGAGGCAGAGAAATCAAAATATACTTACCTTTAATATACCTTTGAAGAGTTTCGAGAGTTTCACTACTCTCGGAGCCCTGCCACGGGCCGGGCGTGGTTCTTGAATGAAAGGCGTTGTTAGTGTGCAGGAATATTACCAAGAAAGTCAGTGCATCATTGAGGACTGTCATTTCTATTGTGGTCCCTCAATCTTCTCCCCCAAGATGCCGCCCACTCCAGTCGACTAAAACCCAGGTACCTACTTACTGCTAGGTGAACAGGGACAGCAGGTGTAGGGTGACTACCCAGGTACCTACTTACTGCTAGGCGAACAGGGACAGCAGGTGTGAGGTGACTAATACCCAGGTAACTACTTACTATTGGGTGAATAGGGACATCAGGTAACTACTTACTGCTAAGTGAACAAGGACAGCAAGTATAAGGAAACATGTCCAGCGTTTCCACCAGTGCCTGGGATTGAACCAGGTTACACATATACTAGTAGTGGTGGGGACGGGGGGGGAATTGTAGTGCTGGTGGTGGGATGGGAATGATCAAGGTCAATATGATAAGATAACACAAGCGTCCGTCTCCTACATAACTATGAAACACAACTATAACATCATAACTTCGGATAATATTTAATTCGATACAGTCAGAAGGGGAGGAGTAACTAATAGTAAGATACTGACAATAAAGGACCATTGAAGGAGTAGTAGGGAAGCGTTGAAGGAGTAGTAAAGAATCACTGAAGTAATGGCAGAAATAAACACCAACGACAGTTTTTTAAATAAATATTTGTCTACACTAGCAAAATTAGTAACAAGTAACTTAATAAAGGAGCAAAACCGAGTACAGTCACTGCCACGGACTCTTGTACTCAATAATACAGAGTAAATTCAGAATATTACTCAGCCTGCAGCTAGTGAGAGACTGACCTCCACACCTGGGTGTAGGTATGAAATCACTGAGTCTGCAGTTCAACCCTTCACACTGATTGCTTGATGTTTATAACTGGTAGTTATTCATATTACAGTCACGAGGGCCTAACTACTTATAACTCTAATTTTTAAAGGGGTGGACCGGTAAGCCAGCGGAAGGCCCCGGTCAGATGACCAAAAGCTCCAACGGCGGGTCATATGCGTCAGGAAACATATTTTGTTTTGTTTCCTGCCGAACCTTTCCTAACCTAACCAGACAACGGCACGGCAGTAAGCTACCACACCTGGGCTGATTCTCCAGGGAATGCAAGATGTGGGTGTGCCATGCACACTGAATGAAGGTGTTCTTGCTGCACAAGACAATGATGTAATTTTTCAGCCATGACAAAACTGTATATACCACAGATTGAGTCGGTATCTCGGGTCTCACAGCCTTCAAGTCTTAATGTTCTTGAAAGATTCTTGAGGCAGTGACGTGGAGATAAACCTCCCTATGGATTCACCGTAAAGCCTTCAATTTCAAAGATATTGCATAATCTTCAAGGATTTAGCGCTTTCCCCTTACTATAATACAAATAATCTTGTGCTAGAAGCATGCTTGATACTTGATAAATCACTGTCGTGATATAGTATGTCACACATTACACCATGACCACTTATGGTCTTGGACCACTCCCTCACCTTGGACAAACAATACCAAATTCACTATATTAGACCATAGTGCAATTACTAGTGAGAGACTGGTGCTATTTTTAATTTGTATTTTTATATTATTAGATTAAACCTAGTTGTACTTTAGCTCATTCTAGCTCAAAACATAGACTCCACAAAAGTCATTATATTAGACCTTAGTGCAATTCATGTGAGAGTCTTGTTCTATTTTTAATTTGTATTTTTATATTACTAGTTTATACCTAGTTGTACCTTAGTTCATTCCAGCACAACACATAGACAACATCAACTTCATTATGTGTAGCAGTGACTATACTCTATATGACCAAAATACTCTAGCTATATACTTTTCCAAACTTCCCACCACTACAGATATCAGTACTAGAACTCGACACACAACTCAGGATATAAATAACCATAATTTAAACCTAGATTATGATTGATCACATTGACCCTGATCTAAACCTCCATAATCTGACACCTAATCAAAACCTATTGGAAAGTAACTGCCTTTATTACACAGCATCACAAGCCAGCACCATCCTAAACAATGCTAAAAGTCTATCAGTACTTAACTACAACATCAGGTCCTTAAGCAAACACTATGATGACCTCCTGGCACTCCTTGAATCACTAAAGACACTCTTCTCCTGCATTATTCTTACTGAGACCTGGCTTAAGCAGGACACAATAGATATCTACCCTCAACCAGGATACACAGCAGTTCACAACTGCAGACCAAACCAAGTTGGGGGTGGTATTGCAATCTATTACTCTAACCAATTATCTTGTATTAGCACCACTTGCTTTAGTGATGAATATGGGGAATACATTTTTGCTAATTTTACTGTAAAAAACCTTAAGACACCGATAACAATCGGTGCCATTTCCCGGATACCTCACACAAACACCCCAAATTTCGTGAGAATTAGTCACTAAAAAAAACGACAAATAAAATAAGCACCCCTTCTTTTTAGCTGGAACTTCAACATAAACCTTTGGCTTACTAGATGATCACCCTGAATTTGATTTCTCAAAAATATGAAAAACACACTTCTCATATCAACAAAAACAAAAACCAACCGGCTCACTGAGAAAAGTAAAACTATAATCCCACTATGGACCAATATCCACCCCCCTTAAATCAGGGATAATCACAGATAGACTACAGACCACTACCCTCCCTTCCTCCTGAAAAATTAGAAACCCCACCACTTGAATAAAACAAAATCTCATTTAGACTCCATGATGGGGGCCCTCAATAGGAAAGTTCAAGCTGACCTAGAGACTGTTGATGCCAAGTTTTCTCCAAGGCCCAATGGTATGTGACTGACAACATTTTTTTTAAAAAATTACTTAGACTATACAACAACATTGTCCTATAAAATGAAACAGATCACAAAAAAAACGTTTGGGTTTTTGCCATGGCTAACCAGCACCATTTGAAACCCATTGAAAAAAACCCATATGAAAAGTAATAAGACAGGGCTTAAAACACAAAATATTTTTAAAACACTATTCATCAGTCTCCCAAAGTAATAAAGAAAGCCCAAAAACTTACTACTCAGTAATTCACAGCATAGAGGAGATAAAAAAAACCGGGAAAACACCTTCGATTCTAGGGACCCCAAAAATGAAAAAAAAAAAAGAATATTGTCCCAACTAAAACCCAATTAAAAAACCCCTACTCCCACTGACAAGCTAACAAGAAAAACGACTTCTTTCACCATAGGATCTAATTCGCCAATAAATCCCACATACCCAACCATGCCGGGGACTACCTAGATGGGAAAATTTTTCCCAAAATTCCCTTTTATTGCACCGAGCCCACGGAATCACCAATTATAAAACACTTAAAAAAAAACTCGGGGAAACTGTTTTTGTCCCCCATTACTGTACAACGGGGGGCCCCCTGTCCTTTGCATGCTATTTCATTACTTTTTAACAAGTCACTAGAAATAGCCCCTTTCCCCCAAAACTCCCAAAGATGGAAGGATTACCCCAATACTAAAGGTGGTGACCCTACAGACTTAAAAAACTATAGGCCAATTGAAATTTCCATTGCTACCCAAAATCTTTAAAAAAACCCATGCACAGGAGACTTATTCATTTTAACGGCAAAAAAACATCCCTAATCCCTGCCATTTGGATTCGGAAAAATAAAAAAACAATGATGCAATCATAAAAATGTAGATTGCTTTACACGCATTGGAAAATAAGGAATTCCATAGGAATTTTTATTGCCCAAAGAAAAGCTTTTGACACAGTAGACCCGACATCCTATCCAAAAATTGCCATTCGGTGGGGCCCATTGTTGGTGCTGGGAGGATAAAAGTAGACGGGAAACATGCCCCAAGGGGAAAACAGTTCACAAAACCCCCAAAGGGCCCAAACGGAAACCAACCCTGTGACATACAGCATTGGGTACTGCTGGCATGGGAAAATCGGGAAAAAACAGAGGGGGAAGTGAACTATGACCCCCCTAGAAATCCCATGCCATATAAAACCCCTCAACCCCCTTTCCTTAAGTTTTTTCCCCCTGAACTGTGTCCTTTCAGTACGGAAAGACTGTGTAAATTAAATTCCCAGGCATACCATCTAAAGGGGGACAAAAAGTACAAAAACATCCAGGCCATGGGAAAACCTGGGTACCCACAGCCACTCAAGAGGGGGGTTTTTTTTTAGTGCCGGGAAAGGGAAAAAAAAAACTGGCAGGAAATGGCAAAAAATTTTACAAAATCCAGTTTTCCTGGAGTGGAACACAGTCGATGGCCCCCACCCCAAAACCAACAGATACAGTTTTACTAATCCCGGAAAAAAAAACCCCCCCCCAGTCCCACAATACCCCCAGCCCAATAACATTCTTTTTTCAAATTAAGGGTCAAAAGCCAGCAACAAACAAAAAATCCCTTTCACCGGGGAAATGCTTGCAGAGGAAAGGCAATGTTCGGGCTTTCTTTGAACCCCCCCAAAGGATCCGGGGGCAACGAAATATGGATCCAGGTTACAACCTATACGAGTGCAGAGTGAACAGGAAAAAAGGGGGGGGGGGGTTGGCCTGTACTTTGCGAGTCACTTGTTTGCACAGAACTGCTTAATGCCCCAATGATGTAGTGGAAGTTTTAGCAGTAAGGGCGAGAACCCAAAATAGTCTTTGGTGTCTACAAACCCCCAGACAACTCCAGCAATTTCCAGGAAAGCTGTTAAAATTGCCACGTCTGGAAATCTTCCAGCTCCCCGCACCCAAATCTTGCTCTGGGGGATTTTAATTGGCACCTAAAAAAGGAGGAATTAGCAAATAATATTGCGCAGTAATAACAAACCCGGAGGCAGCTTGATGAAATCCACTCACACGAGCTTTTAAATCTCGCCAAAATTCAATTTAAACCCGCAAATAAAAGAGTACTAGACTGGAGAATTCACTAGACCTCATTTCAAACAATGTGATTGATAAGAAAAGTCACCCTATCAAAAAAAATTTACTCAGTCACACATAAAAGAGGTTCAGACTGTATGCGTGGGCCCCAGCCGAATAATGAGACTATCACGAGGGAATTCACCAAAAAAATTCAACTTCAATAACAAAAAAAAAAGTGGACCAAGTAAACCAAGTCCTAACCCATATAAATGGGAAGTTTTTACTAAACAACACAGACCCCAACTTATCCAACTTATGCCTAGAACGATTAACTCGGTGGCACTCGATGTATGCACAAGGGTTATTCCTCTAGAAAAGGGGGAGTAGATGTAAAATAGAAGAGACAGGGCTCCTTTACAGGCGACGGAAAGAATAACAGCGGCGGCTAAAAAGGTCAATATATTGAAATGCTTTAGGGGGGACACTGGTCAGAGAATACCCAAGAATCGAACTTAAGCAAAAGAATCCTTTAGGAGTCAGGAAATGCGGGGGGGGAGATAAAAAGCCATAATGAAATCGAAAGAAACCAAAGTATTTTTTTCCCCTAGAAATCAAAATCGAGAACAACGTCCAGTATTGGGCCCTATTTTAAACAAGATGGGTCCTCACAGATGACAGCAAGGAATGAGTGACTACTCAAGTCCCAATATGACTCGTTTTAGCAGCCGCTAACAGACTGAGATTTCGAAGTCAAAATGAATTTTTTTGACCACAATTTGATTAACACAAGCCTATCCGATGTTATCCTGACGCCAAATGACTTCGAACAGGCGATAAATGACTTTGCCTGCACTCTGCCCCAGGGCCAGATCATGGAATCTGGTTATCAAAAACTGCAAGAAGCCCCTATCACGAGCCTTTTCCACCTATGGAGAGGGGAGCATGACACGGGGGTCGTCCCACAGTTACAAAAAACAACAGACATAGCCCCACTCCACAAAGGGGGCAGTAAAGCAACAGCAAAGAACTACAGACCAATAGCACTAACATCCCATATCATAAAAATCTTTGAAAGGGTCCTAAGAAGCAAGATCACCACCCATCTAGAAACCCAATCAATTACACAACCCAGGGCAACATGGGTTTAGAACAGGTCGCTCCTGTCTGTCTCAACTATTGGATCACTACGACAAGGTCCTAAATGCACTAGAAGACAAAAAGAATGCGATGTAATATATACAGACTTTGCAAAAGCCTTCGACAAGTGTGACCATGGCGTAATAGCGCACAAAATGCGTGCTAAAGGAATAACAGGAAAAGTCGGTCGATGGATCTATAATTTCCTCACTAACAGAACACAGAGAGTAGTCGTCAACAGAGTAAAGTCCGAGGCAGCTACGGTGAAAAGCTCTGTTACACAAGGCACAGTACTCGCTCCCATCTTGTTCCTCATCCTCATATCCGACATAGACAAGGATGTCAGCCACAGCACCGTGTCTTCCTTTGCAGATGACACCCGAATCTGCATGACAGTGTCTTCCATTGCAGACACTGCAAGGCTCCAGGCGGACATCAACCAAATCTTTCAGTGGGCTGCAGAAAAACAATATGAAGTTCAACGATGAGAAATTTCAATTACTCAGATATGGTAAACATGAGGAAATTAAATCTTCATCAGAGTACAAAACAAATTCTGGCCACAAAATAGAGCGAAACACCAACGTCAAAGACCTGGGAGTGATCATGTCGCGGAGGATCTCACCTTCAAGGACCATAACATTGTATCAATCGCATCTGCTAGAAAAATGACAGGATGGATAATGAGAACCTTCAAAACTAGGGAGGCCAAGCCCATGATGACACTCTTCAGGTCACTTGTTCTATCTAGGCTGGAATATTGCTGACACTAACAGCACCTTTCAAGGCAGGTGAAATTGCCGACCTAGAAAATGTACAGAGAACTTTCACGGCGCGCATAACGGAGATAAAACACCTCAATTATTGGGAGCGCTTGAGGTTCCTAAACCTGTATTCCCTGGAACGCAGGAGGGAGAGATACATGATTATTTACACCTGGAAAATCCTAGAGGGACTAGTACCGAACTTGCACACGAAAATCACTCACTACGAAAGCAAAAGACTTGGCAGACGATGCACCATCCCCCAATGAAAAGCAGGGGTGTCACTAGCACATTAAGAGACCATACAATAAGTGTCAGGGGCCCGAGACTGTTCAACTGCCTCCCAACACACATAAGGGGGATTACCAACAGACCCCTGGCAGTCTTCAAGCTGGCACTGGACAAGCACCTAAAGACAGTTCCTGATCAGCCGGGCTGTGGCTCGTACGTTGGTTTGCGTGCAGCCAGCAGCAACAGCCTGGTTGATCAGGCTCTGATCCACCAGGAGGCCTGGTCACAGACCGGGCCGCGGGGGCGTTGACCCCCGGAACTCTCTCCAGGTAAACTCCAGGTAATAAGAGGCCATGCGCTTGCTTATTTCAAATCTTACCTTACTAATAGGTATCAGTATGTCACCATTAAAGACACAGCATCAACAACACGGCCACTTGATACTGGAGTTCCGCAGGGAAGTGTCCTTGGTCCCCTGCTCTTTCTCATATACATCAATGATCTTCCGAACGTATCTCAACACCTGAAACCCATTCTCTTTGCTGACGACACGACATGTGTCATCTCTCACCCTAATCTTGCCACCCTCATCACCATTGTTAACGAGGAGCTGATCAAAATATCGACTGGAATGACAGCCAATGAACTTACGCTTAACACTGACAAAACCTACTATATTATGTTTGGTAGCAGAGCAGGAGATGCACAAAATAACATTAAGATCGACAACACTCTAATTACCAGACATAATGAGGGCAAATTCCTAGGCTTATACCTTGACAACAACCTGGATTTCAGCACCCATATCCAACACATTCAAAGTTTATTCTCTATAAGGATTACAATGCTGAGTTTACAGAATTTGGTTATTGTGTGGTTTACATGTAGTTTAATGATTACAGAGTGTACCACTAGAACACCTAGCATGGCTAGGCATTTCGGGCAGACTTAGTTTAATTCTTAATTTTAAAATATTACAAATTATGAGGTAAGTTGGTATTATGGATAAGTGACTAAATACTAGTTTGTGAGTTTAGCAATGTGAATGCTTTTGTTTTGGCACAGTACATAGTTTCAGTATTGGAGTATCACAGGATTCATTATTTTAAGATTGAGATTAATATTTCTGTTTATGGTCAAATGGGTGAGTGAGTGTAAGTGTGAACCACCAGGTGGTATTCGTGTAATTAGTTGATGGGGTGTATCAGGGAGATAAGATGTTTTCTAATGGTAGTTTTGAAGGTGATGAATGTGTCTGCAGCTCTAGAGTTCTCAGGTAGGGTGTTCCAGATTTTAGGGCCTTTGACATACATTGAATTTTTGTAAAGGTTTAGTCGGACACGGGGAATGTCGTAGAGATGTTTGTGTCTGGTGTTACGCCTGTGGGTTCTGTCACAACTATCAATAAAGCGTTTTATGTCAAGGTTGATATTGGAGTTTAAGGTCCTGTAGATGTAGATTGCACAGTAGTAAGTGTGGATGTATTGAACAGGGAGTAAGTTTAGATCTATGAAGAGTGGGGGGGGGGTGTTGCCAGGGATGGATTTAGTGATTATTCTTACTGCAGCTTTTTGTTGGGTTATTATTGGCTTTAGGTGTGTTGCTGCAGTTGATCCCCAAGCACAAATAGCATATGTGAGGTATGGATAAATAAGTGAGTGGTATAGTGTGAAAAGGGCATTTTGCAGCACGTAGTATCGTATCTTGGAGAGGATCCCAACCGTTTTGGATACTTTTTTGGTTATGTGCTGGATATGGGTGCTGAAATTCAGGTTGTTGTCAAGGTATAGGCCTAGGAATTTGCCCTCATTATGTCTGGTAATTAGAGTGTTGTCGATCTTAATGTTAATTTGTGCATCTCCTGCTCTGCTACCAAACATAATATAGTAGGTTTTGTTAGTGTTAAGCGTTAGTTTATTGGCTGTCATCCAAGTCGATATTTTGATCAGCTCCTCGTTAACAATGGTGTTGAGGATGGCAAGATTAGGGTGACAGATGACACAAGTCGTGTCTTCAGCAAAGAGAATGGGTTTCAGGTGTTGAGATACGTTTTGAAGATCATTGATGTATATGATGAAGAGCAGGGGACCAAGGACACTTCCCTGCAGAACTCCAGTATCAAGTGGCCGTGTTGTTGATGCTGTCTTTAATGGTGACATACTGATACCTATTAGTAAGGTAAGATTTGAAATAAGCAAGCGCATGGTCTCTTATGCCGTAACGGTCAAGTTTGTGGAGTAGGATGTCGTGGTCTACTGTGTCAAAAGTTTTTCTTAGGTCAATAAAAATTCCTAGTGGATATTCCTTATTTTCCAATGCTGTGTAAAGCAGATCTAGCATTTTTATGATTGCATCATTAGTGCTTTTATTTTTCCTGAATCCAAATTGGCAGGGGTTGAGTATGTTTTGTGCCGTTATAAATGAATATAGTCTCCTGTGCACGAGTTTCTCAAAGATTTTGGATAGCAATGGTAAGGTTTCATATTGGCCTATAGTGTTTAAGTCTGTAGGGTCCACCACCTTTATGTATTGGGTTGTAACCCTTGCCATCTTGAGTAGTTTCGGGAAGGTGCTAGTTTCTAGTGACTTGTTAAAAAGTAATGAAATAGCATGCGAAAGGACATAGGCCGCTCGCTTGTACAGTAATTGTGGGACATGAGACAGATTCCCCGAGTTATTTTTAAGTGACTTTATAATCTAGGTGACTTCCGTGGGCTCAGTTGGTGCAAGACAGAAGGAATTTGGGAAATTCCCATCTAGGTACTCCCCAGCATGGGCATTGGTATGTGGGATTTTATTGGCGAGATTAGATCCTATGGTTGAGAAGAAGTCGTTTATCTTGTTAGCTGTGTCAGTGGGATGTAGTGGTGTTTCATTAGGTTTAGTTAGGGCAATATTCTTGTTTTTTTCAGTTTTTTGGGTCCCCAGAATCTGAGAGTGTTTTCCAGGTCTTTTTTATATCTCCTCTAGTGTCTGTGAATCTACTGGAGTAGTATAGTTGTTTGGCTTTCTTTATTACTTTGGTGAAAACTGATGAATAGTGTTTAAGAATATCTTTGTGTATTAAGCCCTGTCTATATTGCTTTTCATATTGGTGTTTCTTGTCAATGGATTTCAGAATGGTGCTGGTTAGCCATGGGCAACCAAACCGTTTGTGATCTGTTTCGTTTTTATAGGACAATGTTTGTTGTATAGTCTAAGTAATTTGTTAAGAAAAATGTCTGTCCAGTCATCAATACCATTGACCTTGGAGAATTCTGTAGGCCAGTCAACAGTCTCTAGGTCAGCTGTGAACTTCCTTATTGAGGCCTCATCATGGAGTCTAAATGAGACTTTGTTGTATTCAAGTGGTGGTTTACTAATGTTTGTCAGGAGGAAGGTAGGGTAGTGGTCTGTAGTGCTATCTGTGATTATCCCTGATTGAAGGGGGGCTAGTATATTGGTCCATATGTGGTCTGTTATGGTTGCGCTTGTCTCAGTGAGCCTGGTTGGTTTAGTTATTGTTGGTATGAGAAGTGTGTTGTTCATATTGTTGATGAAATCAGTTATAGGCTGATCATCTAGTAAGCCAAGGTTGATGTTGAAGTCTCCAGCTAAGAGAAGGTGGTGCTTATTCATTTGTCTGTTATTAGTGACTAATTTCTCACTGAAATTTGGGATGTTTGTGTGAGGTATCCGGTAAATGGCACCGATTGTTATAGGTGTCTTAAGGTTTTTTACAGTAAAATTAGCAAAAATGTATTCCCCATATTCATCACTAAAGCAAGTGGTGCTAATACAAGATAATTGGTTAGAGTAATAGATTGCAATACCACCCCCAACTTGGTTTGGTCTGCAGTTGTGAATTGCTGTGTATCCTGGTAGAGGGTAGATATCTATTGTGTCCTGCTTAAGCCAGGTCTCAGTAAGAATAATGCAGGAGAAGGGTGTCTTTAGTGATTCAAGGAGTGCCAGGAGGTCATCATAGTGTTTGCTTAAGGACCTGATGTTGTAGTTAAGTACTGATAGACTTTTAGCATTGTTTAGGATAGTGCTGGTTTGTGATGCTGTGTAATAAAGGCAGTTACTTTCCAATAGGTTTTGATTGGGTGTCAGATTATGGAGGTTTAGATCAGGGTCAACGTGATCAATCATCTTCTATGTTTAAATTATGGTTATTTATATCCTGAGTTGTGTGTTGAGTTCTAGTACTGATATCTGTAGTGGTGGGAAGTTTGGACAAGTATATAGCTAGAGTATTTTGGTCATATAGAGTATAGTCACTACTACACATAATGAAGTTGATGTTGTCTATGTGTTGTGCTGGAATGAACTAAAGTGCAACTAGGTATAAACTAGTAATATAAAAATGCAAATTAAAAATAGAACAAGACTCTCACATGAATTGCACTAAGGTCTAATATAATGACTTTTTTGGCGTCTATGTTTTGAGCTAGAATGAGCTATAGTACAACTAGGTTTAATCTAATAATATAAAAATACAAATTAAAAATAGCACCAGTCTCTCACTAGTAATTGCACTATGGTCTAATATAATGAATTTGGTATTGACTATGTATCGAGCTACAATGAGCTATAGTACAACTGAGTTTAATCTAATAATATAAAAAAGGCACAAGACTTTCAATTGTAATTGCACTAAGGTCTTATATAAGTTGTTTACAAGAATTAGAGTATAACTAGATTTAAATTAACAGGATAAAATACTCAAGTTAAGGTAGCAAAAGAATAATAAAAAAATGATAAAAATAAAAATGGCAATGACTTGGTTATAATATGCTAGTAAGATGGTAGACAGGATAATATAAAAGTTGTTGAAAACACTAGTTTAAAAAAGTATAGAATAAAAATGGTCAATAAAAGAAGTTTACAATAAATTTGATCAATATAATTTAAAGCGAAATTGGGCAATAATAGGGATTTTAGAATAAAATTGGGCAATTGATTATTTCTTAAAGTGAGGTAGAATTATTGAGGACAAGTTAAGACTAGTTTATAATAAAATAAGATGGAACAGTGATGCAGTAAGTTGTAAAAAAGGAGATAGATTCTGTAGATATTAAACACAATTAAGACTATGAGGTAGAATGGTCGTTGAATACAACAATGACAATCAAAAGTAGTTGGGGTATTAGAATTTTAGGGGGGCACAAATTTATGACAATATAACACTAACTGTGGACTGTGGGTATTATCTGCACTTTACTCTGATTCTGTTAGTCCAGCCTCACTTAGGAATGTTTTAAGGTCATGTTCTGTAGAGATGAAGTATCTCTTCCCAGTGGGCTGTTTCCTAACTGGGATTTTTCCATCCCTCACAAAGCACTGGTGGATTTTTTGGGCATAGCGTAATTTTCTTATAACCAAAAAAAGTATCCAAAACGGTTGGGATCCTCTCCAAGATACAATACTACGTGCTGCAAAATGCCCTTCTCACACTATACCACTCACTTATTTATCCATACCTCACCTATGCTATTTGTGCTTGAGGATCAACTGCAGCAACACACCTAAAGCCAATAATATCCCAACAAAAGCTGCAGTAAGAATAATCACTAAATCCCATCCCTGGCAACACACCCCCCCACTCTTCATAGATCTAAACTTACTCCCTGTTCAGTACATCCACACTTACATAATATCTTTATTTCTACAAGTACATGTACAAGGTATACAGACCTAGATGACATCAATGACATACGTACTACTATATAGAAAGCCCCTTGTTATGCTAAGCATTTCTGGCAAATTAAGTCAATTTTATCCCAGGATGTGACCCACACCAGTCGACTAATACCCAGGTACCTATTTTACTGATGGGTGAACATGGACAACAGGTGTAAGGAAACACGCCCAACGTTTTCACCCTTGCCGTGAATCGAACCCAGACCCTCAGCATGTGAAGCAAAAATTTTGCCTACCAGGCCACAAGCCATCTTCCTTCGTTCCTTTCTGGGTCAAACAACTTCTGCAAATACCGCATGTCACCATTTATAGAGGTTATTTCTGGTGGCAGTAAATACTTCGGAGGTGAGCCTTAGGTTTATAGGGTTCTGGTACAGGCAGTGTGTTCTAGGCTAGGCTAGCATGGCACTTGGCCTGGGAGAGAGGAGACATGGCTTGCTGGTACCTTGTCTAACGATTCGATTCGATTCGAGCTGGTTTGCCGGTACTTCCGGCCCGGGTCTTCTCCATATGGAGGCCCGGCGGTGGCCCCCGCGGGTGGGGGGGTGTCGTTCGTCTTCTTCTTTCTTCTGTCTTCTTTCTTGGGGCCCTCCGGTTGGAGGGTAACTACTTCTCTCTTGCGGTGGCTCCCCAGGGGGGCCCTTGTCTGACTCTGTAATGAGGCAAATGTAGTTTCGGGGAGTGACGTCTAGGTAGGCCTATCTCACGAGACGGCAGCACCTGTTTAGTGGCATGGCGCAAAATATAAATCGCACAGCTTTACACATTCTGTAAAAGAATTTTTAGGAAAAGTTTAATTTTTAAGGTAGTTGGGCCTATTTGGCAAGTTTGGCTTATTAGACGTGAAATATACATCAATGTACCACGCAGTAACAAGCGGTGGTATATACACACAAAGATGGTAGTCAGCAAGATTAGAAACCATGTTTGGACGCTATCCACGGTGGCTTAACTCCCTATGTGACGTCTTAGACCACTCGGCTACAGATACCTTAAAATGCAAGGTAGCCTGGTTACAAGCCATGTTCCTAACACTGGGCACTCCAGTGAGCCTCAGGCATGGTCTCCAGCTATTTCATTATCCTGTGTGTTCTAGCCTCATGAGCGATAGATACTATATCAATGCGCGGCGCTAGGACGAAATATGGCTTGTAACCAGGCTATGTAGCACTTTGAGGCGTCTGTCTAAGGTGTCACGTCACGTATTGAGCTAAGCCACACTCATGGATAGCGACCTAACGTGGGTTCGAATCCTGCTGACCCCCAATCTTTCTATATATATTAAAAATTCTAACGAAAACTAATTGAAATACTTTAGCCTGGTGTGTTCACAGGCAGCTTCTTCAATAGAAACTAGCCTTTCACGACCAGTGGATCAGTTAGTTTAATATCTTTATTATGCACCCATACCCATCCTGTGGACGGTAGTCAAAAGATTACAAGGCACAGTACTCGCTCCCATCTTGTTCCTCATCCTTATATCCGACATAGACAAGGATGTCAGCCACAGCACCGTGTCTTCCTTTGCAGATGACACCCGAATCTGCATGACAGTGCAAGGCCTGGAGCCTTGCAGACACTGCAAGGCTCCAGGCGGACATCAACCAAATCTTTCAGTGGGCTGCAGAAAACAATATGAAGTTCAACGATGAGAAATTTCAATTACTCAGATATGGTAAACACGAGGAAATTAAATCTTCATCAGAGTACAAAACAAATTCCAGCCACAAAATAGAGCGAAACACCAACGTCAAAGACCTGGGAGTGATCATGTCGGAGGATCTCACCTTCAAGGACCATAACATTGTATCAATCGCATCTGCTAGAAAAATGACAGGATGGATAATGAGAACCTTCAAAACTAGGGAGGCCAAGCCCATGATGACACTCTTCAGGTCACTTGTTCTATCTAGGCTGGAATATTGCTGCACACTAACAGCACCTTTCAAGGCAGGTGAAATTGCTGACCTAGAAAATGTACAGAGAACCTTCACAGCGCGCATAACGGAGATAAAACACCTCAATTACTGGGAGCGCTTGAGGTTCCTAAACCTGTATTCCCTGGAACGCAGGCGGGAGAGAGACATGATTATATACACCTGGAAAATCCTAGAGGGACTAGTACCGAACTTGCACACGAAAATCACTCACTACGAAAGCAAAAGACTTGGCAGACGATGCACCATCCCCCAATGAAAAGCAGGGGGTGTCACTAGCACGTTAGAGAACCATACAATAAGTGTCAGGGGCCCGAGGACTGTTCAACTGCCTCCCAGCATACATAAGGGGGATTACCAACAGACCCCTGGCAGTCTTCAAGCTGGCACTGGACAAGCACCTAAAGTCGGTTCCTGACCAGCCGGGCTGTGGTTCGTACGTTGGTTTGCGTGCAGCCAGCAGCAGCAGCCTGGTTGATCAGGCTCTGATCCACCAGGAGGCCTGGTCACAGACCGGGCCGCGGGGGCGTTGACCCCCGGAACTCTCTCCAGGTAAACTCCAGGTACATAATGGGTCCAGGGACTGGACCCCAAAGTTATGATAGCTGAACTAGTTACAAAGGTAATGAACTCCAGGTAGATCTGGTCACAATCATGGCAAGTTACAAAGGTAATGAATCACTCACTCCTATACATGGTTAGTCATGAACAAATTACAAAGTAATGAGCCACTGATACGTCCACCAGTGGATCACCATTAGATATCGCTCAGTTAACTTTTTCCATGCGTTACATTTTCTTAGGAAAACCAGCCGCAGTGTTCAGCTTTGTTTACAGGTAACACTATCAGCAAAGTTCCTCCCATCAATGTCGATAAAAACTAATATAGGAAACTTTTTATATAACATATAACAACCCTGTTATTATTATTATTATTATTATTATTATTATT
Source organism: Cherax quadricarinatus (assembly GCF_026875155.1). Taxonomy (NCBI): domain Eukaryota; kingdom Metazoa; phylum Arthropoda; class Malacostraca; order Decapoda; family Parastacidae; genus Cherax; species Cherax quadricarinatus. The sequence goes on along the minus strand of NC_069423.1, from coordinate 31,710,098 downwards.
ATTATTATTATTATTATTATTATTATAAAGAATCAAAAGCACAATACCGTGATAAACATTATACACGGTATCACGTCATTATCAGTTCCTCACAGCTGAGTGCTGGCTATTGTTCGTGTTTTCCATCTTTCAAAAATATCTTATGAACACCGTATATGTAACCCATTGTATGTATACCGAGAGGTATATGTAACCCATTGTATGTATACCGATAGGTATATGTAACCCATTGTATGTATACCGAGAGGTGTATGTCACTCAGTGTATGTATACCGAGAGGTGTATGTCACTCAGTGTATGTATACCGAGAGGTGTATGTCACTCAGTGTATGTATACCGAGAGGTATATGTCACTCAGTGTATGTATACCGAGAGGTGTATGTCACTCAGTGTATGTATACCGAGAGGTGTATGTCAGTATATGTATGTATACCGAGAGGTGTATGTCACTCAGTGTATGTATACCGAGAGGTGTATGTCACTCAGTGTATGTATACCGAGAGGTGTATGTCACTCAGTGTATGTATACCGAGAGGTGTATGTCACTCAGTGTATGTATACCGGAGAGGTGTATGTCACTCAGTGTATGTATACCGAGAGGTGTATGTCACTCAGTGTATGTATACCGAGAGGTGTATGTCAGTATATGTATGTATACCGAGAGGTGTATGTCACTCAGTGTATGTATACCGAGAGGTGTATGTCACTCAGTGTATGTATACCGAGAGGTGTATGTCACTCAGTGTATGTATACCGAGAGGTGTATGTCACTCAGTGTATGTATACCGAGAGGTGTATGTCACTCAGTGTATGTATACCGAGAGGTGTATGTCACTCAGTGTATGTATACCGAGAGGTGTATGTCACTCAGTGTATGTATACCGAGAGGTGTATGTCACTCAGTGTTTTACACACCCTACGTTCACATACAATTTTTCCTTTCTATCTGTATATAAATTTATATAATCTTAATTTTTTCACAATTATACATGAGTACATTTATTCAGAATTATAGATCACCAAAAAATTAATTCTCAATTATAGTTCTGCAGAAGTTTTCAATCAATGAACTTGTATTAAATATAGGGTCATGTGAGGAGACTGTTATTGTGGTGGCTATGGTAGCGATAGTCTGATTGTATTGAACCCTGAGACCTGGTGTGACTGTAGTGGGACCTGGGGAGACTGTAGTGGGACCTGGGGTGACTGTAGTGGGACCTGGGGTGACTGTAGTGGGACCTGGGGTGACTAGTGGGACCTGGGGTGACTGTAGTGGGACCTGGGGTGACTGTAGTGGGACCTGGGGTTACTGTAGTGGGACCTGGGGTGACTGTAGTGGGACCTGGAGTGAGTATAGAGAAACCTGGGAAGTGTGTATTAAGACATTGTACTGGCACTTGGCTCTATCCAGAGAGACCTGGAAGGTGTATAGTGGGACCTGAGTGTGTGTGTTGGGGCCTAGGTGTGTGTGTTGTGGGACCTATGTGCGTGTGCAATGGGATCTGGGTGTGCCCTTGAAGTTTCTGAACCTGTACTCCCTGGAACGCAGGCGGGAGAGATACGTGATTATATACACCTGGAAAATCGTAGAAGGACTGGTACCAAACTTGCACACGAAAATCATTCTCTACGAAAGCAAAAGACTCGGCAGACGATGCGACATCCCCCCCCCCAATGAAAAGCAGGGGTGTCACTAGCACGTTAAGTGACAACACAATAAGTGTCAGGGGCCCAAGACTGTTCAACTGCCTCCCAGCATACATAAGGGGGATTACCAATAGACCCCTGGTTGTCTTCAAGCAGGTACTGGACAAGCACCTAAAGTCGGTACCTGCCCAGCCGGGCTGTGGTTCGTACGTTGGATTGCGTGCAGCCAGTAGTAAGAGCCTGGTTGATCAGGTTCTGATCCACCATGAGACCTGGTCAAAGACCGGGCCGCGAGGCGCTGACCCCCGGAACTCTCTCCAGGTAAACTCCAGGTGTGTGGTGGGATCTGGGTGTGCATAGTGGGTACTACGTGTATGCAGTGGGACCTGGGTGTGTGAAGTGGGACCTGGGTGAGTGTAATGGGATATGGGAGTGTTTAGTGGGAACTGAGTGAGTGTAGTGGCACCTGGGTGAGTGTAGTGGCACCTGGGTGAGTATAGTGGGACCTAGGTGAATGTATTGGGACATAGGAATGTGTAGTGAAACACAGGAGTGTAAAATTTTGATTATTGTCACACCCTGCGTCATTATGTACTGGAGTGCGATAAAATTAATGAATTTAGAAACAACTCACTCAGAAGTGTTCAAGAAATGGCTAAGTATTTTATCCATAGTGGTATATTACAGACCATTCTGGAGAAATACCCTGACTTTGCTAGCTGTAAATAAAGCATTACCACATATGTGCATGTGTGTGTGTGTGTGTGTGTGTGTGTGTGTGTGTGTGTGTGTGTGTGTGTGTGTGTGTGTGAGTGTGTGTGTGTGTGTGTGTGTGTGTGTGTGTGTGTGTGTGTGTGTGTGTGTGTGTGTGTTATGAGTGTGTGAGTGTGTGTTTTGTGTGTGTGTGTGTGTGTGTGTATGAGTGTGTGAGTGTGTGTGTGTGTGGGGTGTGTGTGTGTATGAGTGTGTGAGTGTGTGGTGTGTGTGTGTGTGTGTGAGTATGAGTGTGTGTGTATGAGTGTGTGTGTGTGTGTGTATGAGTGTGTGTGTGTGTGTATGAGTGTGTGCGCGTGTGTGTGTATGAGTTTGTGTGTGTGTGTGTGTGTGTGTGTGTGTGTGTGTGTGTGTGTGTGTTTATGTGTGTGTGTATGAATTTGTATGTGTGTGTGTGTGTGTGTGAGACAGAGAGACTCAGCAATCAACATTTGCACCAATAACTCACTACAGTTGTGACCGGGTGTGGAAGTGTGAATTGCTCATTACTCTAAAATTTGTTCATGATTGCAGCCATGTATAAACGTAAGTAACCATTCTTACAGTATTCATTACCTTTGTAACTTGTGAGTTCATTACCTTTGTAACTTGTGAGTTCATTAAATACCTTTGTAACTTGTCATGATTGTGACTAGACCTACATGGAGTTCATTACCTTTGTAAATTGTGAGTTCATTACCTTTGTAAATTGTGAATTCATTACCTCTGTAACTTGCTCAGCTATCAAAACTTTGAGGCCCAGTCCCTGGACCCATTATGTACCTCTGTAATCTTTTGACTACCGCCCACAGGATGGGTATGGGGTGCATAATAAACATATTAAACTAAAAACTGTAAAATTCTGCTGGTCAGGGCGCCGTCATCCTGCCTGTTTTACAACTATGGATTTTAGAACGTAAACATAATGGACAGGATTAGTGAATAAACCAGGTTACTCAGATTTATGTCTCGAGGTCAGAACTTAAAAAAAAAAATCTACCTCAGTAAAGTTTTGTTTTAGGTAGGTAACCCAGTTCAGTCAAATAAAGTGACTTATTTTCCCTTGTAACATTACAGGACCGGTATATATTGAGCAGGAGTGTAGCATCTCAGTGTAGCGCACCAGCTGGTACACTGATCAAGCTTCTCAGTCAGCCAGAATTATAATGTAACGTGTCTTCCAGAATCAGCTTCCATGTTGCTGCCAGATATCACCCCCAACTGCTTCCCTGGTAAGTTAACACCAGTTGTATCAGTCCATATACACATCTGCCTATATATATATATAATATATATATATATATATATATATATATATATATATATATATATATATATATATATATATATATATCCATACCTCACCTATGCTATTTGTGCTTGGGGATCAACTGCAGCAACACACCTAAAGCCAATAACCCAACAAAAAGCTGCAGTAAGAATAATCACTAAATCCCATCCCTGGCAACACACCCCCCCACTCTTCATAGACCTAAACTTACTCCCAGTTCAGTACATCCACACTTACTACTGTGCAATCTACATCTACAGGGCCTTAAACTCTAATATCAACCTTGACCTAAAACGCTTTCTTGATAGTTGTGACAGAACCCACAGGCATAACACCAGACACAAACATCTCTACGACATTCCCTGTGTCCGACTAAACCTTTACAAAAATTCAATGTATGTCAAAGGCCCTAAAATCTGGAATACCCTACCTGAGAACTCTAGAACTGCAGACACATTCATCACCTTCAAAACTACCATTAGAAAACATCTTATCTCCCTGATACACCCCGTCAACTAACTACACGAATACCACCTGGTGGTTCACACTTACACTCACTCACTCATTTGACCATAAACAGAAATATTAATCTCAATCTTAAAATAATGAATCCTGTGATACTTCAATACTGAAACTATGTACTGTGCCAAAACAAAAGCATTCACATTGCTAAACTCACAAACTAGTATTTAGTCACTTAGCCATAATACCAACTTACCTCATAATTTGTAATATTTTACAATTAAGAATAAAACTAAGTCTGCCCGAAATGCCTAGCCATGCTAAGCGTTCTAGTGGTACACTCTGTAATCACAATTTTACTACATGTAAACCACACAATAACCAAATTTCTGTAAACTCAGCACTGTAATCCTTATAGAGAATAAAATTTGAATTTGAATATATATATATATATATATATATTTTATATATATATATATATATATATATATATATATATATATATATATATATATATATATATACAGAACAACCACTGCGCTTTCGTGACTTCTCACATTATCATAGTTCCTTGATAATGTGAGAAGTCACGAAAGCGCTTGGAATTTCACTATTTTTTTCAGTGATTGCTCTGCATATTGTGATTATATATATATATATATATATATATATATATATATATATATATATAATATATTTAAATTATAGGGAAGTACCACCTCTATAGCTGGAATGGGGACCCTCATCCTCAGAGAAGACAATAAACGTACCTCAGGGAAAACTCAAGGTTCTCCCCGTAGATGTTTAAATATTTTCTTCTCCTACCACCCCCTATATATTTTATATTCTATGTGAACATTTATTAATAAACAGAATACATTTACAGAAAAAACAAACATGAATACAATGGCACAATGTATCAAAGATCATGAATTTCCTCCAGCTCCTCCGAGGCTGGATGCGAGCCAAGTATGCAGCAAGCATTTCCCCTCTGGATGGCTACGCTGAGGCGCTGGAACATGAAAGTGGCTGCCCTTGGGTCCCTGGTGGTGTCGATGAGTCTGGAACCCAATTCTTCGAGGAAACGTGTGGCATTTTTTCCCCATGATCCCACTGGGACAAATTGATACTGTTGGCTTATGTCCCTGTACTTGCTGATCTTGTACTCCTCCCTGTGGTCAGCAGCTCCTCCCTGTCGCCCCACACTGTGATGAATGTAAGTGTCAGCCAGTGTGGACACGGGTATAGTCCCATGCTAAGAGCTTGCCATTCTTCCAAGGATAGATGGTGATCCCGTCGGGGCGGTTTGCTGGGTTGTGGGTATTGTTGGCTGCTAGTGATCGGGGCTCCCTCTCGGCTGGGCATCCAGCTGTAACAAGGGTTCTCTTAATGATGTCGTTGACCTCATTGTGTCTTGCATGCCAGCCCTTGGTTTGGGAACAGTTAAGACCATGTAGACCATATTGTTCTGCTTGCGCTTCGCCGCAAATACACGTGTGTGTGTGTGTATGTATGTAATATAATATATATATATATATATATATATATATATTATATATTATATATAGGTTAGGTTTCTAAGTTAGGTTTGGTCCAAAAATATTTTTTACGCCATTGTGAATGAAAAAGCCTAATTTTTGAGGGGGTTTAGATCTACTTAGTAAGTTTAGATTTTTAGCCACTGTCTGGCAAAATGTTTCCACAATAAAGAATACAAAATGCTGCACAAATGTAGTATTCTTCAACTTGTTGGTTTTCCAAAATTATTTACATCACATCTGTCAGACACAACATCTTACGATCTTGATACAGGGAATTATTCCGCTCTTGTCTAACCTATAGACATGACTTACACTAATGACTCTGCCTCCTGCTGCTTCTACTCACCTGACTGCAATTTATAAGTCACTTCCCCGCGCATAATGTGTACACTTCTCAAGATTGATGGACTGAACACATTGATCAACTCCAGGCTGAGGGACTGTTTACCTCACACTCCTGATTTTCCACCTTTTTTCTCTGCATTGGACTGAAGAAGTCACTGGCTGGTGAAACGTTTCCACAATAAAGATTTGTAAATGTTGCTCAAGTGTCTCATTCTTCAAGTTAGTGGTACCTTTATCCTCACTGACCACTGAAGTACAATCTTCCTGGCGAACAGAAAAGTGATTTCCTACCTTTAAATCTGATCTTTTAACCTTCCTGGCATCGATGTTTTTTCCTTTACTGGAAACGTGTACTTGTTTGTAGCGGTTGCCAATCTACTCCTCACTGCTGGTAGCCTGTTTCCTTCACTAACTCCAGCCATCTTACATTCATTGCTATTCTATTCCAGCCGAATTTTCACCTTCATGTTTTCCTCTTTGAGAAGTAGAACTCTTCCTTCAACACTTTGAACATACACTCCAAAACTCTTCAGAAGCAAGACATGGTGCTCTGTAACACCCCACACTAATTGTACAAGATAGCTGAGGATGAGGCTGGTCGCTACTGTTCCGCGGCCCGGGTCTTGTCCAGTTGGTGACCCGGCGTAGATAGCTCAGGACAGGTAGCAAACTCTCGTGACCTCAGTGAATGACTAACGACCTCACTGTACTGAGAACTGACCTCACTGTACTGAGAACTGACCTCACTGTACTGAGAACTGACCTCACTGTACTGACCTCACTGTACTGACCACTGACCTCACTGTACTGACCACTGACCTCACTGTACTGACCACTGACCTCACTGTACTGACCACTGACCTCACTCTACTGACCACTGACCTCACTGTACTGACCACTGACCTCACTCTACTGACCACTAACCTCAGTGAACATACGTTTATATTCTACTTAATTATTCGTTCTAAAATATGTGTTAAATAAAAGTTGTGTTTACAATGACCACTACAAATATTATATCAAATTATTATAAAAATAACACATTGTATATCATAAACTAAGTCGTTGTAAACGAGATCAACATTTGCAAAATTGTAGCATTAATAAATTAACCTAATTAACAATTGTTCAGAAGTTGCAAGTTAATTTTAAAGCTGCTAGAAATGTTCTGTATATCCAGATGATGTTTTATAGAGTATGTCAATCGTGTTAAATAATCTTATACCAAATGTACACTTTATGGAAATAAAAATAATCGATAATTATAAGTGTGAGATGGGTCTGACGACCTGTCTAGCATGGGTCAGTAGGCCTACTGTAGTGCTATTTTTTTGTTATGACTAAGTAAGATACAGCAAAACTTAGTGAGACATATCGAGACTTAACGTGACTCAACGAGAAACAGCGAGACTCTACGAGATTCCGAGGAACAGTAAAATGGTGGACACCCACACCAAGAGCACACTTTAGGAGTATTTAAGGTTGTATCAGTGAGTGTGGTCACTGGCCTGACAAGTGACCACCTCTGGTGAACACGTGATGTGTTGAATGACAAGTCTGCAGATTAGTCCATCACTCCCAGACGATTTCTGGGCAAACATTGTGCTACTAATCAGTATGCAGAGGTCAGACGTTATATAGCTATATGATAACAATTACTGTTGATGATAAGTAGACACACTCACAGCACCTTTCAAGGCAGGTGAAATTGCTGACCTAGAAAATATACAGAGAACCTTCACGGCGTGTATAACGGAGATAAAACACCTCAATTACTGGGAGCGCTTGAGGTTCCTGAACCTGTATTCCCTGGAACGCAGGGGGGAGAGATACATGATTATATACACCTGGAAAATCCTAGAGGGATTAATACCGAACTTGCACACGAAAATCACTCACTACGAAAGCAAAAGACTCGGCAGACGATGCAACATCCCCCCCAATGAAAAGCAGGGGTGTCACTGGCACGTTAAGTGACAACACAGTAAGTGTCAGGGGTCTAAGACTGTTCAACTGCCTCCCAGCATACATAAGGGGGATTACCAATAGACCCCTGGTTGTCTTCAACCAGGCACTGGACAAGCACCTAAAATCGGTACCTGACCAGTCGGGCTGTGGCTCGTACGGTGGATTGCGTGAAGCCAGCAACAACAGCCTGGTTGATCAGGCCCTGATCCACCATGAGGCCTGGTCACAGACCGGGCCGCGGGGTGTTGACCCCCCGGAACTCTCTCCAGGTAAACACTACAAACATGAAGTAATTTTAGAAAATATTGTTCCTCGTCCCAGAAGTGAGGCTCGACACCATTCCATAAAATGAAGGCCATGTTATATTTCACAGTCATGTGTCGCGTGTATATCACGCAGAGAATTCTCAATATGTAAAGAATGAGAAGGCATAATTCCATGACTGGAACAATACACAAGCAACCCGCATATAGGAGACCGAAACTTACGACGACGTTTCGGTCTAACTTGGCCCATTCAATAGTTAATAGTTTAAGTAGGACCGAAATGCTGCAGACTCCTATGAGCGGGTTATTTGTTTATTAGCATTCAAAATGTAGAAATTAGAAAATGTGGAGCTACCAAAGATATAATTCAGTGGGCTGAGGAGTTGTTGATGTGGTTTGTGAATTTAGAGTTAATTCAGCAGAATAGAAAGAGCTAAAGGATATATAAATCAAAGGTAGAAGAAGAAAAGTAGAGTTGGGGATGTGTTAGGAAGGGTTGGAGGGAGAAGGTAAATAAAGTTTTGGATGCTACTGGCTTAAGAATCCAACAGGCTTGTGTAAGAGTGTTAGATCAAGGTGAGAGAAGACAAATTCTTTTGTTACCTTAATTAAAGGGCTGCCGAGTGCCGGTACGTAGCATTCATGGCGGATTCAGGGAAATCAGTTAGTTGGACTTTAATTCTGGAGGTGGAAGAAACAGTATACCTGGAGGATGTTCTTTGGATCAACGCCCTCGTGTGGACCAAGGCCTGATCAACCAGGTAGTTACTGCCGGTAGCACGCAAACCATCGTACGAAGCATAGCCCGGTTGGTCAAGTACTGACTATAAGTGCCTGTTCAGCTCCCTCTTGAAGACAGCCAGGGGTCTATTGGTAATCCCCCTTATGTATGCTGGGAGGCAGTTGAACAGTCCTGGGCCCCTGACACTTATTGTGCTGTCTTAGTGTACTCATGGCGTCCCTACTTTTCACTGGGGGAATGTTGCATCGCCTGCCGAATGTTTTGCTTTCGTAAGGAGTGATTTCCGTGTGCAAATTTGTGACTAGTTCCTCTAAAAATGGGTTAGCAGACATTAAAAATGTTTTACTAGTGACTTACAAAGCAAAGTTGCTAGTCATGCAAGGTATTTCGGATCAATTAAGACTAACTTAACGTTAACTTACAATGAAGACTAACTTAAAACTAGCTTAAACTTATATAACACTGATAACTTCAATTTACATAAAGTGAATGCTAAGCTTGATATATATGATGTACCTGACGTCCACATTAATACAATGACTCCGCTAAGTAACAAATATTTGGTGTTTTTTATTGGTTACCATGTTAACACGCGAGGAGAGTAACAACACAGAATTAACAATTGATCAGAAGGACGACAGGGAAGAGCTGCCACTTGACTTACAATACTATGTATGTTGCAGGTCCGAACTGTTATGTCTGAGTACTTCTGGCGAGACCTACGTTGAACAAATGATGATGACAGTGTTTCTAATTTCTAAAGGACCCCAATAGAAATAAGTCACTCTGACTTTTTTGGGTTATCCTAGGTTCTCTACACATATGCTGCTTTGTATGATAATTCTATGTAACTATATTTGTGTATACCTGAATAAACTTACTTACTTAAATTCTAGATCATTATATCTTGGTAGGACGGCCGGTGTTTCAGAATACGAAAAATTGGTCAATTAGCAAGAACTCATTTAAAATTAATTTTTTTTTTTTAAATTTTCTCTTATACGTTTAAAGATATATTTTTTCCTTTATGTTAATGTACAAATTAATAATTTTGTGCCAAAAGAATATAACAAAGCGCAACTTAATTTAGCCTAATCCAACCAAATATGTTTTAGATAAGTTTACAATTTAATAAACAAACACAATGAAATATATTTTTTTTCGTTAGGTTCAGAATGATTTTTGCGAAATTATTGCATTCGCAAATTTTAGCTTGTCGTATTCGGTAAGAAGAGCAATGCAATTTAAGCAAAAATCTCATATTTTACCTATTCGGCACGATATATATATTTTATTATTATTATCACACTGGCCGATTCCCACCAAGGCAGGGTGGCCCGAAAAAGAAAAACTTTCACCATCATTCACTCCATCACTGTCTTGCCAGAAGGGTGCTTTACACTACAGTTTTTAAACTGCAACATTAACACCCCTCCTTCAGAGTGCAGGCACTGTACTTCCCATCTCCAGGACTCAAGTCCGGCCTGCCGGTTTCCCTGAATCCCTTCATAAATGTTACTTTGCTCACACTCCAACAGCACGTCAAGTATTAAAAACCATTTGTCTCCATTCACTCCTATCAAACACGCTCATGCATGCCTGCTGGAAGTCCAAGCCCCTCGCACACAAAACCTCCTTTACCCCCTCCCTCCAACCCTTCCTAGGCCGACCCCTACCCCGCCTTCCTTCCACTACAGACTGATACACTCTTGAAGTCATTCTGTTTCGCTCCATTCTCTCTACATGTCCGAACCACCTCAACAACCCTTCCTCAGCCCTCTGGACAACAGTTTTGGTAATCCCGCACCTCCTCCTAACTTCCAAACTACGAATTCTCTGCATTATATTCACACCACACATTGCCCTCAGACATGACATCTCCACTGCCTCCAGCCTTCTCCTCGCTGCAACATTCATCACCCACGCTTCACACCCATATAAGAGCGTTGGTAAAAACTATACTCTCATACATTCCCCTCTTTGCCTCCAAGGACAAAGTTCTTTGTCTCCACAGACTCCTAAGTGCACCACTCACTCTTTTTCCCTCATCAATTCTATGATTCACCTCATCTTTCATAGACCCATCCGCTGACACGTCCACTCCCAAATATCTGAATACGTTCACCTCCTCCATACTCTCTCCCTCCAATCTGACATTCAATCTTTCATCACCTAATCTTTTTGTTATCCTCATAACCTTACTCTTTCCTGTATTCACCTTTAATTTTCTTCTTTTGCACACCCTACCAAATTCATCCACCAATCTCTGCAACTTCTCTTCAGAATCTCCCAAGAGCACAGTGTCATCAGCGAAGAGCAGCTGTGACAACTCCCACTTTGTGTGTGATTCTTTATCTTTTAACTCCACGCCTCTTGCCAAGACCCTCGCATTTACTTCTCTTACAACCCCATCTATAAATATATTAAACAACCACGGTGACATCACACATCCTTGTCTAAGGCCTACTTTTACTGGGAAAAAATTTCCCTCTTTCCTACATACTCTAACTTGAGCCTCACTATCCTCGTAAAAACTCTTCACTGCTTTCAGTAACCTACCTCCTACACCATACACTTGCAACATCTGCCACATTGCCCCCCTATCCACCCTGTCATACGCCTTTTCCAAATCCATAAATGCCACAAAGACCTCTTTAGCCTTATCTAAATACTGTTCACTTATATGTTTCACTGTAAACACCTGGTCCACACACCCCTACCTTTCCTAAAGCCTCCTTGTTCATCTACTATCCTATTCTCCGTCTTACTCTTAATTCTTTCAATTATAACTCTACCATACACTTTACCAGGTACACTCAACAGACTTATCCCCCTATAATTTTTGCACTCTCTTTTATCCCCTTTGCCTTTATACAAAGGAACTATGCATGCTCTCTGCCAATCCCTAGGTACCTTACCCTCTTCCATACATTTATTAAATAATTGCACCAACCACTCCAAAACTATATCCCCACCTGCTTTTAACATTTCTATCTTTATCCCATCAATCCCAGCTGCCTTACCCCCTTTCATTTTACCTACTGCCTCACGAACTTCCCCCACACTCACAACTGGCTCTTCCTCACTCCTACAAGATGTTATTCCTCCTTGCCCTATACACGAAATCACAGCTTCCCTATCTTCATCAACATTTAACAATTCCTCAAAATATTCCCTCCATCTTCCCAATACCTCTAACTCTCCATTTAATAACTCTCCTCTCCTATTTTTAACTGACAAATCCATTTGTTCTCTAGGCTTTCTTAACTTGTTAATCTCACTCCAAAACTTTTTCTTATTTTCAAACAAAATTTGTTGATAACATCTCACCCACTCTCTCATTTGCTCTCTTTTTATATTGCTTCACCACTCTCTTAACTTCTCTCTTTTTCTCCATATACTCTTCCCTCCTTGCATCACTTCTACTTTGTAAAAACTTCTCATATGCTAACTTTTTCTCCCTTACTACTCTCTTTACATCATCATTCCACCAATCGCTCCTCTTCCCTCCTGCACCCACTTTCCTGTAACCACAAACTTCTGCTGAACACTCTAACACTACATTTTTAAACCTACCCCATACCTCTTCGACCCATTGCCTATGCTCTCATTAGCCCATCTATCCTCCAATAGCTGTTTATATCTTACCCTAACTGCCTCCTCTTTTAGTTTATAAACCTTCACCTCTCTCTTCCCTGATGCTTCTATTCTCCTTGTATCCCATCTACCTTTTACTCTCAGTGTAGCTACAACTAGAAAGTGATCTGATATATCTGTGGCCCCTCTATAAACATGTACATCCTGAAGTCTACTCAACAGTCTTTTATCTACCAATACATAATCCAACAAACTACTGTCATTTCGCCCTACATCATATCGTGTATACTTATTTATCCTCTTTTTCTTAAAATATGTATTACCTATAACCAAACCCCTTTCTAACAAAGTTCAATCAAAGGCTCCCATTATCATTTACACCTGGCACCCCAAACTTACCTACCACACCCTCTCTAAAAGTTTCTCCTACTTTAGCATTCAAGTCCCCTACCACAATTACTCTCTCACTTGGTTCAAAGGCTCCTATACATTCACTTAACATCTCCCAAAATCTCTCTCTCTCCTCTGCATTCCTCTCTTCTCCAGGTGCATACACGCTTATTATGACCCACTTCTCGCATCCAACCTTTACTTTAATCCACATAATTCTTGAATTTACACATTCATATTCTCATTTCTCCTTCCATAACTGATCATTTAACATTACTGCTACCCCTTCCTTTGCTCTAACTCTCTCAGATACTCCAGATTTAATCCCATTTATTTCCCCCCACTGAAACTCTCCTACCCCCTTCAGCTTTGTTTCGCTTAGGGCCAGGACAATCCAACTTCTTTCATTCATAACATCACAATCATCTGTTTCTTGTCATCCGCACTACATCCACGCACATTTAAGCAACCCAGTTTTATAAAGTTTTTCTTCTTCTCTTTTTTAGTAATTGTATACAGGAGAAGGGGTTACTAGCCCATCGCTCCCGGCATTTTAGTCGCCTCATACGACACGCATGGCTTACGGAGGAAAGATTCTTTTCCACCTCCCCATGGACAATAGAAGAAATAAAAAAGAACAAGAGCTATTTAGAAAAAGGAGAAAAACCTAGATGTATGTATATATATATATGCATGTGCGTGTCTGTGAAATGTGACCAAAGTGTAAGTAGGAGTAGCAAATATCCCTGTTATCTTAGCGTGTTTATGAGACAGAAAAAGAAACCAGCAATCCTACCATCATGCAAAACAGTTACAGGTTTTGTTTCACAGTCATCTGGCAGGACGGTAGTACTTCCCTGTGGTTTCTGTCTACCAACCCTATATATTATATATATATATAATATATATATATATATATATAATATATATATATATATATATATAATATATATATATATATATATATATATAATATATATATATATATATATAAAGTTCTCAGATTTGGCAAAGGGTTTGAAAAGCACTTGACTGAAGAAGCAGTAAAATGAAATTGTCTAGGAATTGGATGCGGTGTTCTAAGGTCCCATAGGGGTCCATATCTAGCAAGGTTTCTGAGCCCAAACTGGACACATGAAATAGTTGAGCTTGCTTCTAACAGAGGAACTTATGGTCATCCTCAAGTAACCAATCTGATCGCCCTAACTCCTTCTCAAAAGGGTTGAGGAAATAATATGTGAAGCTGTGTAGTTCCTGACTTCGGAGCAGATGGTTCCCAATGTCTCGATGGAATAATGGCTGTTTGGGCTCATTTTCAATAACTGATAATAATAAAAAACTGTAACCTATTCAGCAAAATTTGTAGAACTAGAAATGTTTTAGAATATATCAGTCTGCAATATACTAGAAACACATTCATATCAGTCCAGTATTATTATGATGGAATGTTCAAGAGTTACATATTTGAAAGTTTACATAGAAGGTAAGGAGGCAGAAGTCGCCATACCACTGGAATGAAGGTTCTGGCTAGAACCACCTACCTCCTACTTCGTATCCCCTAACATTTACCCTGTACCTCGTACCCTCTAACACCTACCTTGTACCTCGTATCCCCTAACACACTCCACGAGGCTCTCAGGTGAGACTAAATTCTCTCCACATTAGCGAGAAGGAGCGATGTTAACTGCTAATGATCTACATGACTCGCTACAGTTCAGGCACAACACTTGTATACTCAGTTCAGTTCAGGCACAACATTTACACTCTAACCATAATTCAGACACAAACACTTACACTCTCGCCACAGTTCATAAACAACACTTACATCCTCCCCTTCCCCACAATTCAGACATAACACTTACACTTTCACCGCAGTTCAGTGAGAGTGTTTGACACGTTTGTTATTCTGCGCTTGGATCGATGCACTTGCCACCCTCCCCATCAACACACACACACACACACACACACACACACACACACACACACACACACACACACACACACACACACACACACTGGCTGAGGTGGCAAGAAGAGCTCACTCGAGCAGAGCAAAGTTACTGGTAATGGGCGATTTCAACCACAGGGAGATCGACTGGGAAAACCTGGAGCCACATGGGGGTCCCGAAACATGGAGAGCCAAGATGATGGATGTGGTACTTGAAAACCTCATGCATCAACATGTCAGGGACACAACCAGAGAGAGAGGGGAGGATGAGCCAGCAAGACTGGATCTTGTGTTCACCCTGAGCAGTTCAGACATTGAGGACATCACTTACGAGAGGCCCCTTGGAGCTAGCGATCATGTGGTTCTGAGTTTTGATTATATAGTAGAGTTACAAGTGGAGAAGGTAACAGGAACTGAAGGGGTCAGGCCAAACTATAAAAGGGGGGACTACACAGGTATGAGAAACTTCCTGCAGGAGGTTCAGTGGGACAGAGAAATGGTAGGAAAATCAGTAAGCGAGATGATGGAATATGTGGCAACAAAGTGCAAGGAGGCAGAGGAAAGTTTTGTTCCCAAGGGAAACAGAAATAATAGGAAGACCAAAACGAGTCCTTGGTTTACCCGAAGGTGTAGGGAGGCAAAAACTAAGTGCAACAGAGAATGGAAAAGGTACAGGAGGCATAGGACCCAGGAAAACAAGGAGATTAGTAGAAGAGCCAGAAACGAGTATGCACAGATAAGGAGGGAGGCCCAGCGACAGTATGAAAACGACATAGCATCGAAAGTCAAATCTGACCCGAAACTGCTGTATAGCCACATTAGGAGGAAGACAACAGTCAAGGACCAGGTGATAAGGCTGAGGAAAGAAGGTGGAGAACTCACAAGAAACGATCAAGAGGTATGTGAGGAGCTCAACACGAGATTTAAGGAAGTATTTACAGTAGAGACAGGAAGGACTCTGGGGGGACAGACCAGATGGGGACACCAGCAAGGAATACACCAACAAGTGTTGGACGACATACATACAGATGAGGAGGAGGTGAAGAAACTGCTAAGGGACATCGATACCTCAAAGGCAATGGGACCGGACAACATCTCCCCGTGGGTCCTTAGAGAGGGAGCAGATATGTTGTGCGTGCCACTTACCACAATCTTCAACACGTCCCTGGAAACTGGGCAACTACCTGAGGTATGGAAGACGGCAAATGTAGTTCCCATTTTTAAAAAAGGAGACAGAAAAGAGGCACTAAACTATAGACCTGTGTCATTGACGTGTATAGTATGCAAAATTATGGAGAAGATTATCAGGAGGAGAGTGGTGGAGCACCTGGAACGGAACAAGAGTATAAATGCCAACCAGCACGGATTCATGGAAGGCAAATCCTGTGTCACAAACCTTCTGGAGTTTTATGATAAAATAACAGAAGTAAGACACGAGAGAGAGGGGTGGGTTGATTGCATCTTCTTGGACTGCAAGAAGGCCTTTGACACAGTTCCTCACAAGAGATTAGTGCAGAAGCTAGAGCATCAGGCGCATATAACGGGAAGGGCACTGCAATGGATCAGAGAATACCTGACAGGGAGACAACAACGAGTCATGGTACGTAATGATGTATCACAGTGGGCACCTGTGACGAGCGGGGTCCCACAGGGGTCGGTCCTAGGACCAATGCTATTTTTGGTATATGTGAACGACATGATGGAAGGGTTAGACTCAGAAGTGTCCCTGTTTGCAGATGATGTGAAGTTAATGAGGAGAATTAAATCTGATGAGGACCAGGCAGGACTTCAAAGAGACCTGGACAGACTGGACACCTGGTCCAGCAAATGGCTTCTCGAATTTAATTCTGCCAAATGCAAAGTCATGAAGATAGGGGAAGGGCACAGAAGACCACAGACCGAGTATAGGCTAGGTGGCCAAAGACTGCAAACCTCACTCAAGGAGAAAGATCTTGGGGTGAGTATAACACCGAGCATGTCTCCGGAAGCACACATCAACCAGATAACTGCTGCAGCATATGGGCGCCTGGCAAACCTGAGAACAGCATTCCGACACCTTAGTAAGGAATCGTTCAAGACACTGTACCACCGTGTATGGTCAGGCCCATACTGGAGTATGCAGCACCTGTTTGGAACCCGCACTTGATAAAGCACGTCAAGAAACTAGAGAAAGTACAAAGGTTTGCGACAAGGTTAGTTCCAGAGCTAAGGGGAATGTCCCTATGAAGAAAGATTAAGGAAAATCGGCCTGACGAAAACGGGGAGGACAGGAGGGTCAGGGGAGACATGATAACGACATATAAAATACTGCGGGGAATAGACAAGGTGGACAAAGACAGGATGTTCCGGGGAGGGGACACAGAAACAAGAGGCCACAATTGGAAGTTGAAGACACAGATGAGTCAGAGAGATATTAGGAAGTATTTCTTCAGTCATAGAGTTGTAAGGCAGTGGGATAGCCTAGAAAATGACGTAGTGGAGGCAGGAACCATACACAGTTTTAAGACGAGGTTTGATAAAGCTCATGGAGCGGGGAGAGAGAGGGCCCAGTAGCAACCGGTGAAGAGGCGGGGCCAGGAGCTAAGACTCGACCTCCTGCAACCACAAATAGGTGAGTACAAATAGGCGAGTACACACACACTACAATACATACAACCGAAGAAGTAAAGAGGCTGCTGAGCGAGCTAGATTCCTCAAAGGCGATGGGGCCGGATAACATCTCTCCATGGATCCTGAGAGAGGGAACAGAGGTGCTATGTGTACCACTAACAACTATCTTCAACACATCTATCGAAACAGTGCGACTACCGGAAGTATGGAAGACAGCAACTGCAGTCCCAATTTTAAAAAAAAAAAAGATACACAAGAAACATTAAACTATAGACCAGTGTCAATGACGTGTATAGTATGCAAAGTCATGGAGGAAATTATCAGGAAAAGAGGGGTGGTGCACCTAGAAAGGAATGAGCTTATTAACGACAGCCAACACGGTTTCAGGGACGGGAAATCCTGCGTCACAAATCTACTGGAGTTCTATGAAAGGGTGACAGCAGTAAGACAAGAGAGAAAGGGGTGGGTAGATTGCATTTTCTTGGACATAAGATGTTTGACACAGTTCCACACAAGAGATTAGTACAAAAGCTGGAGGACCAGGCAGGGATAACAGGGAAGTTATCAGGAAGTGGAACAATCAGGAGAGTGAAGGAGAGGTACGATAAGGCTCTTGGAGCAGGGAAAGAGTGGACCTAGTAGCGACCAGTGAAGAGGCGGAACCAGCAGCTGTGACTCGATCCCTACAACTACACAGAGGTGAGTACATATAGGTAAGTACACACACACACACACACACACACACACACACACACACACACATACAAAAGGACCAGACAATTAAGCTAAGGAAAGAAGGAGGGGAGTTCACAAGAAAAGACCGAGAAGTATGTGAGAATTTCAACATGAGATTTAAAGAAATATTTACAGTGGAGACAGGAAGGACTCCGAAAAGCCGGAATAGTAGGGTACACCAGCAAGGGATACACCAACAAGTGCTGGACGAAATATACATAACCGAGGAGGAGGTGAAGACGCTGCTAAGTGAACTTGATACCTCAAACGCGGTGGGACCAGACATCTCTCTGTGGGTCCTTAGAAAGGGAGCAAAGACACTGTATTTGTCACTAATAACAATTCATCCGGAGGGACCATAGCAAGACGTCCACACAGGACAGAAGAAGATGAGCGACACCCCCAACCCGGAGGGCCAACGCCGGGTCACCATCTGGAAAAGACCCAGGCCGGAACAAGACCAGCGAACCTACTACTACTAATAATAATAAAAATTTTCAACACATCCATTGAAACTGGGCAACTACCTGAGGTGTGGAAGACTGAAAAACTAGTCCCAATTTTTAAGAAATGTGATAGACGTGAGGTATTAAACTACAGACCTGTGTCACTGACATGTATAGTATGCAAGTCATGGAGAAGATTAGCAGGAGAGTGGTGGAGAGCCTAGAAAGGAACAAGATTATACACGACAACCAGCACGCTTGCAGGGAACGGAAATCCTGTGTCACAAACTTACTAGAGTTTTATGACAAGGTAACAAGTAAGATAAGAGAGAGAGAGAGAGAGGTGGGTAGATTGCATTTACTTGGACTGCAAGAAGGCTTTCGATACAGTTCCACACAATCTTCTAGCAAAAGCTAGAAGATTAGGCACGCATAATAGGAAAGGTACTGCAGTGGATCAGAGAATACCTGACGGGGAGGCAACAACGAGTCATAGTACGCGACGAGTGTCAGAGAAGGCGGGGTTAAACAGGGGTCAGTCCTAGGACCGGTGCTGTTTCCGGTATATGTGAATGACATACCGGAGGGAGTAGACTCGTAAGTGTCCCTGTTTCCAGATGTGGATAATTAAATCGGATGAGGATCAGACAGGACTACTAAGGGACCTGGACAGGCTGCAAGCCTGGTCTAGCAAGTGGCTCCTGGAATTTAACCCCATCAAATGCAAAGTCATGAAGAGAACAGGCTAGGGGCACAAAGACTGCAAACCTCAGTCAAGGAAAAGGATCTTGGGGTGAGTATAATACCGAGCACATCTGAGGTGCACTTCTACCAGATAACTGCTGCAGCATATGGGCGCCTGGCAAACCTGAGAATAGCGTTCCGATGCCTCAGTAAGGAATCGTTCAAGACTCTGTACACCGTGTACGTCAGGCCTATACTAGAGTATGCAGCACCAGTTTGGAACCCACACCTGGTCAAGCACGTCAAGAAATGAAAGTGCAAGGTTTGCGACAAGACTAGTTCCGGGGTTGAGCTGATGGAAATGTCCTACGAAGAAAGGTTAAGGGAAACCGACCTAACGACACTGGAGGACAATAGAAATAAGGGGGATATGATAACGGCGTATAAAATACTAAGAGGAATTGACAAGGTGGACAGAGACAGGATGTTCCAGAGATGGGACACAGCAATAAGGGGTCACAATCGGAAGCTGAGAACTCAGATTAGTCAAAGGGATGTTAGGAAGTATTTCTTCAGCTATAGAGTTGTCAGGAAGTGGAACAGTCTGTAAAGTGATGTAGTGGAGGCAGGATCCATACATAGCTTTAAGAAGATGTATGATAAAGCTCATGGAGCAGGGAGAGAGTAACCTAGTAGCGACCAGTGAATCGACCCTGCAACCACAATTAGGTGAGTACACACACGCTCGCTCAGGCGCGCTCATATAAACACTGCCACCTTCCCCACCACCATACATAAACATTAGGTGGGAACTATGAAGTGAGTCACGTAGACGACAACAATAATTGTAACTTGCTAGTGTTATAACACACTGGAATAAGCCAAGTGAAGCAGCCGATCTACAGCCGGATCCAAGAGCTGGAGCTGTGTACTCACCAACACAACTTACTGCGTTCACAAGGTATGTGACGATTAACACGACAACATATAAAAAGTAAACACTAAACCCGGAGCAGAGTATTTGACATTAATACTGGAACCCAATAGCTGGAGCACAACATCCCCCCCCCACACAAAGTGTCTCTGTTCGCAGATGATGTGAAGTTATTGAGAACAATTAAATCGGATGAGGATCAGGCAGGACTACAGAGACCTGGACAGGCTGGACACCTGGTCCAGCAACTGGCTTCTTGAATTCAACCCTGCCAAATGCAAAGTCATGAAGATTGGGGAAGGGCAAATAAGACCGCAGACTGGGTATATGCTAGGGGTGGATAAAGACTGCAAACCTTAGTCAAGGAGAAAGATCTTGGGGTGAGCATAACACCGAGCACGTCTCCGGAGGCTCACAACCAGATAACTGCTTCACGTACGGGCGCCTGGCAAACCTGAGATTAGAGTTCCTATACCTTAGTAAGGAATCGTTCAAGACACTGTACACTGTGTACGTCAGGTCCATACTGGAGTATGCAGCACCAGTTTGGAACCCACATCTGGTCAAGCACGTCAAGAAATTATAGAAAGTGCAAAGGTTTGCAACAAGGCTAGTTCCGGAGCTCAGGGGAATGTCCTACGAAGAAAGGTTGAGGGAAATCGGCCTGACGACACTGGAAGACATGAGGATCAGGAGAGACATGATAACGACATACAAAATACTGCGTGGAATAGATAAGGAAAGTGATGTAGTGAAGGCAGGAACCATACATAGCTTTAAGACTAGGTATGACAAAGCTCAGGAAGCAGAGAGAGGGAGAGAGAGAGAGAGAGAGAGAGAGAGAGAGAGAGAGAGAGAGAGAGAGAGGAGCTAGTAGCGATCAGTGAAGAGGCGGGGCCAGGAGCTGTCTCGACCTCTGCAACCACAATTAGGTGAGTGCAATTAGGTGAGTACACACACACACACACACACACACACACACACACACACACACACACACACACACACCACACACACACACACACACACACACACACACACACATACACACATACACAGGTGAACAACATACACACACACACACACACACACACACACACACACACAACACCACACACATACACAGGTGGAACACATCATACACACACACACACACACACACACACACACACACACACATACACAGGTGGAACACATCATCACACACACACACACACACATACACACACACACAGTACCTGGAGTATAACATGATCCCACACACATGGACACACAAAATTTCCAAGCACTGACAGTACCCACCAGGAAGATAGTGACAGAGTTTGAGGCCAGAGCGAAAGTATGGCTGTTCTTGCCTACAGTGAGACAGAAAGGTGGTCACCGGTGTGGTCACACTCACCTGGCACCCTCTACACTACACGTGAGGCGACACATATGCATGTCTCCTGACACCTGCTGCCCCTGGTCACCATGGCACCTGCTGCCTCTGGTCACCCTGGCACCTGCTGCCCCTGGTCACTTAGCAGTCAACAGTCACTCGGGTGTGAATCTGATGATGTGGAACATATGCTAGAAAGATAACGGAAATAAGCCATACTTCCTGGCTTTCCTGGGTTATCCTGAGTTAATAAACCGGTTTGACCACCTGTATGAACGTTCAGTACACCGTAGCACAAGTGTTCACCTTTGGCAGCACCACCAGAAGACCACTGTTCCTCCAGGAGACCAGTACACCACCAGGAGACTAGTATACCACCAGGAGACTAGTATACCACCAACCACGTCCCAGGAGACAGTACACCACCAGGAGACTAGTATACCACCAGGAGACTAGTATACCACCAGGAGACTAGTATACCACCAGGAGACTAGTATACCACCAGGAGACCAGTACACCACCAGGAACTGTTCCTCCAGGAGACTAGTATACCACCAGGAGACCAGTACACCACCAGGAGACTAGTATACCACCAGGAGACTAGTATACCACCAGGAGACTAGTATACCACCAGAAGACCACTGTTCCTCCAGGAGACCAGTACACCACCAGGAGACTAGTATACCACCAGGAGACTAGTATACCACCAGGAGACCAGTACACCACCAGGAGACTAGTATACCACCAGGAGACTAGTATACCACCAGGAGACCAGTATACCACCAGGAGACTAGTATACCACCAGGAGACTAGTATCCAACCAGGAGCAGAAACCACACCACCACCAGGAAAAAATAGTAACCACCAGTAGCCCAGTTACCCACCAGAGAAGTAAACCAAGTACAACCACCAGGAGCCCAGTACCAAACAAACCCCAGGAGAACCAGTAACCACCAGGAGACTAGTATACCACCAGGAGACTAGTACAACACCAGGAGACTAGTATACCACCAGGAGACCAGTACACCACCAGGAGACCAGTACACCACCAGGAGACCAGTACACCACCAGGAGACCAGTACACCACCAGGAGACTAGTACACCACCAGGAGACTAGTACACCACCAGGAGACCAGTACACCACCAGGAGACCAGTGTACTAGAGAAGAAAAGTGCAGTTAGTGTAGAAAAGTGGAACTACATATAGGAGTGTGTGGTAGTAACAGAGCACAAGTGTACACACACATGATCTTTGTGTCAGTGCTGGTGTGCCGGTGTTGACGTGTGGGTGTGTCAGAAGTACATGATCACTAGATGAGAAACTGTATTCCCATAAGCAAATGTTTGTGTTGTGGTATAACCAATTCCTGCTGGGAAGACGTGAAGTGAAGGGAAGTATGCAACAACGGAAACTACAAGGTACTGTGTGTGTGTGTGTGTGTGTGTGGGGTGGTGTGTTTTGTTTTGTGTGTGTGTTGTGGGGGGGAGGGAGAGAGGGGAGAGAGAGAGGATCAGTCAGTACTCGCCTTTTGTGGTTGCAGGGGTCGAGTCCTAGCTCCTGGCCCCGCCTCTTCACCGGTTGCTACTGGGCCCTCTCTCTCCCCGCTCCATGAGCTTTATCAAACCTCGTCTTAAAACTGTGTATGGTTCCTGCCTCCACTACGTCATTTTCTAGGCTATTCCACTGCCTTACAACTCTATGACTGAAGAAATACTTCCTAATAACTCTCGACTCATTTGTGTCTTCAACTTCCAATTGTGGCCTCTTGTTTCTGTGTCCCCTCCCTGGAACATCCTGTCTTTGTCCACCTTGTCTATTCCACGCAGTATTTATATGTCGTTACCATGTCTCCCCTGACCCTCCTGTCCTCCAGTGTCGTCAGGCCGATTTCCCTTAATCTTCTTCATAGGACATTCCCCTTAGCTCTGGAACTAACCTTGTCGCAAACCTTTGTACTTTCTCTAGTTTCTTGACGTGCTTTATCAAGTGCGGGTTCCAAACAGGTGCTGCATACTCCAGTATGAGCCTGACATACACGGTGTACAGTGTCTTGAACGATTCCTTACTAAGGTATCGGAATGCTGTTCTCAGGTTTGCCAGGCGCCCATATGCTGCAGCAGTTATCTGGTTGATGTGTGCTTCCGGAGACATGCTCGGTGTTATACTCACCCCAAGATCTTTCTCCTTGAGTGAGGTTTGCAGTCTTTGGCCACCTAGCCTATACTCGGTCTGTGGTCTTCTGTGCCATTCCCCTATCTTCATGACTTTGCATTTGGCAGGATTAAATTCGAGAAGCCATTTGCCTGACCAGTCAGTCAGTGTGTGTGTACTCACCTAGTTGTACTCACCTAGTTGAGGTTGCGGGGGTCGAGTCCGAGCTCCTGGCCCCGCCTCTTCACTGATCGCTACTAGGTCACTCTCCCTGAGCCGTGAGCTTTATCATACCTCTGCTTATAGCTATGTATGGATCCTGCCTCCACTACATCGCTTCCCAAACTATTCCACTTACTGACTACTCTGTGGCTGAAGAAATACTTCCTAACATCCCTGTGATTCATCTGTGTCTTCAGCTTCCAACTGTGTCCCCTTGTTACTGTGTCCAATCTCTGGAACATCCTGTCTTTGTCCACCTTGTCAATTCCTCTCAGTATTTTGTATGTCGTTATCATGTCCCCCCTATCTCTCCTTCCTCCAGTGTCGTCAGGTTGATTTCCCTTAACCTCTCCTCGTAGGACATACCTCTTAGCTCTGGGACTAGTCTTGTTGCAAACCTTTGCACTTTCTCTAGTTTCTTTTACGTGCTTGGCTAGGTGTGGCTTCCAAACTGGTGCCGCATACTCCAATATGGGCCTAACGTATACGGTGTACAGGGTCCTGAACGATTCCTTATTTTAAAATGTCGGAATGCTGCTCTGAGGTTTGCTAGGCGCCCATATGCTGCAGCAGTTATTTGGTTGATGTGCGCTTCAGGAGATGTGCCTGGTGTTATAACTCACCCCAAGATCTTTTTCCTTGAGTGAGGTTTGTAGTCTCTGACCCCCTAGACTGTACTCCGTCTGCGGCCTTCTTTGCCCTTCCCCAATCTTCATGACTTTGCACTTGGTGGGATTGAACTCCAGGAGCCAGTTGCTGGACCAGGTCTGCAGCCTGTCCAGATCCCTTTGTAGTTCTGCCTGGTCTTCGATCGAGTGTATTCTTCTCATCAACTTCACGTCATCTGCAAACAGGGACACCTCAGAGTCTATTCCTTCCGTCATGTCGTTCACAAATACCAGAAACAGCACTGGTCCTAGGACTGACCCCTGCGGGACCCCGCTGGTCACAGGTGCCCACTCTGACACCTCGCCACGTACCATGAATCGCTGCTGTCTTCCTGACAAGTATTCCCTGATCCATTGTAGTGCCTTCCCTGTTATCCCTGCTTGGTCCTCCAGTTTTTGCACCAATCTCTTGTGTGGAACTGTGTCAAACGCCTTCTTGCAGTCCAAGAAAATGCAATCCACCCACCCTCTCTCTCTTGTCTTACTGCTGTCACCATGTCATAGAACTCCAGTAGGTTTGTGATACAGGATTTCCCGTCCCTGAAACCATGCTGGCTGCTGTTGATGAGATCATTCCTTTCTAGGTGTTCCACCACTCTTCTCCTGATAATCTTCTCCATGATTTTGCATACTATACATGTCAGTGACACTGGTCTGTAGTTTAATGCTTCATGTCTGTCTCCTTTTTTAAAGATTGGGACTACATTTGCTGTCTTCCATGCCTCAGGCAATCTCCCTGTTTCGATAGATGTATTGAATATTGTTGTTAGGGGTACACATAGCGCCTCTGCTCCCTCTCTCAATACCCATGGGAGATGTTATCTGGCCCCATTGCCTTTGAGGTATCTAGCTCACTCAGAAGCCTCTTCACTTCTTCCTCGGTTGTGTGCACTGTGTCCAGCACTTGGTGGTGTGCCCCACCTCTCCGTCTTTCTGGAGTCCCTTCTGTCTCCTCTGTGAACACTTCTTTGAATCTCTTGTTGAGTTCTTCACATACTTCACGGTCATTTCCTGTTGTCTCTCCTCCTTCCTTCCTTAGCCTGATTACCTGGTCCTTGACTGTTGTTTTCCTCCTGATTGTGTGTGTGTGTGTGTGTGTGTTGTGTGTGTGTGTGTGTGTGTGTGTGTGTGTGTGTGTGTGTCGGTGTGTGTGTACTCGCCTAGTTGTGCTCACCTAGTTGTGGTTGCAGGGGTCGAGTCATAGCTCCTGGCCCCGCCTCTTCGCTTGCCTCTACTGGATCACTCTCCCTGCACTATGATCTTTATCATACCTCTGCTTAAAGCTATTAATGAATTCTGCCTCCACTACATCGCTTCCCAAACTATTCCACTTCCTGACAACTCTGTGACTGAAGAAATACTTCCTAATATCCCTGTGATTCATCTGAGTGTCCCCTTGTCCCATTTGACCATAAACAGAAATATTAACCTCAGTCTTAAAATAATGAATCCTATGATACTCCAATACTGAAACTATGTACTGTGCCAAAACAAAAGCATTCACATTGCTAAACTCACAAACTAGTATTTAGTCACTTAGCCATAATACCAACTTACCTCATAATTTGTAATATTTTAAAATTAAGAATTAAACTAAGTCTGCCCGAAATGCCTAGCTATGTTAGGTGTTCTAGTGGTACACTCTGTAATCATTATTTAATTACATGTAAACCACACAATAACCAAATTCTGTAAACTCAGCATTGTAATCCTTATAGAGAATAAACTTTGAATTTGAATTTGTTGCTGTGTCCCATCTCTGGAACATTGTCTCTGTCCACCTCGTCAATTCCTCTCAGTATTTTATACGTCGTTATCATGTCCTCCCTATCTCTCCTGTCCCCCAGTGTCGTCAGGTCGATTTCCCTTAGCCTCTCCTCGTAGGACATACCCCTTAGCTCTGAGACTAGTCTTGTTGCAAACTTTTGCACTTTCTCTAGTTTCTTTACGTTTGGCTAGGTGTGGGTTCCAAAATGGTGCCGCATACTCCAATATGGGCCTAACGTACAGTGTACAGGGTCCTGAACGATTCCTTATTAAGATGGCGGAATGCTGTTCTTAGGTTTGCTAGGTGCCCATATGCTGCAGCAGTTATTTGGGTGATGTGCGCCTCAGGAGATGTGCCTTTTGTTATGCTCACCCCAAGATCTTTTTCCTTGAGTGAGATTTGTAGTCTCTGGCCCCTTAGACTGTACTCTGTCTGTGGTCTTCTTTGCCCTTTCCCAGTCTTCATGACTTTGCACTTGGTGAGGTTGAACTTCAGGAGCCAATTTTTGGACCAGGCCTACAGTCTGTCCATCTGTCCAGATCCCTTTGTAGTTCTGCCTGGTCCTCGTCCGATTGTATTCTTCTCTTTAACTTCACATCGTTGCAAACAGGGACACTTCGGAGTCTATTCCTTCCGTCGTGTCGTTCACTAATACCAGAAACAGCACTGGACCTAGGACTGACCCCTGAGGAATCCCACTCGTCACAGGCGCCCACTTTGACACCTCGCCACGTTCCATGACTCGCTGCTGTCTTCCTGACAGGTATTCCCTGATCCATTGTAGTGCCTTCCGTGTTATCTGTGCCTGGTCCTGGTGCCTGGTTTCGATAGATGTGATGAAGATAGTTGTTAGTGGTACACATAGCACCTCTGCTCCCTCTCTCAGGATCCATGGAGAGATGTTATCCGGCCCCATCGCCTTTGAGGTATCTAGCTCGCTCAGCAGCCTCTTTACTTCTTCGGTTGTATGTATTGTAGTGTACTCACCTAGTTGAGGTTGCAGGGGTCGAGTCCAAGCTCCTGGTCCTGCCTCTTCACTCGTCTCTACTACTGTGTGTGTGTGTGTGTGTGTGCGCGCGCGCGCAGTGTGTGTGTGTGGGGCTGGTGTGTGTGTGCGCATGTGTGTGTGTGTGTGTGTGTGTGTGTGTGTTGTGTGCGTGCGCGCGCGCGCAGTGTGTGTGTGTGTGTGTGTGTGTGTGTGTGCGCGCGCGAAGTGTGTGTGTGTGTGTGTGTGTGTGTGTGTGTGTGTGTGTGTGTGTGTGTGTGTGTGTAATCACCTATTTGTAGTCACCTATCTGTGATTGCAGGGATCAATTCATAGCTCCTAACCCCGCCTCTTCGCTGGTGGCTACTAGGTTCTCTCTCTCTCTCTCTCTCTCTCTCTCTCTCTCTCTCTCTCTTCTCTCTCTCTCTCTCTCTCTCTCTCTCTCTCTCCTATTAGCTTTATCATACCTCTTCTTAAATCTATGTATGGATCCTACCTCCACTACGTCACTCTCCACACTGTTTCACTTCCTGACAACTCCATGACTGAAGAAATATTTCCTAACATCCCTGTGACTCATCTGAGTCCTCAGCTCCCAGTTGTGACCCTTTGTTGCTTTGTCCCATCTCTGATACATCCTGTCCCTGTCCACCCTGTCAGTTCCTCTCAATATTTTATATTCGTTATCATGTCCACTCTATCCCTCCTGTCCTGCAGTGTCTTCACTTTGATTTCCTTTAACTGCTGCAGTAGTTATCTGGTTGATGTGCGCTTTAAGGGATGTGTTCGGTATTATACTCACCCCAAGATCCTTTTCCTTCAGTGAGGTTTGCAGTCTTTGGCCCCCTAGCCTGTACTCTGTCTGTGCTCTTCTTTGCCCTTCCCCAATTTTCATGACTTTGCATTTGATGGGGTCAAATTCCAGGAGCCACTTGTTCAAGTCCCTTTGTAGTCCTGTCTGATCCTCATCTGATTTAATTCACCTAATTAGCTTCACATCGACTGCGAACAGGGACACTTCTTAATCCTCTCCGTCATGTCATTCACGTATACCAGAAACAGCATCGATCATATGACTGACCTCTGTGGAAGCCTACTCGTCACAGGCGCCAACTCTGACACCTCGTCACATACCATCACTCGTTATTGCCTTCCTGTCAAGTATTCTCTGATCCATTGCAGTGCATTTCCTGTTATACCTGCCTGATCCTTTAGCTTTTGCACTAATCTCTTTTGTGGAAATGTGTCGAAAGCCTTCTTACAGTCCAAAAAAAATGCAATCTACCCACCCTTCTCTCTCTCTCTCTCTCTCTCTCTCTCTCTCTCTCTCTCTCGTCTTAATTCTGCCACTTTGTCATAGAACTCCAGTAGGTTTGTGACACAGGATTTCCCTTCCCTGGAACCATACTGGTTGTCGTGTACGAGCTCATTGCTTTCTAGGTGTTTCGCCACCCTTCTCCTGATAATTTTCTCTGTGACTTTGCATACTATACATGTCAGTGACACTGTAATCTAATGCTGAGATGTTCGGTCCCACTGCCTGTGAGGTATCTAGTTCACTCAGCAGCCTCTTCACTCCCTCCTCAGTTGTGTGTATTGTGTCCAGCACATGTCGGTGTACCCTGCCATTCCGGCTTTCTGGAGCCCTTTCTGTCTCCACTGAAAACACTTCCTTAAGTCTCCTGATGAGTTCTTTGCATATTTCTCGGTCATTTCTTGTGAACTCACCTCCGTCCTTTCTTCCTCAGCCTGATTATCTGGTCCTTGACTGTAGTTTTCTTCCTGATGTGGCTGTACAACAGCCTCGGGTCAGACTTGGCTTTCGATGCTATGTCATTTTCATGTTGCCGCTGGGCCTCCCTCCTTACTTGTGCATATTCGTTTCTGGCTCTTCTACTAATCTCCTTATTTCCCTGGGTCCTTTTTCATCTATACTTTTTCCATTCTCTAGTTTTGGCCTCTCTACACCTCTGCGTGAACCAAGGGCTCATTCTGGTCTTCCCATTATTTCTGTTGCCCTTAGGTATGAACCTCTCCTCTGCATCCCTGCATTTCATTGTCATGTATTTCATCATTTCATCTACTGATTTTCCTACCAGTTCTCTTTCCAACAGAACCTCATGCAGGAAGTTCCTCACTCCTCTGTAGTCCCCTTTTTTGTAGTTTTTCTCCCATCCCATTCTTCCTGCTTCCCTCTCCACTAGTAACTTTACTATGTAATCGAAACTCAGGACCATGTGATCACTGGCTCTATGAGGCCTTTCATATGCGATGTCCTCAATGTCTGAACTACTTAAGGTGAATGAGTTCCAGTCTTGCTGGTTCATCCTCTTCTCTCTCTCTCTCTCTCTCTCTCTCTCTGGTAGTGTCTGTAACGTGTTGATGCATGAGGTTTTCCAGTACCACCCCCATCATCTTAGCCCTTCGCGTTTCTTCCCCCCCCCCCATGTGGTTCCAGGTTTCTCCACTCCGTTTCCTTTTGATTCAAGTCACCCACATCTAGTAACTTTGCCCTGTCTATGTGCGTCTTTCTTCCCACCTCAGCTAGTGTATCAACCATTGCTCTGTTGCTCTCATCATATTCTTGTCTTGGCCTCCTGCTATGGGGTTATATATCACTGCAATTACCACCTTGGGATTCCTTGTCTGAAATTTTCCTACTATGTAGTCCCTCACTTCCCGTCTGTTCCCTCCTTCCTACTCCTCAAACCTCCATTGGCTTTTGATGAGCGGTGTAACTCTTCCACCCAGTCTATTCCCTTTATCTTTTCTCAGGACCTGATATCAACTTGGAAAGTTGGCATCTGTTATCATTCCTGTGAGCTTGGTTTCCGTGAGTGCTAAGATATCTGGTAATGCTTCCGTGATTCTTACATGCCACTCCTCACACTTGCTGGTTATTCCATCTGCATTGGTGTACCATACCTTCAACTTCTTTTCCAACACTGTAGTGTGTGTGTGTGTGTGTGTGTGTGGTGTGTGTGGTGTGTGTGTGTGTGTGTGTGTGTGTGTGTGTGTGTGTGTGTGTTCACACCTAATTGTACTCATCTAATTGTGGTTGCAGGGGTCGAGACTCAGCTCCTGGCCCCGCCTCTTCACCGATCGCTATTAGGTCCTCTCTCTGCTCCTTGAGCTTTGTCATACCTCGTATGGCTCCTGCCTCCACTACATCACTTGCGTGTGTATGTGTGTGTGTACTCACCTGTTTGTTGTTGCAGAGGTCGATTCATAGCTCCTGGCCCCGCCTCTTCACTGATTGCTACTAGGTCCTCTCTCTCCCTGCTCCATGAGCTTTATCAAACCTCGCCTTAAAATTACTATGTATGGTTCCCGCCTCCACTAAGTCACTTTCTAGGCTATTCCACGGCCTGACTACTCTGTGACTGAAGAAATACTTCCTAACATCCCTTTGATTCATCTGAGTCTTCAACTTCCAAATGTGACCTCTTGTTTCTGTGTCCCACCTCTCGAACATTCCGTCTTTGTCCACCTTGTCTATTCCGCACAGTATTTTATATGTCGTTATCATGTCTCCCCTGACACTCCTGTCCTCCAGTGTCGTCAGGCCGATTTCCCTCAACCTTTCTTCGTAGGACAATCCCCTTAGCTCTAGGACTAGTCTTGTTCCAAACCTTTGTACTTCCTCTAATTTGTTGACGTGCTTGACCAGGTGTGGGTTCCAAACTGGTGCTGCAAACTCCAGTATGGGCCTGACGTAAATGGTATACAGTGTCTTGAACGATTCCTTACTGAGGTATCGGAACGCTATCCGTAGGTTTGCCAGACGCCCGTATGCTGCAGCAGTTATCTGACTGATGTGTGCCTCAAGAGATATGCTCGGTGTTATACTCACCCCCAGATCTTTTTCCTTGAGTGAGGTTTGCAGTCTTTGGCCATCTAGACTATATTGTGTCTGTGGTCTTTTTTGCCCTTCCCCAATCTTCATGACTTTGCATTTGGCAGGGTTAAACTCAAGGAGCCAGTTGCTAGACCAGGCTTGTAGCCTGTCCATGTCTCTTTGTAGTCCTGCCTGATCCTCGTCCGATTTGATTCTTCTCATTAACTTCACATCATCTGCAAACAAGGACACTTCTGAGTCTATCCCTTCCGTTATGTCATTCACATATAACAAAAACAGCACAGGTCCTAGGACTGACTCCTGTGGAACCCTGCTTGTCACAGACGCCCACTCTGACACCTCGTCACGTACCATGACTCGTTGTTGCCTCCCTGTCAGGTATTCTCTGATCCATTGTAGTGCCTTTCCTGTTATGTGTGCCTGATCCTCTAGCTTTTGCAGTAACCTCTTGTGAGGAACTATGTCGAAGGCCTTCTTGCAGTCCAAAAAAAATGCAGTCGATCCACCCCGCTCTCTCTTGTCTTACTTCTGTCACCTTGTCATAAAACTCCAGTAGGTTTGTGACACAGGATTTTCCTTCCCTGAAACCGTGCTGGTTGTCAATTATACACTAGTTTCTTTCCAGGTACTCCACCACTCTCCTCCTGATGATCTCCATGACTTTGCATACTATACACCTTGGTAATACAGGTCTGTAGTTTAATGCCTCATGTCTGTCTCCTTTTTTAAAAATTGGGACTACATTTGCCATCTTCCATACCTCAGGGAGTTGCCCAGTTTCAATGGATGTGTTGAAGATCTTTGTTAATGGCACACACAGCATCTCTGCTCCCACTCTAAGGAACCATGGAGAGATGTTGTGTCAAGTTCACATAGCAGCTTCTTCACCTCCTCCTTGGTTATGTGTACCTCATCCAGCACTTGTTGGTGTACCCCTCTGTTCTGATTTCCTGGAGTCCTACTGGTTTCCACTGTAAATACTTCTTTAAATCTCGTGTTGAACTCCTCACATACCTCTCGGTCGTTTCTTGTGAACTCCCCATCACCCTTCCTCAGTCTGATTACCTGGTCCTTGACTGTTGTTTTCCTCCTGATGTGGCTATACAACAGCTTCGGGTCAGACTTGACTTTCGATGCTATGTCATTTTCATATTGTCTCTGAGCCTCCCTTCTTATCTGTGCATATTTGTTTCTGGCTCTTTGGCTAATCTCTTTACTTTCCTGAGTTCTCTGTCTTCTGTACATTTTCCATTCTCTAGTACACCTAGTTTTTGCCTCCCTACACCTTTGGGTGAACCAAGGACTCGTTATGTTCTTCCCATTATTTCTGTTTCCCTTGGGAACAAACCTTTCCTCTGCCTCCTTGCATTTTGTTGCTACATAGTCCATCATTTCTTGTACTGGTTTTCCTGTCAGTTCCCTCTCCCACTGAATGTCTTGCAGGAAGTTCCTCATGCCTGAGTAGTTCCCTCTTTTGTAGTTTGGTTTTTCCCATCCTATTCCTGTTACTCTCTCCACTTGGAGCTCAACTATGTGGTCAAAGCACAGAACCACGTGATCACTTGCTCCTAGGGGCCTTTCATACATGATATCCTCGATGTCCGAACTACTCAAGGTGAACACAATGTCCAGTCTTGCTGGATCATCCTCACCTCTCTCTCTGGTGGTGTCTCTAACATGTTGATGCATGAGGTTTTCCAGTACCACATCCATCATGTCTCTTCATGTTTCGGGACCCCCATGGGACTCCAGGTTTTCCCAGTCAATCTCCTTGTGATTGAAATCACCCATAACTAGTAACTTTGCTCCCCCCATGTGTGCTCTTCTGGCCACCTCGGCTAGTGTGTAGACCATTGCTCTGTTGCTCTCATCGTATTCTTCTCTTGGCCTCCTGCAGTTCTGTGGTGGGTTGTACATTACTGCAATTATCATCTTATGTCCCTCAGACTGGTTTGTTCCTACTAAGTAGTCCCTTTTGTGTGTTTGAGTTTGTGTGTGAATATTTGTATGTTGTATCAGGGTCACTAACTCATGTCTTTCTCTCCTTAGGTCTAACCAGGAAGAATTCCTTACGAAGTTCCAGTTATTTACTGGGTCACCACCATCTGGTCTACACTCCAGGTTAGTGTTGTCTACACTCTAGGTTAGTGTTATCCGCACTCCCGGTTAGTGTTGTCTACACTCCAGGGTTTAGTGTTGTCTACACTCCAGGTTAGTGTTATCCGCACTCCCGGTTAGTGTTGTCTACACTCCAGGTTAGTGTTGTCTACACTCCAGGTTAGTGTTATCCGCACTCCCGGTTAGTGTTGTCTACACTCCAGGTTAGTGTTGTCTACACTCCAGGTTAGTGTTATCCGCACTCCCGGTTTTGTGTTGTCTACACTCCAGGTTAGTGTTGTCTACACTCCAGGTTAGTGTTATCCGCACTCCCCGGTAGTGTTGTCTACACTCCAGGTTAGTGTTGTCTACACTCCAGGTTAGTGTTGTCTACACTCCAGGTTAGTGTTGTCTACACTCCAGGTTAGTGTTGTCCACACTCCAGGTTAGTGTTGTCCACACTCCCGGTTAGTGTTGTCTACACTCCCGGTTAGTGTTGTCTACACTCCAGGTTAGTGTTGTCTACACTCCAGGTTAGTGTTATCCACACTCCCGGTTAGTGTTGTCTACACTCCAGGTTAGTGTTGTCTACACTCCAGGTTAGTGTTATCCGCACTCCCGGTTAGTGTTGTCTACACTCCAGGTTAGTGTTGTCTACACTCCAGGTTAGTGTTGTCTACACTCCAGGTTAGTGTTGTCTACACTCCAGGTTAGTGTTGTCTACACTCCAGGTTAGTTTTGTCTACACTCCAGGTTAGTGTTGTCTACACTCCAGGTTAGTTTTGTCTACACTCCAGGTTAGTGTTATCCACACTCCAGGTTAGTGTTGTCTACACTCCAGGTTAGTTTTGTCTACACTCCAGGTTAGTGTTAACCACA
Organism: Cherax quadricarinatus; assembly: GCF_026875155.1. Taxonomy (NCBI): domain Eukaryota; kingdom Metazoa; phylum Arthropoda; class Malacostraca; order Decapoda; family Parastacidae; genus Cherax; species Cherax quadricarinatus. The sequence continues at coordinate 31,675,731 of NC_069423.1, read as the reverse complement.
CTCCAGGTTAGTGTTGTCTACACTCCAGGTTAGTGTTGTCCACACTCCAGGTTAGTGTTGTCCACACTCCAGGTTAGTGTTGTCCACACTCCAGGTTAGTGTTGTCCACACTCCAGGTTAGTGTTATCCACACTCCAGGTTAGTGTTGTCCACACTCCAGGTTAGTGTTGTCTACACTCCAGGTTAGTGTTATCTGCACTCCAGGTTAGTGTTGTCTACACTCCAGGTTAGTGTTATCCACACTCCAGGTTAGTGTTATCCACACTCCAGGTTAGTGTTATCCACACTCCAGGTTAGTGTTATCCACACTCCAGGTTAGTGTTGTCCACACTCCAGGTTAGTGTTGTCCACACTCCAGGTTAGTGTTATCCACACTCCAGGTTACTGTTGTCCACACTCCAGGTTAGTGTTGTCCACACTCCAGGTTAGTGTTGTCCACACTCCAGGTTAGTGTTGTCCACACTCCAGGTTAGTGTTGTCCACACTCCAGGTTAGTGTTATCCACACTCCAGGTTAGTGTTGTCCACACTCCAGGTTAGTGTTGTCCACACTCCAGGTTAGTGTTATCCACACACCAGGTTAGTGTTGTCCACACTCCAGGTTAGTGTTGTCCACACTCCAGGTTAGTGTTATCCACATTCCAGGTTAGTGTTGTCTACACTCCAGGTTAGTGTTGTCTACACTCCAGGTTAGTGTTGTCTACACTCCAGGTTAGTGTTGTCTACACTCCAGGTTAGTGTTGTCTACACTCCAGGTTAGTGTTGTCTACACTCCAGGTTAGTGTTGTCTACACTCCAGGTTAGTGTTGTCTCACTCTAGGTTAGTGTTGTCTACACTCTAGGTTAGTGTTGTCTACACTCCAGGTTAGTGTTGTCTACACTCCAGGTTAGTGTTGTCTACACTCCAGGTTAGTGTTGTCTACACTCCAGGTTAGTGTTGTCTACACTCCAGGTTAGTGTTGTCTACACTCCAGGTTAGTGTTGTCTACACTCCAGGTTAGTGTTGTCTACACTCCAGGTTAGTGTTGTCTACACTCTAGGTTAGTGTTGTCTACACTCCAGGTTAGTGTTGTCTACACTCCAGGTTAGTGTTGTCTACACACCAGGTTAGTGTTGTCTACACTCCAGGTTAGTGTTGTCTACACTCCAGGTTAGTGTTGTCTACACTCCAGGTTAGTGTTGTCTACACTCCAGGTTAGTGTTGCTACACTCCAGGTTAGTGTTGTCTACACTCCAGGTTAGTGTTGTCTACACTCCAGGTTTAGTGTTGTCTACACTCCAGGTTTAGTGTTGTCTACACTCAGGTTAGTTTTGTTACACTCCAGGTTAGTGTTGTCCACACTCCAGGTTAGTGTTGTCTACACTCATGGTTAGTGTTGTCTACACTCCAGGTTAGTGTTGTCTACACTCCAGGTTAGTGTTGTCTACACTCCAGGTTAGTGTTGTCCACACCCAGGTTAGTGTTGTCTACACTCCAGGTTAGTGTGTCCAAACTCCAGGTTAGTGTTGTCCACACTCCAGGTTAGTGTTATCCACTCCAGGTTAGTACGCCTAGTTACTGTCCACACTCCAGGTATGTGTTGTACCAACTCAGGTTAGTGTTATCCACACTCAAGGTTAGTGTTGTCAAACAGGTTAGTGTTGTACACACTCCGGGTAGTGTTATCCATACTCAGGTTAGTGTTGTCACACTCCAGGCTTAGGTAGTTGTGTACCAACCAGGTTGTGTTATCCAACTCAGGTTAGTGTTGTAAACCTCCGGGTTAGTGTTTCACACTCAGGTTAGTGTTTCGCACCAGGTTAGTGTTGTACACTCAGGTTAGTGTTGTCACACTCCGTTAGTGTTATACACCCAGGTTATGGTGTTACCAGATGTGTACCAGTTAGGGGTAGAGTATGTCTAACCTCAGCGGTTAGTGTTGTCACATCCAGGTGTGTTACCACCTCCCGGTAGTGTAGCTACATCCAGGTATGTTAAACTAGGTTTGGTGTACCAACCTGTAGTACCAGTTTGTCTACACTCAGCAGTACCGCAGAAACAGGTTGTGTTGTCTCCCTCCAGTTAGTGTTCTACATTTCCTAGGTAGTGTTTCACACTCCAGGTTGTGTTGTCTACACTCCGGGTATGTAACCAGTTAGTGTTGTCTAAAACCTCAGGTAGGTACTGTTGTGTCTACACTCTGGTTAGTGTTTCTACACCAGGTTAGTGTTTCAGACCTCCAGGTTAGTGTTGTCTACAACTCCTGGGTCTAGTGTTTCTACACTAGGTTAGTGTTGCTAACTCAGGTAGTGTTGTCTACCTCCAGGTTAGTGTTGTTACACTCAGGTTAGTGTTGTCTACACTCAGGTATAGTGTCACTGGTTAGTTTACCAACCTGGTTAGTGATTAGTTACACTCAGGTAGGTTGTCAACCTCAGGTTAGGTTGTGTACGACTCCGTTAGTGTGTCTACCATTTCTAGGTTAGTGTGTCTACATCAGGTTAGTGTTGTCACACTCTGGTTAGTTTGTCTACATCGGGTTAGTGTTGCTACACCAGGTTTATGTTGTCTACACTCCGGGTTAGTGTTGTCTACACTCAGGTTAGAGTTGTCTACACCCGTTAGTTGTTAATCCAGGTTGTGTTGTTACACTAGGTTAGTGTTGTTACACTCCGGTAGTGTTGTCAACTCAGGTTAGTGTTGTTACACTCAGGATAGGTTGTCTACACTCCAGTTAGTGTTGTCTACACCTCCAGGTTAGTGTTGTCTACACCAGGTTAGTTTGTACATACCTAGGTTAGTGGTCTACACTCCTGGTTAGTGTTGTTACATCACAGGTTAGTGTTGTCTCCCACTCCAGGTTAGTGTTGTCTACACTAGGTTAGTGATGTCTACATCCGGGTTTAGTGTTGTCTACACTCCGGGTTAGTGTTGTCACACTCAGGTTAGTGTTGTCTACACTCCAGGTTAGTGTTGTCTACCCAGGTTATGTGTACCGGGTTAACTCCAGGTTAGTGTTAGTCTACACTCAGGGTTAGTGTTGTTACACTCCAGGTTAGTGTTTCACACTCCGGGTTTAGTGTTGCACATACCAGGTTAGTGGTGCTACACCAGCCTTAGTACCAGTATGTTCACTCAGGTTAGTGTTGCAACTCAGTAAGGTACGGTTTGTTACCAGACTGTAGTACCAGTACTAGGTTACAGACTGAGAAACAGGTACTGGTTGTACCAGTCCTTGTAGTACAGTACGGGAGTAGCAACCTGCAGTAACTGGTACTGGTTGTTCCAGACCTGTTAGTATTCAGTTAACTAGAGTAGCAGTACCTGCAGAACCCCAGGTATGGTGTACCAACTGTTAGTCAGTTACCTAGTAGTAGTCAGACCTGTAGAAACAGTAGTGGTGTTACCAGACCTGATACCAGTTACTAGGTAGCGACCTGCCAGTAAGGTAACTGGTGTTTTACCAGACCGGTAGTACCAGTTACTAGATTTAGCAGACCTCAGAAACAGGTATGGTGTACTCAGTACTGTTGTAACCAGTTACTGTTGTACAACTGGCAGACAACAGGTCATGGTGTACCAACCGTAGTACCAGTTATAGAGTAGCACCAGCGAAACCAGGTATGGTTGTACCAGACTGTAGTACCAGTGTTATGATTAGTCAGACTGCCAGAAACGTGTACTGGTGTACCAGACCGTTAGTTACCAGTTCACTAGTGTTGTCAGACACTCAGAACGGTTATGTGTACCACGACTTAGTTCAGTTACTACGATCACAGACGTGCAGAATACAGGTTGGTGTAACCAGACCTGTTGCTACACCAGTTACTGGTAGCAGACACTGCAGAACAGGTTGGTGTACCAGACCAGTTAGTACAGTTTACTCAGGTTAGCAGACTGCAGAATACAGGTTACTGTTGTTATCCAGATGTTGTACACCAGTTATAGAGTAGTTCAGACCTGCATAAACAGGTATGGTGTACCAGTTACTGTTAAGCTACCAGTTATGAGTAGCTGACCTGCAGAGGGAACAGGTACTGGTGTACTCAGTCTGTACTCCAGTTATAGAGTCTGACCTCAGTAAAGGTATTGGTGTACATAGACTGTCACTACCAGTTATAGAGTTACAGACCTGTCAGGATGTTAACAGGTATGGTGTCACCAGACTGTTAGTACAGTTACTAGGTAGCAGACTGCAGAACACAGGTTATGGTTGTCCAGACTGTAGTACCAGTGTCTGTAACGTTAGAGACTGCAGAATACAGGTTAGTGTTGTACCAGACCATGTGTGTACCCCAGTTAGAGTTGCAGACTGCAGAAGACAGTTGGTGTTACCCAGACCTGTTAGTACCAGTTACTAGTAGAGACCTGTCAACCAGGTACTGGTTGTACCAGACTGTAGCTACCAGTTACTGAGTAGTCAGACCTGCAAAAGGTATGGTTGTACCAGTACTGTATACTCCAGTTACTTTGCAAGTAGCAGACTTGCAGAACAGGTAGTTTGTACCAGACCTGTAGTACCTGTTACATAAGTAGCAGACCTGACAAACACAGGTACTGGTTGTACCAGGACTGTGAAGTACCAGTTACTAGAGTAGCAACCTTTGCAAAACTAGGTTACTGGTGTACCTGCCTAGTAGTTACTCAGTGTTTGCTAAGTAGAGTTTGTCAGAAACAGGTATGGTTGTACCGGGACTGTAGTACTCAGGTTACTTAGAAGTAGCAGACCTGCAGAAACGTACTGGTGTACAGACCTGTAGTACCAGTTACTAGAGTTAGCAGACCTGCAGAAAACAGTACTGGTGTAACCAGTACCTGTTACCAGTTACTAGAGTAGCAGACCTGCAGATAGACAGGTATTGTGTGTACCCACCTGTATGTACACCAGTTACTAGTGTAGCAGACCTCAGTGAAAACCAGGTATGGTGTACCAACCTGTAGTCCAGTAGTAGGTAGCAGACCTGCAGAAACAGGTTACTGGTGTACAGACCTGTAGTAGACCAGTTATAGGTAGCAGACCTTGCAGTAACAGGTACTGGTGTACCAGACCTGTAGTCAGTTACTAGAGTAGCAGACCTGCAGAAAACTCAGGTACTGGTGTACCAGACCTGTAGTACCAGTTTACTTAGTAGCAGACTGCAGAAACAGGTACTGGTGTACCAGACCTGTAGTACCAGTTATAGTGTAGCAGACCTGCAGAAACAGGTACTGGTGTACAGACCTGTAGTACAGTTACTAGAGTAGCAGACCTGCAGAAACAGGTACTCCTGGTGTACACCCACGACCTGTAGTTACCAGTTACTAGAGTAGCAGACCTGCAGAAACAGGTACTGGTTGTACAGCCTGTAGTACAGTTACTAGAGTAGCAGACCTGCAGAAAGTGTACTGGGTGTTGTACCAGACCGTGTCAGTACTCCAGTTACTAGTAGTAAGCAGACCTGCAGTAACAGGTATGGTGTTACCAGACCTGTAGCTAACCAGTTACTGAGTAGCTGACCTGCAGAAAACAGGTACTGGTTTGTACCAGACTGTAGTACCAGTTACTAGAGTAGCAGACCTGCAGAAAAGGTTATGGTGTACCAGACCTGTAGTACCAGTTACTAGAGTAGCAGACCTGCAGAAACAGGTACTGGTTTGTACCAGACCTGTAGTTACCAGTTACTAGAGTTAGCAGACCTGCAGAAACAGGTACTGGTGTACCAGACCTGTAGTACCAGTTACTAGAGTAGCAGACCTGCAGAAACAGGTATGGTGTACCAGACCTGTAGTACCAGTTACTAGAGTAGCAGACCTGCACGAAACAGGTACTGGTGTACCAGACCTGTTAGTACCAGTTACTAGAGTAGCAGACCTGCAGAAACAGGTACTGGTGTACCAGACTGTAGTACTACAGTTATCTAGAGTAGCAGACTGCAGAAACAGGTACTGGTGTTACCAGACGTGTAGTACCAGTTTACTAGAGTAGCAGACTCTGCAGAAACAGGTACTGGTTGTACCAGAGACCTGTCTAGTACCAGTTACTAGAGTAGCAGACCTGCAGAAACAGGTACTGGTGTATCCAGACCTGTAGTACCGTTTACTAGAGTAGCAGACCTGCAAAAAACAGGTATGGTGTACAGACCTGTAGTACAGTTACTTAGAGTTGCAGACCATGCAGAAACAGGTATGGTTGTACCAGACCTGTCACTCAGTATAGGTAGCAACTGCAGAAAACCAGGTACGGGTGTAAACCAGACTGTTGTACCGTTTAGTTTTAGCAACTCCAGGTATGTGTACAACTGTAGTAACCAGTTTAGTGTTGACTGCAGAACAGGTAATGTGTACCATCTGTAGTAACCGTATGAGTAGCGACCTCAGAAACAGGTACGTGTATCCGACCTAGTACCATTTAGAGTAGCAGACTGCAGAAACAGTCTGGTGTACAGCCGTATTACCAGTACTAGATAGCAGACCTGCAGAAACAGTACTGGTGTACCAGACCTGTAGTACCAGTTACTAGAGTAGCAGACCTGCGAAACAGGTACTGGTGTACCAGACCTGTAGTACAGTTACTAGAGTAGCAGACCTGCAGAAAGTACTGGTGTACCAGACCTGTATACCATTACTAGAGTAGCAGACCTGCAGAAACAGGTATGGTGTACCAGACCTGTATACCAGTTACTAAGTAGCAGACCTGCAGAAACAGGTACTGGTGTACCGACCTGTAGTACCAGTTACTAGAGTAGCAGACCTGCAGAAACAGTACTGGTGTACCAACCTGTAGTACAGTTACTAGAGTAGCAGACCTGCAGAAACAGGTACTGGTGTACCAGACCTTAGTACCAGTTACTAGAGTAGCAGACCTGCAGAAACAGGTATTGGTGTACCAGACCTGTAGTACCAGTTACTAGAGTAGCAGACCTGCAGAAACAGGTACTGGTGTACCAGACCTGTAGTACCAGTTACTAGAGTAGCAGACCTGCAGAAACAGGTACTGGTGTACCAGACCTGTAGTACCAGTTACTAGAGTAGCAGACCTGCAGAAACAGGTACTGGTGTACCAGACCTGTAGTACCAGTTACTAGAGTAGCAGACCTGCAGAAACAGGTACTGGTGTACCAGACCTGTAGTACCAGTTACTAGAGTAGCAGACCTGCAGAAACAGGTACTGGTGTACCAGACCTGTAGTACCAGTTACTAGAGTAGCAGACCTGCAGAAACAGGTACTGGTGTACCAGACCTGTAGTACCAGTTACTAGAGTAGCAGACTTGCAGAAACAGGTACTGGTGTACCAGACCTGTAGTACCAGTTACTAGAGTAGCAGACCTGCAGAAACAGGTACTGGTGTACCAGACCTGTAGTACCAGTTACTAGAGTAGCAGACCTGCAAAAACAGGTACTGGTGTACCAGACCTGTAGTACCAGTTACTAGAGTAGCAGACCTGCAGAAACAGGTACTGGTGTACCAGACCTGTAGTATCAGGTACTGGCATACCGGACCTGTAGTATTAGGTACTGGTATACCAGACATGTAGTATCAGGCACTGGTATAGCAGACGTGTAGTACTGGGTGCTGGTATACCATACGTATAGTACCAGGTACTGGTATACCAGACGTGTAGTACCAGGTACTGGTATACCAGACATGTACCAGGTACTGGTATACCAGACATGTAGTACCAGGTACTGGTATACCAGACATGTAGTACCAGGTACTGGTATACCAGACGTGTAGTACCAGGTACTGGTACCAGACTTGTAGTACCAGGTACTAGTATACCAGACGTGTAGTACCAGGTACTGGTATACCAGACGTATAGTACCAGGTACTGGTATACCAGACGTGTAGTACCAGGTACTGGTATACCAGACGTGTAGTACCAGGTACTGGTATACCAGACGTGTAGTACCAGGTACTGGTATACCAGACGTGTAGTACCAGGTACTGGTATACCAGACGTGTAGTACCAGGTACTGGTATATCAAACGTGTGGTACCAGGTACTGGTATATCAAACGTGTGGTACCAGGTACTGGTATACCAGATTTCCAGTTGTGTCCCCTTGTTTCTGCATCCCACATCTGAAACATTCTGTCACTGTTCACCCTGTCAATTCCTCTCAGTATTTTATACGTCATTGTCATATCTTCCCTGCCTCTCCTGTTATCCAGTGTCATCAAGTCGAGTTCTCTTAACCTCTCCTCATTGGATATCCCCCTTAGCTCCAGGACTACTTTTATTGCAAACTTTCGCACTTGAATTTCTTGATGTGCTTGATCAGGTGCGGTTCCATACTGGTGCTGCATACTCAGATGTGAGCCTGACATACACGGTGTACATTGTCTTAAATGACTCCTTACTTAGATGTCGAAATACTGTTCATAGGGTTACAAGGCGCCTATATGCTGCAGCAGTTATTTGGTTGATGTGCTCTTCAGGGGATGTGCTCGGTATGATACTCCAAGATACTCTTTCTCGAGTGAAGTTTGCAGCCTTTGGCCTCCGAGCCTGTACTCCGTTTGCGGTCTTGTCTGTCCCTCCCCAAGGTTCTTGACCTCGCACTTGGTGAGTTAAACTTCAAGAACCATTTGTCGGCCAGGGCTTGCAGTAGGTCCTTTGTAGTCTTTCCTGATCCTTGTCGACTTATGTTCTCATTAATTTCATATCGTCTGCGACCTGGGTTAACTCTGTATATAAAGGAACTTTCGGCATGTACACTTCATGACATTCTCCTTTGTACAAACATTGTATCATGCTGAAATAAAATTGATCAATCTGTTTCCTCATGTCATTCACATATACGAGAACTTGCACCAGCCCTGTTACTGACCCTTGAGGAACCCCATTCGACACATGCACCCACTCTGACACCTCGTCATGCACCACCACCCGTTGTTTCCTTCCTGTTAGGTATTCCTTGATCCACTGCATGTTTTTTCCTGTTATTCCTGCCTGCTCCTCTAGCTTATTTACCAGTGTGTTTTGCGGTATTGTGTTGAAAGCCTCCTTAAGAACATAAGAAAGAAGGAACACTGCAACAGGCCTACTGACCCATGCGGAGCAGGTCCGTGTCCCCCCCCGGATTAGACCAATGACCCCTCCCCCGGGATTAGCCCAATGACCCCCCCCCGGATTAGCCCAATGACCCACCCAGTCTGGTCATCTCCGTGATTATCAAGTGGTATACAATACCGACAGGTTGGTAGATAAGACACATAGGCAACACCTAGGCAACTCCATTCCGAAACGCTTCGCCCACACAGTAGGCCTCCCCAGTCGAGCACAGAAAGTAGGCAGGAGCAGCAGAGATGTGAAGACGACGCAATCAGTCCACCACCCCTGAAGTCGCAGATTTGAGGTTGTCAGCCCTCCAACGCGGAGAAATTCTGTTCCAAAGTCTGGAACCAACTGAAGATCAAGCGACAGTGCTGAGATCCAAATACTGTCGGAAGGAGAGGTGCAGAGTAGTAGCAGTGAGAATGCAGCCACTGGGAGGCCACGTCCCTCTCAGATCAAATCAAATCAAAGAAAATGCTATCTACCCATCCCTCTCTCTCCAGTCTTCTCTTACCTTGTCATAGAACTCCAGTAGGTTTGTGGTGGTTGTCATATATGATCCCATTCCTTTTTAGGTGCTCCAAGACTTTTCCCCAGATAATTTTCTCTATGACTTTACATGCTTTACATATCATTGACACTGGTCTGTAGTTTAATGTTGCCTGTTTGTCGCCTTTCTTAAAAACCAGGACTACATTTGTTGTCTTCCATACCTCTGGCAGATGCCCAGTTTCGATAGATTTGTTGAAGATTGATGTTAGTGGCACACACACTGCTTCTGCTACCTCTCTCAGGACTCAGTAAGAGATGTTATCTGGGTCCACCACATTCGAGGTATCTAATTCACATAGCAGTTTCTTCTCTTTTTCTTTGGCTGTGTGCAGTGTGTCCAGCACTTGCTGGTGTACTCTACTGCCTAGGTTTGCTGAAAGTATTTTTGTCTCCACTGAGAATACCTCCCTAAATCTCGTGCTGAGCTGTTCATATACTTCTGAGTCATTCCTTGCGATCTCCCCTCCTTCCTTCCCTATCCTGATTACTTGGTCCTTGATTGTTATCCTCCTGATCTGGTTATATAACAACTTTGAGTCAGATTTGCCTTTCGATGCTATATCATTCTAGTATTGCTGCTGGGCCTCCCTCCTTATCCATGCATATTTGTTTCTGGCTCTTTGGCCCAACTCCTTGTTTTCCTGAGTCCTTTGCCTTCTATACTTTTTCCATGCTCTATCACACCTCTGTACACCTCTGTGTAAACCATTGGGTCAGTCTGGTCTTTTCATTATTGCTATTGCCCCCAGGTATGAACTTCTCTGCTTCCCTGCACCTTGTGCCCTCATGTTCCAAAATTTCATTTGTCTACATACACAGACACAAACAGACACACACACACACACACACACACACACACACACACACACACACACACACACACACACACACACACACACACACACACACAGGACAGAAACAGTGCAGAACAGGATCCTCCAAGAGAAACCATGGTTGAAGTACTCTGCAGAGTACAAGAGGGTGTTCCTAGACAGTGAAATAACACAAACGGAACGACAGCAGCTGAGGGAGAGGACAAAAAAGCGAAAGGAGCTAGGAAAGGAGACAAGGACAGAACCAGCAGAGGTCAATCAGAGGACAGAGCAGCAAGGGCAAGCACACACAGAACCATCCTCAAAACCCCACAACCTATTACACCATCCCAACACAAACTACAATCCATATTCACAGCTTCCACCCAACACCCAGCTATAGAATCCCACAGTATGCTACCAGGTCTCCCACCCTCACAGGCCCCCCAAACCACAGTGTTGGAGAGGAAACTGAAGGTATGGTACACAAACGCTGATGGAATAACAAACAAGTGGGAGGAGTGGCACAAAAGAGTCAAAGAGGCATCACCGGACATCATAGCTCTCACAGAAACCAAGCTTACAGGTATGATAACAGATGCCATCTTTCCAACGGGATACCAGATCCTGAGGAAAGACAGAGGGAACAGGGGGGTGGAGGAGTGGCACTGCTGATCAAAAACAGATGAAATTTTGATGAACTTGAGAAAGGAGACAGCAGAGAAGCAAGTGATTACATAGTAGGAACGCTTCACTCTGGAGGTCCCAAAGTGGTAATTGCAGTGATGTATAACCCACCACAGAACAGCAGGAGGCCAAGGCAAGAGTATGATGAGAGCAAAAGAGCGATGGTTGACACACTGGCATCAGAGTACAAAACAAATTCTGGCCACAAATAGAGCGAAACACCAACGTCAAAGACCTGGGAGTGATCATGTCGGAGGATCTCACCTTCAAGGACCATAACATTGTATCAATCGCATCTGCTAGAAAAATGACAGGATGGATAATGAGAACCTTCAAAACTAGGGACGCCAAGCCCATGATGACACTCTTCAGGTCACTTATTCTATCTAGGCTGGAATATTGCTGCACACTAACAGCACCTTTCAAGGCAGGTGAAATTGTTGACCTAGAAAATGTACAGAGAACCTTCACGGCGCGCATAACGGAGATAAAACACCTCAATTGCTGGGAGCGCTTGAGGTTCCTAAACATGTATTCCCTGGAACGCAGGCGGGAGAGATACATGATTATATACACCTGAAAAATCCTAGAGGGACTAGTACCGAACTTGCACACGAAAATCACTCACTACGAAAGCAAAAGACTTGGCAGACGATGCAACATCCCCCCAATGAAAAGCAGAGGTGTCACTAGCACGTTAAGAGACCATACAATAAGTGTCAGGGGCCCGAGACTGTTCAACTGCCTCCCAGCATACATAAGGGGGATTACCAACAGACCCCTGGCAGTCTTCAAGCTGGCACTGGACAAGCACCTAAGGTCGGTTCCTGACCAGCCGGGCTGTGGCTCGTACGTTGGTTTGCGTGCAGCCAGCAGCAACAGCCTGGTTGATCAGGCTCTGGTCCACCAGGAGACCTGGTCACAGACCGGGCCGCGGGGGCTTTGACCCCCGGAACTCTCTCCAGGTAAACTCCAGTGGCCAGAAGAGCTCATGCATGCAAGGCAAAGCTCCTGATCATGGGTGACTTTAACCACAAGGAAATTGATTGGGAGAACTTGAAGTCACATTGGGGCCAAGATACATGGAGGGCTAAGATGATGGAGGTGGTACTGGAAAACTTCATGTACCAACACATATGGGACACCACAACAGAGAGAGAAGAGGATGAATCAGCAAGACTGGACCTAGTATTCACCTTGAGTAGTGCAGATATTGAGGACATCACTTACGAAAGACCCCTTGGGGTCAGCGATCATGTGGTTTTAAGCTTCGAATACACAGTAGAGCTACAAGTGGAGAGGGAAGCAGGAAGGCCAGGGCGAATGAAACCAAACTACAAGGAAGTGAACTACACGGGAGTGAGGAACTTCCTGAACGGGGTTCAGTGGGACAGAGAACTGGCAGGGAAGTCAGTTAATGAAATGATGGAATATGTAACAACAGTGTGCAAGGAGGCTGAGAGGTTTGTACCCAAGGGTAACAGGAATAATGAAAAAGCCAAGATGAGCCCATGGTTCACCCAAAGGTGCAGGGATTCAAAAACCAAGTGTGCTAGGGAATGGAAGAAATATAGAAGGCAAAGGACCCAGGAGAATAAGGAGAGCAGTCGTAGAGCCAGAAATGAATATGCACACTTAAGAAGGGAGGCCCAACGACAATATGAAAATGGCATAGTACCGAAAGCCAAATCTGACCCGAAGCTGTTATATAGCCACATCAGGAGGAAAACAACAGACAAGGACCAGGTAATCAGGCTAAAGAAGGAAGGAGGAGAGACAAGAAATGAAAAGGAAGTATGTGAGGAACTCAACAAGAGAGTCAAAGAAGTTTTCACAGAGGAGACAGAAGGGGCTCCAGAAAGACGGAGAAGTGGGGTACACCACCAAGTGCTTGACACAGTACACACAACCGAGGAAGAAGTGAGGAGGCTTCTGAGTGAGCTAGATACCTCAAAGGCAATGGGGCCAGATAACATCTCTCCATGGGTCCTGAGAGAGGGAGCAGAGGCGCTTTGTGTACCCCTAACAACAATATTCAATACATCTATCGAGAGAGGAGATTGCCTGAGGCATGGTAGACAGCAAATGTAGTTCCAATCTTTAAAAAAGGAGACAGACATGAAGCACTAAACTACAGAACCAGTGTCACTGACACGTATAGTATGCAAAGTAATGGAGAAGATTATCAGGAGAAGAATGGTGGAACACCTAGAAAGGAATGATCTCATCAACAGCAGCCACCATGGTTTCAGGGACGGGAAATCCTGTGTCACAAACCTACTGGAGTTCTATGACATGGTGACAGCAGTAAGACAAGAGAGAGAGGGGTGGGTGGACTGCATTTCCTTGGGCTGCAAGAAGGCGTTTGACACAGTTCCACACAAGAGATTAGTGCAAAAACTGGAGGATCAAGCAGGGATAACAGGGAAGGCACTACAATGGATCAGGGAATACTTGTCAGGAAGACAGCAGCGAGTCACAGCACGTGGCGAGGTGTCAGAGTGGGCGTCTGTGACCAGCAGGGTCCCACAGGGGTCAGTCCTAGTACCAGTGCTGTTTCTGGTATTTGTGAACGACATGACGGAAGGAATAGACTCCGAAGTGTCCCTGTTTGCAGATGACGTGAAGTTGATGAGAAGAATTCATTCCATCGAAGACCAGGCAGAACTACAAAGGGATCTGGACAGGCTGCAGACCTGGTCCAGCAATTGGCTCCTGGAGCTCAACCCCACCAAATGCAAAGTCATGAATATTGGGGAAGGGCAAAGAAGACCGCAGATGGATTACAGTCTAGGGGGCCAGAGACTACAAACCACACTCAAGGAAAAAGATTTTGGGATGAGTATAACACCAGGCACATCTCCTGAAGTGAACATCAACCAAATAACTGCTGCAGCATATGGGCGCCTAGCAAACCTCAGAACAGCATTCCGACATCTTAATAAGGAATCGTTCAGGACCCTGTACACCGTGTACGTTAGGCCCATATTGGAGTATGCGGCACCAGTTCGGAACCCACACCTAGCCAAGCATGTAAAGAAACTAGAGAAAGTGCAAAGGTTTGCAATAAGACTAGTCCCAGAGCTAAGGGGTATGTCGTACGAGGAAAGGTTAAGGGAAATCGACCTGATGACACTGGAGGACAGGAGAGAGAGGGGGGACATGATAATGGCATACAAAATGCTGAGAGGAATTGACAAGGAGGACAAAGACAAGATGTTCCAGAGATGGGACACAGCAACAAGGGGACACAGTTGGAAGTTGAAGACACAGATGAATCACAGGGATGTTAGGAAGTATTTCTTCAGCCACAGAGTAGTCAGGAAGTGGAATAGTTTTGGAAGCGATGTAGTGGAGGCAGGATCCATACATAGCTTTAAGCAGAGGTATGATACAGCTCACGGTTCAGGGAGAGTGACCTAGTAGCGACCAGGGAAGAGGCCGGTACAGGAGCTAGGACTCGACCCCTGCAACCTCAACTAGGTGAGTTCAACTAGGTGAGTATACACACACACGCGCGCGCACACACACACACACACACACACACACACACACACACACACACACACACACACACACACACACACACACACACACACACACACACACAGAATACAAGAGGGTGCTCCTGGACCGAGACAGGAAACAAACAGAACGGCAGCTGCTGAGGGAAAGGAAACAAAAGCAAAAGGAGCTAGGAGGAGAGACTAGGACAGAATCAGAAGAGGACAACCAGAGCAGGGGAGAACAACAAGAGCAAGCACACACAGACCATCCCCAGAACCCTACAACCAATCACGCTATCCCAACACAAACCACAGCCCACGCCCACAGCTCTACCTAGAGTTCATTACCTTTGTAACTTACTCAGCTATCAAAACTTTGGAGCCCAGTCCCTGGACCCATTATGTACCTTTGTAATCTTTTGACTACCGTCCACAGGATGGGTATGGGGTACATAATCATATTACACTAACTAGACTGTCTTTCCCTCTAGTCGTCTTCCCCACTCCACCTCATACAGAAATTGCCTCATGCCTGTGTAGTTCCCTCTTTTGAAATCTGGCTTCTCCTTTCCTTCCCACGCTGTTAACCTTTCCAGTGTCAACGCTACAAGGTATTCAAAACTCAGGACTATGTGATCACTAGTGCTGCAGGATCATTTCTTTGCAATATTCCCTATGTCGGAACAGTTCAAGTTGAATACGAGGTCCAGCCTTCCTGGTTCATCCTCTCTTGTCTGTCTGGTTGTGTCCCTAACATGTTGGTACATGAAGTTTTCTGCTACCACCTCTAGCATCATAGCCCTCCATGTTTCTGGTCCCCCATGTGGCTCCCAGTTCCCCGTGACCTGTAACTTTGCCCTTTGCCCATGTGGGCCCTTCTGGCCACCTCAGCTAGTGTATTCACCATTGCTCTGTTGCTCTCATCGTACTCTTGTCTTGGTCTCTTGTTATTCAATAGTGGGTTATACATCACTGCTATAACCACCTTGGGACCCCCGGTCCGAAATGTTCCTACTATGTAGTTATCTGCTTCTCCTCTGCCTATTCCTCCCAACTCCTCAAAACTCCTGTTTTTTTTTTTAATAAGCAGTGTAACTCTTCCTCTTCCGCTGATCCCTCTATCTTCTGAATCTGATAGCCAGGCAGGAAGATCGTGCCTGTTATAATCTCTGAGTTTTGTCTCCATGTCTGGGGATGCCGCC
Source organism: Cherax quadricarinatus (assembly GCF_026875155.1). Lineage (NCBI taxonomy): Eukaryota > Metazoa > Arthropoda > Malacostraca > Decapoda > Parastacidae > Cherax > Cherax quadricarinatus. The sequence continues at coordinate 31,659,956 of NC_069423.1, read as the reverse complement.
AGGATTCGTTCATGCCAGTCCTGTCACTTATTTGTTATTCTATCTGCATTGGTGCAGCATACCTTCAGCCTCTTTTCCAATACTGTAATCTGGTTTGTAGGTTCTTTGCCCATGGGTCAGGTGAGCGGGAGGGGATGGTGCAAGTTGAGAGGGGTATGGAAGGCAGGGTAGGATTTTGTGAGAGGCTGCTGTGCGGATAGTATATGTGCTGGGAGGGGAAGAGGGGGATAACGGCGGTGGGTGTGGAGTATGGTTTGTTTTGGGTTATTGTGTTTGATTGTGATGGGGTGCTAAGGGGTTGAGGGGAGTTCTGTGGGTGGTTGTGCTAGCTGGCACCCGAGGCTGAGCTTCCAAACCTGTCGATGCATGCCTTGTCTCTCCTTCCTGCCTCTAGCGTCTTTATACCCTCTCTCAGTTGATCTCGTTTCTTTCTTCTGTAGCTGTAGAGGCACTCTTGGTTATATGTTCCTGAGTCCCTTAATCGTAATTTCTGCTGCATGATCCTGTTTCGCACCATTTCTGTCGTAAATGTCAATTTGACTGGGCGAGTTTTTCCCCTTGAATGCCCCCCTTCCCCAAAGTCTCTGAAAATTTGTCATCTGGGATACGTCCTACTCTCCTCTTTTTGTGATGATATTTTTAATGTTTCTTTCCCCTGTTTTGTGTGGGGGGGGGAGGATTTGTATGTGTGGTGTATGTGTGTCATGTTTATTTCTGTGTGGTGCGTGTGTTTTTGTAATGACTGTGGGGTGTTTGTGTGCGTGTATATGTGGGTAGGTGTGTGATTAGGTGTTTGTGTGTGCTTATATGTGTTTGTGTGTGGTAGTTGGCCACTTGGCCAGTATGCCACAAGTTTTTTATCTTTGTGCTAAAGCCTAGCTCTGTGCCTGTAACTGTATGTCTTTATATGCCTGACTCGCCTTCTTCCCAGCCGTTATGTACTGTTGTGTACTGTAATGCTTGTGAAAACCTCCTTACTAACTGGCTATGTTTCTACAAGAGCTAGACAACTGCTCCAAGCTAGGTTTATTACCCTACCTGCCTCTCCTACCAAAATTGTACTGCCAGTTACTTGGGTCACAAAGATGGGAGAGAGTAATGGCTCTCAGCCAGCTGAAGGCCAAGCACCAAGGGAAAAAAACACAGACCCCAGTGAGCTACATAATGTAAGTTGAAGATTGAGGCACTTATGCAGCATATGGGGATCTTTATTGAAGAAACGTTTCGCCACACAGTGGCTTCATCATTCCAATACAAAGCAGAAAGGTGCAAGGAGAGGAGTAGTTTGAGGTAGTCAGTCCCTCAGCCTGGAAGCGATGTGTTCAGTCTCCTTACACCTTTCTGCTTTGTACTGGACTGATGAAGCCACTGTGTGGCGAAACGTTTCTTCAATAAAGATTCCCATATGTTAGGTAAGACACATATTCAACAGTTAGGTATCTTATTTCGAAACGTTTCGCCTACACAGTAGGCTTCTTCAGTCGAGTACAGGAAAGTTGATAGAAGAAGCCTACTGTGTAGGCGAAACGTTTCGAAATAAAGATACCTAACTGTTGCATATGTGTCTTACCTAAGAACCTGTCGGTATTTTATACCATTTTAATGTTCAATCTGTTAGACACTGCAACACAAGGGTATCTTGGTACAGACCTGCAATCAACTTCGACAACCTCTACTAGTGAGAACGGCTGCATTTGAGAGGGACCTGACCTCCCAACATCTGAGTTCTTACTTCTACTAGTGACCTTCGTCTCACCTCCTGGCGCTATATAAGGCTCCATCCTGTCACTTCAACTTCATATTGTTTCAGACTTCGGAACAATGCTCTTCTCCAGACTGAGGGACTGACCACCTCAAAACTTTAAGGGTGATGGACTGATTACATCGTCTTCAAGTCTCTTCTGCTTCTATCAACTTTTCTGTACTCGACTGAAGAAGCCTACTGTGTAGGCGAAACGTTTCGAAATAAAGATACCTAACTGTTGCATATGTGTCTTACCTAACAACCTGTCGATATTTTATACCATTTTAATGTTCAAAGATTCCCATATGTTGCATAAGTGTCTTAATCTTCAAATTGTCGATTTTAAACCATTTATCACATAATATAAGTGAGTTTAATATTTTTATTTATGCACCCCATACCCATCCTGTGGGCGGGAGTCGCCCCATACCCATCCTGTGGGCAGGAATCACCCCATACCCATCCTGTGGGCGGGAGTCGCCCCATACCCATCCTGTGGGCGTTAGTCACCCCTTACCCACCCTGTGGGCGGTAGTCAAAACTTTCAGCTATCAAAACTTTGGGGCCCAGTCCAGGAACTGGGCCCCAAAGTTTTGATAGCTGAAAAAGTTGCAAAGGTAATGGACTATTTACAGGTCCACACCAGATCACAGTTGCAATGAGTTATTAATGCAAATATTAGCTTTATTTAGTGAGCGAAGTCAGGGTATTTTTCCAGATGTGGATAAAATACTTTGACATATCTTGAACATTTCTGAGTGAGTTGTCTCTAAATTCATTAATTTTATTGCACTCCAGTATATAATGACGCAGGGTGTGGCAATAGTCCATCTGGCAAAGTTTACATTTCGTTTGGTCTACATCTGGTGGTGGTGATTTAACCTGCCAAAGATACTTGTAACCCAGCCGGAGCCGGGCAGTAGTGGCATCCAAGAGTCTGCTTATCTTGTTGGATGCACCATAGACATGTGGCTCCTCCTGCATGATAGAATGATGATAGATGGACTGACTGGTGTCAGCCTCCCTGAGTCTTAAGTCAATAGAGTTCAGTTGGAGTTCGTTTCGTATTGTAAGATTGTAATCTACTCTCTCTCGTTGAAAGCATATAACTTAGCCAATTCATCAGTTCTATCATGGATCTGAAGACCAATGCGAGAGGGAATCCACAGTTTGTGCACTCTGACTTCACTGTCAACAGTCCTACCATACCTGTGTCTGGCTTCTGACACAAGCATGCCATAATTTATACTTAATGAGTAGATGACATTTATAGATGATAGAGAATCATTTACAATTCGAGTGACACCCTTCGATACATGGATGCATTTAAGTGCAAGGAGTATAGCAAATAGTTCTGACTGAAGGGTAGAGGCCCAGTTATTGATGCGTGCTCCAATTTCATTATGATAGTCATCACTCTGTATGACAACAGCAGCACTACCAGCTGCACCAGTGGACTGGTGAACAGAACCATCTAACATACAAAATTTGCGTAAGAGTGTGCTGTGTGACTAAGTTATTAATACAGCTTAAGGCATCATGTTTGGCTTCATTGCGAAGCTTTGGTTGTGATTTAGAAAGTTTTTTTTTTTTTTATTTTTTTTTTGGGGGGGGGGGGGGGAATGGAGGGAAGGTAGTATGGAATGGGGTAGTATCCCATGGAGCGGAGAAATGCCACTGTTGCCTTACTAGACATAGATCAAATAGCTGGTTCAGGCGGGGGTCAGTTCCAGGTTTCTTTCGATCCATTTCGAGGGGTGTTCACCAGTGCTGAGGAAAGTTTGGAGGTCTGCTGTGCAGGTTTTTGAATGGGCTTGCCTGAGCATATTAACCCCAGTTCAGACATTTCTTTCAGTAACACGATCTCTGATGCTTGGAATATCAAGTTCTTTCCGCATATTTAAAATTTTGGCAGTACGAGGGCATCCTAAGATGATCCTCATTGCTTCGTTCAGAAGTTTTTCCAGCCCTCCAAGCTTCCAGTTAGACACAAGAGCAAGCAGTGGCGCCGCATAATCAACCAATGATCTAAGATAAGCAAAATACATAATTTTCACAATTTTAATATTAGCACCATATCTGGGATGAACACCTGCCACAACTCTAAGTGCTCTTAGCCTTTCCTTGTACTGGCAACAAAGTGTCGTTACAACAGGTTCAAGTAATGGGACCTCAAAGCCTAGATACCTGTATCTAGTTACATATTCTAGTCGAGACCCATCTGCAACTGGATCTGGCGAACTGCGCCTCTCTGTCGAAGAGGACGCATGTTGAGTATCTTTGTTTTATGAGTAGAGATTATCAACCCCAGGTCCTGACACGAGCCTAGTATATAGTTAAGGATGTTTTGGGTGTTGGAGAATCCAGTAGTGTGAATCATTATATCACCAGCAAAGCTAATCATGTAATGATCGGGCTGGCTATCCACTTATTCCTTGAATTTTGTGATTTCCCTCACAATTACTGGTGTTACTGTTTACTTCTGGCAACTCCCAATTCCGTGGCACCGTTACTTAAGCTTAAGTTCCCACTAGTCACTTTCAACAAGAAATCATTAATTTTCACTTTCACCTCCCTTCACCGACTCTGGTGACCTTGTCTTATGTTTGTGTGATTATTCATAGAAAATATCCCGAAGTATGATCATCGACGCGTCCATAGTGACACGAAATACCCGGGGACAGCTTTAAGCTCTGGTGCTGTCGAGCCTTCCACGTACCATGTGTGTACTGTTGTTGTCAGTCAACCTGGGATCATTCATTTTGGTGCTATTATTTTCAGTCCCTCTGAGATCATTCAATCTGGTGCTGTTGTTGACAGGTCATTCTCCACAGAGAACATAAATGAATATTTGATCTTTGTAATATTCAACACAGGGAATCCATGCTAAGATGGAGACGTTGTAGGAGCTTTTGGAAGTTTTGTGATGTCCACAGGATGGATATGAGCTAGCCACTTCGGTGGCAAAATCTAAAAATCTAATCGTATAAGTAACTATGGGACTTCAGCGGCTTATTTGTGAGCGGATATTAGTCAGTGGTAGAATTTCATGAGCATCCTGAGCAGTTGCGTCACTCACAGCATCTGCATATTCATCTTGCCAATTATCAGGCAGTGAGTGCACACCCATCGTGAATCGGTTATCTATGACTTTCGTTTGTTCTCTCAGGTATAGTGGCGCCATTATGGCGCTGACCCCAGACACTGGCGTCATTAAGATAAGAATTTGTTCGGACTTTGACCCCAGGGGGTTAGCTACCCAGGATAACCCAAGAAAGTCAGTGCGTCATCGAGGGACTGTCTTGTTTCCATTGTGGTCCTCAGTCTTGTCTCTCAGGATGCGATCCACACCAGTCAACTAACACCCAGATACCTACTTGCTTTCTAGGTGAACAGTGTAGGGAAACACGACCAATGTTTCCACCCTTGCCGGGGATCGAACCACGGAAACTCAGCGTGTGAAGAGAGAGAGAGATGCCTACCAGGCCACGGGCCTGACGCCGGGTAGACTGGCATCATAATGGTGCTGATGCAAAGCATCAGCACCACTGACACCTGGATTAATGACAATTGTGGAAGAATATACTTAATATACTTGTGTGTAAGTATAACATTGATATACCTTCATTAAACAACGCTCTTTCAATGTTTAGGAAATTACGTTTGTCTATAAAATACTAAACAAAAATTATTTAAAATCAGTAACGATAACAGTACAAGGAACTACAATAACTCACTAATGTAGTCCTAACTAGGAGCCATGCTAGGTGCTAGGTAACTAAGGTAGACTATGCTAGGCAGCTAAGGTAGACTATGCTAGGTGCTAGGCAGCTAGGGTAGACTATGCTAGGTGCTAGGCAGCTAGGGTAGACTATGCTAGGTGCTAGGCAGCTAAGGTAGACTATGCTAGTGCTAGGCAGCTAAGGTAGACTATGCTAGGTGCAGGCAGCTAAGGTAGACTATGCTAGTTGTAGGCAGCTAAGGTAGACTATGCAGGTGCCATGCAGCTAAGGTAGACTATGCTAGGTGCCAGGCAGCTAAGGTAGACTATGCTAGGTGCCGACAGCTAAGGTAGACTATGCTAGGTGCTAGGCAGCTAAGGTAAACTATGCTAGGTGCTAGGCAGCTAAGGTAGACTATGCTAGGTGCCAGGCAGCTAAGGTAGACTATGCTAGGTGCTAGGCAGCTAAGGTAGACTATGCTAGGTGCTAGGCAGTAGGTAGACTATGCTAGGTGCTAGGCAGTAAGGTGACTATGCTAGGTGCCAGGCAGCTAAGGTAGACTATGCTAGGTGCAGGCAGCTAAGGTAGACTATGCTAGGTGCTAGGCAGCTAAGGTAGACTATGCTAGGTGCCAGACAGCTAAGGTAGACTATGCTAGGTGCTAGGCAGCTAAGGTAAACTATGCTAGGTGCTAGGCAGCTAAGGTAGACTATGCTAGGTGCCAGGCAGCTAAGGTAGACTATGCTAGGTGCCAGGCAGCTAAGGTAGATTATGCTAGGTGCTAGGCAGCTAAGGTAGACTATGCTAGGTGCCAGGCAGCTAAGGTAGATTATGCTAGGTGCCAGGCAGCTAAGGTAGACTATGCTAGGTGCCAGGCAGCTAAGGTAGACTATGCTAGGTGCCAGGCAGCTAAGGTAGACTATGCTAGGTGCCAGGCAGCTAAGGTAGACTATGCTAGGTGCCAGGCAGCTAAGGTAGACTATGCTAGGTGCCAGGCAGCTAAGGTAGACTATGCTAGGTGCTAGGCAGCTAAGGTAGACTATGCTAGGTGCTAGGCGCTAAGGTAGACTATGCTAGGTGCCGGCAGCTAAGGTAGACTATGTAGGTGCCAGGCAGCTAAGGTAGACATGCTAGGTGCAGGCAGCTAAGGTAGACTATGCTAGGTGCCAGGCAGCTAAGGTAGACTATGCTAAGTGCTAGGCAGCTAAGGTAGACTATGCTAGGTGCCAGGCAGCTAAGGTAGACTATGCTAGGTGCTAGGCAGCTAAGGTTAGACTATGCTAGGTGCCAGGCAGCTAAGGTAGACTATGCTAGGTGCTAGGCAGCTAAGGTAGACTATGCTAGGTGCTAGGCAGCTAAGGTAGACTATGCTAGGTGCCAGGCAGCTAAGGTAGACTATGCTAGGTGCCAGGCAGCTAAGGTAGACTATGCTAGGTGCCAGGCAGCTAAGGTAGACTATGCTAGGTGCCAGGCAGCTAAGGTAGACTATGCTAAGTGCTAGGCAGCTAAGGTAGACTAGGGCTGCACTTTTATATTAATGGTTCACAAAACGTACGAGCAGATGAATAAGACACCTGTGCAACACTTGGGTAAATTTATTGATGAGACGTTCTGCCACCAAGTGGCTTTATTAATCAAATTATAGTGAATAATCCTAGAGACTGGGAAGGTCATGAAGACAAAGTTGGAGGTGATCCGTTCCTTAACCTTAATCCCGTCTCCAGGATTATACTCTGTATTGAACTGATGAGGCCACTGACTGACGAAGCGTTGCCATGTGTTGCACATGGCAACGCTAGGGCATTGCCATTATACAATAAAGAGCATCTTGATTTTCAGTAGTCTAATACATCTTGGGGGTGAAAGGTAAAGTCAAAATATCCTTCCATGATGCATTTCCTGATGTCCCTAGTAACTTCTTAACTAGAAACTCTTCACTCTTATCTAAATACTGTCCACCTATGTTTCACTGTGAACACCTGGTTTACACACCCCCTATGCTTTCTAGAGCCTCCTTGTTCATCTGCGATCCTGCTCTCAGTCTTACTCTTAATTATATCAATAATAACTGTGCTTGACATCTTATCGGCTGGATATGAAGAAAACTATCTTTCTTTTCGAGATTTTTTTAACATTTCGTTGTTCAACGTTTTGAAACCTGAAGTCAAACTTAGAAATTGGTTAGATGATTTTGTTGAAGTCAACACTTAAGTTGGACACTCTAAATAATTCTGTAAGAGCAAAGGAGACTTCTCTCACCACTGAAATATACTTTGAATAATAAAAAGTTACTTTCTTGAACTTCACTTCCGTTTTAATGAATAATTTATATGTACGTTGTAAAAGTAAAGACACTGAGTGAGAAAGACAGTGTCTTCCGGTGATCACCTGGTATGATTGTCTTCCAGTCATCACCTGGTATGGTTGTCTTCCAGTCATCACCTGGTATGGTTGTCTTCCAGTCATCACCTGGTATGATTGTCTTCCAGTCATCACCTGGTATGGTTGTCTTCCAGTCATCACCTGGTATGGTTGTCTTCCAGTCATCACCTGGTATGGTTGTCTTCCAGTCATCACCTGGTATGATTGTCTTCCAGTCATCACCTGGTATGATTGTCTTCCAGTCATCACCTGGTATGGTTGTCTTCCAGTCTCATCCTGGTATGGTTGTCTTCCAGTCTCACTGGTATGGTTGTCTTCCGTCATCACCTGGTATGGTTGTCTTTCCAGTCATCACTGGTATGGTTGTCTTCCAGTCATCACCTGGTATGGTTGTCTTCCAGTCATCACCTGGTATGATTGTCTTCCAGTCATCACCTGGTATGGTTGTCTTTCCAGTCATCACTGGTATGGTTGTCTTCCAGTCATCACCTGGTATGGTTGTCTTCAGTCATCACCTGGTATGGTTGTCTTCCAGTCATCACCTGGTATGGTTGTCTTCCAGTCATCACCTGGTATGGTTGTCTTCCAGTCATCACCTGGTATGATTGTCTTCCAGTCATCACCTGGTATGGTTGTCTTCCAGTCATCACCTGGTATGGTTGTCTTCCAGTCATCACCTGGTATGATTGTCTTCCAGTGATCACCTGGTATGATTGTCTTCCAGTCATCACCTGGTATGATTGTCTTCCAGTCATCACCTGGTATGGTTGTCTTCCAGTCATCACTGGTATGATTGTCTTCCAGTCATCTACCTGGTATGATTGTCTTCAGTCATCACCTGGTATGATTGTCTTCCAGTCATCACCTGGTATGGTTGTCTTCCAGTCATCACCTGGTATGATTGTCTTCCAGTGATCACCTGGTATGATTGTCTTCCAGTCATCACCTGGTATGGTTGTCTTCCAGTGATCACCTGGTATGATTGTCTTCCAGTGATCACCTGGTATGATTGTCTTCCAGTGATCACCTGGTATGATTGTCTTCCAGTCATCACCTGGTATGATTGTCTTCCAGTCATCACCTGGTACGATTGTCTTCCAGTGATCACCTGGTATGATTGTCTTCCAGTCATCACCTGGTATGATTGTCTTCCAGTCATCACCTGGTATGATTATCTTCGTGATCACCTGGTACGATTGTCTTCCAGTGATCACCTGGTATGATTGTCTTCCAGTGATTACCTGGTATGGTTGTCTTCCAGTGATCACCAGGTATGGTTGTCTTCCAGTGATCACCAGGTATGGTTGTCTTCCAGTGATCACCAGGTATGGTTGTCTTCCAGTGATCACCTGGTATGGTTGTTTTCCGGTGATCACCTGGTATGGTTGTCTTCCAGTGATCACCTGGTATGGTTGTCTTCCAGTGATCACCTGGTATGGTTGTCTTCCAGTGATCACCTGGTGTGATTGTCTTCTAGTCATCACCTGGTAAGGTTGTCTTCCAGTGATCACCTGGTGTGATTGTCTTCCAATGATCACCTGGTATGGTTGTCTTCCAGTGATCACCTGATATGATTGTCTTCCAGTGATCATGTGATATGATTGTCTTCCAGTGATCATGTGATATGATTGTCTTCCAGTGATCACCTGGTATGATTGTCTTCCAGTGATCATGTGATATGATTGTCTTCCAGTGATCACCTGGTATCATTGTCTTCCAGTGATCATGTGATATGATTGTCTTCCAGTGATCATGTGATATGATTGTCTTCCAGTGATCATATGATGTGATTGTCTTCCAGTGATCACCTGGTATGATTTCCAGTGATCACCTGGTATGATTGTCTTCCAGTGATCACCTGGTATGATTGTCTTCCAGTGATCACCTGGCATGATTGTTTTCCAGTGATCACCTGATATGATTGCCTTCCAGTGATCACCTGGTATGATTGTCTTCCAGTGATCACCTGATATGATTGTCGTCCATTCATCATCTGGTATGGTTGGCTTCCAGTCATCACCTGGTATGGTTGTCTTCCAGTGATCACCTGGTATGGTTGTTTTCCAGTGATCACTTGGTATGGTTGTCTTCCAGTAGGGATCACCTGGTATGGTTGTCTTCCAGTAGGGATCACCTGGTATGGTTGTCTTCCAGTGATCACCTGGTATGGTTGTCTTCCAGTGATCACCTGGTATTGTTGTCTTCCAGTGATCGCCTGGTATGGTTGTCTTCCAGTGATCACCTGGAATGGTTATCTTCTAGTGATCACCTGGTATGGTTGTCTTCCAGTGATCACCTGGAATGGTTATCTTCTAGTGATCACCTGGTATGGTTGTCTTCCAGTGGGATTCACCTGGTATGGTTGTCTTCCAGTGGGATTCACCTGGTATGGTTGTCTTCCAGTGGGATTCACCTGGTATGGTTGCCTTCCTGTAGGGATCACCTGACGTGGTTCTCTTTCAGTGGGAATCACCTAATATGGTTGTCTTCCAGTAGGGATCACTTCTTATGGTTGTCTTTCAGTGGGAATCACTTAGTATGGATGTCTTCCTGTGGGGAAGATGCAAGAAGACCAAATAATGAATGCAGACTTGGAGGCTGCAGACTTCACTCATAGAAATACACTAAGGGCGAGCACGTCGCCAGGGAGGAGGAGGAGGGTGTTGGCGATAAATGGTTGCCCAGAGCAACTGCTGGCTTGGACACGTATCGTAAGAACATTGTAATATTATTTTTTGATAATTAGGGTCACTTTTGCAGCTGGAATAACATGTAAGCCAGATTTAGCTTTTTTTTCACGGTTGCGTATACAGGGTAAGAGTTGTTATCCTACCTCAGCTCATTTCAAAGTCAAGCCCTATCTGAGGTAGACTACCACCTCTTGAGATGCTGCACACAACAGTCATCTAATGCCCAGATACCTATTTACTGCTAGGTGAACAAGAACAGTGGGTATAAGAAAACATGGCCAACGTTTCCATTTGCGCCAGGGATCGAACCACAGACCCCTAAGTAAATTATGTGAAGGTACTACCAGCTGAGCCATGTGATATATCTATGGCTGGAATAGTAGCATTAGCTAGTTCAGTTGTGAAGGCTGTTGCTGATATCAAACTTTAAACCTTACACAGTGGTATAGATGCTTATGAGAGAAGGAATTGTGGTATTGCTCTGCAGAATGAGGCATTATGTACTATAAAGATTGTGATGCTATTGGGAGCGCTTGAGGTTCCTAAACCTGTATTCCCTGGAACGCAGGAGGGAGAGATACATGATTATATACACCTGGAAAATCCTAGAGGGACTAGTACCGAACTTGCACACGAAAATCACCCACTACGAAAGCAAAAGACTTGGCAGACGATGCACCATCCCCCCAATGAAAAGCAGGGGTGTCACTAGCACGTTAAGAGACCATACAATAAGTGTCAGGGGCCCGAGACTGTTCAACTGCCTCCCAGCACACATAAGGGGGATTACCAACAGACCCCTGGCAGTCTTCAAGCTGGCACTGGACAAGCACCTAAAGTCAGTTCCGGATCAGCCGGGCTGTGGCTCGTATGTTGGTTTGCGTGCAGCCAGCAGCAACAGCCTGGTTGATCAGGCTCTGATCCACCAGGAGGCCTGGTCTCAGACCGGGCCGCGGGGGCGTTGACCCCCGGAACTCTCTCCAGGTAAACTCCAGGTATCCAAGTAGTAAAGTCAAAAAGCCAGTTATTACCAAGGAAAGTGATACAGAAGACAAACTTTCTTATCGTTTATTATATGAAGTCATAGTGCTAGAAATAAGATAAACTAAGCAAAAATAATGATCGAGATTAACATGACGCATATGCAGGTTTTAAATATTTATTAAGGCGACGTTTTAAATATTTATTAAGGCGACGTTTCAGATAATTAAAATTTATTAACCATAAGGGGAAACAATCAGATTTTATGTATCTAAAGACATGACACCATCAAAAGAGCATTTAAGATTACTTGTGGAAAATACTGTATATATTTTCCAGAATTTCAGTATTTATATGTAAATAGATGGCCATACTGTATTTAATAATATTTATGTCATAGAAAACGGAGAGCCTGCGTCTGCGCAGACCAGACTCTCCATCTTGGTTTTGAATTTTGTACAAACGTTGGTGTAATGGGAAGAATTTTTCGTGCTCTAGAGGTTAAAATTGTGTTGACACCTCTCAAATAGGAGGCGAAATTGGTGGATGTGCATTCCTGCATAACTTGAGATAGACGACTTGACAAGACAGCTCCAGGAACCTCAGATAAGCTCTCTAGATTTGTAATTCTGGCCAGCATTATTCTCATAGATTTAGTTGGTGAGGTTTTCTGAGTATGATATACATTAATCTCCAGTCAAATTGGTGAGTGATATTAAGATATATTTTCCTTCTGTTATGTAATTGTGTATATATATAACCATTTATTATTTTTAATATACAGTCCACAAAATTTATATATTTACCAGTATTCCTGCTATATGTATATTTCATTTAATTAATAGGTCTAGAGCAACTTGTGGTTATGCTAGTGGTAGGTATCGAAGGGGGACATTTTTTGCGACCCAGGTGTCCCAAATTCCTACTTGTCTATGTAACATTGATAAATAATTATCTTTGTTATTTACTGTTATGTACATAATTAGTTACATTCAGATAAATGCAATTTCCACATTGCTAGTGTACTCAGCTTACACCGAGGTCCGTATTTCGATCCCAGTACGGGTGGAAACATTAGGAAGTGTTTCCTTAAGACACCTGCTGTCCATGTTCACCTAGCAGTAAACTAGGTACCTGGGTATTAGTCGACTGGTGTGGGTCGCATCCTGGGAACAAAATTTACCTAATTTGCCCGAAATAATCTGCATAACAAATGACTTTCTATATAGCAGTATGTCACTGATGTCAGCTAGACCACTATACCTTGTACATGTACTTACAGAAATAAAGATATTATTATTATTATTATTATTATTATTATTATTATTAAGACTTTAATTTAACATCAGTTTAAAAATGTTATATTATGCAGGCAAGATGTTAGTTACAATGTTGTCAAATTCTGGCCAATATGCTATGCTGAGCAGACCTCATAAAATAATTCTTTATTCAGAGCAAGATGGCGGTCGACTTAACATTGTTTTCCAGATTTGTCATGCTCCTGGCCCAGCCAAGGACACCAGCTGCATTTGACTGCTTCCCAGCTGCAACTGTTGGTATATAAAATAAAATTTCAGAATTCCATGAATTTAACACGACTGAGTGTATTCTAACTCGGGTAAGCAGGGTAGAGGCTCGCCGTCACACTGGCTCGCCGTCACACTGGTTCACCGTCACACTGGTTCGCCGTCACACTGGCTAGCCGTCACACTGACTCGCCGTCACACTGGCTAGCCGTCACACTGGCTCGCCGTCACACTGGCTCGCCGCCACACTGGCTTGCCGTCACACTGTCTCGCCGTCACACTGGTTCGCCGTCACACTGGTTCGCCGTCACACTGGCTTGCCGTCACACTGACTCGCTGTCAAACTGACTCGCTGTCACACTGACTCGCTGTCACACTGACTCGCCGTCACACTGGCTCGCCGTCACACTGACTCGCTGTTACACTGACTCGCCGTCACACTGACTCGCCGTCACACTGGCTAGCCGTCACACTGGGTAGCCGTCACACTGCCAGACACATATGAACAAGACTTGTTTTAATCGCTGCTTCAATCGTATTCCATAACCCCAGCCCTTATATAACCCCAGCCCTTATATAACCCCAGCCCTTACATAACCCCAGCCCTTACATAACCCCAGCCCTTATATAACCCCAGCCCTTATATAACCCCAGCCCTTATATAACCCCAGCCCTTATATAACTCCAGCCCTTATATCATAACTCCAGCCCTTATATCATAACTCCAGCCCTTATATCATAACTCCAGCCCTTATATCATAACTCCAGCCCTTATGTCATAGCTCCAGCCCTTATGTCATAACTCCAGCCCTTATATCATAACTCCAGCCCTTATATCATAACCCCAGCCCTTATATCATAACCCCACCCCTTATATCATAACCCCAGCCCTTATCTCATAACCCCAGCCTTTATTTCATAACCCCAGCCTTGTATCATAACCCCAGCCCTTATATCATAACCCCAGCCCTTATATCATAACCTCAGTCTTGTATCATAACCCCAGCCCTTGTATCATAACCTCAGCCTTTGTATCATAACCTCAGCCCTTGTATCATAACCTCAGCCCTGGCAGTCTGGCAGTGTGACGGCGAGCCACACAATAGATATCTACCCTCTACCAGGATACACAGCAATTCACAACTACAGAACAAACCAAGTTGGGGGTGGTATTGCAATCTATTACTCTAACCAATTATCTTGTCTTCACCCCACACAAGAAAAGCAGTGGCGCCGCATTAATCAACCAATGATCTAAGATACGCAAATAAATAATTTTCACAAATATGAATATTAGCCCATATTCTGGGATGAACACTGCCACAAAAATCTAAGGGCTCTTGCCTTTCGTAGTACTGGCAACAAAGTGTCGTTACAACTGGGTGAAGTAATATGGGACCTCAAAGCCTAGATACTGGATTAGTTACATATTCTGTCGAGGACCATTCTGCAACTGGATCTGGCGGAATGCGCCTTCTCTGTCGAGGAGGACGCATGTTGAGTATCTTTGTTTATGATTAGAGATTATCATCCCAGGTCATGAAACGAGCCATAGTATTATAGTTAAGTTGTTTTGGGTGTTGGAGAATCAGTAGTGTGAATCAGTATTTCACCAGCAATGCTATATCATGTAATGGTCGGGCTGGCTATCCACTTATTCTTGAATTATGTGATTGCCCTCACAATTACTGGTGTTAATGTTTACTTATGGCTACTCCCAATTCATGCACACCGTTACTTAAGCTTAAGTTCCCTAGTCACTTTCAACAAGAATATTCATTAATTTTCCTTTACTCCCTACACCGACTCTACTATGGTGACATTGTCTTATGTTTGTGTGATTATTCCTTGAAAATATCCCGAAGTATGAATCATCGACGCGTCAATAGTGACACGATTTACCCGGTGACAGCTTTAAGCTCTGGTGTGTCGAGCTTCTCGTAACAATGTGTGTACTGTTGTTGTCAGTCAACCTGGGAATCATTCATTTGGTGCTATTATTGTCAGTCCTTGAGATCAGGAATATCTGGGTGCTGTTGTTGAAGGTCATTCTCCACAGAGAGACATAAATGAATATTTGTTCGTTGTATTATTCATCCAGGGATTCCATGCTAAGATGGAGACGTTGTAGAGTGCATTTGGAAGTTTTGTGATGTCCACAGGATGGAGTTGAGCTAGCCACTTCGGTGGCAAAATCTAAAATCTTATCGGTATAAGTAACTATTGGGACTTCTGCGGCTATATTTGTGAGAGGATTTTAGTCTGTGGTAGACTAGAATTTCATGAGCATCCTGAGCAGTTTGCGTCACTCACAGCATCTGAATATTCATCTTCCCAATTTATAAGGCAGTGAGTGCACCCCATCGTGGAATCGGTTATCTTTGACTCCTGTCGTTTGTTCTCTCAGTATAGTGGCGCCATATGCGATGACCAGACACTAGTGTCATTAAGAATAAGAATTTGTTCGGACTTTGACACCAGGGGGTTAGTTCCACAGGATAACCCAAGAAAGTCAGTGCGTCATCGATGGACCTGTCTTGTTTCTTTGAGATCATCAGTCTTGTCTTCAGGGTGCGGACCAACACCAGTCAACTAACACCCAGATATCATACTTGCTTTCTAGGTGAACAGTGTAGGGAAACACGACAATGTTTCCACCCTTGCCGGGGATCGAACCACGGAACTTCCTGCGTGGTGAAGTGAGAGAGCGATGACTACAGCGCCACGGGCCTGACGCCGGGTTAGTGGATCATAAATGGAGCTGATGCAAGCATCAGCACCACTGAACACTGGAATAATGACAATTGTGGAAAGAATTATATCTTAATTACTTGTGTGTCAAGTATACGCATGATATACCTTCATTAAACAACGCTCTATCAATGTTTAGGAAATTACGTTTGTCTATTTAAATACTAAACAATATTATTTTAAAAACCTCCCCCCCATTCACCCCCCCCCCCTATAGACAGTACACAGGAACTATAATAACTCCTAATGTAGTCCTAACTAGGAGCCATGCTAGGTGCTAGGTAACTAAGGTAGACTATGCTAGGTGCTAGGCAGCTTGGGTAGAATATGCTAGGTGCTAGCAGCTTGGTTGACTATGATAGGGGCTAGGCTGCTAAGGTAGACTATGCTAGTTGCTAGGCAGCTAAGAGTAGACTTTGACTAGGTGCTAGGCAGCTAAGGTAGATATGCTAGGTGCTAGGAGCTAAGGTAGAATATTGCTAGTTGCTAGGCAGCTAAGGTAGACTATGCTAGGTGCCAGGCAGCTAGTAGACTATGCTAGGTGCTAGGCAGCTAAGGCTAGACTATGCTAGGTTGCTAGGAGCTTGGGTAGAATATGCTAGGTTGCTAGGCAGCTAAGGTAGATCTGCTAGGTGCCAGGCAGCTAAGGTAGAATATGATAGGTGCCAGGCAGCTAAGGTAGACTTGCTAGGTGCTAGGCAGCTAAGTAGACAATGCTAGGTGCTAGGCAGCTAGGTATGAATATGCTTAGGTGCCAGCTGTAGGTAGACTATGCTAGGTGTAGGCAGAGTCAAAAGGCGATAGATTATGCTTAGGTGCTAGGCAGCTAAGGTAGTTTATGCAGGTGCTAGGCAGCTAAGGTACGACTATGCTAGTGCCAGGCTAGCTAAGGTCAAGCCTTATGTAGTGCAAGGAAGCTAAGGTGACTATGCTAAGTGATAGGCAGTACTAAGGTAGACTATGCTAGGTGACCAGGCAGCTAAGGTAGACTATGCTAGGGTTTTTGCTAGGCAGACTATGGTTGACTATGCTAAGTGCTAGCAGCTAAGGTAGACTATGCTAGGTGCCTGGCAGTAAGGTATTTAGACTATATGTAGGTGCCAGGCAGCTAAGGTAGGACTATGCTTAGGTGCAGGCAGCTAAGGTAGACTTTATGCTAGGTGCTAGGCAGCTAAGGTAGATTATGCTAGGTAGCTAGGCAGCTAAGGTAGATTATGCTAGGTGCTAGTCAGTAAGGTAGACTATGCTAGGTAGTGCCAGGCAGCTAAGGTTAGACTATGCTAAGTGTAGGCAGCTAAGGTAGATTATGCTAGGGCGAGGCAGCTAACGGTAGACTATGCTAGGTGCTAGGCAGCTAAGGTAGCTATGCTAGGCTGCTAGGCAGATAAGATAGACTATGCTAGGTGCATAGGATGCTAAGCGTAGATTTACTAGGTGCCAGCAGCTTAGGTTAGACGTATTGCTGAGCCAGGCAGCTAAGGTAGGACTAATGCTAATGCTAGGAGCTTAAGAGTAGGACTATGCTAGGTGCCAGGCAGCTATGGAGACTTTGCTAAGTGCTAGGCAGCTTAGGTAGTCTATGTAAGTGCTAGGCAGCTAAGTAGACTAACGGGCTGCCCCTTTTATTTTAATGGTCACAAACGTACGGCAGATGAATAAGACACCTGTGCAAACTTGGGTAAATTTATGATGAGGAGTTTGCCACCAAGTGGCTTGATTATCAAATTATAGTGATAATCCTGGACTGGGAAGGTCATGAAGGACAAAGTTGGAGGTGATCGTTCCTTAACCCTTAATCCCGTCTCCAGGAGTATTCTATGTATATCCCCTGATGTGGCCACTGACTGGAACGACGCGTTGCCATGTGTTGAATGGCAACGCTTGGGCATTGCCATTTATACAATAAAGAGCATCTTGATTTTAAGTAAGTCAAATTCATTAGGTGGTGGGTGAAAGGTAAGTCAAAATTTCCTTCCTGATGCATTTCCTGATGTCCCTTGTAACTTCTTAACTTAGAAACTCTTCATCTTATTAATACTGTCCACCTATGTTTCACTGTGAACACCTGGTTTACCACACACCCTATGCTTTTCTGAGCCTCCTTGTTCATCTGCGATCCTGCTATCAGTCTTATCTATCTTATATCAATAATAACTTGTGCTTGACATCTTATCGGCTGGATATGAAGAAAAATATCATTCTTTTTCGAGTTTTTTTTAACATTTCGTTGTTCACGTTTTGAACCTGAAGTCAAACTTAGAAATTGTTAGATGATTTTGTTGAAGTCAACACTTTAAGGGGACCACTTATAATAATTCTGTAAGAGCAAAAGGAGATTCTCTCACCACTGAAATATATTTGTATTAAAAGTTACTTTCTTGAACTTCTACTTTCCGTTTTTAGGAATAATTTAGATTGTAGTTGTAAAGTAAAGAAGAGTGAGAAACGACAGTGTCTTCCCGGTGATCAACTGGTCTGGTTGTCGTCCTGTCATCAAATGGTATGATTTGTCTTCCTGTGATCACATGTATGATTGTCTTCCGTCATCACCTGGTAGGATTGTCTTCCAGTCATCACCTGTATGGTTGTTTACAGTCTCACTGGGCATATGATGTTTCGTCATACTGGTATGATTGTCTTCCGTCATCACTGTGTTGATTGTCTTCCCTGTATCACCTGGTATGGTTGTCTTCCAGTCATCACCTGGTTTGATTGTCTTCCAGTGTCCAACCTGGTATGATTGTCTTCCAGTCATACCTGGTATGGTTCGTCTTCCCAGTATCTCCTGGTATGATTGTCTTCCATGAGTGATCAACCTGGTATGATTGTCTTCCTGTCATCACATGGTTTTTGATTGTCTTCCAGTCATCACTTGGTATGATGTCTTCCAGTCATCTCCTGGTAGATTGCTTCCAGTATACCTGGTATGATTGTCTTCCATCATCAACCTGTATGATTGTCTTCAGTCATACCTGGTTTGATTATCTCCAGGTAGTTTGTCGTTTGATTAAGGACCTTGCTCGAATTGGCCAGTAGGCTCTTCTGCCTCAGTGTAATACATTCTTTGTTCTTATGATCACTGCGTACGATTGTCTTCCAGTGATCACCTGGTATGAGTGTCTTCAGTGATACCTGGTATGGTTGTCTTCCAGTGATCACTGGTATGGTTGTAATAAGTTGGTAGAATTACCGACAATATGTAATGTTAAGGACACAGTGCAACTAATGTGAATTTTATTGTGGCAACGTTTCGCTCCTGGGCTGAGCAAAACGTTGCACAATAAAATGTTCAATTAGTTGCACTGGTGTACTTCTACTTACTTATGGGTTTTAATGGTTGTCTTCCAGTCATCAACAAGGTTTGGTTGTCTTCCAGTGTTCAACCAGGTTTGTTGTCTTTTCCAGTGATTCTCCACGTATGGTTGTCATTCTGTGATCACCTGGTATGGGTTGTCTTCCCAGTGATCACCAGGTATGGTTGTCTTCCAGTGGTTCACCCTGATATGGTTGTCTTCCAGTGATCCACCTGGTGTGATTGTCTTCCAGTCATCACCTGGTTAATGTTTGTTCTTCCAGTGATCACCTGTGTGATTGTCTTCCAATGATCACCTGGTTTGGTTAGTCTTCAGTGTTCACCTGCTATGATTGGCTTCCATTTGATCATGTGATATGATTCTTCCAGTGATCATGTGTGATAGATTGTCTTCAGTGATCAACTGTGTAATGATTTGTCTTCCAGTGATCATGTGATATGATTGTCTTCCAGTGATCAACCTGGCAAATGATTGTATTCCAGCTGATCATGTGATGATGATTGTCTTCCAGCCAGGGATATGTGATATGATTGTCTTCCATGATCATATGATGTGATTGTCTTCCGTGATCACCTGGTATGATTTCCTGTGATCACCATGGTATGATTGTCTTCCCGTGATCACTGGTATGATTGTTTAACAGTGATCACCTGGCATGATTGTTTTACGTGATCACCTGATATGATTGCCTTCCAGTGATCACCTGGTATGATTGTCTTCCGCAGTGTCACTGATTTGTTTGTCGTCCATTCATCTTCTGTATGGTTGGCATCCAGTCATCACCTGGTTATGTTGTCTTCCAGTGAATCACCTGTATGGTTGTTTCTCAGTGATCACTTGGTATGGTTGTCTTCAGTAGGGATCACCTGGTATGGGTGTATTATCCAGTAAGGATCACTGGTATGGTTGTCTTCCAGTGATCACCGGGTATGGTTGTCTTCCTTGATCACCTGGTATTGTTGTCTTACTTGATCGCCTGGTATGTTGTTTCAGTGATCACCTGGAATGGTTCTCTTCTAGGATCACCTGGTATGTTCGTTCCAGTGATCACCTGGTATGGGTATCTTCTAGTGATACCTGGTCTTCGGTTGTCTTCCTGGGGATTCACCTGGTTGGTTGTCGTCGTGGGATTCACCGGTTGGTTGTCTTCCTGTGGGATTCAACTGGTATGGTTGCCTTCCTGTTGGGATCACCTGATGTGGTTCTCTTTCAGTGGGAATCACCTATTATGGTTGTTCTTCCAGTAGGGATCACTTCTTTAAGGTTGTCTTTCAGTGGTATCATTTGTATGGATTGTCTTCTGTGGCGGAAGATAGCAAGAAGAACCAAATAATGAATGCTGACTTGGAGGCTGCAGACTTCAATATAGAAATACACTATGGTCGAGCACGTCGCCAGGAGAGGAGGAGGAGTGTTGGCGATAAATGGTTGCCAGAGCAACTGCTGGCTTGGACACGTATCGTATGAACATTGTTAATTATTATTTTGATAATTAGGGTCACTTTTGCAGCTGGAATACAGTAAAGCCAGATTTAGGCTTTTATTCACGGGTTGCGAATACCAGGGTAAGAGTTGTTATCCTACCTCACGCTCATTTCAAAGTTCAAGCCCATATCTGCGGTAGGACCTTACCACTCTTGAGATTGTGCACACAACATGTCATCTATTGGCCCAGAATACTATTTACTGCTAGGTGAACAAGACACAGTGGGTATTGACAAACATGGCAATCGTTTCCAATTGTGCGCAGGATGAACCAAAGACCTAATGTAAATTTTGAAGAAGTACTACCAGCTGAGCCATCGTGTTTATCTATGGCTGGAATAGTAGCATTAGCGTTAGTTCTGTTTTGAAAGGCTGTTGTGATATCAAACTTTTTAAACCTTACGATAGTGGTATAGATCTTATGAGAGAAGGAATTGTGGTATTGCTCTGCAGAATGAGGCATTATGTACTATAAAGATTGTGATGCTATTGATTTTTGAAATAGTGTTATCAAGTAGTAAAGTCCCCAACAAGCCAGTTATCTTCCAAGGAAAGTGATAATGAAACAAACTTTCTTATTCGTTTATATATGACGTAATTAGTGCTAGAGAATAAGATAAACTAAGCAAAAATAATGATCGAGATTAACATGACGCATATGCAGGTTTTAAATATTTATTAAGCGACGTTTTAAATATTTATTAGGCGTCGTTTTCAGATAATTAAAGTTATTAACAATAAGGGGAAGAAACAATCAGATTTTATGTATCTAAAAGGACTGACCATCCAAAGAGAATTTTAAGATTTCTTGTGAAAAAATTCTGTATATATTTTCCAGAATTTCAGCTATATTATGTACAATAGATGGCCATTATGACAATTTTCTTGGGTGATTACCCTGTTTGTAGCTTCTGCAAACATTATTTACGTCCAGTAATCTCATTGGTGTCAATCATATTGTTTTCGTAGTCACCCCGTGTAGACTATGTGAGAAACTTAAAACCACCCTGGTCGCACCAAGTGGTACCTCGACCTCACATATCTTATCCTATTATCCGAGACCAGTATGGATTGGGTAGCACCAAAAAGTACGCGTGCTCAACTAATTAAATTGGACTGTATAGTTCTTATTAGTTTAGATGAATGATGGGAGGGGGGTAGGATACACGGAGATATTCCGTCAAGGAAACCATTTGTAACATTAATCCCCATTACTTACCTGATGTCTCTGTGTGGTCACTTGATGTAGCTGGGTTCACTCGTACCTATCTAATTATAACATACAAGTTCTGGACAGTCTAAGGTTGCCTATATCTAGAAGGGTTACTTAAACTGTGGGTCGATTGATTTTCCTCTTTCTCTGATTACCTTCTCATTTTCGTTGTCTGCTACACCGACACGATTCTATTCCAGCGGACGAGGAATCCGCTGTTTGTCCTGCTAGAGACATCGTGAACTAAGGAGTTTCCCTTTCCTCGTCTCGTTTACTACGAGGTCTAGCGTGTTCATCTAGGAGCAAACGACTTTTTACTACATTTTTCTTAACTTAGCGTTATTATCATTGAATTACATTTACAATTAACAAGCGATTTAAGTTTCTCATAACTTATTATACAAACTAGTGGTCACTCCATTCGATCTGAGACCGTATGCGTGAAGATTAATCCAAGGGTAATTTTCCCAGGGACTCAGTCCATTGCTGGCGCGTCAGTCAACCGGTCCTGCTCTTATTTCACACTTTTACACTCTATTACTGTGGTCCGTATTATCCGTTACTCACTCTCCACCCAGGAAACTGTTACGACATTACTTATTGTGTAAATGAGGCCTGTATTATTCCTTAGGCCACCGTGAAACGTCAATTTCGTGTTTCCAGGTTTTTCTCTGTTCCTCACCACCATTCAAAAACAAATCCGCGCCCACCTCCCCCCCCGAAATCCGGGCATGCGCTAAAGGGATCTTGGTTCTACTCTTATTTTCAAATACATTTTGGACCCCATATAGACACTATTAAACACCTTCTTAGGACAATTGTTTCGGGACAAATCAAAAAATTTTCCACACTGCGGCCGGGCGCGAGGTCGTTGCTAGATCGACTTAACATAATGTGGAGTACAATTTTCATCTTCTTGGCAACCCATATTTATTGAACCTCAAATGGACTAATTCGTGTTTCCTTCTCTCAGGGAATAAGCTATGCTCCCTGGATTTATTTTTGGCTACTGGTATTTTGAGACTTTAACAATAACAGTCTCTCTAGTATCCCAAGTCCAGCCCCAGACATACTGATATAGGCCACCAACTCCATGGCCATCCATATTTATTGAACCCTCAAATGGATAATTTGTGTTCATTCTCTAGGGGAGAAGCCATATGTCCTGGATTAATTTATGGGCATACTCGGAATCTTTGAGACACTTTTAACAATAACAAGTATCTCAGTATACCAAGTCAGCCCCAGCACATATCTGAATATATGGCACCTAATCCATGGGGCCATCCATATTTATTGAACCCTCAAAATGGTACTAATTAGTGTTCCATTCTCTCAGGCGGATTAAGCCTATGTCCCGGATTATTATTGGGAATACTGGATTTTTTGGAGGGTGGGGGGTTGGGGGGGGGGTGGGGGACTTCAACAATAACAAGATCTCTCAGTATCCCAGTCAGCCCAGCACATTACGCATTATAGGCACCCAACTCCAATGGCCATCCCAATATTTATTGAACCTCTCAAAAATGGACTGATTAGTGTTCCATTCTCTAGGGGGCATAAGCTATGCTCCCTGGCATTATTTTATTGGCATACTGGAATTTTGAACTTTACTATAACAAGTCTTCTGTATCCCAAGTCGCCCTCACATTACTTGCAATTAGGGCCACAACTCCATGTGCATCTATAATTTATTGATCCTCAAATGGATCTAATTAGTGCTTCCATTCTCTCAAGAGGCATAAGCCTATGCTCCCTGGAATAATTTATTGGGCATTTCTGGAATTTTGATGGACTTTAACAATAACAAGTCTTCAGTATCCAAGTCCAGTCCAGCACATTTCTTCATTATTTCATTAACCTTTCACATATCCTCATTAGTTCCTCTTCTGTTGACGTCACACCCGGAATTTCCACATAAGTTTATTTACCAATTACTGTCGATCAGTGGACGACTGCTGTGCACTTTAAGTGTGTGGATTTATCGTAGATGAAGTAAGAACAATTATTATTTAACTGCTTATTATTTAGCATCAGTATAAAGCAGTCAACAATTTTGGTGTCTTGTCAGTTCGCAGAGCTGGGCCTTGAACTGTCCATACGCCTCTATAATTAGTAGGTTAATTCTGGTCGTTTCAAGCTTTCCTCGGAGAGTCGGCACCCAGTAATGTCACAGATTCACATTTAACATCCTTCAGGTATTGTTCCTGAGGTAAAGGGAATCATTTGGACTTTCCTCTTTTACATTAATCCCTATGCTGTCCATCTCCCCAAATGTAGTCGGGTTCAACATCATTTCGATAGAAGAATACTTGTACAGGGTTGACCTTTCATGAGTAAGACACCGTGACCGTATTCATACTTCTCTAGTCTTATTAAATAGGCGGTAGTCTGCCATTTTTTACATGGCCCGTACGTGTTGAGAGAGTGACACCGTATGGTTTTGGGTTTATGCCTTTATCTGAATTTTTACATCACACCGCAAGGTACCTCGGCTAGGGGGGATCCATCATTATTGCCATTAGCTGCAACCTTTACCCTTCGTCACTGTAGTGTCAGGGTTATTAACATTATATATTGTCACCATTATTATAGAATTCACATACAACCCTGCACATTAACTGTATGGTGCTTTCCCTTGTTGCATTGATAGCATGTTCAATTTGTATGACATTCCTTACATTATGATTGTTAGCATCTGATAATTCTGTCAAAGTTCTTTATTGTTTCCACTTTTATGTCCCAGATTACAGCCTTACAATTTTTAGTTGAAATGAGTACCCTGGCAGAAGAGACAGTCTCTCTTTTCTTGCCTGACTCTTATTTACCGGGTTACACTTACCGTCGGTACTTATTCTCTTTCCTTGATGTAGGAACCACTATTACTGATTTCCTGACTTGATTTGTGCTATTTAACTCTTTACTATGATATTACCACTGCCACCCCGGGATTTATTTTCCCTTTTGAGACTTGACAGTACTCTCAGAGTCATTATGTGTTATATCCTTAGAACTGTTTTGGAGGGGTGGTATGCAATTGAACAATAATCCTTGACGCACCTAGTCTGATTTCCTCCAGACCGTTACTATGAGAGGTTTGGCAAACCCACATTTGCTTAATAGGTTGATCAACTTGCTGGCTTAACCCTTTAATTTATTAAAGCCTACTTTTACATGACTGTTTTATTCCAATTCGTAATGTTGATTAATTAAAACATTCATTTCCATTATATGCTGCAACAATTTCAGCAGATCTCAGTTCACAGTCTTTAAACACAATTTGTACCAATCAAATAGACTCTCTAAAGCATCTATATATAACTTTATTCATTAGGGTTCACGGTTCTTTGATTCACTAATTCAAATGCCTGCGGTCACATGGCTTTTAATAGCCTGGTAATGATGCTTTCTTACTCTAAAATTTCACGGATTGTCAGCCACATTAACTCCATTAGATCAGCATGGTTTGAGGAATTATTAATCACTGATTTTACTACCTAAGTAGGCGCCTTGTAAGAGTAATTCTTGCACTTTACTCTTGTATAAATCCTAGCAACCATGTGCTAGCATTAATTGGCGTATTGTTATCATCACACGATCGTTTATACTTTGGCTGCCTCCTACACCAACTTACTTCAATCAGTCAATTAATTATTAAGTAATTAATTCAAATTAATTTTTTCACTGATTGCAATCGGTTCGTAGGACCAAAGGGCTGATATGGAAATTTTCTAGGTGCTTACCTGGTTGTACCTCAAACATTAATTAACTTACCAGTAATCTCATTGGGAGACAATCATATGTTTACCGTAGTCCACCCCTTGTTGACATGTGAGAAAACTTTACCAACCACTGGTCGCACCAAGTGGTCCCCTCGACCTCACAATCTTATCCATATCTATCCGAGACCTGTATGGATTGGTGCACCCACACGTTACGGTGCTTACTAATGAATTGTGGACTGTATAGATTATTTTAGTTTAGCTGAATGAAGGGGAGGTGGGTAGGATACCTGGTATAACATCCGTCAAGGAAAAAACATTTGTACATAATCCCAATACTTACCAGATGTTCTTGGTGGTCACTTGGGTAGTGGATCACTCGTAACCTATCCTAATTATATACAATACCACTACTTAGGCCAGTCTAAGGTTGCTATACTGATCGGGTTACTTAAACTGTGGGTGAATTGATATTCCTCATTTCTTGTTAACCCATCTCATTTTCGATGTCCTGCAACACCGACCACGTTTCTCATTTCCAGCCAGGTAAGAGGTATCCCGTGGTTTGTCCTGCTTTAGACATCGTTGACTAAGGAGTTTCCATTTCCTATGTCTCGTTATCAACGGGTTCTAGCGTGTTCACTCGGAGCAAACGACTTATTTCTATTCACATATTCTCTTAAACTTAGCGTTATAATGACCTTACATTACATTCACAAGACGATTTAACGTCTCTTAACTATTATACTAAATAGAGGTCCACTCCTTAAGATCTGGATCCGATGAGTGATGATTAATCCAAGGGTAATTTTCCCAGGAACACAGTCCATTTGTTGGGAGCGTCAGTCACCGGTCCTTCTCTATCACTCTTTTTACCAGTCTATTACTGTGGGTCCCGCTAAATTTCCCGTTCCTCACTCTCCACAGGAACAATAACGACACTTCTTATTATGAAATGAGGCTGTATTAATCTTAGGCAACGTCTGATCGTCTATTTCGTGGTTCCATGTTTTCTCAGCTTCCTCACCACCATTCAATACAATCCGGCCCCTCCCCCCCGCACTCCGCGCTTGCGCAAAGGGAACTCTTGGTTCTACTTTATTTTCAAATACATTTTTTGACCCATATAGACACATTAAACACCTATTAGGCACTATAGTTTCGGAAAATCAAAAAATTTTCCACAGCCATACTGTATTTAATAATATTTTAGTCATAGAAAACGGGAGTGACTGCGATCTGCGCAAGACCAGGTCTCTCATTGGGTTTTGAATTTGTACTACACGTTGGGTAATGGGGAAGAATTTTTCGTGCTCTAGAGGTTAAAATTGTGTTGACACCTCTCAAATAGGAGGCGAAATTGGTGGATGTGCATTCCTGCATAACTTGAGATAGACGACTTGACAAGACAGCTCCAGGAACCTCAGATAAGCTCTCTAGATTTGTAATTCTGGCCAGCATTATTTCATAGATTTAGTTGGTGAGGTTTTCTGAGTTGATATACATTAATCTCCAGTCAAATTGGGGTGAGTGATTATTAAGATATATTTTCCTTCTGTTATGTAATTGTGTATATATATAACCATTTATTATTTTTAATATACAGTCCACAAAATTTATATATTTACCAGTATTCCTGCTATATGTATATTTCATTTAATTAATAGGTCTAGAGCAACTTGTGGTTATGCTAGTGGTAGGTATCGAAGGGGGACATTTTTTGCGACCCAGGTGTCCCAAATTCCTACTTGTCTATGTAACATTGATAAATAATTATCTTTGTTATTTACTGTTATGTACATAATTAGTTACATTCAGATAAATGCAATTTCCACATTGCTAGTGTACTCAGCTTACACCGAGGTCCGTATTTCGATCCCAGTACGGGTGGAAACATTAGGAAGTGTTTCCTTAAGACACCTGCTGTCCATGTTCACCTAGCAGTAAACTAGGTACCTGGGTATTAGTCGACTGGTGTGGGTCGCATCCTGGGAACAAAATTTACCTAATTTGCCCGAAATAATCTGCATAACAAATGACTTTCTATATAGCAGTATGTCACTGATGTCAGCTAGACCACTATACCTTGTACATGTACTTACAGAAATTTAAAAATATTATTATTAAATTTTTATTATTATTATTATTATTTTATATTTTTATTTTATATTAAGATTAATTTAACAATCAGTTTAAAAATGTTTTTATTATGCAGGCAAGATGTTAGTTACAATGTTGTCAAATTCTGGCCAATATGCTATGCTGAGCAGACCTCATAAAATAATTCTTTATTCAGAGCAAGATGGCGGTCGACTTAACATTGTTTTCCAGATTTGTCATGCTCCCCGGCCCAGCCAAGGACACCAGCTGCATTTGACTGCTTCCCAGCTGCAATGTTGGTATATAAAATAAAATTTCAGAATTCCATGAATTTAACACGACTGAGTGTATTCTAACTCGGGTAAGCAGGGTAGAGGCTCGCCGTCACACTGGCTCGCCGTCACACTGGTTCGCCGTCACACTGGCTCCCGTCACACTGGTTCGCCGTCACACGGGCTAGCCGTCACACTGACTCGCCGCCCCACACGGGCTAGCCGTCCCATGGCCCCCTTCCAAACCGGTCCCACACTGGCTCGCCGCACATGGCTCCCGCCAACGGGCTCCCGTCACACTTTTTTCGCCGTCACACTGGTTCCCCCGTCACCTGGTTTGCCGTCACACTGACTCGCGCAAACACTCGCTGTCACACTGACTCCGTCACACTGATCCCGTCACACTGGCTGCCGTCACAGGGCTCCCGTACACGGGACTCCCCGTTCACTGAATCCCCGCAAAAGGTTTCCCCTTCACACGGGGGTAGCCGTCACACTGCCAGACACATATGAACAAGACTTTTTTTAATCGCTGCTTAAAATCGTATTCCAAAACCCCCACCCTTTATATAACCCCAGCCCTTATATAACCCCCCCCTTACATAAACCCCCCAACCCCCCCCTTACTAACCCCAGCCCTTATATAACCCCAGCCCTTTTTAAAACCCCCACCCTTATATAACCCAGCCTTTTTTAAACCCCAGCCCTTATAAAACCCCCCCTTATATAACCCAGCCCTTTTTTAACCCCGCCCTTTTAAAACCCCACCCCTTATTCATAACTCCCACCCCTTTAAATTCAAAAAACTCCACCCTTATTCAAAACTCCACCCCTTATTCATAACCCCACCTTTTATTCAAAACCCCCCCTTAATCATAACCCCACCCTTATTCATAACCCCACCCCTTTTTTAAAAACCCCCACCCCTTGTATCATAACCCCAGCCCTTATATAAAACCCCCCAGCCCTTTATCAAACCTCAGTCTTGTATCATAACCCCAGCCCTTGTATCATAACCTCAGCCTTTGTATCATAACCTCAGCCCTTGTATCATAACCTCAGCCCTGGCAGTCTGGCAGTGTGACGGCGAGCCACACAATAGATATCTACCCTCTACCAGGATACACAGCAATTCACAACTACAGAACAAACCAAGTTGGGGGTGGTATTGCAATCTATTACTCTAACCAATTATCTTGTCTTAGCACCACTTGCTTTAGTGATGAATATGGGGAATACATTTTTGCTAATTTTACTGTAAAAAACCTTAAGACACCTATAACAATCGGTGCCATTTACCGGATACCTCACACAAACATCCCAAATTTCAGTGAGAAATTAAAGTCACTAATAACAAACAGACAAATGAATAAGCACCACCTTCTCATAGCTGGAGACTTCAACATCAACCTTGGCTTACTAGATGATCAGCCTGTAACTGATTTCATCAACAATATGAACAACACACTTCTCATACCAACAATAACTAAACCAACCAGGCTCACTGAGACAAGTGCAACCATAATAGACCACATATGACCAATATACTAGCCCCCCTTAAATCATGGGATAATCACAGATAGCACTACAGACCACTACCCTACCTTCCTCCTGACAACATTAGTAAACCACCACTTGAATACAACAAAGTCTCATTTAGACTCCATGACGAGCCCTCAGTAAGGAAGTTCACAGCTGACCTAGAGACTGTTGATTGGCCTACAGAATTCTCCAAGGCCAATGGTATTGATGACTGGACAGACATCTTTCTTAACACAATTACTTAGACTATACAACAAACATTGTCCTATAAAAACAAAACAGATCACAAACAAACGGCTTGGTTGCCCATGGCTAACCAGCACCATTCTGAAATCCATAGACAAGAAACACCAATTATGAAAAGCAATATAGACAGGGCTTAAATACACAAAGATACTCTTAAACACTATTCATCAGCTCTCACCAAAGTAATAAAAAAAGCCAAACAACTATTACTACTCCAGTAGATTCACAGACACTAGAGGAGATATAAAAAGACCTGGAAAACACTCCTCTCAGATTCTAGGGACCCACAAACTGAGAAAAACCAAGAATATTGTCCTAACTAAACCTAATGAAACACCACTACATCCCACTGACACAGCTAACAAGATAAACGACTTCTTCTCAAACATAGGATCTAATCTCGCCAGTAAAATCCCACATACCAATGCCCATGCCGGGGACTACCTAGATGGAAATTTCCCTAATTCCTTCTATCTTGCACCAACTGAGCCCACGGAAGTCATTGAGATCATAAAGTCACTTAAAAATAACTCGGGGAATCTGTCTCTGTCCCACCATTACTGTACAAGCGAGCGGCCCATGTCCTTTCGCATGCTATTTCATTACTTTTTAACAAGTCAATAGAGACTAGCACCTTCCCGAAACTACTCAAGATGGCAAGGGTTACACCAATACATAAAGGTGGTGACCCTACAGACTTAAACAACTATAGGCCAATATCTAACTTACCATTGCTATCCAAAATCTTGAGAAACTCGTGCACAGGAGACTGTATTCATTTATAACGGCTCAAAACATACATCACCCCTGCCAGTTTGGATTCAGGAAAAATAAAAGCACTAATGATGCAATCATAAAAATGCTAGATCTGCTTTACACAGCATTGGAAAATAAGGAATATCCACTAGGAATTTTTATTGACCTAAGAAAAGCTTTTGACACAGTAAACCACGAAATCCTACTCCACAAACTTGACCACTACGGTATAAGAGGCCATGCAGCTTGCTTATTTCAAATCTTACATTACTAATAGGTATCAGTACGTCACCATTAAAGACACAGACATCAGCAACATGGCCACTTGATACTGGAGTTTCCGCAGGGAAGTGTCCTTGGTCCCCTGCTCTTCCTCATATACATCAATGACCTTCCAACGTATCCCAACACCTGAAACCCATTCTCTTTGCTGATGACACGACTTATGTCATCTCTCACCCTAATCTTCCCACCCTCAACACCATTGTGAATGAGGAGCTGATTAAAATATCGACTTGGATGACAGCCAATAAACTTACGCTTAACACTGACAAAACTTACTATATTATGTTGGTAGCAAGCAGGAGATGCACAAATTAACATAAAAATTGACAAACTCTAATTACCAGAAATAATGGGGGAAAATTCCTAGGCTTTATACCTTGACAAACAACCTGAATTTCAGCACCCATATCCAGCATATAGCCAAAAAAGTATCCAAAAGGGTTTGGGGATCCTCTCCAAGATACGATACTACGTGCCGCAAAATGCCCTTCTCACACTATCCCACTCGCTTTTTTTATCCAATACCTCACCTATGCTATTTGTGTTTGGGGGATCAACTGCAGCAACAACCTAAACCCAAATAATAACCCAACAAAAACTGCAGTAAGAATAATCACTAAATCCCACCCCTGGCAGCAAAACCCCCCCACTCTTCAAAGATCTAAACTTACTCCCGTTCAGTACATCCACACTTTTTAAACTGGGGCAATCTATATCAAACAGGGCCTTAAACTCTAATATCAACCTTGACCTAAAACGCTTTCTTGATAGTTGTGACGGGACCCACGGGCTAACCCAGAAACAAACATCTCTAACGACATTCCCCGTGTCCGACTAAACCTTTACAAAAATTCAATGTATGTCAAAGGCCCTAAAATCTGGAATACCCTACCTGAGAACTCTAGAACTGCAGACACATTCATCACCTTCAAAACTACCATTAGAAAAAAATCTTTTTCCCTGATACAAACCCCCTCAACTAACTACAACGAATACCACCTGGTGGTTCACACTTTCACTCGCTCACTCATTGACCATAAACAGAAATATTAATCTCAGTCTTAAAATAATGAATCCTGTGATACCCAATACTGAAACTATATACTGTGCCAAAACAAAAGCATTCACATTGCTAAACTCACAAACTAGTATTTAGTCACTTAGCCATAATACCAACTTACCTCATAATTTGTAATATTTTACAATTAAGAATAAAACTAAGTATGCCCGAAATGCCTAGCCATGCTAAGCGTTCTAGTGGTACACTCTGTAATCACAATTTTACTACATGTAAACCAAACAATAACCAAATTTCTGTAAACTCAGCATTGTAATCCTTATAGAGAATAAACTTTGAATTGAATTGAATTGAATCTCATAACCCCAGCCCTTATGTCATAACCCCAGCCCTTATATAATAACCCCAGCCTTTATCTCATAACCCCAGCCTTTATCTCATAACCCCAGCCTTCATCTCATAACCCCAGCCCTTATATCATAATCCCAGCCCTTATATAACCCCAGCCTTTATCTCATAACCCCAGCCTTCATCTCATAACCCCAGCTCTTATATCATAACCCCAGTCTTGTATCATAACCCCAGCCCTTGTATCATAACCCCAGCCCTTGTATCATAACCTCAGCCCTTGTATCATAACCTCAGCCCTTGTATCATAACCTCAGCCCTTATCTCATAACCCCAGCCCTTATCTCATAACCCCAGCCCTTATCTCATAACCCCAGCCCTTTTATCATAACCCCAGCCCTTTTATCATAACCCCAGCCCTTTTATCATAACCCCAGCCCTTATATCATAACGCCAGCCCTTATATTATAACTCCAGTCTTTATCTCATAACCCCAGCCCTTATCTTCTGAATCCAAAGTCCTTAAGCAACATAAGACCTATAGCTAAACTCTCTCAAAATATTTAAGAGCTGTAGCTCAACCTTCTCAAGAGATCCAAAATGCTGAAGATCAAACCTTGGAATGGCGCTTTACCTCAACACACTTAATAAGTCTATCACTTGTAGCTAAACACTACAAAAGGCCAAGGAATTGTAGATCAACATTCTAAAAGCAGCCCGAAAATGAAACTCAACCCAAATAAGTAAGGGAATATAATATATATATATATACAGTGGACCCCCGCATAACGGACGCCTTGCATAGCGGACAATCCGCATAGCGGACGCTTTGTTCGCTAAAATTTTGCCCCGCATAGCGCCCAAAAACCCGCTCAGCGGCCTTCGTCCGAGACGCGTCCAATGTGCGGCCTGAGCCAGCCTCATATGTTCCGCCGGTGGCATTGTTTACCAGCCAGCCTCCGCGGTAACATTCAAGCATACAATCGGAATATTTCGTATTATTACAGTGTTTTCGGTGCTGTTTCTGGAAAATAAGTGATCCATGGGGCCCAAGAAAGCTTCTAGTTCCAACCCTACAGCAATAAGGGTTAGAATTCCTATAGAAATTGAAGAAAGAGATCATTGATAAGTATGAAAGTGGAGTGCGTATCACCGACCTGGTCAGGTTGTACAAGAAACCCAAATCAACCATCTCTTCTATTGTGGGCAAGAAAACGGCAATCAAGGAAGCTGTTCTTGCCAAAGGTTTAACTGTGTTTTCGAAACAAAGATCGCAAGTGATGGAAGATGTTGAGAGACTCTTATTGGTGTGGATAAATGAAAAACAGCTAGCAGGAGATAGCGTCTCTCAGCGATCATATGTGAAAAGGCTAGGAAGTTGCATGAGGATTTAATTAAAAAAAAGGCCTGCAACTAGTGATGATGTGAGTGAATTTAAGGCCAGCAAAGGTTGGTTTGAGAGATTTAGAAGCGTAGTGGCATACATAGTGTGATACGGCATGGTGAGGCTGCCAGTTCGGACCACAAAGCGGCTGAAAAATATGTGCAGGAATTCAAGGAGTACATAGAAACTGAAGGACTGAAACCTGAACAAGTGTTTAATTGTGATGAAACAGGCCTGTTCTGGAAGAAAATGCCAAGCAGGACCTACATTAACTCAGGAGGAAAAGGCACTCCCAGGACATAAGCCTATGAAAGACAGGCTTACTTTGTTGATGTGTGCCAATGCTAGTGGTGATTGCAAAGTTAAGCCTTTATTAGTGTATCACTCTGAAACTCCCAGAGCGTTCAGGCAAAAGAATGTCCTCAAGGATAATTTGTGTGTGCTGTGGAGGGCAAACAGTAAGGCATGGGTCACTAGGGAATTTTTCTATAACTGGTTACACCATGCATTTGCCCCCAATGTGAAAGATTACCTAACTGAAAAGAAATTAGAACTTAAGTGCCTCCTGGTGTTAGACAATGCCCCTGGTCATCCTACAGACGTGGCAGAGCGACTTTATGGGGACATGACTTCATTAAGGTGAAGTTTTTGCCTCCTAATACACTCCTCTCCTGCAGCCCATGGACCAGCAGGTCATTTCCAACTTCAAGAAACTGTACACAAAAGCTCTGTTTCAAAAGTGCTTTGAAGTGACCACAGACACTCGATTGA
Source organism: Cherax quadricarinatus (assembly GCF_026875155.1). NCBI lineage: Eukaryota > Metazoa > Arthropoda > Malacostraca > Decapoda > Parastacidae > Cherax > Cherax quadricarinatus. Next base: position 31,625,704 of record NC_069423.1, on the reverse strand, counting down.
CTCTAAAAGAGTTTTGGAAGGATCACTTTAATATCCTCAATTGTGTAACCTTAGGTAAGCTTGGGAGGGAGTGACTAAGAGAACCTTGAACTCTGCTTGGAAGAAACTGTGGCCAGAATGTGTAGACAAAAGGGATTTTGAAGGGTTTGAGGCTAACCCTGAGAGGAGTATACCAGTTGAGGAATCAATTGTGGCATTGGGGAAGTCCTTGGGGTTGGAGGTTAGTGGGGATGATGTGGAAGAGTTGGTGGAGGAGGACAATGAAGAACTAACCACTGATGAGCTGATAGATCAACTTCAAGAGCAAGAGGCCAGACCTGGGGAAACTGGTTCAAAGGAGGGGAGAGAGAAATTGAAGGAATTGCCTACTTCAAAGATTAAGGAAATGTGTGCAAATGGCTTGAAGTGCAAACCTTTTTTGATGAAAATCACCCTCACACAGCTATTGCAAGCCGTGCTGGTGACTGTTACAATGACAATGTTGTGAACCACTTTAGACAAATCATAAAGGAACGAGAGGTACAGGCCACTATGGACAGATATGTTGTGCGAAAGAAGTCCAGTGACTCGAAGCTGGTCCTAGTGGCATTAAAAGAAGAAGGGAAGTAACCCCAGAAAAGGACTTGCCTCCTCAAGTCTTAATGGAAGGGGATTCCCCTTCTAAACACTAACACTCTCTCTCCCCTCTCCCATCCCATCAATCATCACCAGATCTTCAATAAAAGTAAGTGTCATGTAATTGTGCATGCCTTTTTCAGTTTGTGTGTACTAAAATTAACATTTTTTTGTGGTAAAAAAATTTTTTTTCATACTTTTGGGTGTCTTTCACGGTTTTAATTTTTATTTCCATTATTTTTTAGGGGGAAAATTCATTCACAAGCGAACATTTCGCATAACAGCCCCCTCTTGGCAGGGATTAAGGTCGCTATGCGGGGGTCCACTGTATAAACTAAATAAAAACATGCGCTAGCCGGGGGATCAACCCCGTGTTTTTTAGCCAGCCTTAGGTGAGCAAAAATTCAAGTCGCCAAAAAAACTTCTTTTTGTATCTTTACGGGAAACTTGGCGCTGGGTGACATACAGACCAGACCCCCTCCTTCGCCTGTTCTTTCTATCGCATTATAATTTGTACCCGGGGACCCATATTTCTTTCTCAGATGACCCCTTTTGTGGTCTCATTAAAATAATCTTTTTAAACTACAAGTACAGTACATGGTAACAGTCCTAGCTACAAATGACATCCTACTACAAGAAAGCCACTTGTGCGAGCATCTCGGCAAATTAGGTCAGTGTCCCGGGATGCGACCCACACCAGTCGACTAACACCCGGTACCCATTATTTACGATGGGAACAAAGACAACAGTGGAAAGAACAGCGTGACATCCACTGAAAAGGCATTTTGTTTATTGATGGCTTTAGACCCTGCATATTTGCAAATATTTGTTATCGTGTTGATGGTATGTGGGAAGGGAGGGTGGGCACTAAAATTTGTATTTTCAGGTTTAGGGGCCCTAAAACTGTCCCTTCTCTCCGTAGTGACCAGGTGGTGTAGTATTTCTTTCCAACATTTTCCTTTCCAGGAAGGTTGTACTAAACTAGTTTATTTCCAATGGTCTAATAACTAATGTAATGAATGTGGGCGAAGTCTCTAACCTGAGTGAGAGTTATAGAGGTCATGCAGGTTTAGCTACTGTCACTGCAGGTGTTGTGAAAAGGAAAAGGCCGAAACAACCCCAATATTCTTTCGCTGGGAAAAGATTCCCCCGGTCAGAGAAGCTGGCGGCTAAATTAAAGTTAAAGGGTACTGGCAAAGTTTTTGGCATTGGGAAAGGGATGATCAAGGGGCCCCCCCAGTTTTTGCCGATGTACTCACCTAATTGTACTCGCCTAATTGTGGTTGCAGGGGTCGAGACTCAGCTCCTGGCCACGCCTCTTCACTGATCGCTACTAGGTCCTCTCCCTCTCTGCTTCCTGAGCTTTGTCATACCTCTTCTTAAAACTATGTATGGTTCCTGCCTCCACTACTTCACTTGCTAGGCTATTCCATTTCCTGACGACTCTATAACTGCAGAAATACTTCCTAACGTCCCTGTGACTCGTCTGAGTCTTCAGCTTCCAGTTGTGACCCCTTGTTTCTGTGTCCCCTCTTTGGAACATCCTATCTCTGTCCACCTTGTCTATTCCCCGCAGTATCTTGTATGTCGTTATCATGTCTCCCCTGACCCTTCTGTTCTCCAGTGTCGTCAGTCTGATTTCCCTCAACCTTTCCTCGTACGACATTCCCCTGAGCTCTGGGACTAGCCTTGTTGCAAACCTTTGTACTTTCTCTAACTTCTTGACGTGCTTGACCAGGTGTGGGTTCCAGACTGGTGTTGCATACTCCAGTATGGGCCTAACATACACAGTGTACAGTGTCTTGAACGATTCCTTATTAAGGTATCGGAACGCTATTCTCAGGTTTGCCAGGTGCCCATATGCTGCACCAGTTATTTGGTTGATGTGTGCCTCCGGTGACGTGCTCGGTGTTATGGTCACCCCAAGGTCTTTCTCCCTGAGTGAGGTCTGTAGTCTTTGTCCACCTAGCCTATACTCTGTCTGCGGTCTTCTTTGCCCCTCCCCAATCTTCATGACTTTGCATTTGGCAGGGTTGAATTCGAGAAGCCAGTTTCTGGACCACATGTCCAGCCTGTCCAGGTCTCTTTGCAGTCCTGCCTCATCCTCATCCGATTTAATTCTTCTCGTCAACTTCACATCATCTGCAAATAGGGACGCTTCAGAGTCTATTCCTTCCTTCATGTCGTTCGCATATATCAAAAATAGCACTGGTCCTAGAACTGACCCCTGTGGCACCCCGCTCGTCACAGGCGCCCACTGTGATACCTCTTCACGTACCATGACTCGTTGTTGCCTCCCTGTCAGGTATTCCCTGATCCATTGCAGTGCCCTCCTTGTTATATGCGCCTAATCCTTCAGCTTCTGCACTAATCTCTTGTGGGGAACTGTGTCAAAGGCCTTCCTGCAGTCTAGAAAAACGCAATCAACCCACCCCTCTCTCTCGTGTCTTACTTCTGTTACCTTGTCATAAAACTCCAGAAGGTTTGTGACACAGGATTTGCCTTCCATGAGCCCATGCTGGTTTTCATTTATAATCTTGTTCCGTTCCAGGTGTTCCACCACTCTCCTGATAATCTTCTCCATGAGTTTGCACACAATACATGTCAGAGACATAGGTCTGTAGTTTAGTGCCTCATTTCTGTTTCCTTTCTTAAATATGGGGACTACATATACATATACAGGTCCCCTACTATACAGGTCCCCAGTTAGATGCATAATCAGTGGTAAGATTCCACCCGAATTCCCTGCAACGCCAGAGAGTGGGGAAGTTGAAACCATGATAGCAGGGGGTCGTGGCAATAATGAGTACTGGAACACATGATGAACCGCCAAGTAAGCCGAACCAGATAGGGATTGATGGACACTCAACCACCTTGGGAAAACACTTTTATGGGGCACCCCAAAAGGGAAAGTCATTAAATCCAGGGAACCTCATATCAGTGGGAAGGAAAGCTACCAGGGCATTGGGCAGCTGTGTGGGGAGATACAGACAACCACTCGGTACAAGGCTAAACCATGTGAAGAGAGGTTTTAAGTTAAAAATAAAATATAAAAACCAACGGCAACGAACAAGCTTTGACCCCTTGAGGATCATATAGTGAAAGTGGGTCAGTCGAAGTAGACCAGCGCTCCTTGACGAATGAGTGCCAAGACGGAGGGTGTGCGAGGCCCACTGGGAGGAGGTATGCAGGAGGTGAATTTGCACCGAGACTGGTGTCCACCCATTGCCGGCGTGAGGATGGGAAATTTATGAGTACTAAAATTCCCCAACTGCAGGGTCGTATGTAAATATTATTTTCATGGACTAGTTTAACCGAACTTTAAGCACACGAAATCACTCACTACGAAAGCAAAAGACTATGGCAGACGATGCCACCTCCCCCCAAGAAAAGCAGGGGTGTCACTATCACGTAAGAGACCCTACAATTAAGGTGTCAGGCCCGAGACTAGATTCAAAAGACTCCCAGTTCACCCATCAGGCGGGGATACCCAAACAGACCCTGCGCAGTCTACACACATGGCACTGGACCCGCACCTAAAGACAGTTCTGATCAGCCGGGCATGTGGCTCATACTTGTTTTGCGTGCAGGCCAGTCAGCACAGCCTGGTTGATCAGCGCTGGAACCACCAGGAAGGCCTGGTCCACAGACCGTGCCGCGGGAGGGCGTTGACCCCCGAAACTCTCTCCAGGTAAACTCCCAGGTAACAGGATGAGTGAGCCAATATCTGCACCCTAGATCCTACAAATATACTCCTCGGACACTTGAGTTAACTGTAAGAATTTAAAATATTATTTGATAAATATTAGCCTCAAGAATGTTTAGGCTTTATTAGCAAATAATATGAAAATTTAATATTTACGCCTTAGACAATACAATTATGATGTATTCAGTCCAGCAAGATTAAACATATTTGAGGGCACGTTCATATCTTTATCCAAATATTTACAGAATGCTGCTGCGTTCTTCTTGATCTGAGACACTGCAGAATAACGAGTAAGAGCTGAGCTCGCCTACATGCGGTTAACATATTATTCGCCGGCGACCAACGAAAGGAAGGAGAGGCATCCTAAGTGTGTGGACACTTACTCTATTCACCAGGCTCCCGCTGTGAGATTATTCTCGTTTTCAGCCATAGTAATAGTCGGCCGATGTTATTTGGGCACACAGGGTAATTCAGATACGGGTTATGAGCAGGCCTTGAGCCCAATACAAGGTAATTACATCCAGGATTGCTGAGTAATCATCCTTTGAATATTAGACCAGACTCTAGTACTATTTCTGTGTACATAAATATTAGTTAGGGAAACCCCAATGGATACAGGGACCCCTAAAGTGTATGCTGAGATTGCTAATTTTTTATTAACTGCTTACGAGGAGACCAATCTCCCTGCCACAAGTTCATACCTGGACTAGATTACAGGGTTTTTCTAGCCTGTAGACTCACTCTACACTCAACGTAAGTCTGTTCCTAGTCTTGTTGCATGGAAAAGGCAGGAATTTTATCCTGTCAGGTAGTTTACTCTCAAAAAGAATGTAACCATAGGGATAAACTTGTGAGAAGCAGCACCCAAATGAGAGTCTTAGTGCTTACCTGTAGTCAGCAGTCAGATTGCCAGAGTGAGCACCGCCACGCTTTTCATTCTCCACTTAAGAGCATGATAGCAATTCGTTCAATTTCCTTAGCTAAATCAGAGCCATGATGGAGCCAAGGGGAGGTGCAGCAGTTGGAGAAGGCATCACAAGTGGGTGTTGGCCTACTAATGAAAGTAGGTCATTCAAGAAAAGGATGACAACTATTATTCGATGTATAAGGAATCTTTCATACTAAGATAGAGCCCTGAATATACACTCTCCTGAAGGATGTTCAATGAAGGAAGCTCATCACCGAATTATATAAGTGGAAGACAGGGTCTTAAAAATGTTTAACAAAAAAGAACTAGGTATAATGGATTCAAGATGAATAAATTCAGATTTAGTAAGGATATTGAAAGTGTAGATTTAGTCAGTGGGGGGAGTTTGTAGATGAGTGGAATAATCTGCTAAACAGTCACTGAAGCTAACACTTTAGACAGCTTTTACAATGGGTTCAATGGTATAAGAATTACGAGCCCATTGGCACACAAAAATTTAATGATTTAATTACCACTATTGAGAGTGTTCTCACAGATCAAGTGGGCAGGAATAGGAAACAAAGACCCTCCACTATAAATAACGAATAAAAACCATGTAAATACTATAATGATCCACAGCTACGCAATCTAACACATGCAGCTAGGAGGATTGGTAAAGCATATCGTGAATGTAGAACCCCAAACCTGCTCAGAACGTTCCAAGCTGCACTAACAACAAATGCAAGGAATAGAAAGCAAGACTTAGGCAACAGAATTGGGAACAGTCTTTGTATAGCTTGGATAAAATAGGTCCACCACCTTTAAGTTTGGCTTGAAAGGATAAATAGAATAAACCAGGAATAAAGACTGGCAATGTAGCTCACCCTTTCCTCTTGAAAAAGCAAAATGAACCTCATAAATGGACTGGTCCAAAACTATCCGGCATGAAAACGCGTACCAATCTCATGTTAGAAAAAATTCTAAATTATTTTTCTAACTTCTGTAAGAAATGTTGAAACATAATATTATGAGCCAAAATATTCAGATGAGACAGTGATTTGCCTCACTACCGAGTATGAATTAGATTAAGACATTAACTAAGGTCGATCAACTGCTCCTGGAGAAATGGATAACCTAATGATATTCTCAGAACTCTAAGGCACGTGCCTGATAACCCTTTGTTGCACTGTATAATCCTCAGTACATTGAGCGTTCTTCCTATTCCAGACCAATAGTCCCTCATTGTGCCTATCCTCTAACCCAACAGCCTGATACATTTAGGCCTATCTCCTTAACAGTTGTCTTTGTAAAACTTTGAAAGAATGATACTTAACAGACTGTACTACAGAATCAGACATCCAACTTTCCCCCTTACCTCTAGTGGGTTCATGAAAGAAGTCTAAGTGGCAAGAACAACCCCTTGTTATTTCCACCTTCCCTCACTGCCACACACCTCTACTAGTTTTCTACCACTTTTCTTGATCTAAAATCTACATTTGATATTGCGAACAGAACGTAATATACTACATGAAACTACCCAAATTGATATAGGTGGTAGCTTACTCTGCTGGATAATAGGATACCTGTCAAATAGAGTATCCTCTGTCTTCTTTACCAAGGCGTCAGAAGTGATTTCTAAAGAAATGTCTTTAGGTAGCACCGCATGGATGATTCTTAGTCCCATGCTATTTAATATTCTGATTAATGCTCTCCTAAATGCCTCTGGATTTTACCTGAATTTATTTTTTTCAATTCAATCAAATTTAAAGTTAATTCTCTATACATGTTGAAATAACAGAAGTTGGGGGGGTTGTTTGTGTGGGTTTACATGTAGTTAAATAATGATTACAGAGTGTACCCACTACAACCCGCCTGAGCATGGCTAGGGCATTTCGGGCAGACTTAGTTTAATTCTTTTATTTTAAAAAATTACAAATATGAGGTAAGATGGTATTATGTGGCTAGTGACTAAATACTAGTTGATAAGTTGATTTTAGCAATGAGAATGCACATTTGTTTTGGACACACAAGTAGAAAAGTTTCAGTATTTGGAGTCCATAGATTCATTTTTTAAGATTATATATAATATTTCTGTTTAATGGTCAATATGGGTGAGGGCGTGATAAGTGTGAACCACCAGGGGTATTCGTGTATTAGTGATGGGGTGTATCAGGGAGCAATCAGATGTTTTCTAATGGTATGTATTTGAAGGTGATGAAACAGTCTCTGTCAGTTCTAGAGTCTCAGGTAGGGTTCAGATTTTAGGCCTTAATATAGCATTGAATATTGACTAAAGGTTAGTCGGACAGGGGGGGGGAATTTATGTAGAGATGTTTGTGTCTGGTGGTAATGCTGCTGGTTTCTGTCACAACTATCAAGAAAATGTTTTAGGTCAAGGTTTGAATATTGGATTTTAAGGTCCTGTAGATGGTAGATTGCACAGTCTAGTTAAGTGTGGATGTACTGAACATGGAGTAATTTTAGATCTATGAAGAGTGGGGGGGGGTGTGTTTTGCGTCAGGGAATGGTGATTTTAGTGATTATCTTACTTGCAGCTTCTTGTTGGTTATTATTGGCTTTAGTGTGTTGCTGCAGTTGATCCCCAAGCACAAATCAAGCGATAGGACGAGGTATGGATATATAAGTTGAATGGTATAGCGTGATAAGGGCAGTTTGTGGGCTCGTAGTAATCGTATCTTGGAGTAGATCCCCAACCGTTTTGGATACTTTTCTTTTGGTTTATATTGTTGAATATGGGTGCTGAAATTCGGTTGTTATCAAGGTATAACGGCCTAGGACAATTTGCCCTCAATATGTCCTGGTAAATAGAGTGTTTGATCGATCTTAATGTTTAATTTGTGCATCTCCTGCTCTGCTACCAAACATACAATATAGAAGGTTTTTTTCAGTGTTAACTTAACGTTTATTGGACAGTCCATCACAAGTCGATATTTTGATCACTCCTTCGTTAACAATGGTGTTGAGGGTGGCAAGATTAGGGTGAGAGATGACATAAGTCGTGTCGAGTCAGAAAAGAGAATGGGTTTCAAGGTGTTGGAATAACGTTGAAGATCATTGATGAATATGAGGAAGAGCAGGGGACCAAGGACACTTCCCTGCGAACTCCAGGTCACCAAGTGCGCCTTTGTTGTTGATGCTGTGTCTTTAATGTGTGAATACTGAATTCCTATTAGTAAGGAAAGATTTGAAATAAGCAAGCGCATGCCCTACTTATACTGTAATGGTCAAGTTTGTGGAGTAAGGATGGTCGTGGTCTACTGTGCCAATCAGCTTTTCATTAGTCAATAAAAATTCCTAGTGAGAAAAAAAAAAAAAAACTATAACAATGCCTTATTTTCCCAATGGCTGTGTAAAGCATATCTAAGCATTTTTTATGATTGCATCCATTAGTGCTTTTTATTTTTCCTGAATCCAAATTGGCAGGGGTTGAGTTCATGTTTTTGATGGTATAAATGAATATACTCCTCCTGTGCTAGCTGAGTTTTCTCAAAAGATTTATGATAGCATGGTAAGTTTTGATATTGGCCAATAGTTGTTTAAGTCTGTAGGGTACCAACTTTATGTAATGGTGTAGCGCCCATGCGCATCTTGAGTAGTTTCGGGAAGGAGCTAGTTTCTAGTTACATGTTAAAAAGTAATGAATAGCATGCGAAAGGATATGGTCGCTCTCGTGTACAGAATGGTGGGACATTACCAGATTCCCTGAGTTGTATTTAAGTGAGCTTTCATAATCTCGGTGACATCCCCGAGGGCTCATTCGGTGTGCAAGATAGACAAAGGAGATTTGGGAATTCCCATCTAGCAGTCCCCGGCATGGCCATTGGTATGTGGGATTTTAATTTGAGAGAGATTTAGATGTAAAACCCTATGGTTGAGAAGAAGTTTGTATATCTTCTGTTAGCTGTGTCAGTGGGATGTAGTGGTGTATTCATTCTAGTTTAGTTGTACAATTTCTTGTTTTTTTTCAGTTATTAGTGGGTCCCTAAGAATCTGAGAGTGTTTTCCGGGTTCTTTTTTTATATCGCCTCAAGTGTCTGTGAATCTACTGGAGTATATAGTTTGTTTGGCTTTCGTTTATTACTCTTGTGTGTGGAACTGAATGAATAGAGTGTATTTAAGAATAACTCTTGTGTCTTAGAGTCCTGTCTATATTGCTTTTTTCAATGGTGTTTCTTGATCAATGGATTTCAGAATGGGACACGGTTAGCCAGGGCATCCAAGCCATTTGTGTTGTAGATCTGTTTCGTTTTTATAGGACAATGTTTGTTGTAATAGTCCTAAGTAATTTTGTTAAGAAAAAATATGTCCTGTCCAGTCATCAATACCATTGGCTTGGAGAATTTCTGTGGCCATTCAACCAATCTCAGTCAGCTGCGTGAACTTCCTTACTTGAGGCCTCGTCCCATGGAGTCTTGAGACTTTGCTGTATTCAAGTGGTGGTTTCCTAAGATGCTGTCAAGAGGAAGGTAGGGTACGTGGTCTGTAGTGCTATCTGTGATTATCCCTGATTTAAGGGGGGCTAGTATAATTGGGTCCATATGAGGTCTATTATAGTTTGCACGTGTCTCAGGAGCCTGTTGGTTTAGTTATTGTTGGTATGAAGAAGTGTGTTGTGTCATATTGTTGATGTAATCAGTTATCAGGGCTGATTCATCTAGTAAGCGCAAGGTTGATGTTAGAAGTCTCCAGCTAAAGAAGGTGGTGCTTATTCATTTGTCTTTTTGTTATTAGTGACTTAATTTCTGCAACTGGAATTATGGATTTTTGTGAGAGTTATCCGGTAACTGGCACAGATGCCGCACTCCATGACGCACTGACTTTTCTTGGGTTATCCTTGGGTAGCTACCTCCTTGGGGTTAAAAAACCCGAACTAAATCTTAACTTATCTAGTCTCTAAACCCCATAATGTTTAAGTTGGCCCATAATGCCAAGCATAATAGAGGCTCTCTTTGCCATTGCAACCCACTGTGGAAAATCTGAATTTATTTTCCGTAAATACGGATAATTTATAGCATAGATGCCCTATATTGTATTTTTAAAAGAAGTATGTTATCAAAACAGAAGAGGAGACTCTCGAGCCATCTTGGTTTTTGAATTTGGATTACAAACGTTGTGTAATGGGAAAATTTTTTCGTGCTCTAGAAATGTTTAAAAATTGTGTTGACACCTCTCAAATAGGAGGCGAAATGGTGGATGTGCATTCCTGCATAACTTGAGATATCAGGCCGTGGCCTGGGTGGCTAAAGCTCCCCCTTCACAAACGGAGGGCCCGGGTTCGAATCCCGGCGGGTGAAACATTTCGACACGTTTCCTTACACCTTTGTTCTGTTCACCTAGCAACAAATAGGTACCTGGGTGGTTAAGTCGCTGGTGTGGGTCGCATCCTGGGGGACAAGATTAAGGACCCCAATTGGAAAAAAGTTAGACAGTCCTCGATGACGCAACTGGACTTTTCCTTGGGTTATCCTGGGTGGCCTAACCCTCCGGGTTAAAAATCCGAACTATCTTATCTTATATCTTATCTATCCCAGAACCTCAGATAAGCTCTCTAGATTATGTGTATAATACTGCGGCCAGTGTTTTCATAAATTAGTTTAGTGACGGTTTTCTGTACGTATATACATACTTATAACCAGTCAAATTGTTGAGTTGTTATGATTTAAGATAATATATATATAAAATTATCCTATTCTGTCATATAAATGTGTATTTATATATAACTCCATTTTTTTAATATCGCTCCACAAATTTATATATTTACCAACATTCCTGGTGAATGTATATTTTTCATGTTAATAATATGTTCCAAGCAACTTGTGTAGACATGGTAGGTATCGAATGGGGGACATCTATTGCGACCTTCAGTGTCCCAACCATCTACATGTCTAACTGGATAAAGTAAATAATTATCCTTGTTCACTTACAGTTATGTATATAATGATACATTCGAGCTAAATGGGGGGCAATTTTCCAACACCACTATTGTAAATATAAAATCTCAATGTACTGTTTGCAAAGACATAAAACAATAAAAAATAAATAGGCTAAGTCATTCCCTAATGTAGGTACACACCCCATCACCAACACCAACCAACCCCCCCCCAGACCTTTACTATTCCCTTATGCTAAGCGATTTATATCGTAACAAGATAACCAAACCACTACCATACCAGAATGCAATAATTCCTAAAATAGTACAAACTCTCCTTATAAACACTGATCCAACACACTCTCTCTCCCAGTAAATATCCCGTGACACATTTAATTTTGCCAACGAGTGGCTAGTTTATTGTGCACATATCATTCCTGTTGATGGTAGAGCAAGCGTTATGGTACCACAAAAGGCCAGGAACTAGGCCCAAAAAGGGTTACACAGGGGTACATATGGGTGACAGTACTATTCTCAAACTTATTTTAAAGCAACAACCATACCCCCGGGCCGGGGGTATTGATTATTCCTGCAATCTGTCATACGATTTCTAAAGTCAAGACTCAAGCGCTTGTTATAATCCTCAACCTCTAAGCTACACGTCTGACAACAACTTTCCCTCCTATAACTGGACATACATAATAATTACATAAGGTGGGGGGGTGGGGAAATCCCCTGTCTCACACCAAATACAATGAAGCGAAGCATCTCTCATCTACCCATGTCTGAGGTTGTAGGTTTCTCCTGTAATATGTATTACGAGCGCTTCTTTCCCCTCGCGAAGGAAGTGGTTCCTTGAAGTTGGTGAGGGCTCTTGATTTAGGGCATTGGATCTAGTGCTCCAGTTCCCCGAATTAAACCTGAATGCCTTCACATCCCCCCCCCAGGCGCTGCATAACATCCAATCCGGTTTTCTAGCGCTTCCCGTGAATATTATATATACGGGGCTCTTTATCTACTTACTATCAATTTATCTCCACAAGGTTAGATATAAAGCCTGTAATATGTTTTACAAGGGATAAATATACCCGCCTCAGCTCTGGGAGTTGAGAGAAGTTCTTAATTAATAGATTGAGTGACGACAGATTCCACCTCTGTAATTATTATGGAGCGAGTCATACTGTAATATTTTGTATGAATATATGACGACCTTCCTGTCCATCTTGTAAACCAGAGTACCGGTATACATGATCAGACAAAAGAGTGTACTGGAGTTAACATTAATCCACTCTAAATAGAGATTACTTCTCGCCATTCATGGGTTTATCCTAGGTAATTTACATATACTGCAGCATAGTATACGGGTAAATTTATGTAGCTGTATTTAGTTTCTACGTGTAACTCATGATACAAAGTTGCCGTCCTGCGCGTGCGTTGCTACTGTCATACCTGCATCTTTTTGCTGCTTGCTGCTTGCTGCAGGCTGCTGTTGTTGTTGTTGTTATAGTTGTTGCTGCTGTTATAGCTGCTGTAATAATAATAATGACTGCTGCTGTTACTGTGCTGATTACTGCGATGACTGTGCTGCTGTCTGCTGCTGCTGCCTGCTGCACAGCGCTGCTGCTGCTGCTGCTAGCTCTGTTGCTGCTGACTGCTGCTGCTGCGGCGGTGTAAAACATAAACACAGCTGCTGCTGCTGCTGGCCAGGGTGGTACGTGTAAACCATTACTAGTCTCACCCTCTACCTTATTTGTATACATTTATGCTGTATAGTCCTTGTGGCTTAGCGCTTCTTTTTGATTATAATAATAATGTATACATTATTTTTTTTTATTAAATAATATGACCCCAAACTTTTTGGGGTAAAAAAAAAAAATAAAAACTTGTGTACTTGTCATGGCCACTGCCTCAAGAGTGCCCCGTGGCACTTTATAAGGTAAACTTTGTAAAGTGCCTCAACTTGTTCATTCTGAGTGTGAGTGAGTTGTTGTGTATTCCTCTCAGGACCAGTCACATACGCATGGGGGATACCCAGGAACCAGCCACACACATAGGGGGATACCCAGGAACCAGCCACACACATAGGGGGATACCCAGGAACCAGCACACAACATAGGGGGATACCCAGGAACCAGCCACACACATAGGGGGATACCCAGGAACCAGCCACACACATAGGGGGATACCCAGGAACCAGCCACACATATAGGGGGATACCCAGGAACCAGCCACACACATAGGGGGATACCCAGGAACCAGCCACACACATAGGGGGATACCCAGGAACCAGCCACACATAGGGGGATACCCATGAACAGCCACACACATAGAGGGGATCCCAGGGAACCAGCCATAACAACTACACATAGGGGATACCCAGGACACCAGCCCACAACACGCACTTAGGGAGGATACGCCCAAGAACCAAGCGCACCGCGACTCTCAAGGGTGACATACCCAGGAACCATCCACATCACACAGGGGATACCTCAGGAACCCGCCACACACATAGGGGGATACCTCCGAACTAGTCCACACACATAGGGGGTATACCCAGGAACCAGCCACACACAAAGGGGGATACCCAGAACCAGGCCACACACATAGGGTGACTACCCACAGGAAGCACAGACCTACACACATAGCACAGGGGATACCCAGGAACCAGCCACACACAATAGGGGATACCCAGGAACCAGCCACACACATAGGGGGATACCCCAGGAATCCCTCCAGACCCACACCACAACTGGGGAGGGATATCCCAGGAACCAAGCCACACATCATAGGGTAAGCCCAAGAACCAGCAACACACATGGAAGTATACCTAGTACTAGCCGCATAGCACACAAGATGGATACCAGGACCAGCCACACAAGGGGATTCCCCAGGGATCGAGCCACACATGGGGACTAACCACAGGGATCCCGTAGCCCACACAACGTTAGAATGTGCTTCCTTAAGACACCTGCTGTTCATGTTCACCTCTCAATAAAATAGGTACCTGGGTGTTAGTTGACTGGTGTGGGTCGCATCTTGGGGACCAAATTGACCCAATTTGCCTGAAATGCTCTGCATAACTAGGGAGTTTCTATATAGTAGTATGTCATTGATGTCAGCTAGACCTGTATACTTTGTACATGTATTTGTAGAAATAAAGATAATAATATTATTATTATTGTAAGCTTAGGCCATGGCCATGTTGTGAAAGTAGAAAAACCTCTAAACTTATTAGTGGTATAGTACAATATAGCATCAGTTGCTGATGGCTATATCTGGGTGTATCCTAACATCAGTTTCTATATGTTATTGGTAATGGGTACTTTTGGGTATATTCTAACATCAAATATGGTGGTTCACACTTACACTCACTCACTCACCCATTTGACTATAAGCACAGAAATACATATCTTAATCTTAAAATAATGATTCCTAACTAGTCACAAGTTTGCCTGTGATACTCCAATATAGAAACTATGTATTGTGCCAAAACAAAAGCATTCACATGGCTAAACTCACAAACTAGCACTTAGTCACTTAGTATTTAGTCACTTAGTATTTAGTCAACTTACTCCACAATTTGTAATAATTTAGGGTTAAGAATTAATCTAAGTTTGCCCGAAATGCATAGCCTTGCTAGGTGTTCTAGTGGCCCCCTTTGTAATTAGTATTTTATTACATGTAAACCACACAATAACCAAAATCTGTAAACCCCGCATTGTAATCCTTATAGAGAATAAACTTTGATTTGATTTGATAGTTTGTGGGCACATCAGTGGGGCATTACAAAAATAGTATATGACTAGTTGTATCCTGACATATTGTTGTGTAATTACTGGGGTGGGATATTTGCAGTTTTTAACAGTAGTATTGGTTCCCTTCTGACAAGACAGTGATGGAGTCAGTAATGGTGAAAGTGTTTTTTTTTCTTTTTATGGTCACCCTGCCTTGGTGGGAGACAATCAGTTTGTTAAAAAAAAAAAAATACTTGTAGTGGGTACATAAGCTAGAACCCTCATTACCTATAATTGTAATCAAACCTGTAATTCTTTAAACAAATAAACTTGATGAAAGCCATGTAGCATGTACTAATAGGATATTCAATTCTCTTGTATTCATGGTAACTCTTAAATTTATATTTACAATCACCTAAGGGACTGTATATATAAAACCACTAAATTTGACACTGCCTTATTAATCTTAAGTTAATCTTAAGTTTGCCTGAAATGCTCTGCATATTAAGGGGCTTTCTGCTTGCTCTCCTAAATGTTATTTATCTCTGTACAAATATATCATGCTGAAATAAAGTATCTTAAGTTATCTTTCTTATCTCTGGGGCAACACTATGCCAGCATACCTGGGGTGAACTTCTAAAGTTTAGGATATACCTTACCTTTGAAGAATTTCGAGAGTTTCACCACTCTTAGAGCCCAGCCATGGACCAGGCTCGGAGTGTCCTTGTAATGTCTCAAATCAGTCGGGGTTAAGTATCATTGGGCCATTATAGGGCCAGGGGAGGCTGTGCCTTAATACTGGTGATGGGATCTTGATCCAAGGAATAAAAGCTGCCTTCCCCCTGGCTCTTTTATGGCTCATGGCTAGGTGTTAACACATTTCATTTTTAACTGAAGGAGCCAAGTTTGATTCTGGAGCATGTGGAGAAATTGCATACATTACCTTACACTGTTTCCTTTCTTCACCAGTAAGTAGGAATCTGGGTGCCAGCCAACTGTTTTGGGGAAAAGAATGCAAAGATCCTAATGAAAATCAGCCTCATTACTTGGGTTATCATTTGTCAATAACCCTCAGGGTTAATAATTCAAATAGTCTTCATCCTCAGATTAAGCCTGATTTTCACTTCTCAAAGTGCTGTGTGATCATTTAAAGGACCCCATTGGAAATAAGTCACCCAGTCTGACTTTTTTGGGTTATCCTAGGTTCTCTACACACATTCTGCTATGTATGATAATCTATGTAACTGTATTTGTGTATACCTGAATAAACTTACTTACACTTGAGTTTAATGAATATAACTACTGTGATATGGTGTCATTGCGTTTGGCCATTAATTGGATGAGTGAGTGTGGACAGGGCTTCCTTCTCCGGTGCATTAAAAATTAGTAAATGCCTTTTATGGTATATAATTATTCCTGTCTCTAGTATGTATTACTTGCACCCTATACCTGGAGTTGCTTGTTGGCATTAATGTTTCATGTTTATTATAGTGTCAGCATTCACTTCGTGTTTATTTTTTGTACTGTTAGATAGAGTAAGCATCATGTGGACATTAATGTTTTTATGTGGTGTGTTATTTTGTTAGAAAATCTATCTAATAAATAGTAAAGTTAAACTTTATTGTGTTACCCTGGGTTAAATCTATACAAGGTACTGTTATTGTATGCCTAAAATAATAATGTACCATCAGAAATACACAAATTTATACTACACTCCAAGGTAGTAGGTTGGTAGACAGCAGTTGCCCAAGAAGATACTACTCTCCTGCCAAGTGAGTGTAAAATGAAAGCCTGTAATTATTTTACATGATGGTAGGATTGCTGGTGTCATTTTTCTGTCTCATAAACATGCAAGATTTCAGGTACGTCTTGCTACTTCTACTTACACTTAGGTCACACTACACATTCATGTACAAGCATATATATACACACCCCTCAAGTTAAAAAGAGAAACTTTTGGTTTTCTTTTTGGGTCACCCTGCTTCGGTGGGATATGGCCGGTTTGTTGAAAGAAGAATTATTCTACACTATAAAATATAAGTGATTTTCATGAATGAAGCTTATCTTGTTCTCATTACCAAGTTCTGGGCAGTGTTCTATAAGAATTTATTGAGTGTTGAAATTTTTACTGGACCACTATGACAAGGTCCTGGATGCTGTAGAGGATCATCAAAATACAGATGTAGTATACACAGACTTTGCAAAAGCTTTCGACAATTGTAATCATGGTGTAATAGCACACAAAATGTGTGATAAAGGAATAATGGGAAAAGTTGGTAGGTGGATCTACAACTTCCTGACAAACAGAACACAAAGAGTAATAGTAAACAGAGTAAAGTCCCAGGCCAGGCCACGGTAAAATGCTCTGTTCCACAAGGCATAGTACTCGCTCCCATTCTATTCCTCATCATCATTTCTGATGTAGAGAGGTAAGCCATAGCTCCGTTTCTTCCTTTGCGGATGACACCTGGATTACCATGGCAGTGACCTCCATCGAAGACACCACGAGACTTCAAGCAGACATCAACCAAATCTTCGAATGGGTCACTCAAAACAATATGGAGTTCAATGAGGAGAGATTTCAGCTACTCAGATATGGGAAACTTGAAGAAATTAAAAATGTGTCAAGGTATACGACAAATTGTAACAATACAATAGAGCGGAAAAGTAATGTGAAGGACCTGGGAGTGATAATGTCAGTGGATCTCGCCTTCAAAGATCACAGCAGTGTATCCACCTCATCCGCTTGGAAAATGATAGGATGGATAATGAGAACCTTCAAAACTAGGGACGCCAAGCCCATGATTCTCTTCAAATCGCTTGTGCTCTCTAGGCTGGAATACTGATGTACACAACGATCCCCTTCAAGGCTGGAGACATTGCAGACCTGGAGAGTGTACAAAGAACCTTCATGGCACACATAAATACAATAAGGCACCTAAACTACTGGGAACTGTTGAAGGTCCTTGATCTGTATTCCCTCGAATGCAGGCGAGAGAGAGATACATGATAATATACACTTGGAAGGTCCTGGAGGGATTGGTACCAAACCTGCACACAAAAAGCACTCCCTATGAAAGCAAATGACTCAGCAGGAGATGCAACATTCCCCTGATGAAAAGCAGGGGCACCACGAGTACACTGACAGACAACACAGTAAGTGTCCGGGGCTGAAGACTGTTCAATTGCCTCCCAGCGTACATAAGGGGGATTACCAATAGACCCCTGGCTGTCTTCAAGAAGGCACTGGACAGGCACCTAAAGTCAGTACCTGACCAACTGGGCTGTGGTTCATATGTCAGCTTGTGTGCAGCCAGCAGTAACAGCCTGGTTGATCAGACCCTGATCCACCATGAGGCCTGGTCTCAGACCAGGCCGCAGGGGCATTGGCCCCCGAAACCCTCTCCAGATACACTCCAGGTACATGTATCCGCAAGTGATGTTACCTTTGAAGAATCACGATGTGTGTAAGAAATGAGCTTTCCCAAAATGCTCTCTATAACCATGGGCTTTTTGCATGCACAACCAAATGTCACCCATCATTTTACAAATAGTATTGTATCATGTGGAAATAAATCTTTAATTTTGACTTTGATCTGGGAAGTGGTTCATATCACAGTTGAGTTTTACTAGGTAAGCTCTGAGTGATTTTACCCCCTGTGGAGAAGATTTTGTTTAGATGGTTTACCTGGAGGGTTAGTAACCCAGGATAATCCATTGGTGTCAGAATGTCATTGGGGACTGTCTGTCTTATTTCCACTGAGATCCTTTAATCCTCTTCCCCATGAAACAACCCACACCAGTTGCCTAACACCCAGGTACCTACTTAATGCTAGGTGAACAGTGGCAGCAAATGTAAAGAAACATGCATAGCATTTCCACTTCTGTAGGGGATTGAATCCCAGTCCCTCAATGTACGAGCTGAGGCGGCTACTAATGAGCCACAAGACACCTGCACCCTAACAGAATCTTATATACAATAACTATTTTTATGCTGTGCTGCGTTGATACATATTCCAAAATATTCGAGGTTAAATGTGTATACGGTAAATTATATAACTTAATCAAACCTTAACTAACCCAAACACATTAGATTAATGTACTGCATAAGATCGTTACATAGGATTTGGTGCTGCCAACCAAACTGTATTGTAACTCAGAAGACCAAAAGGTCCTAGGTTCTTTACACTTTAAATAAGGACCTAGATTTTAGTTGAAATATGCCATACTAGGCTATCTTTAATTAGCCAAGGTTAACAATCTTAAAATTGTCATCTAATATGATGTAGACTAATATCCACGATCAGTGTTATGCAAGCTCAGTCTGTAACTAATTCCACTGTTAGTCTGCATTTCAAAATTCAGTTATTCTGAAGATACTGTACTAGTACTGTATTGTTTATTTGTCAACTGTTAGCCTTATTACCAAGCTTAAGTGATATTGTGAAATATTATTAGAATCCAAGTGAGATGTATATTCATTGTCTCATACATCTTAACCTAGCATTACTGTGACTTAAATTTAGTCTACTCAACAATTTGTAGAATACCTCCTCCTATTATTTGGATTATTATAAAGAATACTGAAAACTTCTACTATCTCTATACTTCAAACAGAACTCCACCTCATAGTTTTTATTTTTTATTAGCTACTACAAATTCTCTGTTATGTTTAGTTAAGAACTGTATTCATTATTTTTTTATTGTCTATTGTAAACAATTTTATCTTTTATTAAGCAACTACAAGTTCAATATTTTTTGTTTAGTATATAACTGTATACATTATTTTATTTACTTTCTGTTGGTAACAGTTTTGTTTTTTATTGAGTTACCTCAGGTTTATTATTGAGATTAGTATACAACAGTTTCCATTTTATTTGTATTGTCTCTTGTTAACAGTTCAAGTTAACATTTGTGTAATATCAAGTGCTAGCTCAAGTGCTAAATCATATCTAATCTAGTCTTAATAGTATGTTATACTTAACAGATCATTGTTTTTTACTTTTAAGTACTGTCTCTAGTCATATAATCATTTTTGTTAGTATTTATACTATAATGGCTTTATTCTCTGTTGACCTATTACTAGTATTTACATACTTAAATTCTCTTATCAACATTCTTCCTAAATTAGAGATATGAATGCAGATATTGTTCCTTAAATTAATTTTTTGTTAAATACAATAAAAATCCTGAAAATAATTGTCAATATTATACAGCAAGTTAGGCAAAAACTGTACTTGGTGCTATCAAGAACATAGCAGTACAGGAAGCCCTCCACATTTGCGAGGGTTAGGGAATCAAGAACCTCACGAATCTTGAAAATTCGCAAATGTTTAGTGTGCAAACATGATGTAGGGAAATATAATAATACGTACTTTACTGTAGCATTTGAGTGTGTTTTGATGCGCAAATATATTGTAAGGAAATATAATAATAGCATTTACTTAGCCTAACAATACTGTTTCCTTAACCTATTGAACCATGAAAATCATAAAACACATGAAAACATGGTAAAATATTGTATATACATGTTATGGGCATTTACGAATGTTCAAAGCTCGCGAAAGTGGAGGGCTAGCTGTATTCAGTTATAATGTTAGATCCCTGAGCAAACACTAGGATGTCCTCTTAGCACTTGTTAATTCTCTAAATGTCAACAAGTCAGACATGACTCAACAGACATCTTTGTCTTATGGTTACACAACCATACATAACTGTAGGACTGATCAATTAGGAGGTAGTACTGCTATCTACTACTTTGATGAATTAGAATGGATTAAGTCTATGTGCACCAGGGACAAGAATGGTGAATACTAGACTATAATATTTGCAAAATTTTCAACCAAAATTCCTCCCCCCACCCCACCAAAAAAAAAAAAAGCAAAAAAAATCAACTATTACAGTTAGAGCAGTCTATAGGATACCTCACATAAATTCTTACACATTCAGTGACAACCTAAAAAACAATAATTGACACAGATGAAAAAACAGACTCCAGGGCTATGGCCTGGTGGCAAAAGTTCTCACTTCACATGCTGAGGGGTCTGGGTTCCATTCCCAGCGAGGGTAGAAACATTGCGTGTGGTTCCTTACACCGGTTGTCCATATTCACCCATTAGTAATAATGGGTACCGGGAGTTAGTCGACTGGTGTGGGTTGCATCCTAGGACAAAATTGACCTGATTTGCCTGAAATTCTCTGCATAGCAAGTGGCTTTCTATATAGTAGTACAGTGGACCCTCGAATTTCATAATTTTTCCGTTCCAGAGAGTCTGACAGGAGGCAAAATTTATGAATGGCGAAACCGTTTTCCTCATAAGGAATAATGTAATTTCAATTAATCCGTTCCAGACACCCAAAAGTATTAACAAAAATTATTTTTTTTATATATTAAATATAGATTTACATACAGAAAAGAATGAGAAATCAAGTATAAAACAATAATATCACACTTACCTTTATTGAAGACTCTTGTTGGTGTATGGAGGATGGGAGGAGGGGAGAGGGTTAAGAACATAAGAAAGGAGGAACACTATAGCAGGCCTATTGGCCCATACTAGGCAGGTCCTTCACAAACCATCCCACTAACAGAATATTTGCCCAACCCAATTTTCCATGCTCCTCAAGCAATAAGCTTTGATAATTCTATTCACTTGTGCGCAAGTCCCACTCAGATCAAATAGTGTGTGTGGGGAAGTACGTACCCTGGCTGGTTTGTGTGGGGAAGTACCCTGTCTGGTGTGTTCTTTCTTGAATTCTATTGTGTTTCTCGCCTTCTTTACCAAAGGGCTGGCACTAGGAGCTTTCTTTTGGCCCATGGTGGCTTATTTAGCAGTTGAAAGCACAATAAACATTGAATTATTACGAAATGTATGAACGCTCAGGGTGATGGTCACTTACCCAGAAACAATGCCACACTGACTCTCTGAATGTGTACACACGACCGCTCGTGTGTGTTCTGGATGACCAACGAATGGCGAGGCAAATTACAAACCGCGAGGCTATATTTTGACGAAAAAGTTGTCGAAAGGCGAAATTTACGAAGCGCGAGGCTTACATAAGAACATAAAGGAGGAACACTGCAGCAGACCTGTTGGCCCATACTAGGCAGGTGCTTCACAATCCATCTCACTAACAAAATATTTGCCCAACCCAACTTTCAATGCTACCCAAGAAATAAGCTTTGATATTTCTATTTACTCGTGTGCAAGTCCCACTCAAATCCAACCCCTCTCACCCATGTATTTATCAAACCTAAATTTGAAACTACCCAACGTTTTAGCTTCAATAACCTTGCTAGGTAGACCATTCCACTCGTCAACTACCCTATTTCCAAACCAATACTTTTCTATATCCTTTCGAAATCTTAACTTTTCCAATTTGAATCCATTATTGTGGGTTCTCTCGTGGAGAGAGATCCTCAAAACCTTGTTTATAGCCCCTTTGTTAATATCCATTTTCCACATGTACATCTCGATCATGTCTCCCCTCATTCTTCGTCTTACAAGTGAAACTCGAGGGCCCACTGTATGTCACTGATGTCAGCTAGGCCTGTATGCCTTGTACATGTACTTATAGAAATAACGATATTAATATTATTATTATTATTATTATTTATTATTTATTATTATTATTATTATTATTATATCTGATACTTGCTGGCAACTTCAGCATAAACCTCATCCAAGCAGCTGATTCTCAAGTAGCTGATTTCATAAACATTATGAACTACTGCTTGCTACTACCTCTGTAACTAGGTCAACAAGAATCTGAGACAAGTGCCTCTACTTGACCATATGTGGACCTATACTGTATCCCCACTCAAAGCAGGGATAATCATAGATAACACCACTGATAACTACCCCACCTTTCTCATGACCAGTATGTATAAATTTCCTCAAGACACTAATAAGATCTTATTTCATCTCCATGATGAGTCATCAGTAAATAACTTTATTTCAACATTATGTAACTGACTGGTTCAGAGTTAGCTGACAGCTATGATATTGATGATGCCAAAACTCTTCTTCTTCTTCAAAAAAAAAAAAAAATACCCAAAACCTCTACAAGACATTGTCCAATTAAATAAAAATAAGCAAACAAACATTTTATTTCCTTGTGCATTATGGAAAATGTAGTTTATATGTAATTAAATATTGTTAAGCACAAAAGAAAGCCACTAGCATGTATGTGCATTTTGGGCAGACTGCTTAAGACTAAACATAGGTATTGAGTGTACTGTATACATTATCACAGTAAAGATAGGTAGTAAAAATAGTACAAATTTAAATATGTATTAATACTTTAAACTGATTAAGAAGTTTCTGACAAGCTTGATGATTTCAGGAAGTAGTTAGATGAGTTGGTTTTGTTAGGTCTAGATGAATTGGTTTTATTTTGATATAGTATAGTGTTGGTGTAGCAAAGGGACTACACAGCCCATGGCTTACAAATACGTAGTATCCTCAAATCCACTGATAAAAAACATCAGTATGAAAAACAGTTCAGACTGGGTTTAATGTCAAGAGAACAGACCAAACAATATTTGTCTAATCTACCACTCTCTAAACTACCCTTACCTCATCTATGGTATTTATGCCTAGGGATATACTATGACTAATCACCTTAAGCTATTAACCCTTTCAGGGTCTGTGCCGTAGATCTACAGCTTTACGTTCAGGGTCCAAACTGTAGATCTACGCCATGAGCTCAGCTCACTCTGATAAGCTGTGAGTGGTAAATTTGGGCCTAGATATGAGAGAATGCATCTATGTGGTATGTGTGCACCACATAAAACAAATCCTGCAGCACACAGTGTATATTGAGAGAAAAAAACTGAGACCTTGATTTTCGATTAAAACAGCGACTTTACAGTGTTTTTTCATATGTTTTTTATACTGGTTGTATTTGCGATTTCTTGGTCTCATTTGATAGAATGTAAGACATATTACAGAAATAGAGATGATTTTGATTGGTTTTACCACTGGAAATGGCTTGAAACTGAGCTCAAAGTAGCGGAAATGTTAAATTTTTGCCGATGTTCTAGAGTAAACAAACGACCTCACATGTCTAATACATGCCAGCTTGTGGGTCTGATACACATTCACAAATGTGGTGATGATATTTATACAATTATTACAATATTGCATAACAGTAAATCTTCTATTTTTTGGTTTGAATAAAAATTCATTATGTGAATAAAAAATCAAAATGGAATTCATTTGTAAAGCCTCAAAACATAACTAATGAACAGAGGAAATGTTAGTTTAGTGCAAGGAATACCTACATTGTTTATTCTGGACCCTATTTTGAAATTGGAATATTTTGAACTTTGTGTTAAGTTGGCCAAATTACTAATTTCCGATCACTTTACTTTTTAGTTGAAACAATTGACTTAGTGATTTCTTGTGCTCAGTCGATAGAATAGAAGTAATACTAGTGAAATAGCTAAGAATTTGGTCGAGTGGAATAATGTAATTGGCCTACAAGGGGAGTCAAAGTCTGCAAAATCGCCAATTCATAAATATTGCTGATAATCAAAATTCGGGAGAGCATAATTTCGTCAGTTTTCCATGAAATTTTGTACTTTTTGTTTTATTACCTTCAGAAAAAAGATTCTCTACCATTTCATAAGAAAAAATAAAAAATTTTTTTTTTTTTGAAAATTCTTTCACCCTGGTGTGCACTTCGAAATTTGGCCTCTGGACACTGAAAGGGTTAATAACCCAACAAAAAATTTGCTGTGCAGATTATCACCTACTCCTGTACCAGACAACACTCCCCCCCCCAACTCTTCAAACATTTGAACTTTCTTAATAATTAATAATTGTGAGGTGTGGTAGCCCACCCATCTACCACATCTCATTCTACTATGATTGTATATATTTTGTGTACATGATATGTAGTGTATTTATTATACGAGTTTGAAAAAAAAAGTCATAGATTGATTAATGATTGATTAATGAAAATAATCCTTAATTTTCCTTTACCCTTTGACTGTCGCGGCTGTATATATACGTCTTACGAGGTACCGTGTTTGACGTATATATACTCATAAATTCTAGCGGCTTCAGATCAAGCAGGAGAAAGCTGGTAGGCCCACATGTGAGAGAATGGGTCTGTGTGGTCAGTGTGCACCATATAAAAAAAGTCCTGGAGCACGCAGTGCATAATGAGAAAAAAAAAACTCCGACCGTTTTTTTTTAATTAAAATGCCGACTTTGTGGTCTATTTTTTTATAGTATTTATGGGTGTATTCTCGTTTTCTTGGTCTCACTTGATAGAATGGAAAACATATTATAGAAATAGAGGTGATTTTGATTGATTTTACTATAAAAAGAACCTAGAAATGGAGCTCAAAGTAGGGGAAATGTTTGATTTTTGCCAATGTTCAAAAGTAAACAAATGATGCCATTGTCCAATAAATGTCCAACTAGCGATTCTAATATGCAGTCATGAATGGGTTGATGTTATTTATACAATTATTACAGTATTGCAGTAGTCTGCATAATAAGTCTTCTATTTTTTGTTTGAATAAAAATTCAAAATAGAAAGCAAGAGTAATATCAGAGGGGCCTGGAGACATGACTGATGAACAAAGAAAATGTTATTTTAGAGCCAGGAATGTCTGCATTGTTCATTCTGGACCTTATTTTGAAATTGTCATACTTTTTAGTTTTCGTGAAATTGGCCAAATTGCAAATTTCTGACCACATTGTTAGGTAGTTGAAATCGGTAAATGGGCAGTTTCTTGTACTCAATCGATAGAAAAAATGGAGTTCTAAAGAAATAGCTATGAGTTTGGGCAACTGGCACAAGGGAATTAGCCGAGAATAGGGCTCAAAGTGGGCAAAATCGCCGATTTGTAAACAGTGCCGAGGTCGCTAACTTCGCGAGAGCATAATTCTGTCAGTTTTCCATCAAATTTCGTTTTTTTGGTGTCATTACAATCGGGAAAAGATTCTCTATCATTTCATAAGAAAAAACAATTTTTTTTTTTTTTTAAATTTTGCGACACCAGGAGACACCTCAGGATTGGGGGTTGCGACAGTCAAGGGGTTAATAATGGACCCAAAGCGCAAAAGTAGTTAGTGGCAGTTCTTCAAAGCCTAAGAGAAGCTGTGAAGTGCTTCCCATCAGTGAAAAAGTGCTAATTCTCCACTTATTGTGAGTAATTTATCAATTATGCATGTAAATTAAATCTTCATCAGAGTACAAAACAAATCCTGGCCACAAAATAGAGCGAAACACCAACGTCAAAGACCTGGGAGTGATCATGTCAGAGGATCTCACCTTCAAGGACCATAACATTGTATCAATTGCATCTGCTAGAAAAATGACAGGATGGATAATGAGAACCTTCAAAACTAGGGATGCCAAGCCCATGATGACACTCTTCAGGTCACTTGTTCTATCTAGGCTTGAATATTGCTGCACACTAACAGCACCTTTCAAGGCAGGTGAAATTGCTGACCTAGAAAATGTACAGAGAACCTTCACGGCGTGCATAACAGAGATAAAATACCTCAATTACTGGGAGCGCTTGAGGTTCCTGAACCTGTATTCCCTGGAATGCAGGCAGGAGAGATACATGATTATATACACTTGGAAAATCCTTGAGGGACTAATACCGAACTTGCACATGAAAATCACTCGCTACAAAGGCAAAAGACTTGGCAGACGATGCAACATCCCCCCAATGAAAAGCAGAGGTGTCACTAGCACGTTAAGAGACCATACAGTAAGTGTCAGGGGCCCGAGACTGTTCAACTGCCTCCCAGCATACATAAGGGGGATTACCAACAGACCCCTGGCGGTCTTCAAGCTGGCACTGGACAAGCACCTAAAGTCGGTTCCTGACCAGCCGGGCTGTGGCTCGTATGTTGGTTTGCGTGCAGCCAGCAGTAACAGCCTGGTTGATCAGGCTCTGATCCACCGGGAGACCTGGTCACAGACCGGGCCGTGGGGGCATTGACCCCCGGAACTCTCTCCAGGTAAACTCCAGGTACTCCAGGTAAACAAAAATGGCTTATATTTATTGGTCACAGACCGGGCCACGGGGGCGTTGACCCCCGGAACTCTCTCCAGGTACTCCAGGTAAACAAAAATGGCTTATATTTATGGTTCTCTACTATCCATGGTTTTGGGTATCCATGGTAGTTTTTGGAATGTATCCCCCGTGGATACGGGAGGTCTGCTGCATATTTCTAGACAATAGTATGTGACCATGGCAGGTGAACACGTTCACCTGTCAGTGTGTTTGTGACTATCTGATATTATTTCTGTACCTAATATTTGCATCAGAGCAAAGATTGGCTATAAAATCACAAAATCCACTATGCAGTGGACTCTCGACCAACAGCATTAATCTGTTCGAGAGAGCTCGCCGTTAGACGAAATTATCGTTAGTTGAATTAATTTTCCCCATAAGAAATAATGGAAATCAAATTAATCTGTTCAAGGCACCCAAATGTATGAAAAATTTTTTTTTACCACATGAAATATACATTTTCCTACACAAAAACAGATGGACAGATGCACAATACATGTATACAAATGTATATTGTGTAATGAAGAATAAATGACACTTTACCTTTGTTTTTAATTAAATCGTCATGCAACTGCCTTGCCTTTTCACATATGATCGCTTGAGAGATGCTATCTCCTGATATCTGTTTTTCATTTATCCACACCAATAAGTCTCTCAGCATCTTCGACTACTTGTGATCTGTGTTTCCAAAACTTACTTGCACCTTTCGCAACAACAGCTTCCTTGATTGCCTTTCTGTTGGCCAAGATAGTAGCGATGGTTGATTGAGTTTTGTTGTACAACCTGGCCAGCTCAGAGACACGCACTCCAGTTTCATACTTTGTGATGATCTCCTTCATTTCAATTGTAATTCTCACCCTTTTTAAAACAGGGTTGGTGCTAGAAGCTTTCTTGGGGCCCATGATGGCTTATTTTGAAGTTACATGGACTAAAAACACTGGAATAATACACAATGTACCAAATGTATGCATGGATGCTCTCTGACTGACCAGTAGGCATGCCTAAATAATGTATATTAGAGCTGATTTCCTCTATTCTGTTTATTATAACATACAGTACACTACTGTATAAACATTTAAAAATATACCAGAAATGTTATAAATGGTGCAAAGGTGAGATTAAAACAATATCAAAGATGGTTGACACAAACCTGCTACCATTATAGTATGCTCCTCACTTAGCAACACATTCATCTACTGACATGACCTTAGGAACAAAACTCCATCATTAAGTGAGGAGAAGCTATTTTACTAACATTTCAGCAAGTGGCAGGACTCCATGTTGCCGTCACTTGAACATCCAGTGCAGGCTTTGCTACCTTATATCTCAGTTACCTAATTGTAATTGTAATACATGTACATGTATTGTTATATGTTTTATACTACCTCACTGTTATCAATCTAATTAACCCCTTGAGGGTCCGTGCCGTAGATCTACGGCTTTACGTTGAGGGTCCAAATCTTAGATCTACGTCATGAGCTCAGCTCACTCTGATAAGCTGTGAGCGGTAAATTTTGGCCTTGATATGAGAGAATACATCTATGTGGTATGTGTGCACCACATAAAACAGATCCTGCAGCACATAGTGCATAATGAGAAAAACTGAGCTTGTAATTTTCGATTAAAACAGCGATTTTGCAGTGTTTTTCATATTTTTTTTATAGTTGTATTTGCAATTTTTTGGTCTCATTTGATAGAATGGAAGACATATTACAGAAATAGAGATGATTTTGATTGGTTTTGGTACTGGAAATGGCTTGAAACTGAGCTCAAAGTAGCGGTAATGTTAAATTTTTGCCGATGTTCATGAGTAAACAAATGACCTCACACGTCTAATACACGCCTGCTGGTAGGTCTAATATATGTTCACAAATGTGCTGATATTATTTATACAATTATTACTATATTGCATAACAGTAAATCTTCTATTTTTTGGTTTGAATAAAAATTCATTGTGAATAAAAAATCAAAATGGAATTCATTAGTAAAGCCTGAAAATATAACTAATGAACAGAGGAAAGGTTAATTTAGTGCAAGGAATGCCTGCATTGTTTATTCTGGACCCTATTTTGAAATTGGAGTATTTTGAACTTTGCATTAATCCTTTGAGGGTCGACAGGTCCTCTCAGAGACTTGTTCTCAGGGTCGGCCAAATTTGAAAAAAAAAAAAAAAAAAATTCTTATGAAAAAATAGTTTTTTTTTTTTAAATATTAAAGGCTAAACAAAATTTTTTTACCATCAATACTTACCGAGATATGGAGGCGTGAAGTTGATGAAAAAGGGGGACAATGTGGCAACATCGCCGACTGCCGTCTCCCGGTATTCTTTTATTTACTTTCTTATGTACTAATTTCTATTATTTTTAATTTTTATTTTTCCAAGTAACTTTTATGGCCTGTGAGACCAATATGATCTGCATTTTGCAAGTTTTTTCTTTTTCAATACTACACAATAAGGGCATAAACACTGTTCTCATTGTTTTGTTTATAAAAAATATTTACACAAACAAACGATATGAAATGTTGTTTATTACTATATTTCTATATTTTATACACATATACAGTCACAGGGAATATTTCTAGAAGTTCTGCAGCCTGTGGAAGTCTTTGAAACATGGTGTCATGCACAGTGGTGTTTTACACTCCTCACACATAAAACGAGTGTCTCTGCGTTGTTGTGGGCGTTTCCTTGTATGTGCACAGACGTAACACCTCTTCTGAGCCTTTTTCTTGAAAGCAGTAGCAGGCAGTTTTACCAGGAAGTGATCACCTTGCTTCAGACGAGAAGGTAGTTGTTGCTAATTTGGTGGGCGGTCTATTGCAGGTGTTCTTCCTTGGTACTTGAATACTATTTGTCTGATGACAGACAAACAAAATTCACCGTATTGTGGTTTGTTTCTGGTCCTCATCTTATACATATTATAAGCATTGGGCATGGAAATGTCCAGAAGATGGAAAAAGAGTTTTATGTACCACTTATAACTCTTGCGAACACAATCAGCAAACCCAATCTGCATGTCACATTTGTCCACTGAATGCATATTGAGGGTGTA
This sequence comes from Cherax quadricarinatus, assembly GCF_026875155.1. Classification (NCBI taxonomy): domain Eukaryota; kingdom Metazoa; phylum Arthropoda; class Malacostraca; order Decapoda; family Parastacidae; genus Cherax; species Cherax quadricarinatus. The sequence continues at coordinate 31,595,750 of NC_069423.1, read as the reverse complement.
ATCAATCACAGCTGCAGGTTTTAGAATGGGTTCATTGTTCTCTCTATGCTGCCTGCCAGTGTCTGCCATTTCATTAGGGTGAACTGGTGACAACAGTGTGACATCTCGTTTGTCATGCCACCGAAATGCCATGATGTCATTGGCAGCAGACGCCTGCACCTCACCTCTACAAGTGCCAGCGTCAAACCTGGGCATATGTTTCCGATTTACACGCACTGTGCCACACACATCTGTCATGTTCACTCACAAAAAATCACTGAGTGAGGGGCTTGTGTACCAGTTATCAGTATATAATATATGCCCCTTACCAAGGTATGGTTCTATCATTGTTCTAACCACATCACCATAGGTGCCCAATAACTTCCTGGTATTTTGCAATGTATAACTTCCAGTGTACACAATAATATCCAATAATATCCACTGTAACAATCACAAAGCACAAACAACTTTATACCAAAGCGTTTCCTCTTGCTTGGTATGTACTGCTTGAAAGAGAGTTCCTTTGAACAGAATCAAAGACTCGTCAATTACAAGCTTCCTGAAGGGATAAAAATACATATTGAATTTCTCTTTCAGATACACAACACATGCCTAATCTTTTATAACCTGTCGTTTCTGTCAGGCCTGGTTTTGTCTGAGAAGTGAAGCATACGTAACATTAGCACAAATCGATTCACTGGCATTATATAACTGAAACCTGGGGTTGCAATCAGGCGGTCTGTTGACCAGTATGATTTCACTTTGGGCTTATACACATGTGGCATAAGCATTATTGTGGCAAAGAAAAGATACATCTCAGCCACAGTTGCCTCTTTCCACTGGTGTAGACGTGATTTTGGTGAAAGTATTGTGTTTGCCATGGTGTACTCGTAGTATGTGTTGCTTTCCATGACAATACTTTCCATCAGGGGTTCGTCAAAGAATAACTCGAAACATTCCAGTTCAGTGGCATTGTTCCCAAGTGTACAAGATGGCCGTATTCCACTTTGGCTGTCATCAAACTGGTGGGCATTTGGAACAAAATTGACAGCTTCCTGCCAATCGCAAGTGCGGTCTGCTGGTGGGTACTGGACAATGACAGGTGGTTGTGGTTGTGGAGGTTGTGGTTGTGGAGGCTGTGGTTGTGGAGGCTGTGGATGTGGAGGCTGGTGTGGTGGGTGGGTGGGGGATGGTGGCCTTTGTTGTAGATCAGCTGAGGCAGCGGCGTGGGTGGCAGTGTGGGTGGCAGCATGGCCCACTGCTGGTGCCTCACGGCCATCACCACCACTACCAGCACCATGCACATTTTCCATCCCAATTGCAACACTATCATTGTCATTTTCACTGTCTGTTCCTGTTGTACAGCCACGGGATGTACTCCGAGATGTACTCCTTTCCCTTGGAATAGCATATGGCACACTACCAGAGCGCATATATCGTCGTATATACTGACGCTTCACTGGGGAATATTCCACTTCACTATCACTACTGGAACTGTTTTCAAGGGCTTGTAGTTCATAATCACTATCACTATCATCACAAATGCTCAAATCTGAGTCTGGGATTTGGGAAAATAGGAATTTCCTCTTTGATTCTGGTACAACTGAACGTGAACAAGACGGCCTAGCACCAGAGGTGGAAGGCTGAGGGTCGTCTAGGTTTTCCTCACTATTATAGATGTTATGGTCATTAGTTTCGGTCAGAACCTCACCAAAACCTTGAAACTCATCTTCACTGGCACTTCCATCTGTCACTGGGGAACAAAAGTGTCCCATTTCGCCGAGGAGTGAGGAACTTACCACGAGGCATGGTGAACATTGTGTACTAAGATGGCGTTCCCACAATGCACCACTGGGTCCCAGATTTTTTTTCTACTGCGCACACCGACCACACAGACCCATTCTCTCACATCTAGGCCTACCAGCCTTTTCCCGCAAGATTTGACGGCGCTAGAATTTATGCGTACTAGTATGTCAAAAACCCCTGCGCGTAAGCCGTACTAGTACGTCTGAAACCCTCAAAGGGTTAAATTGGCCAAATTACGAATTTCCAATCACTTTATTTTGTAGTTGAAACAACTGACTTGGCGAATTCTTGTGCTCAATCAATAGGATAGAAGTAATACTAGTGAAATAGCTAAGAATTTGGTCGACTGGAATAATGTAATTGGCCTAAAATGGGAGTCAAAGTCCGCAAAATCGCCAATGCGTAAATATCGCTGGCACGTCAAAATTCGCGAGAGCATAATTTCGTAAATTTTCCATCAAATTTCATACTTTTTGTTTTATTACCTTCAGAAAAAAGATTCTCTACCATTTCATAAGAAAAAATAACAAAATTATTTTTTGAAAATTCTTGGACACTGATGCACCCTTTGAAATTTGGCCTCTGGACCCTGAAAGAATTAATGTTAACCCTTAAACTGTCCAAACATAGATCTACGTTTTTTCAACATTTGAAAGTATGTAAAAAAATGTAGAGCTTCTTTTTCTTTTTTTACATTTGAAAACTTGTAAAAAAACTTTGATCTACATTTTTTTTGTTATACGTATTTGAAAATTTTATGTTAAAACCGTAGATCTACTTTTGGAGCACTACGCATGTGAACATAAATCTGTTTGGACAGTTTAAGGGTTAATCACTTCAGTTACCTAGCTTTTATATCAATATGCAATAATGTTTATTAAAATGTACTGCTCCATAACCTGTGTCAATATTGAGTAAGAATTAGGATTAGTTTACCCGAAATACCTAGGTATGTTAATGGCCTTTTTTGTAATTAATACGTATTTTATAATGTGTAACCCACTCATTGTAAGCTTTGCAAGGAAATAAACATTTTCATTTTCATAAGTAAAAATATTGTTTTGGTCATATTACATGGAAAATTACCCTCTTTTTTTTTTTATTTATTTATTTTTTCAAAATATTTGGAGTGCTAGCAGAGATGCGGAGATCAGTGCTATGACAATTAAATGGTTAAGTATTGTTGCGAAAGTTGTAGATTCCAGTGATTTGTTGAACCGAGTTGTGATAGTGGGTAAATGCACAAGCACTTCTTTTTTTTTTGTACATTAATGACAGTAAATTAGTTAGGCTTCCTGTCTTGTTTTTTTAGTGAATTTATTATAAGTGTGACCTCAGTAGGATTAGGTGGAGCCAGATAGAGTGAATTGAGAAATTTCCAGTAAGGTAGTCACTCTCCTGAACATTAGAAATTGGGATTTTGCTACCTAGTCTTAATCTTATGATAGAGAGAGAATCATTAGTATGTTTGCTGTGTCTGCAAGCTGGATGTGATATTCATCTGGTTTTAGAGAGCCCAGGATTTTGGAGAGGATTTTCCAGGTTTTTTTTTTTTTTTGTATCCCCTTTTATTTCATTAAAGCTACTTCCATAATAAAGTTTAGATTATCTATTAGGAATGATATACATATTGTACAGTATATCAGACCAAATGGTATATTGACATGTACGTATACCAACATACATTGTTTGGTCTGATCTTTAGTTATTAAGCCCAATCGCAACTGTTTTTCATAAAGATTTTTTTAATAGATCTGAGGATGCTATTTGTAAGCCCTGGGCTTACAAATCTGTGATCTGTTCTGTTTTAATTGGACGATGTCTATTGTAGAGATTTTATGCTTTTTGAAGAAAAATTCTGACCCATTCATCAGTTTCCTGATTGTCATCAAACTATCTGTGCTGACAATCAGGAAACTTTATGCTGAAATTTGTTTACTGATGACTCATCATGGAGATGAAATGAGATCTTACTAGTGTCTTATGGCACTTTACAAGTTGGTAATGAGAAAGTTGGGGTAGTGGTCAGTGGTGTTATCTGTGATTATCCCTGCTTTGAGTGGGGATATAGTATTAGTCCAGATATGGTTAATTAAGGAGGCACTTGTCTCAGAAATTCTTGTAGGCTTAATTATTGATGGTAATAACAGTCAGATGTTCATGTTTGTGAAGTTGGCTACTTGAGGGTTAGCTGCTTGGATGAGGTTTATGTTGAAGTCTCCAGCAAGTATTAGGTGGTGTTTATTTAATTCCTTGTTAATTATAAAGTTTTTTAGGCTGTTTGTGTGAGGTAAACTGTAGACTGCTCCAACTATAATTGAGTTTTTTTAATTTTTAGTTGTAAATATAGCAAATATATATATGCCGTGTTCATCCCTGGCGCATGTAGAGTTAATACAGTTAGAATGATAACAAATTCTCAATACAGGCAGCACACTCCACCAATATTCAAAACACTCAACCTACTCACCATACAAAACATCCATACTTATTATTGCACTTATTACATACATAGAACACTTAACTCTGATATTAACCCTCCCCTCAAACATCTCCTTGCCAACCTCAACAGAACACATGACCATAATACAAGGTACAGATCACTCTTTGATGTTCCTCGTGTCCATCTCACGCTATGCAAAAACTCAATGCACATAAAAGGCCCTAAAATCTGGAATTCATTACCTGTAAATATAAAAGAAACACTACCTGTTTATAAATTCAAGTCTCTTCTCAAAGTTCACTTACTCACTCAAAACCAAATAAATACTGAATAACTGAACCTTATAAATTGTATATCCTAAATGTTACTCACAATTATATCACACAAATGTTAAACCTAACTGTTATTTTTTTTTAAATACACTACCTAACAGAATACTCCATTCTACTGAATGAACAGCAATGCATGCAACTATATGACCTGTCTTTGTAATACTCATTTGTATTTTATAGTTATCTGTTTACAATAATGTCTTATCACTGATTTCATCATTGCTTAGTTAATCTTAAGTTAATTGTAAGCCAGCCCGTAATGCTATGCATATAAGTGGCTTTGGCATGCTGCTCTTACCTGTATTTTTTTTGTACCTCTGTATGTATGCTAAATTTTTAAATAAAAAATAAATAAAAATAAATAAATAAATAAATAAATACACAATAATTCATTGGGGGGTAGAAGATTGCAGTACCTCCTCTCATTTAATCAGACCTATAGTTATGTATGGCTATATATATTATAATTAGATACAAGAAAGTGGATTGTTCTCTAAATTACTTATTTATGACTACACTACATATCTAGTTATACTTAAATTTGACTATTGCAATTTCAGTTCAAAACTTAATATTAAACTTCAAAAAATGTCATATTTTGGAAAAAAAATGAGTTCTTTATGAATTTTCCATTTACGTCGCTTGGTCTTTTAGTTTAGTTTATTAATATAAACAAACAAAAAATATTTTCATATAGTTATTAATTCTGTTCGTAAACTTGTAGGCAAATTTTATCACTCAGTTTGTTAATTGTTTGGTTGTAAAACTAGCTACAGTATTGTATTCACTCCATTACTTTGTTTGTAAAATACATTTGCTACAAAGAGTTACAAACTGTATAGCACAGTGAAAAAAAACTTACATCTTTACAACCTCCTCAAGGGCTTCTAACGCTGGTAATTGAGTCCATGTAACAGTACTCTTTAAGAAGCATACTACAGCTGCTGTTATGGAGGCAAAAAGTTCAAGTGTGCAGACTGACTTGGCAGGTGAAACAATTGGTGAGTACCTCACTGTATTTCAAATTGCTTCTGATGCTTTGCTTGTGCATCTTGCAGTATTCCTTATATTGTTGACATTTTTGTTGAGTAAGTACAGTATGCATTATTGCTGGGTCTATTGCACACCCCATGATGAATTTCAATATACAAAGCTTTGGGGTCGCAGTTCATTTGTAGTAAGTGAAATTTGGTAGTGATTTGTGTAGAAGTTTTGCCATGCAGATCACACAGATTTTTGATATGAGAACAATGAGATATGCTGAATAATATCATAGATCTTAGCCACGAGCATCATACACTAATGATGTTTTATACTAGTACAATTGTGTCCAGATACTCTTAGCTCTTCTGTGTACACACATTCCTCTTTACTATTGCCTGGCTGGTTGATGTGCCGGTTTTTTCATCTTGTATTTTTATGTATTATGATGGTCATGCTGAGGCACTCGAACCAGAAATTGGCCACCCTTGGGTCCCTGGTGGTGTCAGTGAGTCTGGAATCCAGTTCTTTGAGGAAACATGTGGCATTCTTTCCCTGTGATCTCAAGGTCTCTGGTCCCACTGGGATAAATTGATACCTTAAGAGATTAGAAGTGTGCTCCATATACAGTGCTGTTATACATTTTTTTGCAATGTGACTATGAGGACAGCCCACTCATGTAAGAGGTGAATGGTAAATTTTGGCATAGATATGAGACAATGGATCTGTGTGGTAAGTATGCACCATATAAAATCCTGCCTCCCCCCCATGCAGTGCTTGATGGGAAAACAAAACTGTGACTGAGCATATGGTTTAAAATAGCGACTTTGCAGTGTCAACTTGGATAGTTTCTATGTTTTTTTTATTTGCTGTTTCTTCATATCATTTGATAGAATGGAAGACATATTACTGAATCAGAGATAATTCTGATAGGTTTCAGGACTGGAAGTTGAAATTGAGCTCAAAGCAGCTTAAATATTAAATTTTTGCCAATACAGTGGAATCTCGGTATAAGACCAGCTCCTTACTCAAACAAAGTTCAGCACTTGACCAAACAAATACAACCGGCCAGAAATTTGCTGTAAACTATTTCGTATTTCTTTAAACCATACCATGGGTGGGGATAGAACCCGCGATCAGAGAGTCGATTACGATTTCGTGAGTCGTATTTCTTTGCCTTTTTTTTTTTTTTTGTATAAATAAGTCACCATGGGGCCTATGAACATTAGTGATAACAGCCAACCAAACGGAAAATTGGTTGGGAAGAACTTGTTCGATAGTCAAACAGAGTGGCACTCGAACAGCCTTCTGGAATGAATTAAGGTCGCATACCAAGGTTCCACTGTATTTGAGTGGACAGGTAAGGCCCTCTACAACCCCCAGTTGTAGAGTAAGTCTGATTCAATTATTGGGATGCTGTACACTATGACGAATCTTTCCTGAATGTATGTTATTATCCAAGAAATGGAGTAAATCTTCTATTTTTGTGTGCATAAGAATTCAAAATGGAGAGCAAGTGTAATATAGGAGAGGCCTGGGATTGTGACTAATGAGCAGAGGAAATGTTTTTTAGTGTCAGGAATGTCTACATTCCTGGCACTATGTTTAAATTGCTATTTTTTTAATTTTGTGTGAAATTGGCCAAATTACCGAATTCCGATCACTTTATAGGATAGTTGAATTAGTTGAATGGGTGGTTTCTTGTGCTCAGTTGATAGAATAGAATGGGTACTAGCAAAATAGCTGAGAATTTGGTGGATTGAAACAATAGGATTGGCCTAAAATAAGACTCAAATTGGGCAAAATTGCTGGTGTGTAATTGCATTGAGCATGCTTATTCTGTGAGTTTTCCATCAAGTTTTGTGCTTTTAGTGCCATTACCTTCAGAAAAAGATTCTATCTCATTTCAGATTTTTTTTTTTTTGGGGGGGGGGGAATTTTTGGAAATTGAGAGCAAATTTCATTTTGGGGTCTGGACAGTGAAAGAGTCAAAGATAAAGCAAGGTACCTGAATTGATACAAAGAATGCATTTTTAGTAATAACCAAGAGTTGGAGGAAGGATGCAACAAGAGCAGGGACAGTTTTGGATGAGGGACAGGGAAAATTCTTCAGATTGGATGAGAGACAGGGAAAATTCTTGGAACAATATATTGGAAAATTCTTGTGGGAAAATTCATGTGTTGTCTCGTTACACTTATAACAATAATTTTTTTTAGAATAAAATATTTTTTTTAAATTGCAGCACTGTCAACACTTAATTTTAACCCTTTCAGGGTTGGTTCTGTACTAGTATGGCTTGCATGCCAGGGTTGGTGCCATGCTAGTAGGTATAAATTCTAGCGCCTTCAAATCTAGCGAGAGAAAGCAGGTAGGCCTACATATGAAAGAATGGGTCTATGTGGTCAGTGTGCACAGTATAAAAAAAATCCTGCAGCACACAGTGCATAATGAGAAAAAAAACTCTGACCGTGTTTTTGCTTTAAAACAGCGTCTTTGCAGTGTATTTTTGTATGCTATTTATGGTTGTATTCTAGTTTTCCTGGTCTCATTTTATAGAATGGAAGACATATTACAGAAATTGAAATGATTTTGATTGGTTTCACAATGAAAAGTACCTTGAAATTGAGCTCAAAGTAGCAGAAATGTTCGATTTTTGCCAAAGTTCAAAAGTAAACAAATCATGCCATGCGTCCAATACACATCAACTGGTGAGTCTGATATTCTTCCACAAGTGTGCTGATATTATTCATACCATTTCTACACTAATGCAGTAGTCTGCATAACAGTAAATCTTCTATTTTTTTGTGAGAATAAAAATTCAAAGTGGAAAGCAAAAGAATGTAAAAGGGGCATGGGAACATGACTAATGAACAGAGAAATGTTATTTTAGTGCCAGGAATGTCTTTCTTGTTTATTCTGGACTCTATTCAGAAATTGGCATCTTTTGAAATTTGTGTGAAATTGGCAAAATTGCTAAATTCTGACCACTGTATTGGATAGTTGAAATCGGTAAATGGGTGGTTTCTTGTACTCATTCGATAGAAAAAATGGAGTTCTAGCGAAATAGTTATGATTTTTGTCGACTAGTACACTGGAATTGGCAGAAAATAGGGCTCAAAGTGGGCAAAATCGCCGATGCGTAAACATCGTTTAGACCGCTAGCTTTGTGAGAGCATATTTCCGTAAGTTTTCCATCAAATTTCATACTTTTGGTATCATTGTGATCGGGAAAATATTCTCTATCTTTTCATAAGTTTTTTTTTTTTTTTTTTTTTTTTTTTTTTTTTTTTTTTTTTTTTTTTTTTGAAATTTGGCCGACCCTGAGAACAAGTCTCTGAGAGGACCTGCCGACCCCCAAAGGGTTAGTAGAAACTGTGTATCATGCCAAGACAAAATCATTCTCATTACTAATTTTACAAATTGTTATATCCTTAAACGTTCTGAACTACCTCACTATTGTAAATCCATTTAATCATTTGTAATTTGTAATATAGATTAAGAATTATTATTAGTCTGACCGAAATGCCTAGGCATGCTAGTGGTCTACTTTGTAATTATTGTTTTATAATATGTAAACCACCCATTGTAATCTTTAAAGAGAAATGAACATTTGAATTTGAATTTGAAATCAGCATCACAACACTGGAGGCCAAGAGGGTTAGGGAAGACATAATAGCAACATATAAAATACTACTGCTAGGAATTGACAAGGTGGACAGAGACAGGATGTTCCAGAGATGGGACACAGAAACAAAGGTTCACAATTGGAAGTTGAAGACCCAGATGAGTCAAAGGGATGTTAGGAAGTATTTCTTCAGTCATAGAGTTGCCAGGAAGGGGAATAGTCTCAAAAGTGGAGGCAGGAACCATACATAGTTTTAAGACGAGGTTTGATAAAGCTCATGGAGCAGGGGGAGAGAGAGAGAGAGAGGACCTAGTAGTGATCAGTGAAGAGGCAGGGCCAGGAGCTATGACTCGACCCCTGCAGCCACAAATAGGTGAGTACACATGCATAGACACACACCTGCACATGCACACACAGAATGAAAGACAAACAGACAGTCTTGGTGGTCATGGGTGAGGTAACGTATGGCCTGCAACTGACTTCTGTGACATGCATCATACAGCTAAGTGTAGAGTACATTTTAACTATTGACCCAGAGTTTCAACCTTTTCACTTAAGTCATGGTTTTTATAATTACCTCGCATGCTTCAGCAAACATTTATGGAAGTGTTTTGACTGTCGGTTTAGTGAATTTTTAAATACGTAATGCAGGTTGTTTTAACATAGTGTTATAGCATTTATGTTGTGTTTTCTAGTTTTACCCTGAGTGTTTTATATAGATTCATATTAACTTTTTGTTGCCAAGAGTGCTGAGTGCTCTCACAGATGAGTGCTCACATGATGGGCTTGTGTCCATAGAACCTCCAAACAACATAGTACTGTACTCTACAGGGTCACTGCCATTACACCAACCAGAAATGAAGGGAACTGAACCACAGTCACTACACCTACCAGACCCACCTGAAGCAACACCAACATCAGCACACCTAACAGAGTCAGATGGAGCAGAGTTAAAATTACTGCACCTGCTAGTATCTAATGGAGCAGAGCTACACTTATTAAGCCTACCAGACCCTGATGAAGCAAAGTTGCCATCAGTACACCTACCAACACCTGATGAAGCAAAGTTACCATCAGTACACCTACCAACACCTGATGAAGCAAAGTTACCATCAGTACACCTGACAACACCTGTTGAAGGAAAGTTACTATCAATACACCTACCAACACCTGATGAAGCACAATTACCATCAATACCCCTACCAACACCTGATGAAGAAAAATTACAAGCACCAGAATGTGGCAGAACATTCACAAGACTTTTCCGTAAATCCTTCATGATACAACACAATAAGCCAAGTATTATTTATTTTCATTGTGTGTATATTTTGGGTGTATAGTATTAAACACACTAAAACTTTTAAAATTAAGAATTACTTGCTACTAATATTTTTCTTTGTCTTGCATGGTGGGTAATAAGACAAGGCAAACTTGTGTTGGAGAGAAGGCAGTGAATGTTGATTACAGTATAGCCACTGTGATTCTGTAGAGAAGCTTTTTGTTTAATCCTAGTGAGCCCTTCACTTACATGGGTTATGAAATAGAATTTTGATTAGCCTCACATACCTCAATATCAACTAACAATTCTGATTAGCATGATTATATTTTAATATTGTCCTTACCAGATACAGATCATAATGGATGAAGACCATTTCTAAAAGTATAGCTCTCTAGTGTTAAAGTTGAAATCTGTTCTGAAAGTGTTGTAGTAATTGCTTTAAACTTGTAGCTAACCATTGAATTTGATCTCCCTCCCTCAACTTAAAAAATATCCATTACGAATGTTTTGGCAGTAAGCTACCAATTTACAGACCTTGATTTAACAAACTTTTGAAGTACAAGACATAATCCATTGGATCATTTGATTTGGAAACAGCAGAGTCCATCAGTTAAAGATGTGTCCATTTTTTGAGAATTACAACAAAAACTTTTTTTAACTATCCACCACAATCACCATTACTGACCACCTTCTCCCGCCTCTCCTACCCTATTATTCCATTAAATCAGAGGTTTAACATATTTTTTTTAAATCTTCCTGTATTGTATTTTTTTTCAAGTTTAGCATAAAATGTAATTTTAATATCTGACGGACCTGGGATGACCATTTGCAGCAATCTTTGGTGCATGCCTTCTTTTGTAATTGTAAAATATGGTTTAGATACAGACACTCCTCACTTAACAACCTACCTCTTAAACGACCGTGTGAACATACGACCAGTCAGTATTGTACACTGTATGAGAATTTTGGTTGAAGGAAAGCTAACTGATGAAGATTTAATAGAGTTAGAAGTGCAGCAGCACTTGGAACAGGAAGAAGAGGAAAGAATGGAAAAAGTACAAAAAAAAGTTCACTGTAAAGGGGTTAGCTGGTGTTTTCTCAAAATTGAATGCGGAAAGGAATTCAGTCATTGAGTAAGGAGTGCCTGTATCATAAATTTAATATTGAGTAGCTAAGAATTTGTTTTTGTAAGGTGTATGTATATACAGTGGAACCTCAGTATACGACCAGCTCCCTACTCGAACAAAGTTCAGCACTTGACCGAACAAATATGACCTGCCAGAACTTCGCTGTAAACTGTTTCGTGTTTCTTCACATTTTTTCGTGTTTTTTGGTATTATTTGTATAAATAAGTTACCATGAGGCCTACGAAGATTAGTGATAACAACCAACCAAACAGAAAATTGGTTGGGAAGAACTTGTTTGATACTCAAATGGAGCGGCACTCGAACAGCCTTCTAGAATGAATTAAGGTCACATACTGAGGTTCCACTGTATATGAGTATCAAAATACCTGTACAGTACCTGTTTACAGCACAATTCCAATCAGAAATTTCTATTGCTATATTTTTCTGATTAATGATAAAAAATTACACTTGTGTACAGTTCAGGACATAATTAAAGGAAATGCTTCATTTTGAGTGACTTCATTAGTACTGATGAAGTGGCCCTATTGACTGGTCTTCTGCTAAAACTGTCTTCCCTACTTCCAACTCTAACAGTCGCTGTCTAGTTGAATCCTCTCTAGTACACAACTTTCCTTGTATGAATCTTAGTCCTGGCTTCGTCTCTGTAGATGCCTTCCTCTCCCACTACATTGTAAAATGTTCCAAACTTCAGAACACCCATGACTTAACCTGATTCCTCATTTTTTCTTCTTCTCCCTCTTCCCCTTTCCTCTTTCCTTTTTTTGTCTTCCTTTCTTCTGTCACGTGTTTCTGTTCCCTCATTATTTATTTCATCACTTCCCCTTCCCCCCACCTCTGTGCACTTGCTCTCCCTCTGTGGGCACCTAGCTCCCTTGCAGTGCTCCCCTTTCTTTGTATTTGACTGGCTCCTCCTCCTCCTTAATTCCCCACTACTACCTACTACCACTACTACTACTACTACTACTACTACTACCACCACTACCTCTTCCTGCCTATATATAGCCATCCTACTACACTTCTGGTTAGTGTGACTTTGTAAATGGTCCAAGTCGGACCGAAGCGTCGTCGTAAGCTCCTCTCTTCTATGTGCGGGTTATTTGTGAATCACACTAACTTGAGAAGGTTTTTGATGTCATTGTGAATCTATAGGTCATTGTTTGGTATTTTGCTCTCAACACTATGTACGTACAGTGAAACCTCGGTTTTCAAACGCCCCAGTTTTCATAGGATTCAGTTTTCGGCAGCTCTTTAAATCAAAATTTTGTCCCAGCTTTCGTACATCACCTTGGTTTTTGTAGAGTTGAAAATGGTCTGCACCAAATGTGTCCGCCTGCCCGCCCACGTCACTCAGCCACTCAAGTGCCGAGTGACTCAGTCTGCCTTTGTTTATCATTGAGTGAGCATCACCCTATGCCTGTTGTGGAATCTATTGTGTCTTTGGGGAAGTCCATGGGGTTGGATGTGAGTGGCCAGGATGTGGAAGAGTTGGTGGATGACCACAGGGAAGAGCTAACCACTGAAGAGCTGCAAGACCTTCAACTGGAATGGCAACAGACTGCAGCTGAGGAAATTGCTTCAGAGGAGAAGGAGGAGGAAAAGAGAGGGGTGAATGTGCCTTCTTCAGTGATTAAGGACATAGGGGCAAAGTGGAGTGAGTTGCAAATTTTTGTGGAGAAGTATCACGCTAACAAAGCTGTTGCAAGCTGTGTCTGCAACATGTTCAGTGACAGTGTCTTGTCCCATTTTAGGCAAATCTTAAAGAGATGCCAGAAACAGACCTCTCTGGACAGACTTTTTGTTTGACAGGGGTACAGTGACTCTCAAGCTAGTCCTAGTGCCAGTAAAAGACAAAAAAGGGAAGTAACCCCGGATAGGGCCTTGATACCTGAAGTCCTTATGGAAGGGGATTCCCCTTCCAAACAATAACCTCTCCTCCCCCCTCTGCCCTCTTCGCCATCTTCCATACGCCAACTTGAGTCTTCAATAAAGGTAAAAGTGATGTTAAATGTTCATTTATCCATTTCATTAGTCATTTATATATATTTTTTTTTATTAACACATCGCCCAATTCCCACCAAGGCAGGGTGGCCCGAAAAAGAAAAGCTTTCATCATCATTCACTCCATCATTGTCTTCCCAGAGGGGTGCTCAGTTATACAACTGCAACATCAACACCCCTCCTTCAGAATGTAGACACTGTACTTCCTGTCTCCAGGAATCAAGTCCGGCCTGCCGGTTTCCCTGAATCCCTTCACAAATGTTACCTTGCTCACGCTCTAACAGCATGTTAAGTCCTAAAAAGCATTTGTCTCCATTCGCTCCTGTTCAACATGCTCAGGCTTGCTGGTTGGAAGTCCAAGCCCCCCCCACACAGAACCTCATATACCCTCTCCCTCCAACCTTTCCTAGGCTGACTCCTACTCCGCCTTCCCTCCACTACAGATTTATACACTCTCGAAGTCATTCTATTTTGTTCCATTCTCTCTACATGTCCGAACTGCCTCAACAACCCCTCCTCAGCCCTCTGGATAATAGTTTTGGTAATCCCACACCTTCTCCTAATTTCCAAACTATGAATTCGCTGCATTATATTCACACCACACATTGCCTTCAGACATGACATCTCCATTGCCTCCAGCCTTCTCCTCGTTGCAGCATTCATCATCCATGCTTCACACCCATACAAGAGTGTTGGTACAACTATACTCTCATACAGTCCCCTCTTTGTTTCCACAGACAAAGTTATTTGTCTCCACAGACTCCTAAGTGCACCACTTACCCTTTTTCCCTCATCTGTTCTATGATTCACCTCATCCTTCATAGACCCATCTGCTGACACGTCCACTCCTAAATATCTAAATACATTCACCTCCTCCATACTCTCTCCCTCCAATCTGATATCCAGTCTTTTGTCACCTAATCTTTTTATCCTCATAACCTTACTCTTTACTCTATTTCACTTTTAATTTTCTTCTTTTACATACCCTAGTGTTAGAGTGTTCAGCAGAAGTTTGTGGTTACAGGAAAGTGGGTGCAGGAGGGAAGAGGAGCGATTGGTGGAATGATGATGTAAAGAGAGTAGTAAGGGAGAAAAAGTTAGCATATGAGAAGTTTCTACAAAGTAGAAGTGATGCAAGGAGGGAAGAGTATATGGAGAAAAAGAGAGAGGTTAAGAGAGTGGTGAAGCAATGTAAAAAGAGAGGAAATGAGAGAGTGGGTGAAATGTTATCAACAAATTTTTGTTGAAAATAAAAAAAAGTTTTGGAGTGAGATTAACAATTTAAAGGAAGCCTAGAGAAAAAATGGATTTGCAGTTAAAAATAGGAGAGGAGAGTTATTAAATGGAGGGGTTAGAGATATTGGAAGATGGGGGGAATATTTTCAGGAATTGTTAAATTTTATGAAGTGGGAAAGCTGTGATTCGTTATGGGGGCAAGGAGAATAACTTTTGTAGGAGGGGAAAAAGCCAGTTGGATGGGGGGGAAGTTCGTGAGGCAGTAGGTAAAAATGAAAGGGGGTTTAAGGCACCGGTTTTGAGGGAAAAAGATAGAAATTTTTTAAAAGCAGGGGGGGGATTAGTTTTGGAGTTTTTGGGTGAAATTATTTAAAAAATGTATGAAGAGGGAAAGGTACCTGGGTTTGGGGCAGAGAGCATGCATTTTCCTTTGGTATAAAGGAAAGGGGGACAAAAGAGAGTAAAAAAATTATAGGGGGATAATCGTTGAGTATACCTGGTAAAGTGTATGGTAGGTTTTGAAAGAATTAAGAGTAAGATAAAATGGATAGCAGATGAAAAGGGAAAAGGCTTTGGGAAAGGTAGGGGGTGTGGGGACCAGGTGTTTACAGTGAAAATGTAAGTAACAACATTTAGTAAGGCTAAAGAGGACTTTGTGGCATTTATGGATTTGGAAAAGGCGTATGACGGGTGGATAGGTGTAGGGGGTATTACTGAAAGCAGTGAAGTTTTTACGGGATGGTGAGGCTCAAGTTTTGAGTAGTAGGAAAAAGGGGAAAAAAATTTCCAGTAAAAAATAGGCCTTAGACAAGGATGTGTGATGTCACCAGATTGTTTAATATTTTATAAGGGGTTGTAAAAGAATAAATGCGAGGTCTTGGCAAGAGGCGTGGAGTTAAAAGAAAAGAATCACACATAAAATGGGGTTGTCACAGTTGCTCTTTGCTGAGACCTGTGCTTTGGGAGATTTTGAAGAAATTGCAGAGATTTGGGAGATGAATTTTGGGGAGGGTTGCAAAAGAAGAAAAAATTAAAAATGAATACAGGAAAGAGTAAGGTTTGAGGATAACAAAAGATTAGGTGATAAAATTGGATATCAGATTGAAAAGGGGGAGATATGGGGGAGGGGAATGTATTCGTATTGGGGGTGGAGTGTCGCGGATGGGGGTATGAAAAATGAGGTGAATCATAGAATTTATTAGGGAAAAGGGTGAGTGGTGCACTTGGATTGTGGAGAAAAGAATTTGTCCCTTTAGGCAAAAAGGGGGAAAGTATGAGAGATAGTTTTACCAACGCTCTTTATGGGGGTGAACAGGGTGATGAATGTTGCAGCGAGGAAAGGGTGGACAGTGAGATTCATGTCTGGGGCAATGTGTGGTGTGAATATAATGCAGAGAATTCGCATTTTTGGAAGTTAGTAGGAGGTGCGGGTTTAAAACCCAAAAACTTTTGCCCAGAGGGCTGAGGAAGGGTTGTTGAGGTGGTTGGGACATGTAGAGAGAATGGAGCGAAACAGAGTGACTTCAAGAGTGTATCAGTCTGTAGGGGAAGGAAGGCGGGGTAGGGTCGGCCTAGGAAAGGTTGGAGGGAGGGGGTAAAGGAGGTTTTGTGTGCGAGGGGCTTGGACTTTCCAGCAGGCATGCGTGAGCGTGTTTGATAGGAGTGAATGGAGAAAAAATGGTTTTTAATACTTGATGTGCTTTTTGGAGTGTGAGCAAAGTAACATTTATAAAGGGGATTCAGGGAACGGCGGGGGCCCGGACTTGATTTCCTGGAGAGGGGAAGTCAGTGCCTGCACTCTGAAGGAGGGGTGTTAATGTTGCAGTTTAAAAACTGTAGTGTAAAGCACTCTTCTGGCAAGACAGTGATGGAGTGAATGATGGTGAAAGTTTTTCTTTTTCGGGCCACCCTGCCTTGGTGGTAATCGGCCAGTGTGATAAAAAAAAAAAAAAAAATCATCCACCAACCTCTTCAACTTCTATTGAGAATCTCCCAAAAACACAATGTCATCAGCAAAGAGCAACTGTGACAACTCCCACTTTGTGTTTGATTCTTTATCTTTTAACTCCACACCTCTTGCCAGCACCCTCGCATTCACTTCTCTTACAACCCCCATCTATAAATATATTGAACAACCATGGTGACATCACACATCCTTGTCTCAGGCCTCCTTTTACTGGGAAATAATCTCCCTCTCCTATATACTCTAATCTGAGTTTCACTATCCTCATAAAAACTCTTCACTGCTTTCAGGAACCTACCTTCTAAACCGTACACCTGCAACATCTGCCACGTTGACCCCCCCCCCCCCATCCACCCTCTCATATGCCTTTTCCAAATCCATAAATGCCACAAAAACCTCTTTACCCTTATCTAAATACTGTTCACCTATACGTTTCACTGTAAACACTTGGTCCGCACACCCCCCTACCTTTCCTAAGGCCTCCTTGTTCATCTGCTATCCTACTCTCTGTCTTACTCTTAATTCTTTCAATAATAATTCTACCATACACTTACCAGGTATACTCAACAGACTTATTCCCCCATAATTTTTTTCACTCTCCTTTTATCCCCCTTTGCCTTTATACAAAGGAACTATGCATGCTCTCTGCCAATCCCTAGGGAAACCCTTTCCCTCTTCCATACTTTTATTAAATAATACACCAACCACTCCAAAACTATATTCCCCTCCTGCTTTTTAACATTATTTATTATTTATTTATCACACTGGCCGATTCCCCACCAAGGCAGGGTGGCCCGAAAAGAAAACCCTTCACCATCATTCACTCCATCACTGTCTTGCCAGAAGGGTGATTTTCACTTACAGTTTTTTAAACTGCAACATTTAACAAACCCCTCCTTCAGAGTGCAGGCACTGTACTTCCCATCTCCAGGACTCAAGTCCGGGCCCGTCGGTTTTCCTGAACCCCTTCATAAATGTTACTTTGCTCACACTCCACAGCACGTCAAGTATTAAAAACCATTTGTCTCCATTCACATTTCTATCTTTATCCCATCAATCCAGCTGCCTTCCCCCTTTCATTCTACCCACTGCCCCACGAACTTCCTCACACTCGAACTGGCTCTTCCCCCCACTCCTACAAAATTATGTTATATAAAATCCTCCTTGCCCTAATACACAAATCACAACTTCCTTATCTTTGTCAACATTTAAAAAATTCTCAAATTTCCCCATCTTCTCCATACCTCTGACTCCCTTTAATAAATCCCTCTCCTATTTTTAACTGACAAATCCATTTGTTCCTATCTTCCTCAACTTATTGATTTCACTTCCCAAAAATTTTTCCCCATTTTCAACAAAATTTGTTGATAACATCTCACCCACTCTCTCTATATTTATTTATTTTATTGTTTACTTTATGTAAAAAATATAGTTACTCTATAAATTTTTTTTTTTTTTTTTTATATTTTTGGTGTCTGCAGCGGATTTCAGTACGTAATAGATTTACATTATTTCTCATGGTAAATATTGCTTTAGTTTTTGTACAATTCGGTTTTCATCAGACTTTCTGGAATGAATTAATGACAAAAACCGAGGTTCCACTGTATTCTGTTTGGGATTAAATTTTATTGATTCTTGTATTGGAAGGTTGGCACATCATTATGTATATTATATTTTTATTCTAATTTTAACAGAAATAAGGATATTGAGTGCTCAGTCAACTTTGTATAATTCATGGTTTCTACCGAGTCATTTACTCTAAATGTTTTTTGGGCACATCACTACCTTTTCAAAGGATGGGTTAAATGATATCTAAACAAAATCTTTCAATGGAAACGTTAAAGAACAGAAAGGCACAATACCGTGACTGGAACAATGCACAAATAACCCATACATAGGAAAGAGGAGCTTATGGCATTTACGAAGTCACACTGACAGAAAAGAATGAGATAACCAATAAATGTCCTGGTTTCCTGAAGGAGGGGAGTAATGTTGCAGTTTAAAAACTGTAGTGTAAAGCACTACGGTTTTTAAACTGCAAGACAGTGATGGAGTGATTGATGATGAAAGATTTTTCTTTTTATCCGGGGCCCACCCTGCCTTGGTGAGTCGGCAGTGTGTTAATTAGAAAAAATAAAAAAAAAAACCTTTTTTGCTTCCACAGATGCGTCATTGCACAACTTATGGTTGTCTACTTGTCAATTCATAGACTCTTTTGCAGACAAGTCCACTCCTTTCAACCTGATATCTATTCTTTCATTATCTAAATTTTTTATTACTCTCATCACCTTTCTCTTTCCTATGTTCAATTTCGATTTCCTTCTTTTACGTACCCTCCCCAATTTGTCTACCAACCTTTGCAGTTTTTAGAACTCCCACTTTGCATTAAATTCTTTGTCTTTTAATCCCACACCTCTTCCCAACATCCTACCATTCACTTCTTTTACAACACCTTCTATGAATATTAAACAACAATGGTGATATCACATATCCCTGTCTAAGGCCTCCCTTTACCACAAAATAATCAACCTCTTTCCTACATACCCTAACCTGAGTCTCAGTACCTCCATAAAAACTCTTTAATAGCTTTAAGCAACCTACCACTTATTCCTTGCACTTGCAACATCTACAACATTGCTCTTCTATCCACCCTGTCATTGTCTCTTTTCTAAATCCATAAATGCAATGAAGGCTTCTTTATCTTTTCATTTTATACTGTTGTGATTGTAACTTTAGCTGTGGATACTATCAGTGGGCCTTCATAAATATGTACTAAGACTTTGTTTACTTTCTCCATGGGAAAGTGGAAAAGAATTCTTCCTCCAATAACCATGCATGTCATCAGAGGTTCTAAAAATGCTGGGAGCAAAGGGCTAGTAACCCCTTCTCCTGTATAAATTACTAATTTTAAAAAGAAAAACTTTTGTTTTTCTTTTTAACCCGTAAATGGTCCAAGCAGATCTACGTTCGCATGTGTAGTGCTACAAAAGTAGATCTAAGTTTTTTTTACATATTTTCAAATATAACAAAAAAAAAAGTAGATCAAAGTTTTTTTTTTTTTTCATATTTCAAATATAACAAAAAAAAACAAAGTAGATCAAAGTTTTTACACATTTTCAAATGTAGAAAAACAAAAAGAAGATCTACTTTTTTACATACTTTCAAATGTTGAAAAAACGTATATATACGTTTGGACCGTTTACGGGTTAAATTTCATTTTTCTTTTTATGTCACCCTGCCTTGGTAGGATACTGCCAGTTTATTGAAAAAAAAACTTTGTTTACTTATGTTTTACCATTGATAGTCAAAATAAAATAGTTTAAACTATCTCCATTTTCCCTACCTGTGTACTGTATTATACTGGATGCCCTACATAATGTAATGTTTTTTCACTGTTAATGCAGATGTACAGACTTAACTGTGAACATTTTCTGTGGCCAATTTATGAACTTTTTTTCAGGTATACAATGTCCAAATCTACAGCTCTACTGTTAATTTGATATTTGCAAATGGTCCTCAAATTTGGGAAGAAAGGTGAGTAATTTGGATCCCTTGTTTATTTCAGCTTGAGTATGTATTTATTGCAACATTATTGTGTTGTCATGTGTAGGTTTCATAAGTTAAGAGTAGAGCCTGTTTTGTTATGTAATTTGAGGCTTAGATTTTGTATAGCATTTAGTTTTTGTGAATGCAATAAGGTGCTACCAAAAACAGTGAACAAAAGATGAGTAAGACAGATTGGCAACAGTTGAGTATCTTTATTGTTGAAGTGTTTCCCTTGCTCTGTAGGCTTCTTCAGTCAAATATGGAGGTGCCATATATACCAGAGATAGTAGAAGTAGCAGAGAGGTGGATATGAGATGATCATCCATTCATAGCTTCTTCAGTTGTATACAACTTAACTTTGATTGAGACTATAGACACTCTCAGAACTGAGGGACTAATACCTTGAAAACTATAAGATAAGGTACTGATCACCTCCATCTTTCACTCCTGCTTCTCGTCTCCAATTTGTCATCTGTGTGTTTGGTGAAGAAACCTGCAAGAGTGAAATGTTTTAACAGTGAGGATACCCAACAGTTTCACATGTGTCTTACTCATCTACTTGTCAGTATTGTATACCATTAACATAATGAAAGAAAGACATGTTGTAAAACAAACTTTAACTGGGACAACATATTGCTCTGTAGAGCTTCATAAGAGTCATTATTCAACAAAGTAAAACAGTTCCAATAAAATCTTGCTCTGCAGTATGTTATTTTTCCCCATGTAGTCATCATTACATTGTCATCATATTGCTGTGTTATAAGGTGCCAGACTGTCAATCTGTCCGGGGGGAGTGCCAGACTGCAATCTACAACCTCGGATTCGCCTTCCCATCCACAAATCTGTTTATAATAGTAGTAGTTGGTAGACAGCAACCACCCAGGGGGTACCACCATCCTGCCAAGTGAGTGTAAAACGAGAGCCTATAATTGTATTACATGATGTTACGATTGCTGGAGTCTTTTGTCTGTCTCATAAATGTGCAAGATTACAGGTACGTCTTGCTACTTCTACTTACACTTAGGTCACACTACACATACATGTACATGTTCATTTATACACACTCTTCTGAGTTTTCTTTGATGTTATCTTAGTAGTTCTTGTTCTTATTAATTTTCCTTTTATATCCATGGGAAAATGGAATGAGAATCTTTCCTCCGTGTTTTAAAAGTCAACTAAAATGCCGGGAACAACGGACTAGTAACTCGTTTTCCTGTAAAGATTACTAAAAAGAAGAAGAAAATTGTCAAAGTGGGATGTCTGAATGTGCATGGATGTTGTGAGAATGATAAGAAAGAGATGATTGTGGATGCTATGAATGAAAAGAAGCTGGATGTCCTAGCTTTAAGTGAAACAAAGCTGAAGGGGGTGGGAGAGTTTCAGTGGAGAGAAGTAAATGGGATTAGGTCAGAGGTTTCAGATAGAGTTAGAGCTAAAGAAGGAGTAGCAATAATGTTGAAGGATAAGTTATGGCAGGAAAAGAGGGAGTATAAATGTATTAACTCAAGGATTATGTGAATTAAGTAAAGGTGGATGTGAAAAGTGGGTTTATAGTAAGCGTATATGCACCTGGAGAAGAGAGAAGTGTAGAGGAGAGAGAGAGAGAGGTTTTGGGAATTGTTGATGTGAGGGGAGTTTTGAACCAAGTGTGAGAGTACCCTTGTGGTTGGGGTTTTCAATGCTAAAGTGGGTAAAAGTGTTGTGGAGGGAGAAGTGGTAAATTTGGGGTGCCATGGGTAAATGAAAATGGGGAAGCCTTTAATCGAGCTATGTGTAGAAATAGGTTTTGGTAATAATTAATACATATTTTATGAAAAAAGAAGATAAATAAACAAACAAGGTATGATATAGCACATAATGAAAGTAGTTGTTTTGATTATATATTGGTGGAAAAAAAGTTGATGGGTAGGCTTCATCGATGTTAACAGTGTTTATAGAGGGGCAACTGATATATTCGGATCATTATTTTAATTGTAGCTACAGTTAGAATAAGAGGTAATGGGATTAAAAAGAAAATGTAACAAGAGAGAGTGAAAGTGTATAAACTAAGGGAGGAAGAAGTCAGGTGAATATAAGCAAGCTATTGGCAGAAGTGACCAAGTGCAAGTATGAGTAGTGGAGGGGTTGAAGAGGGTTGAAATAGTTTTAAAAATGCAGTACGTATTAGAATGTGGGGCAGAAGTTTGTGGCTATAGGAGGGTGGGTGCATGAGGAAAGAGGAGTGATTGGTGGAATGATGAAGTAAAGGGTGTGATAAAAGAGAAAAAGGTAGCATATGAGAGGTTTTTACAAAGCAGAAGTTTTATAAGAAGAGCGAGTACGTATATGGAGAGTAAAAGAGCAGGGAGACTAATGTTCACTCCAGCATAAACAAAGCCACACTGACAATGTGTCAACCACTCCCTCGTATTTTTGTACAATTTCCTTCTTCAATTATATCGTATTATTATATTATTATTACGTATTATTATTATTATTATTATTACTATTGTTATTATTAGCAGTAGCAGAAATGTTGATTCTTTTGCTGTGTTCAAGAGTAAACCACATGATGTCACCGTCCAATACCTGTCCAAATAGCCATTCCAATATGCAATCATGAATGTGTTTACATTATTTATACTGTAGTTTAATAGCAAATAATGAACAAACAAAACACTCACCACACTGAGTGGTGGGAGGGCTGGCTGCCAGTGCGGGGTCGGAGGAGGGTAGTAGGGACTCGCAGGTGCGGGAAAAACCTTGAATATATTTGGCGGCGTGGGAATTTGGTGGCTGGGAATTTGGCGGTTGGGAATTCGCGAATGTGTGAAGCCCGCGAAAGTTGAAAACGTGAATGTTGAGGGAGACCTGTAGTCTCTAAACAACCCTTCAATAATGTTTCTTGTACTCCATTTCAGAATAATACTGTCTTAAGCCAATAACTCAACACTCACATTGATTTTTGTATTGATTTTGTCCTTCCAGGAAAGCAGTGAGATAGATAAGTTGACTGAGGCTCACTCATTTGTATTGTGATGTTAATGAGAAGGGTGATACCAGGCTTCAAGCTTTAAGAGATAAGTGTAGGATAAAACCTTTATTCCTAAACTTGATGCACTTGAAGCCAATTTAAGAAGAAGAGCTACTGTGTACAGTGACATTGCACAAATGTTTTCCTTTTTTGCTAATCTGACAGCATCTACAAGGTATTGAACTATTGATGTGGAAGCATACCCAGATGATGTTGACCTGAAACTTGCCAATGAACTTTTGCACTTTAACCTGAACATGAGACAAAGCTATTGGTCAACAGAAAGAGCAAATCACCTCTCATACAGACCCTTATCAAATTATATACAAGTAAAATATTCCAGATGGCCTTTCCTAATTGGGTTGCAATCCTTGCAGCTATTTCTTAACTTAATAGTCACTAACTGCACAGGATAGAGGTCATTTTCAAGCCTCGGTAAGTAAGTTTATTCAGGTATCACAAATACAGTTAAATAGATTATCATACATAGCAGCGTATGTGTAGAGAACTAGGATAACCAAAAAACTCAGTGACTTATTCTATTGAGGGTCCTTTTAAACACATATTATAATATAAAGGATATGATACTTATGGATTTGCAGTTAAAATAGGAGAGGAAGTTATTCAATGGAGAGTTGAGAGGAATTGGGAAGATGGAGGGAATATTTTGAGGAATTGTTAAATGTTTTGAAGAAGATAGGAAGCTGTGATTTCGTGTATAGGACAAGGAGGAAAAACATCTTGTAGGAGTGAGGCAGAGCAGTTGTGGAGTGTGGGGGGGGGGGGGGGGGGGGGGGGGGGGGAAGGGGGGGGGGGGGGCCGCAACCCTGCCTCAGTGGGAAATCGGCCGGCTTGTTAACCCTTAATAGGGATATAATGGGGGGGGGTTGGTGGGGGGAGGGAGGGGGGGGGACGTATATACATGTATAAGGCGTTCTTACGCATAGCGCGTCCCAAATGGTATATATACGTTTTATTTTTTCCTGTTAGAGTATGAGGAAAGAGGTAGATTATTTCGCAGTAAAAGTAGGCCTTACCAAGGATGGTGGATGTCCACCGATGGTTGTTCAATATATTTATAGATGGGTTTTGTACGAGAATAATTGCGAGGGTCTTGGCAAGAGGTGTGGAGTTAAAAGATAAAGAATCACACTTAAAGTGGGAGTTGTCACAGTTGCTCTTTGCTGATGACACCTGAGCTCTTGGGGTGATTCTGAATAGAAGTTTGCAGAGTTGGTGATGAATTTGGTAGGTAATAAAAGAAGATATTAAAAGTGAATACAGGAAAGAGTAAAGGTTATGAGGATAAAAAGATTAGTGATGAAATATTGGATATCAGATTGGAGGGAAGAGTTGGAGGAGGTGAATTTATTTCAGATATTTGGAGTGAACGTGTCAGCGAAGGTCAATGAAAGATGAGTGAATCATAGAATTGATTTAAGGGGAAAAGAGTGACGTGCACTTAGGAGTCTGTGGAGACAAAGAACTTTGTCTGCGGGAACAAAGAGGGGAATGTATGAGAGTAAATGTTGTACCAACACTCCTTATGGGTGTGAAGCATGGATGATGAAGTTGCAGCCGAGGAGAACTGGAGGCAGTGGAGTGTCATGTCTGAGGGCAATGGTGGTGTGAATAATGATGCAGGAATTCATAGTTTGGAAGTTAGGCGGAGGTGCGGGATTGCCAAAACCTGTATGCCAGAGGCTGAGGAAGGTGTTGAGGTGTTCAGACATGTAAGAGAATGGAGCAAACAGAATGACTCAAGAGTGTATCAGTCCGTAGTGGAAGGAAGGGCGGGGTAGGGGTTCGGCCTAGGAAAGGTTTGGAGGGAGGAGGTAAAGAGGTTTGTGTGCGAGGGCTTGGGCTTCCAGTGGGCATGTGTGAGTGTGTTGATAGGAGTGAATGGAGACAAATTTTTTTAAACGTACGGGCATTGGGGGGGTTGGGGGGGGGGAGTGTGGCAAAGTACATTTATGAAGGGATTCAGAGGAAACCAGCAGGCCAGACTTGAGTCCTGGAGATGGGAAGTACAGTGCCTGCACTCTGAAGGAGGGGTGTTAATGTTGCAGTTTAAAAACTGTAGTGTAAAGCACCCTTCTGGCAAGACAGTGATGGAGTGAATGATGGTGAAAGTTTTTCTTTTTTGGGCCACCCTGCCTTGGTGGGAATCGGCCAGTGTGTTAATAATAATAATAAAAAAAAAAATCCTGCCTTCAAATTTGGCCCGATTGGCCTGAAATGCCTTGTCAGCATAGAATGGGTCCTAACACTCAGTGTGCGCAGTATTAAAAGAATCTGGGACCACTTAGTACCTTGTGGGAGCGCCAGTTAAATTGAGCGCCAGATAGAGCAAACAGTGCAGCAAACGCCAAAGATTCACTGATGTAATGTCATATTAACACTCCTCTTTTAAGAATAAAGTGATGTTAACCCCAAGTTTAGGGTCTGTCTATCTCTGTATCTCTTTATCTCTAACTCTGTCTTCCTCTGTCTGTCTGTCTGTCTATCTGTCTCTGTCTACCTCTGTCTACCTCTGTCTATCTGTGTCTGTCTCTGTCAATCTGTCTCTGTATCTCTTTCAATCTGTCTCTCTTTCTATCTGTCTGTCTATCTCTGTCTCACAGGTACACATAAATACAAGTATACATAGTGTAAATTACCTAGGATAACCCAAAAAATCCAGACAAAGTGCTATACTCCCTGCTTGAAGATGTAGTAAACATGAATGATGAGACTACAGTCTTGTGGCTCTCCTTCTGAGACAGAGAGCTAGATGGATAGACAGATGAGCAGGGAGCTTTGACCCAGAGACAGCCAAATAACAGACAGGCTGTTTGTGTACGGCGGGCCAAGAACAAAGTGAGGGGCGATGCTCATCATACATCACCTCTAATCTTTTCTTATCGAGCTACAAACCCTCCCCAACCCTTAGTGTATGCTCATCAAACGTCAGCTCTTATCAATTGTTTATCTCATCTTATCATGTCACTGGTCAGGGAGGAACTTTGTTTTTCATGCTCATGGGAACCTTATTACCTATTATTATTATTGCGCATTATTCTTCTCCTTCTCCTTCTCCTCCTCCTCCTCCTCCTCTTCCTCTTCCTCCACCTCTTCCTCCACCTCTTCCTCCTCCTTCTCCTCCTCCTCCTTCTCACTCCTCACTCCTTCTCCTCCTCTTCCTCTCCTCCTCTTAGGGGGGGGGGGGGGGGGGGGGCCTTCTCCTCCTCCTCTTCTCCCCCTCCTCCTCCTCCTTCTTCCTCCTCCTTCTCTCTCCTCCTTCTCCTCCTCTCCCCTC